>JAOPFQ010000004.1:8453500-9697500 GCA_030064505.1 Chouioia cunea | reverse complement strand
GAGGAAAAAAAGAAATATAAGAAAAGGTGGTAGTAGTGCGCGCAGCCAGCTGAAAAGAACATTGCGCATCCGTAGACTGCTGCTGTTGCTGCAGGTGAACGAACTTTGGCTGCAGACCATCATCACTACCATGCTATCAACTTGCGAATATAAGTTATGTTTGTGTGGTACGTCCATGAGGTTGCTTTTTTTTCTTTATTGTCGTTTGATATCTCGCGGGATCTGCTTGTTTTAGCACGTCATTTTTTTAGTAAAGTGAAAAAATGCACTCGTTGCTTATCGGTGCTTGAACGATTAATTTTGAGATGTTTGTAAATGTACTCTGGACAGACGACGTTTTTGTTCGGGATGATATTAAAAGTCAAGTTGTTCTTTCGTGATTATGCATTCTGGATGGATATGGCCGTCACAAAAATTACATTATTTTAAACACATACGCTTATCGGTCCACACAACGAAAAAAGGACAACAATCGTTGAATATGTTTGCTTGGGACACATTTTTCCGTTGAGTACCCCGTACAAATGGAATATTTGACCATCTATTTGCAAGGAGCTACAATTAGTTTCACGTCTACTTTTTGACATCTGTTCATGATTTACAAACTGATTATCAATAAAAAGTACTTTCAAGTAACGCCAGAACAATCAAATATCTAGATTATGACGCTGTTCTTTTGAGAAAAAATAATCAAAAAGAAGATAAGTAGTTTAATTTAAACGCAAAAGCATTAAACGATGCAGTGCGCACTCTTTCAGAGTGTAAGCACACGTCGAATCATTTCGTGGGCTGGTACACACAACAATGTACTAGCAATGCAAAACGGAGTTTAAATTTCATGTTGTTCGATTCACTTAATCATCCCACTTGTTTAAACATTGTGAGAATAGACGAAGCGTCACGCGATACAGGATTATCGTGTAGGGTCGATCAATTCTTGTAGTTTCGCGAGAAGTGTAAGATTGTTCAAGGCACAACTGTTGTTGTGTTTGTTGAATAGGGAAACAACGCAGTCGAAGATAGATTAATCATCGTACATCGATCGACTATCGTAGAAAAAAACACAATAATTGATGGTTCGATTATTAGCATTCGATAAACACATCTACGCCACGTACACAAAACTCGTAACCTTAAGACTCACCTAATCGAATGAGAAATGATAATCCAGTTTGTGCTTGTATTTAAAAAGAATTCTCGTTCGATTCCAACTTTCTTTTTCGCGTTAGAATCAATCACCTCGTTGGCTCGCTCACCTTGAACAACCCTGAACAAATGTACACGTCGTTCGAGTAAAAAAATGATTTCTTACAACGACACGCCACACATCCCATGCGTGGGCCCAATATATAACGCGAAATGTCGCGATCAATCACCTTTGCACGCTTTATCAAAGATTTTCTTTGTTGGTTTGTTTGTCCACTCGTGCGAAGACAAAAGGCAACAACAAACATAAACGTCCAAACGCACACGCGCGTGTGCGCTTTCAATTAAGAAGGGCTTTTACGAGCTGTTTGCCAGCGTGCAAGTTTAGAGCTGATCGTATAATGATTAAGTCTTACGATCCTCTCATAACACGACGTGGGCGATGTTCCTTGAGGGGTAGTAAATTCGATTTGAGCTTGACTTCATCGTATCGCTCTTGTTTATCTCCTCTCTTTCTCTTAATAGGACATTGTTTACGATGTCTAGTTAACGTTGATTGTTCACACGACAAGTGCTTGTAAAATAATCACAAAGCCGTAATGGTTCTTTGAGAAAAACGAAGAAATTGTCGATTGCAGACTAACGCACAAATTGAAAGTCGTGATAATGACGAAGCTCCCCGCGGATGAAATATCCGCGAAAGAAGAACAACCAACAAAACTGATATTATGCGTATGGCAAAGGCGCAATCATTCATTCAAGGGATGTGCGCGCCCGAGTGAAAGAGCGAGAGAGGAAAGGTCCTCATAAATAATCGGTGCGCACGCGTTGCAGAAATATAACCTCGACATTTGACACTCAAGTTCGCGGGCGAGCGCGACCTCGTCTATACGCAGAATCCGGCTCTTGCGTTCACTATAATATTCTGACACATTTGCATTCAATGACGAGAAAGAGAGAGAGAGAGAGAGAGGGAGAGAGAGAGAGCGTACGCACGTGTGCATATAAACGTGATTTTACCCAGGAGGGACTGAGAGCAGATTAAAAGGTCGTTTAAAAAGTCAAAGTGAGATATGTGTGCGCGAGAGAGTTGATTTTGTTTTATCTCGGGCAAATTGAATTGGACGAACAAAAGAGAAAAAATGTAAAATAACTGTAGTGTATCTTTACGAGGCAAAATATAACGTAGTACAATGTTACGTTTATTTCGATGTGTCATTGTCCGGCTTTGTTTTTCTTTTTTCTGTCTGTCTCTCTCTCTCTCTCTCTCTCTCTCTCTCTCTCTCTCTCACTCTGTCTTCAAGGCTACGAGTGCGCAAATAAAAGTACGCGTGTATTCGTACTACTGCAAGCGGATAAAATTAGACTTGTATCGGTAGGTACGAAGATTTATTACGAGTTACCGAAAGCAGCGCCTTTGTGAGTAGCCGACTCATCGACGACGGGTGCTACGCAAGGGAACTTTTGCAATATTTAACACCGCGACGACATTGATTCCCTTGACGCGCGAGCGCGACCTTTAATTTGTACTGGTTTTAAATTTGATCCAAGGCGTATTATCGTTAGCTAATTACATTCGTTTGCGGACAGATAACTCGCGCACAGTGACTTATTCAAAAACATTGCAAGTTGGCATTCGCTTTCCCGGGGATAACACGTAACTTATTGTATATTGTGCAGGAACGAACTTGCAAGTCACGTAACAACAGCGAACTGAAATCATTGCAAAACGCATCCTCCAAGGCTGATAACCGATTTCATCGTGAAAACACGCCAGTTGCCTCATTTTTATAGCTTTATCCGTTACGCGAAATGGTCGCAGTTGGTTGGTTCCTACGTACACAGCCACGTGGATCGGCAAACGAATAATCTCTCGCGAAAGATCCGACGACGTCGCGCGAATAACAAACAAGAGAAGACAAAGGGCTTTATTATTGGTCGTCCAACGTTATAATATATAGAGGATGCGGAACGCGTCTTGGTGTAACGTCGATTTCGTTATTTTGCAGGGGAGGGAAATTGCGCGCTCGGGTGAAAATAGATCGAGCAGCTGATTTCTGACTGTCGATTTATCGGTGCGAGCTACGCGTTGCTTCTGCGTCCTTTTGTTCCGCGGGAACGCCAGATTGATCGTTAATTAAGCGAAGATTGAAGATGCCACTATACGCTATTTTCGTAACGAAATCCTTATTTTTTCGAGTGGTTATTTTCGAGATCAACCGCTTTGATACGGTTGTATTTATTTTTCTACGACTTTTTGTCGAACCCAACGTGCGAAATGTATTATCGAAGTTTGGATTAATGATCACAACCAGAACAACGCGAAGAAAAACGACATCTCGGTGAAATGTATTTAATAGAACATCTGGCAATAAAAACGAAACAACAAACGCCAAGGCACCAAGTTTCACTCGAAGAGGGTTAATAAATTATTAGCCGTAAGTAGAGAAGATTTCACTTTCGATCCGTGGCCGCATGCCGATGATGCATACATATGCGGGTTTCATTATTTCACGCGGCGCGCAGGGAGGTAGAGAAGAAAATTGCTTTGAACGAAAATGATATTGCATTGCACCTTACGCTTGTTCTCTCTCTCTCTCTCTCTCTCTCTCTCTCGTTGAAAATTGTAGATATACTTTGCTTTGAAGAGAGAAAGGGAGCCATCGTTAATGTTTGAGAGCAACGTTTTAGGATGTATGGCATTAGAAATAATTATTACGGCTGACAGCTAATCGTAAGTCCTACATGCTGCCACGAGAGATTGAACGATACACATAATTTAAAGTTTTTATTTATGACTTAATAAACGTAATTAAAGGATAATCGTTACTTTATTTTTTCATTAATTTCATTCGTTCTTTATGCGCTATAAACGTTAACGACTCACTGTGCTGCTCACGTACATATAGTTCTCGTACATTTTGCTTACCTGCAACAACAAAAAAATGGGAAATTGTTTATGTAGAATTTCTTCTTTCATCGTTTGAGTGTGGTTAGAAAATATCTTGCGCGACTGTATAATATAGTCAATCGTAAAAAGAGCGCAATGTAATGCATTTCCCTTTGGCTCGTCGGCAAATTGAAATGATGTGCAACAATTTTATTATCTCTTTTTACGATTATTGCTCGAAATAAAACTCTAATCACGAGACTGAAATTTCATTATAATGGTTCCCTCAACTTTAACCAAAAAATTATTCCGAGTCATATATATTTCACAAACACAATCTTCGTCTTCGCCGGTTTTATATACTTCGTACATTGCACGATTGTAATGGATAAGGCAGTTTTTCCATCTTTATAATTCAACACCTCATCGCAGTAAATAATAGAGGCGCATAAAAAGACTGTATGAAACTGAATGAGGCGCAAACGCACAAAAAAATACATTGCCTTCCACTGCTCTTTACGCCAACGTATATTTACGGAATAATATAGGATAGAATATCAACCCGCTGCATACTTAACGTGCGCGAGTGTTAAAAGACGAAAGAAAAAAGACGCTTTGGTTAAAATTCATGAAGAGTAATTTATTTGAAAACGTAAAATAAACTTCACAGCTAAAAGTGAAACTTGGACCAATATTTATTCGCTCGTCAAGAGGTAAATGCTCAGGCTTAATATTCACTTTTCCAAATCGAAAGGATTCTCAAACGAGCGAATATAACAAACAATAATCATTGCTATATCCGTGCTCGTTTGGAAAAGAAAAAGGAAATCGAATAAATTACACGGCCGTTAAAGCCTGGAGGTCTGCTGCGAAAACGTATGATTTTCCGTAGAAAAGAAGACGAAGAAGAAGAAGAAAAGGGAAAAACGTACAATTTTTCTCGAGTGGCGCAACACATATTTCGCATATACATAAAAGCTTCCGAAAGGATGCTTTTGCATTGAGAGTAAGAAGAGAAAGAAGGGCGGGAGGGAGGGGGGCTCGTTAAGCCAACCAGAGAATTTATTGTTATTGCGATAGCCAAGCTTAAGCCACTCGAAATCGATTATCGCTCGAAAGCGGAATCTCATACCTGCCACGGGTTGCGCGCGAGCGCACGAGTGCAAATATTCAAAGGAGCGAAAAAAAAGAGGAGAAGGTCGGAGGGAGAGAGAAGAGAGAGAAAAAAAGAAGAAGGTCGCCCTCGGTGGAATTCTGTGGTAAAGTCCGAAGGATTCCCTCGGCTACTTCAAAGCGACTGGCGCTGGGTTTAGGAGTATGTAGGTATAGGTGCTTTCACCCGATTTTGTTTTGATGCAGAGAAAAGAGCCGAACGAATTGATGGAAGTAGTGGATCGTAATTCGAAGTGAACAACTAAAAGAGCTCTCGCTTTCGTTCTATATCTGTCTCAATTGATAGTCTCGTAATGGGCAAGACGAAAAGTGCTCTCTTTCGATGCGAGCTCCAACACGACTCTGTTCGCTTCGGAATTGCAAATCATCATAGTTCAGCAATTATGTTTATGCACTGATCGAGAGATTGATGGCTTAAGCTTACTTTCAACTCGACCGCGTTACATTCGATCTTCAATTGTAAGATCAACGAAATAGCCGAAAGCACAAGGTTTAAGCTACGTTAAAGCACGAGCAGGGAAAACGAGAGTATTCAAGATATCGCTCTCCTTGCTTCTTGGACGGGGAAGCCTCCTGTTCGTGTTCGAGATGTCCCGTAAAGCACCGTTATCTTCATCGGCTGAAAATTCAACGACGACCACCAGTGTTTCGACATGTCCGCGCGTACAAAATATAGTACATTTTAATACGTAATAACGTGGTTATTCGTACTTTGAAAACGCTTTGTGATCAAGCGATCCTGGGCCATCTGTAGTTGGACAAATTGAGGGACAAATTATTAGTCAATTGCCATTGTTTGATACCGCTAAAAGTTACCATTACAGTATACAAGCGCTAGCGCTCAGGCTAGTTGAATAGTACTTTTGCAGACGAGCAAACTGTTGGGAGAGAAAATGCAGCGGCGGTCATACTTGATGTAAAAACAAGTGGCGCGATGGCAGAGCGCACGGGTATAACTAACTTTGAGACTATCCAAACAAGTTAAAGTCAAGTATCCAGTCAAACTTAATAAATCTTGGCTAAACAATTTTATAGGTCCGGTCGACTATTATAGCGTAAAAGAGCTCCGTGACCAAAGTCCTCGAAAGAGAGAAAATCTCGCAGGACGGCGCTGATGGCGAGAATGGGGAAAGCAGGTACGATCGTAAATTTCGGGCGGGAACCTGCTGTTGTCGCGTCACACTCGAGGGCTCGCTCTCTCAGCGATGCCCGAGGTTTTTTCCTAGAGAGAGAGAGCGCGCTGCCATGCATCTTTTTCTTTACAGACTGTGAAAAGTATCACCTGCAAGCGCGATTTACGAGGACCTTTAGCGCTTACAAGATTACACGGATTGTTTACGCCGACTCGAGGTTGCGTTTTTCTTCTGTGTCTTCTTTGAAGACGATTTTCGAAATGATCTATGACGATGAAACGTTAGCGGAAGAATGAGTTACATGCTGTGAAACCTTGCTTTCAAGTGCCAGGTACTTGTGCAATCTGTAATAATCGTGCTCGGCTTTGCAACAAATAAATAATTATCGACCACAAGATAATCGTCGAGTTTGGTCTTCCGAATGAATAGCCAATTTCAAATCAAGTGATTCGTTATATTGGCTGCCGAGAGACGGGAATACTTTTCTCGGTTTTTCTGCATGCGAGATTATGGTAAGCAGGTGCTTGTACGACACACTACTTTACCATGTTTACCAGTACGTTTAGCGCACTTCCTCTTATCAGCCTCTGAATATTCATAGCTGCAACATCTTTATCCATCCATAAAGATTGTCAAAAGTCCAGGTACACGGAATTATCGATTCATCGGACTTCTACTCCACGCCGAATGCTACTTTAAGTGTCGCCAAGCCTCGGGGAAATGTGTGCCTTTTGGTTTGCTTTCGATTTGACACCGCTTAACGAACTCGATTAGCCGAACGAAATAAGTGCAGGCGTTAAAAATGTCAAATGTTTACTCCCCTCTCGAACGACTTCCGTTGATCGGCGCGGATCGAGGCTGCGCACGATCGTCTATACTTAGCCATGCCGTGTAATAACAGACGCACCACCGGATTATCCAGTTTCCGGTCCTTTGTTCCCCCTCGCACGCAGTACGGCTTGCCTAAAAATTTTAACTGTTCGACGTTCTCTCGGTTTTCTTCCCCCGCAAAACTGGTTTCAACTGTGGGAATGAAGTTTCAATGTATGTTTCTCCCTCTTTCTTCAAGTAATTTTCCCATTTGCATTGAAGTCAAGGCAAATTTATTCTTTAATTGTGGTGAATAAATCGGTGCCCGTTTTCTCAGCTTCACCACACCACAACCGCGCGAAAACTTGTTTATAGCGTGCGATAAAAATATTGCAAATTGTTCTGTGTGCGCGGGTATTTTTCATGGGATTGAAACCACACTTTTAGCCATATTGTATGGTAATGGAAGAATCATGTTATTACGATTTTTTCATACTTGAAGTACATTTTATTGCTCAATAAGTTACTTTCCAATTTTACGTTGTATTTTGTTTTCGCAATCGAACGAAAATGTCGTAGTTTCTCGGGCGATAAGGATAAAGCTCGCTGATTGTACGTTCAAGAGATGCTTTCTTTCAAAACTTCAAAGTTATAATACGCTCGATCGGATATCAACGAAAATCCAATTTGCCGACTCGAGTCTTTAACGTAACGTTATAGACTTTCACGCGACAAAACGAAGCTGCAGCGAGCGAAAGGCTATTTGCGAGTCTATTTAGGTTCCACCTCCGCAAGCGCAATAATTATCATCTCGACACTAATACCTTTTGTCATGCAGCCATTAGTTTTCCATCTCGCGCGCAACAGACAGACACGACTTGGTCTTTGGCCGTTAGCTGAAAATTCCGAGGCTTCTAACTGTAAACGGCATTATCCCGGTAAAAAAACGGTTTTCGTCGTCTCAAAGTCATTTCCTCGCCTAAAGTGTCTCCCTTGAAGAAAGTGCCGATACATTGCATTGTTACACGCCGGAAATTCGGTCTCCTGTTTTCCCGGATTATTCGGCAAATTGTGCGAGCTCCGAGTGCCGTCTGGCATTTTTTGCCGTCCCCTCCAAGATGCAACGTTGAGTCATTTTTGTCTAAAGGAGGCTAAGTTTCCGTTGCTTATTATAGAGTTTTCTTCGCGGGAGCGTCAATTTTTTGCAATTCCCAACGAATATCAAATCGATACAAAGAGCTCAATTATCAATTTTCAATAGTAAAACTCTTGCTCTGTCGTATTCTCTCTCTCTCTCTCTCTCTCCCGGGGAGTGAGATAGAGAGAGAATGCTAAGCACGCGACACGTCTCCGTATTTCTCCGATAGCTAAAAGCGCGCGGCACGTATAGGCATAAAATTCAATGGTAACAGCGAGAAAGAAACGTATTTACACCTGGAGAGAGGAAGCTACGATCGGCGTAAAGAAAACAAAACATTGTACTCGGAGAGAGAGAGAACCGAAGCAGGCCCAAGAGGTTCCGTATTAGGAAAGAACATGGCATCGTGTAATTGCGCCAAGTGCACATATAAGGCGTCGATGAGCATCGAACAAGTTCGGCCTGTTCCTGCGTACCTCGCTCACTTCGACGAGACCCCAGACTCTTATATACGATTTCTATCCCTAGTGATTCTCTCCGTCAACGGCGTCGTCGTCGCGCGCACAAACACCGTCATAATCCTCTCTTGCTCACCTGCACGCGTGCGTCCTACGCTACTGTTTGTTTTTGCTGATCTCGCTTACGTAAATATCGGCCGACTATACGATTAAACGAATAGGTTTGTTTCCCGAATGAATCTTACAACCTTGAATAATGGAACTGCCTGAAACGTGTCTAAATCTATAATTCACAGTAAAGAATTTATAAAGGATTCCAACGACCCAACGACGAATTTGGTCAGCGTTCGTAAAATCCGAACCGCTCAATCAATCTGTAGAGAGATACAAAAAGCTAACCATCGCTCGTACAAAAATCGCCGGACATCGAGCTTTCAATCACGCTTTAATCGATAAATAATGGCACGCGCGCAAAGCTTGGTAACCCGCCATTAAGGGCCTCTTTTAATTAAGATTTCAAGCGGCAAAACAGCGCGAGAGAGCGAGAGCAAAGGAAAAAAGTGAAAGACTGCGACCGTGCGGCAATAAAGGCAGCAACTTAATGATCTGCTGTACGAGTGTTTATCCCTGAACTGCAAGACGGTTGATCCGCGAGCAAACGTAATTAATCTCTGCCGGTTTTTCGTAAGAATAGCTGAGAAGTATGATTAGCAAAGCTTCGAAGGGATGCGCTTAGAGCGCGGGAAAGCTCAGCTGGATATTAAAGAGCATGGAATTGGAAAATTGTCGCTTTTACCGGTTCGATTTTATTGCAAACTGATTTATCGCGCATGGACCTCGACGATGTTTATTAACGCCCTAATTGAGATTGATCGACGATATACGTTTCACCGCTGAGAATCTCACTGCCTATGACCTATCGATGTAAGTTTTAGCGGTTGGTTATAGCTTCGATCGATTGGGTACGCCTATGCTAAGTAACGTTATTACGTTTCCACATTCCTACAATATCTTCAAATTGAAGATATTAATCAATGCACTTTCCGACCTTTACATTTTTATCAAACATATTTTAATCGTTCGGAAAACAATACAGATAGCTCCAATTTTGCCGATAGAACGTTGATGCTGTGCTCAAATATTGGCCCCTTGACCAATCGATCGATCGATTACCTAATCTTGAGCCATTTTAATTATTTGTTCATTGGCTAAATTCGTCGCTGTACCTGGTGACGATAATGATTCTGTACCTTATCTAAAAGCAATCAAACGAGGGAAAACAATGCAATACAAGTACCGAAAACACACGCGTCACATTTCGGTCCAAACGTGGCATCGTCTTATTTTGAACATCAACAGAGTGCGAGTATTCAGGCAAGTAGTAAATAGCGTTGAAAATTAAAACATCATAACGACACTCCACCAGCGTCATTGTTACTTTTTTCTCTCTCTCTTTTTACGAAAACTGATTACCCAGCATCTCTAATGCGACAGTCTCCACACACTCTCTCTCAGACACACACACACATACATGCACACGCGAGTATAGGTAATTGGTCGAGCGACGAAGCCAGCAGCAGGTGCATCTCTCACGAACGGTTCAATCAATCCGTCGCGCTTACAAAAGGTGGACGACCGAGCGTCGCGTGCGGCCTTGACGCCAAACGCTATGTGGTCGCTTTAACACGAGAAAGAGAGCGAAAGAGAAAAAAAGAACGATCCACACGACGTCTGTGTGTCTCTTTTTTTCTCTTCTGTTCTGAGAACGATTTGCGTGAGTATCCATTGATGTTACGGCTCTATCGATATACAACGCCGTTGCCTCGGGCTCCGACGATCGAGATTCGACAGATGAGGTATTTTCAAGATGATACCTTGACTGATTGAGCGTGTGCGCTAAGATTTTTTTCAGTTGGTCAAGTGGCTCTTTTTTTCTCCTTTTTGCCTGGACTCTAAAACTATTCACTTACATAGTGAATCTTTGAACAGTGTTTTGCGTGAATTATTCGAACGATGAATTCTCAAAGACGACATTTTTTGGGATAACTCTACAATATTTGAATTAACACGCGAAATTAGCTTCAAATTTATTGCAGGCCTAGAGTACACGTCGAGTATACCGTGCTTTTAACTACATGGAACGTGTTTATGCGTGTCACTTTAACCAAGACGACTCTATCTCTTAACCGAAAAGGTTATTAACACCAAGGATGAGATGTAACGTAGGAAATTTACGTATGGTAAGATCTTCTAATTTAAGCATGATACACGTTCGTGCGTGAAAGAAGGAGAAGGAGGAGGGGGCGAAGAAAGACACCTTCTCGGCAATGGTTTTTATAGTTTCTTCCGTGACAGGCATCGTAAAAAAGTCACGTCTCGTCTCGAACGATCGTAAAATCGTCAAACTTCTGTATTAACGGCATGGACAACAAAAAATAATGGCTCTACATTGAATTATTCACTTCTGTTTAACATTTTATAATATATGAACTGGACAAGCCGCCTTGGCCAAATACCTATCATCGTTGATTTATAAGACGCTTTATAGGTCGTGTACGTTTGTCCGGTTCTTTTGTGCCATTTTTAAATGTTGTTCATATTCATTTCCTGTTGCTCCGGAAATCCTCTCTTACTTGCACGTATATGCAGTGCCAACGATTGTGCAAGTTAACTTACAAAAATAAACGCCGGAGCCTATTGCAAAGGTTCCTTATTTCCAGTTGAGTAAAGCTTACCTGTAACAGACTAGAAAAATGGGAACGGAACACGAGTTAACGTGTATACTCGTACAGGAAAATACTTTGGAATCAATTCAAATGAAAATTGCGAAAGAAATAAATATAAAAGTGAATAATTTTCTTTCAACGAAGGTATCTCTGTAGATATCCATAAATTCGAACAGCACTGACGCAACGAAATAAAGAATATAAAAAAACCATCAACAGCGCAAACACGCATTTGAACAATTCGGAAACATTGGCGAGGAGCTATGAGGCAAAGAGGAGAAAAGAAAAAGTTGAGGCCTCGTAAAACCCGAGGGCAAAACTGTAAGTTAGCCAACCTTAATAAACTTTAAGCTCGTCGTTTGGAATCCCATGCAACAGGTACACACACACAACCAGGCACAGGTATATACTCTAGACGTAATTAATTGGACAGGCTGGAAGAGCTGCCGCATTCGTATCGGAAAATAAGTTTGACTGTGACCTAATCGCCCCGTCTGATCTCTCTATATTTACGATTTTTCCTAGGGAAAACTCACTGCTTCTCTTTTTTTTAGATTTTAGATACCCCGAGAGTTTTCTTAAACGATCAGCCTTGAGAGCAGTCCCGGAGAAGGAATTTGACGATTATAGACAAACGTTATTGTCGTATTTATAGGTGGATATCTGCTCGTGCTGTATCTAACAGTTGGTTATTGGAATACGTCGAAGGTTTTCGGTCGTTAAATGCGTCCATCGCAAGAACTTTGTACTTTGTTTTACGTACAGTTTGAAACAAAAATATACGATTAAACGTCCACTCACAAGGCTAGTACAAAATTTAATATTTATACAAAGTCGTTTGATTTCCATCAAAAAATACTCCTAAAAAATCATTCTTCTTCGTGATGTAATTTTATATAGTAACCACAACATATTTACGTCGTGCGAAGCAAGTAACCAACATTACGAAATTATAAATCAAAGCAAATTTACCATCAGCTCATCTATTAAATCGATCTTTCTCTAGCAGACACTTTACGTATTCATCGTATATAACCTCTATCCTCGGGAACTTTTGGCCACGTTTCATGAAGCGTCCTCGAAACGCCGATCGAGACGACAAAAAAAAACTGCGCTTTATAGTGATGAATAATTAATGCTCCCTTGCAAACGATTCATTTAGTTATATATCCCAAAGAGGAAGAGGGAGAGAGAGAGAGAAGTAGCCGTGAGAATCGAGGAAGAAGGTAATATCGGATATATTCATCATTCGATGCGCGGCGTGTCTGTACATTATATACGGGACTTGTAATCTTGATTATCAATCTCTAGCGAGAGTGAAGTGATATTAATTGCGTCGATTATTTTTCTTCACAGCGATACACGTCCAAATTCAAGTAGCAATTATGATGTTTCGGATACTTGCGATAACAAGGAGTTTATTGTTCTTGTTTTCAGAGATAGGAAAACAAACGATTCGATTATTTTTCGAATATTGACGAAGGGGAGCTGATATTCAAGCGCACAAGGGTAAAAAGGGACGAAAGGAAAATGAAAAAAGCTCTGCGGGTAATACAAAATTCCCAAGGTTCCTCTTCAACTTATTTCTCTTGGCATACGAGTTTTCAGGTTGGCCGAGGTCGCGGTCTGGCTTTACCCAACTCTCTTCTCGACCCCTTTTGTCTCCCCCGTCCTCCAATGGTGCCGCCGTAAGCTTTTTTCTTATTCATCTTTTTCAACATGAGGTTTACAAGTATGCTGCTACCTGTCTTTGAGTATGTAAGCGCAGAAAAAAAGACTGAATTTTTCTGTCGGCATTTTCTTCCTTTTTTTCGGTATCCTTCGAAGACTATAGTGCCTCTTTTGCTTCTTTTCTTTAAAGAAGCTATAACGTTTGCAGTTGTGAGTTCTATAGAATTTTAACGTAAACATGAAATAATGGTGCTGTCGAATTCCTTAATTTGAAAGAAGATATAAAACAATGAAGTCGAGAGAAATTTTTAGTCCGAGTTTTAATCGAATCTTTCATAACAAGCGAATCCCTTTTTCTACACAACGTTTTGCAAATGAAGAAGACGTACAAATTTTTTAAAGCACCCCCCCCCCCCCTCACACCCACAAAAGCAGATCATTAAATTTAAAATAATCTACATAAAACGAGTACGTGGTGCGAGAATATAGCAGCATTTCAAACTTTGCGGGTGAGAATATAATTGGAGGTCGTGCACAATAACCCGTATGCAATTGATGCCGGAAGTCACCAACACAACAACGCATATATACACATACATGTATGTCATGTATATCTAGTATAGAGAGGTTGCGTCTTTCGTACTCGAGTCCTTTACAGCTATAGGGGACGATCGAAAAAACTTGGAAGAGACAGAAGCACCCATTAGTTAGTCGACTGGTAATGGGCAGTTGCCACTGAAAGAGAGACTCCATACACTGGCGCTTACTTTTCTCGTTTTAATTTCAGATCCCCCCCCCCCCCACACACACACATACCTTTTTCGCCACCCCTACCCGCGAGAAAGGTATGCGTGGATCCTTGCTATTTTTAGAGGTTATGTATACGTCGGGTGGTCGACAGCGAGAGCGTTTGCATGCTCAATTCTTGTTTTCTCTTCTATTTGCGAGATAAACAGCGTACCGCGGTGATTATCGGTTATACTATGGGTATATTGCTTGTTTTTTTGTTTTGACTACATGGCAAAGAATGAGCGATCGCGATTAACAGTCACGTACGAGAGGCAAGTACTACTTTACCGGCTGGGCTATTTCGCAAATAGCCTTTTCCCTCTTGTTCTTCCTTTTTTACCGACTTCCTCGTCGTAGATTAACCTCTCACGATGATGTACAATGTTTAGGTGATCTCAATCAATGTAGATATTTGTATACTTGAATATTCTTAAGGGACCTCATATCTTTATGTTATTGCAAAACAGCGAAAGAAACAAAGACATTGACGCATTGAAACGTTTATCGGACACGTGATAAAACTTTTTATTTGCAAATGAGAGAGAGAGAGAGGGAAAGAGAGAGAGAGAGAGAGAGAAAGAGAGAGAGTGCAAACACCGTACTTGCATTGTCAAGGTCGGCTGCTGGCGAGAGTAAAATATTGAGTGCAGAGAGAGAGGAGAGAGAGAGAGAGAGAGAGAGAGAGCCGGGAGGATAATAGGCTGACAGTTAAATGATGACGTGGTACAATACAGACATCGAAGGCCTGCTCTTGCGGCTATGGAATATGATTCCAATGAGCGCGGCGGCGACGGCGGCCTCCTCTTATCAGATCCCCTTATGCTCGGACGCAAATGCATCCGCAAACCAGATAAAAGTATTTTACATCGGTGATTATGACGCTGTAGACATGATTAATATCTAATAATAAACTTGCCGATCTGCACCACACTGCACTCATTGTTCGAGTATTTACTGCTTTATAGCCAATGATTTACCGGGGGACATAAAGTGTACACTTGGTATCATCGCGAAACATTATCCTTTCATTTTGTTGTTTTTTTACACAGATGCGTGCACAATATGTGCGCTTTATCGCATGATTAGCCTTAATTGAACGTATCGAACAATCAATAAGCGATGGTTGTCCGACGAGAAGGACCCAAGAAAACCAATTTTTTGTAGCGGTTTTTCTCAACCCGTAATAAGAGGATACTATACCAAGTGCAAACTCGATCAATAACGCCGGACCCAATATAGTACACGGACTTAGACGTCATCGCTGTGCAGTAGCCCATTATCACGCACCTGTGAAAAAAGCCGATGCGAGTTTTTTCCCTTCTCTTGCGCGCTTCTGGCTTATCGTACGGCGATGCTTTTAACGTGTATCATCACCTACGAGCGTTTGATCGCAGGTGCAACTTAGTACGCGAAGGCATTAAGGATTCGCGAGTATACGTGCGTACGTGCAATGTTTAGTGAAACATATGGCCGGAACGAGGACTTGCAAGAAAATCGATAAATTTATCGAGGTTATAAGCGTGATAAATTATTTGGTATTTACTAAAAGCAAATATCTGTATGACAGTCTTTTGCGTGAGAAATCAATCGAAAATAAAACGGTTTGGCGTACCAAATAACAGCAAGTATGCATAAATAATGTTTTTAGTTTTATCAAGTTCGCGAGATAGTAAAGTTTTTTTAGTAAACACTGAAACGATGCTATCCTCTCAATCTAATGGCAGATAAGATATGGAAAAGGGGACTTACGAGTTTACGATAAATTTTTCACTTTGTCGGCATGTTTGCAGTTGTAAACCCATTATTAATGCTACCAAATAACTTTAAACTTCGTTTTAACTGCAATTACTATTAAATGATTCAACACTGATAACGGGCTAGCATTTACTTTTGCGTGAAAGATGCACCAAAAGATTTATATACAGTTGGAAACGAGAGCAAATAAATGTAAAGTTTGCGGTAACCGGTTGGGAACCAAGTGTTTTTTAGGCCATGATTCCCCGTTAAAAAATACACTCAAATAAAACATTCAGGTTCACAGCAATTAATGCAATTCGGAAGACAGAAAAACAATAAACGATTGATCCAAGTGGCACGAGCAAATGGCAATTGCCAATAAAAGCCTCTTGTAGCGTATTTCCCGTTGAGTAGCAATAAACATCCGTGTCAGTGTACACCAAGCTGCAGCAAAGACAAAGTATATCCGAATCCTCGTAAAATAAGCGTAAAAAGAACGAAATAATTTTGTTTCTCTTTATGCTTACACGTACAGTCGATATGACTGTAACTCCTGGAAGCCATGAAGATAATGATGATGACCGGAGCTGGGGTTCACGTTTGAAAGGGCGTTTTGTCATGCTGTTTGCAGTAGATTAATGTGTGTGTGTGTGTGTGTGTGTGTGTGTGTGTGTGTGTGTGTTTGTGCAGGCTAATCGAGAAAATTGGGCCAATTATAGTCTTACTCTTATCGGTGCGCCTTTCGCTTTATCCGTTGCTGGAAATCTTCCATAGGTCATTTACCTTTTGCTACGAGTCGTAAAATTCATCGATTTTATTGTCGTGCGTCACTCGTGTTTTCTATCTAATACATTTGACTGTCGGTTCCCCTTTCTGAGCTTGTTTTGCCTTGAAAAATAAATAACGAGTACGCAATGTGAATAATCCTGAAATTATGCAAATATTGATTTTTCGATACTCGAATATTCGAAAGCTGGATCCACCACTTGAATTACGGGCAAGATATTTTTCTCTCTCGAGATAGATTATCCATTTTTAACGAGCGATTCTGTCGTCAACTCGATGGATTAATCGTATCGTTATGAAATCCCGATCGCTCGTAAGTGGTGGTCGTTGTACGTCTTGACTCATGAACATACGTTCACTCGACGTTTTGAACACAATTTTCAATGAAACTTTCAAGTTGAAGTACATACACGTAGCGAAATACATTAACATCACGCAAACTTCACGCTCATTGTAAAGCAGCAAACACGCCAAAAAGCATCTTATCGCAATAACTACATGCATAAGAGAGAAACACGTCAGTTCAAGCCCAGGTAAACACACTTGGTGCCTATTATTTCCACGGGTCCTCGCTCTGTGTGTGCGAGTGAGAGAGAGAGAGAGAGAGAGAGAGAGAGAGAGAGACACACACACACACACATACACACGCGCGGACAAAAAAGAAAAAACGAACAGCAGCGACGAATAATCGTGGAAGCCGAGAATTACGGGCCATTATTAATAATTGTCCGCGCGCATGCGTAATACCCTCCGCGCGCGAGCAACAACACTCTCTCACGCGAAGAGATGCGTTTTTATCTCTCTCTTTTTCGCGCGCGCGCGCGCGCGCTATGTATTTTCAAGGTAATGATTTTTACGACGAAGCCAGCCTCTCCCCTCTCGCTTTCGTTTCGTTTCGTTTCGTTTTATCCCATCAATGTATTATACTATATAGCGATCCTTTTTACGATGTGACGATGTTATTCTACACGCATACACACGCACTCGCGGTTTTTTACGTGCACTCCTCCTTTCGCTTTAACAAAATTTCAATTGTAAATGCTTTTTGGGAGCTTTTTACGAGGAAAGTTACTCCAACGATCAAGTTTAAAAAACGGCATTTTCATTGGAAATACCCACACAGCAAACAGCCCGCGAGGACAACAAGATATCAATGAACTCGTGGAATTACGTGGAATAAATAACTTGCAAGTAATCGAAGCCCAGAGCATACCGACATAAATATATATCACGCGACTGATATGATATAAACGACAAGTTAATCCGCGAAATGTTAAAATGATAAAAGTCCGAGAGTATACGCGCGCCACGCAATGCATGCGCGTTGCATCACTTGCGTGTTTCTTACCTCTCCTCGTCCTTTATAACTTTTTTCTTTTTTGCACCTAATGCAGCTAATAAATTCGCCAGTCCACCGTAGCGTTCGCTCTTTTCTCTCCTCTCACCAATAAATATCGCTTTTCCGTAAAATAATTAATGCCCGTGGCACGGAAACACGTGTAAAAAGCATCAGCGGCAACAGCAGCAGCACACCACATATCCCTGTTGCACGCTCGTATAACGCTCGAGCGCGCGCATCGCACATTTCTGCCCTGCGCGCGCGAAAATTTTAAATTCTGCGCCGGATTTATTATCGCGCGCTGGCGCGTGTTTACGGGGAAAATATCTTGTTGTCTTTTTCCGTTCGCGCGGCTCGTTCTTTATCGGTATAACACCGAGAGATTACTTTCTCGTAAATCGGCTAAAACTTTAACTTATCGAAATCGAGTATTTCAATCAGCTGCAGCTAATTGATTTTATGAGTTAAGCTTATGCGAGAGTATGTTTTCCACGACACGATGACACGTCCCGATAAAACAAACCGAGATTAAACTTTGACCTTCGCCAACCGTGTATATTTGTAGGAGATTCGCGTATAAACAAGGTATCGAGGTTGAACGTTGTTCTCGAAGCAGGTTTCGGTAGCGAATTTATGGACTTGACTTGAAACGACGTACGAGGAGGCGGAAGGAGAGAGACCGCTAAGAGGAGAAAAGCAAAGATTTTGAGGTAATCGTGCACGGATCGTATGTAACAAAAACAATCGAATCATGACGTTTTTAAGGTGTAAACTTCACTAGGCGATATTTCGCATTGTTCGTTTTTTTTACGAGCACATAGGGATTGCGAATAATATTTACACCTCTCAAGTCAAATGGTACGCAAGACACAGGAAATGCACGATGGAAAGTAAAAGCGTTGGAAACGAATAATTTTTTAAAAATAGTTAATCGCGGAAATCAATCATCATCTCGCGTCCGAGAAACAGAAGCTTTTACTTTCTAAAATCATTTGCCATGGCATTTTGCGGAAAACAAAATACCCGTAGTTAAATGCTAAATTGCCGACTTACATTTTAACATAATCATACAATGAATCGTTTTCCATTAAAAAAAAAACAATCGTTTTTTCCGTAACGCAAAAAAACGAGTACGCAAGAAGAGTCGATTTATTCCTGTCGATCAGGATGATAACAGCAGTGGCGGCACGTTGCTACATAGCAGAAATGCACTCGGCGGGACCTCCGGTGCAGTTAATAACCTCCTCTTTCTCTCTCTTTCTCTGCGAGTTTCTCTCTCCGTAGGCATCTCCTCCCCCCCCCCTCTCGTTCTCGTGGAAAACAAGCGGTTTCACCCTTTTCCGCGCATGCACGCACAACACTAACATCTCGTCGTTGTCGTCGTCGTCGTCGTCGGAGACAGGGAGAGAATAAGAAAAGGTAAAACTTTCGTACATAACGCTTGGGCAAAGCAAAGTGCAATTTGCGCTTGATTAATTGCAGCCCAATGTATAGAGACTGATGTGTTCATTTCGTGGGAATACAGTAGTGCACAGTGACGGCCGAGTCATGCACGCCGTCATAATCAACCAGTTAAAACTCTCGTCAAACGTATATTTTGTACTATAAACTTTGCTAAACAGCGACGCCGTTTTATGCACACTTCTTTTCCCTTTCTTCGCTTCATCATCGTCGTTAAATGTTATTACATCCTCCATACTCCGTTTCGTCAAGTTCAAGGGTCGCGAGGACGAGTTCAAGGCCGTAGCGTACACACAATGCGTTCTTTTTCTGCGCTGGCAAATTTCGCGAGTAGGTACGAGAAGGTTCCCCAGGATGTATTTATTAGCTTGTTCTTGGTTCAAGTCCTCTTTACCTTTTTCGTCGTGTTTGTTTTGGAAGGCGTGCAGCTCGTGAAGTGCAACTGCAGCAGCTTGTACACAGAAGGAATCTTCAAGTTAGCAAGAGAAGTAAATCTGGGATTATGCTTTTCCTGTTTGCGAACGCGAGGTATTCAGGCCAGGGATTTATGAGGGAGATACATGTTTGTTTGATTCTTGTTTGGTTTATTTGGTTATCTTCAATACCTTTAATACGATAAGCTGGATGAGGTCAAGCAACTTCTCCGCGAGAGATTAGACCATAGGCGTACGCGACACTAGAGGTGTGGTTATTATCGGATTGAACGCGAAAATTCAAGCTTTGGATTTACATAATATGTAGTCGATGAATCTTCAGTGTATCGATGACTCTTTAGATTCAATTGGCTGATAGATGTAGGCCTTGGCTAAGTCGACTGGTCGTCGTTGCACTCTTAAAGGCAAATCAAATCACACGAAAGTAATGCTCGTTGTACATTGCATGTGGAATTTTCATTAAACCCGATGCAAACTGATAAAATACCCGAGCGCATACGTAGCAACGTTGGCATCGAAAAGATTCAAGCATTCCTTCGCTTGTTTTTCTGTTTTCGTTATTAATTTTAAGATTAATTCCCCTACGTATTTGCTCGATCTTATAACTCTGCAACTTGTTTCAATAACGAATAGCAGGATTGCTGCAAGCGAACGATTATTTCGACAATTGACAGTTTTCGTAAGTTGACTATGCTGCATAAGTATTAGTGGTCAGTGTATAAAAGCGCAACAGGTTGCCGAAAACAAAAAAAATACCAAAATCCCACTTTGGAAAGACGACACTCGCTTTTAAACGAAGAACCAATATGACGTCTCGGCCTTTCTTTTCTTCTGTATCACAGCGGTCCGTCCGCCCTTTTATACAGAGACGTATTTGTGCATCACATTGTGCCAGAGTGCTCGTGCAGGTACGAGAGAGAGAGAGAGAGAGAGAGAGAGAGAAAGAGATATGGGGGGTGGGGGGGGGCGATGAGGGATCATTTTTCGAAGGCTGCTGCTGCGTACGATATTCGACCTTGAGACGACCTTTCTCTCTTTGTCCGAGGGGGAGAGCGCCGAGAGATTGAGAATGAGAGGCTGCCTGAGGTATAAGAGCAGGTGGAAGGAAACTAAAAATTGGTTCGCCCGACATGGAAATCGATCGATTCGTATGGCGCCAGACACTCTTTATTCGTTTCTTTTTTCTCTTTACTCACCGTTAATAAGCTCATTGTGAGATCGCGTGATCGAGGAAGTATATATTATGTAGATATACACGTACCTATAACAGAAAGAAAAATGTATATGTAAGGATTGCTAGAGATTACTCATTCGGCAGTGTAAAAATTCGTAAAGTGGAGGGTAGGAAGAGAGATAGTTGTAGCGTAGTTGGGTTGTTTGTTTTATGAGCGTCGATTAATTATTCATTAGGCTTCCGTGCATTATCGCACGGATTGCGTGGTGATTATTCAACGTAAAAACTTTATCAATGCGTAATGCAAGTAAGTAACGGACAGCGTCGTTACGAGAATAATTGCTAAAGAAAGAACGAAAACAATTATTCGTTTTCCTTTTTAATTTGTACCTTTTGCGGAAAAACTTTATGTGCTAGTTGTTTTCTCAAAGTACGCGAGAATTATATACTGTTTTAAATGTAGAAGGAAATGCGAAATTACCGGAGTGCTTGTAATCAAAACGAATATTATAATGATTTTAGTCCACGCGATTTTGGTTTTTTCGTCAATTCGCAAAAAAATGCTCGCTAAATTTGTGCAAGTTTGATCGAATGAAGCTACCAAGTTCATATAAAAAATAAAATAATATCAGATAATTACGAGATAGTGAGAAACGTACAAAAATATAATAACTTGATTGAAATATCCAAATCAATAATTGGTTTTAGCTCGGCCAACCGAAAATATTGCAAAAGATCAAACGTTACGTTAATTGATATAATTAGTAGACGAAACATTGATTCAAACTAAATGATCATTTATTAAATAAGAACCACTTTATTTCTGGAGGAAGATCATTCGTCTAAAAGGTTAAAACGTGGATGAAAAGTCTGCCACACGACACCGATCGGTACTACTTTCACAACAACCGTAACCAAAGTGTTTGTTTCAAAGTGAAATCATTGAGTTTCGCGACACAAGCACACACACGTATCAAATTGAAAAAAAGAAGGTGTCCAAAGGATATAATCTCCGCGTTTACGTAATGCACTAAATCGCGGCAAGGTATTCCGATGGGAAAAGCCCCAAGCTCTCCCGCGCGGAGAACTACCTCTCGAGACATTTGCCCAAAGCGAAAAGCGAAATTACCGTGAACACTCATCGACGACGACCTCGCGTACACTACACGGTAAACAGAAACAGAGAATCAGCAATCACATGGATTAGCGAGTATAGTGTATGCGTGCAGAGCACATTTGCCACAAATGATACGACCAGCGGCAGTGGACTTTTCTCATACAGAAAGAGGGGCGGGGGAGGGGGAGAAAGACGTGCTCCGACTTACGTAAACTCGAGGAAGAGAGTGAACGTATAGGAGTGGCTATATGCAAGGACGACGTGCTGCTGCCGCACGGCTACTTTTTTTCTCGCCCTCCCGCTCGCCGAGACACGTGTGCTTTCGCAATGATATACGACTTTGTGTTTTCGTTATAGCGAGCACTCGTTTGTCGGAAATTTGCTGGTTCGCGCGAGCTATGTTGACTTTGAAAGTATAAGTGGAGTTGAAGTATAACCGATATCACCTATACGTACGAAGTTTTAAGACGTCAACGTCTTTCTTATAAAATCTCTTTTGGAAAGCTTCTAAATATCAACGTACGTGCTATATCTCGTACATTACCGTAATTGTACAGTCGCAACTCTCCCAGAGCAACAAAGTTCATTTTTTTATGAGAGAGAGAGAGAGAGAGAGAGAGACATTCCATAACCTCAGGGACATGTTGCACACGCGCCTTATATATCGTTTTACAACGGGCGTATAAATGAAAACACAAAGTGTGCACGCGCGCACGCGAGAAAGAGAGAGAGAGAGAGAGAAGGACGTTGACGAAGAGTTTGCGCGAGAGAGAGAGCCGACAACAATGCGCAAATTATCTAGGTATACAATTGAGAATCGTGTCTCGCGCTTGCACGATGACCTCAAGCTCGAGGAATCCGGACTCGTTTCGTAAGTTTTTGAGCGTAGGCGACAAAAGTCCACGAGAAAAGTGCCGACGGAATATCTCCCTACCTAGAGAGTGAATAATCGTTGTCAACGCGACTCTCCACATGAATAACAATCCGCGTGCTTGTTATGTTTCTTTTTCCCTATTCTCTCGGCAAAATCGTAATCATTGCGCGTGTGTATATATATGTAGCAGAATACAATGCTTCCTGTAGTTGATATACACGTTGGGAAGAAACGAAAAACAATCGTTCAAAACTTTTACACAACGTAATGGAGACGAGGTTTCTCTCGAGCGTAACATAACAAACAATCGTAAAGTCGCATTTCTTCGAAACGCAAGACAGACAAATAAAAGAGAAAGAGAGAGTTACCGCATCTATATTTTGAGTTCATCTAGAAATGTCAGTTCTTTAAATTATCAAATGAACCAAGACAAAACACAAACTGTAAACCGGGCGCCCTCGAGAGGCGTAAAAACAATGCCAACAAAGCAAAGTTGTCCGAGGACGGTAAAAAAAAGCGAGAAAAAGGACTAGTGAGCGCGTAATGCCTCGAACGCGACAGCGGCAGTGGCGCATCAACTACGGTTCAATGGCACAATCGGTCGCTTCCCGTCTGGCGCCTTTCCACGCGGTTTCTACTGCCGCACTGTACCACGTTGCGTGTTTTGCGCGCAAGATTATCATTTTATGAAGTCATTATCGTTGAGGGCGGCTGAGAGCGTTGATACGTTGTTTTGCCTACTACGTCATAAGATGAATCTTTCTAATGGCGTTACGTTTTAAATTTATTACGCTAATTAAGATTAATTTTAACTATGGCCTAAGTTGATCCGACTTATCGTTACTACGATATCCTTAGCAGTTAATAACGAACATTTTGATGTTTGATTTTTCCTAGGACTTGGACAATTCCTTTATAATTTAATCAAAGAAAAATACATGAAAGCTTACTGTGATAATACAATGATTACTGTCTCATCTCGAAATATTTGTTTCTCGTAATACATTTTTGCTAAAAGGCCATTTAATTCTATCTTACAAATCACCAATTAGCTTGGATATATTGCAAAATTGATGGAAGTTCAAAGACTTGTTATCCCAAGAAAAATGCAAAAAAAGAAACGTAATAAATTATAGCAAATTTAACGATAAAACACGAAGCTTGGGACTTTCATCCAACAAACTACAACACTTGTACACCAGTCGATGTAATCTCAACGAAGCTATATTAATGGAAGGAGCAGAGCTACCCTACGGTAGACACCTGAATATGTAGATTGTAGTGTTGTCACCAAGCGAAATTCCAATCTTTGGATTTGAAAAATTGAGACGCATCAGCGATTGGCAAAATAACAGCCTTTAGATTGCAGACGAAAACTGGTTGTCAACCAAATGGTTCAACACAGTGCTCGCGATTAAGTCACATTCCCAGAACCATCAATCTGCTACTATAGCTGTGTAATCAGCACCCAACTCCACCCGAGAGATAGCGGTGTGTCGCCTGCCTCTGCTGCTGTTAAAGTAGTCAGCACAAGAAGCCACGGTATATTACGAAAGTGCCCGCGGCGACTATACAACCACGACTGAGAGAGAGAGAGAGAGAGAGAGAAAGAGAGAGAAAAAAAGGTACTCAGGCGCGTGGGAAAATGGTCACGTGTGAAAATGAAAAGCTCGCGAATCGATTATCGAAGGCAAGAGAGACTTTGCAAAAAAAAGAAAGAAAACGAACTATGATGTACCGTATAGAAACACTCGCATGTATGATAGATGGTGCAAGCCAGGAATTACACGGATGTCGCTTTTTCGCCAAATGAGACGTTGTTGTTGTAGTTTTTTTTGTCTTTTCGGTATAGCGATTGAGTCATCGATTCCCAGGGCGATCGTGTCTCGAGATTATGGCAAGCTTGCATTATGAGGACAAAAAAACTTGTGTACTCCTCTCTCTCTCTCTCTCTGAATCTCTGGATTTCTTGTAGAGTAGCGCGCAAGATTTAGCTTCTTCTTTTTCCTTGACTTTACGAGTTATGAATTATTTAGATCTGTTACAGTTCCCACAATAAAAGTACGAATTGCAGCTACGTGGAAAATGATGACAAAGCGATGACGAAATCAAGTCATTTTCCCATGCCAGCGGATAAGGTAATATGCACATTTTTTCAACGACGGTACGTATAGAGTAAGAAAAAAACAGGTACACACTCTCGGAAAGCAATTCGACGGGTATGACGCAAGATCTAAATTAATGAATTCACCGCACTCGGGAAATTAGTGCGAGCAACATCCTTATAGAGATACAAGGCGAGGCTGCCGCTGCTGCTGCTATAACACGCGACCTCACGAAGATATCGATTTACTCGCTGCTAATTCTGTCACCACGAAGTGTAAGTTGTGCTTTTTTTGTCTTCTTCATTCTTAATCACGTGTTAATTATAACCGCGTACTAACTTCCTCCTCGAGTTTTCTTTTCAACCATGTGGGACGATTTCCATAAAGCTTTCGAGTCTCCGAGGTCGTCAACGGCGTGTCTCGTAAATCGCACCTAAGTGTAATCGATTATACTCCCCACATCTAGATGTTCGGCAAATAAATATTCGAACGTTTTACACGCGATGCTGATGCCACTATTTTTAACAACAGATCTGCGGTGAAAAATAATTCGAGTCTTAACGGTCGTGGAGGCAAATGCACCTTTAATCGTAAGACTTTTTAGCCTCGAAAATAAACTGAACGACCTAGATCAAACTATATATAGGTGTACAAGTAAAATTCAAGATCTCGCAAGCTCGATTTGAAATAAACGGGAATAGAAAGAGAATTAATCCAATTCCAAATGTACTTCTTGGTACAAGATTTAAATATATCTCGACAGAGAGTAAGCAGTGGCAAGTTTGTCGAAAAAATACGCTTCCATAAAAAAACATTTAATAACGTAACTCAATTCACCACTTGAGGTAATTATCGCTAATCCTACCGCAGGTCTGCAGTACGATTCAACGAATTTTAGTCTAGATGTTGGACACGCACGCAATTTAGCTTGACTCAGCATGCTTAGCTCAACGTTTGTTTATTGCAAGGTGTCGAAGCAACGGCCAAGACATTCGATTTTCATCGTTCGTCGAGGCCTCACTTTTCACGATGGATTTCACTTTCGAGCGGCGATTGTGCAAAATTCGATCGCAATCTCCCTGAAGAGGAAAGTTTTCACGTCAAATTGAAATTTTTCAATTAACCAGCCGTGAGACACGCCTCTCCCCTCTCTCTTTCTCTAATATCGATCTTTTCGCACGCACGAAACAGTAGATCTACGAGAGATAAGTCGTATGCTTTATCAACGTCAACGCAATTAACCAGACTCGATTTGTAATAATCAAAGTATGTACAATGTCGAGATAGTGAGAGAGAGAGAGAGAGAGAGAGCAAGGTTGTTTCATTAAAGGACGACATTTAACTGGCGTGGAAGTTGATGATCGTGCATGTGTATGTATATTATTGCATAGCGGAGATCGGTATCGCGAAGGAAATTAATTTGAGAACTGCGAAAATTCAGTAAAATAATTAGTCTATGGCATTTTGTTTTTTACGCGGCGGCATATTAGCACTGACATTCCAAGAAAGTTGCGCAACGATTTTCACGTGTTCACGATTCGCGTATTTAATTACACCTATGCAAATGAAGCTTAATCGCTTTTGCTAATAATTCTGGCGAACCGATGTAGTTATTAGCCGTGTAGCTTGCCTCCAGAAGATTACAGCACGTTGCTGCTGCTGTTACTTTTTGCCCAAGTCCAATTTATTACAAAAGCCGCGCGATACGAGCTTTGCTCTGTAGGCTAAACGACGGATGATTTATTTGTACCACCTTATAATGCTAATCATTTTTAGCGTCATTCCACTAATATTAAGGCAAATATTTACAACTACATAAATGTCAACAGCTCGAGGACGTTAATGTCTTTTTTCACGATCAACTTATTTTCAAACCTTAATATTTCCAAATCCATCTGGATAAAACGTGCATTTAGCAAAACCGGCTTACGAACCAGCAATCCCGTGGCAAAAGTCCTTGTCGACGTCCTCGTGAGATTTTAATCGATTGTTGCTCTCTTCGTGTCGTTATCTAATCCGATACGTACCGCGATTATGGACTGTCGGTTTTGTAAACCACGGGGATGACTCATTGATTCCCAAATGAGAAATAAAAATAAGAGGTCGTCGACCAAAAGAGCGATCGTCCTGATCGAGTTTTGATACGCGATAATTGGCTGGGCTTGTAATTACGTCCTGCCGCATTTTCTCTCGTGAGCACGTGCCGCTGGAAAATTCGAGCTCGAGAGTCGATCGCTACGGAACAAATTCCAATGCGTCTCTCCTCTCTCTCTCTCTCTCTCGCTGCGTCGAGATGTAAAGCAAAGAGATTTCGATCGGCATTGAAACCAACTTTCTCGCGGTAGTGCTCGAGTGTTGTTGGGGTTTTGTAATGTATGCTAAGTATTTGCTGTTTTGATGAAAATGTCGCAGCAACATTACTGTTTATACAAATGTCATCGTTTTATATCTAAAGTAGATGTACTCGATAAGAGCACTTGCTTGGATATCCAACGTACGCGTTGTGGCAATACGATGATCTTGCTAAATGATGTATCGACAATTGAAATAACTCGAGAATCGCACGATTCGTAGCGCGAGTTTTGTGCTCCGAATTTCTTTTGGAAAGCAATTGTTTCGTTACTCTAAAAAGTCGTATAAATCGAGAAAAGTAAATCGAATACGTCAAAATTGATCGACGCTTAAATTCGCAGGCGTGAACTGTTAAAAAACACGCGTGGCTGGAATGACTGAAACCAATGTGCCAGAAGCCAATGTGCGCGATCGTCGAACAGCTCTATCTTATATCATATGGATGACGAGACATCGGCATTGGAAAAAATGAGAATATATATCTCAAGTAGTAGTATATATACAACGCTCGGCCTAGTCTGGAATGTGATCCGGACGAGTGTACTGCTGCTGCTGTCTCGAGTCTGCGGATCGAGGCCTCGCCTCCTCTGAAACCAGAGAAACGGACTGCTCTGTTCTCCATTCGCGGAAAAGCGACAAGTAGTCGCCGTTATGCACCGTTACGATAATATGCCGCGCAGCTGACGAGGAGACGAAAAACTAAACGATGCCAGTTTCGACAGCTGTTTTTGTGTGTTATTTTTGTTTTTATTTTTTTATTCAATCGAGTTACGCGTACGTCAGTCGGACTTGTTCTTGTTCTTCTTCGGTAAATTATGTCATCAATGGTCGACAAGAGCTTTTATTTCGTGCCCATTTAAAGGCACACGGTAGTTTCGAGAAAGTAGTTGTCCACCCTGGACGTACCGCGAGAGTACACCTCGCCATTTACAGTTTGATCAATGATTATTAGTATGGTTCAATCAAGACTTACTTCGAAGCAAGGATACTTAAGGGAGCGCGACCAGTTTGCTTTTCTTCGCGTCTCTATCTTCGACTCACCTGCAATCGGAAAGAAAAAATATCTTGGATTAGATCACTGCGCTACAAATGGATAGAATTAGTATTTTTCCAAGGGGCTCTTTGCTACCGTGTAATTGAATTCCCCTCGTAATGACAACGCGTAAACGTTCACAAGTGCCGAGAGAAAGAATAGCGATATCCTCGGAAGAGTATAAAAAAAAACAAACGATCAATAATTTTTCGTAAATCATCAATTCACTTCTATATAACGCGTATATCAATTCCTCGAAGTCCATAATTTATCTCGCGCCGAAAGAAAAACGACCGTGGCTCAGACGAATCAAACAAAAAAACGAAAGGAAAAAAAGAAGCCGTCATTACGCGTAATAACTGACGCGCCGCTTACGAATTAATCGCATAAATAACGTTTCGCAGGGCGGCAAGTATAAACCGATTTCCAATCGGCGAAAGGACCAAATAAAGAGAGAGAGAGAGAGAGAGAGGGGAGTTATTGGCGTCGAGCAAAAGCGAGTGTGCAAGGAGCCGTGTATATTAGGCGTCACGCACGTCGGATGCTTTTGCCGTGCACGCCGTGTACGTATGTATAGATGTACGTGTATATGGAGCGTTCCGTGGCGTGTCATCCGGTCAGGAAACTGGCTAGTAAGCTTCGCTTGGTTTAGCGAATATCTGATGAGGAAATTGCGTTAAGCCCGCAGTAGTTACTCCATTTAACGTCTCGTTTTAGCGCGCTTTTTTTACTTTGTCGTTTAAATTTTTTCTCGCAATTTACTAATTCAAACGGAATTGGCAACTGTGAAGAAAGCCCTCACAACAAACATTGTTCAGAGTTCTTTGGTAGTACAGCCTCTACTGTAGGTAGGGGCACTGCAAACAATTTATATTTGTTACGTCTCGTAGTATCCGTTTTATTGGTCATCGATATTCCTCTCTCTCGGAGGTTAACATGCACAAAACATACGATTCCAGACATCTAGTGACAAGCATCGACTTAAAAGAAGCAACATTTTCAAGTGTCGTCAAAATAATGCTATTCCGATAATAACTATGAATAAACTAAAAGTCATCCTCGGACGTGCTTGCGATCTAAGTAACAAATGTTCAAATGAAAAATAAATGCGTCATTGTAGGTATAAGTATTGGTATTAGCTTGCGGTTAAAGCCGCGGGAGGTTTGTTGAACCCAAATGCCGCTTCGCTCCGGTTAGTCGGCGCGTATATATTCTTTACATGCGTAATTGCAGCCGCGAGACAAGTGAACGAGCGGCTAAATTGCCATCGCCACGGCCGAACTGGGACTGCAGGGATTACGCCGATTCTTTTTATTTGTGTTTTTTATTTTTCTCGCATTGTCTCCGAGAGAAGCTTGATCGGGATTTATGCCTTGTATCGGAATTTCTACAGGCCGAGAGTCACGATTCGCCATTACGATTTATATCTTACTTTTTGATCGAGGATAGCTTTTTTGCATTCTTACTGCTTTTATATCGATAATGTCGTCTATAGTTTCAGTTTTAATCGTCCATCAAACTCATCTTTACAATATTCAACGATTGAACAACGTGCATCACAGCACCCACTCTTACCGTACTTGGCATTGTGCGAGTTTTATGGCTAATTTCCCTCTGGTTTAGATAGGGCTCAATCTCCCAATCTAAACTTCAGTGAAGTGACATTCAATAACCCGAAGCCTGTCGACAAATTTTTCCGAATATTTGGACATTACTGTACTCGGGCGATTTCTCACCTGGAGCGATTATTCTTGGTCGAAGTTTTCCCGTCGACACTGCGGTCGTGAGCCGTGTAAAACGAATTTTTCTACAAGATTGAAGCGAAATAGAAAAAAGAGACTAACGAAATCCATACTGAACCTTTAATTGAAACAGTGCGGTAGTAGGTAACTAGTAACTCATAAAGCCTGATCAGTGTGTAATCATCGGCACAAAATCCAAACAAACCGTAGCCCATCAATCTCAATGAAAAATTTAAAAGAAGAAAAAGCAACGCACGACTAAAACAGAGAGCCAACCGATCGCCCATTAATAATCCACGGCCGTTCTATTATTCATAGCGAATGCTATACGCTATACGCGCACCGAGTTGGTAAGAAGGGAAAAAATCTTTGATTAACAATTACCTCTATGGCGAGGGGTCAGATAGCTTGAGATCGTTGCACGAAAGAGAAAGAGAAGATTGATCTAGAGTTAAGACGTTATGCAAGCTGGCAGCAAAGAAGTCAGTGCAGCAGTAGCTGCCTGTCGTAGATAAGGGATCCCCTTCTTCTTCTTCTTCTTCTTCTTCTTCTTCTTCCTCTTCTTCTTCTTCTTCTCCTACGTATACGTACGTGCACGCGGCTTCTTATTGACTCTTTCTCTCTCGATCCTCTTTTGCCTCTTTTTTTTATTTACCAACAGCAGCAGCACACCTCTACAATCGGCGATTGTTTCGCTTTGAAGATGCGCGCGAACCGAGTCCTCGTCTTTTTTTCCCGTTTTGTTTTGTTTTTCGTTTTTCCAACTGTCGGCTGGCTTGTTACGTTCGAATTTTTCCCTGTCCCTGGCACACGATGGTGATGCAATTATCCCCTTCCTTCCGTGCTACGCGCCGAGATTCTGAAACTCTAGTACTATGGATTCCTTTGGGCCAAGCTCGCTTCTTTTTCCAAGTGGGCTGTCGTTTGTCTCTTGAATCGAGCCACATATTTGTAACTCGTTCGCAAGCTCATCTATATTCGAACGACTCTACTGCTAATGATCGCAAGAAACGACTGGAAGATTATACATTTTGCGTCGGGACAAGGAATGAAAAGACTCTGGAAGTAAGTTATTTTCTGTGCAGTAAAACACCAGCGAGAGAAATGCAGAAGAATGTAAGTCTTTTTCGAGAGTATGTTTATACGCCTTTCACCGAAATTGAGAAACCATGCTGTAAACGTTGAAGTATATACACCGGGAGTTCGATTCACCGCCAGACGTTTCCGGTGCGTGTGAATCAGTGACTGAGGCTCGAGTTCCCTCGTTTTTGTTTCTTCTTTCTCTTCTCTCTCTCTCTCTCTCTCTCTCTCTCTTTTTTACACTCGGCTGTGCAGAGACAACGAAACGGTACAACAAGCCTTGTAGTGTATCGCGATACCACGAGAGAGGAGCCATAATACGCAACTTCATGGGAATTTTACAAAGTGAACTTATCGCAATCGAGGTTAATACAACATTATATCTTTCTCATCCAAGAGCATGCACTTTCTCACCTTAGCATAATGGAACAACAACAAAATTGAGTTTCCCGTCTTTCTATGGCGAAATATACACGAGCCTGCTGTGTAGAACATCCTATCATTTTTCTCCTGGTTTAATAGAATTCTCAATCGTTGCTTTTTTCCTTGATCTATCGGTCCTGTTGATACTTTTGTCTTTAACGTAGTTGATTTGTACAACGCAGTGTGCGTGCGCGCGAGTATGTGTACGCAAGAATCAAATGTTTACCCACTTCTCGAACGCAGACATCTCCATATATACCGTTATATATGCGAATAGCGCAATGATCGTTCTGGAATTACATTTACGTCACAAACACAGGTACACGTATGTGTAGCATCGTCGTAATCCGTAGGGTCGGCTCTTTGTCGCTTGGCGACTCGACCGCGGTAGTATGATGACGTTATGCAATCCTCCGAAGAGCAAGAGAGAGAAAGAGAAAGAGTAAAAATATTACGTTTAATTACGCGGCAATTTTCCTTACTCTTTGTCCGCCGCACTCTCGAGACTCTTTCTTTTTTTCAACTTTTCTCATGATGGCTTAGGACTGTGTGTATGCGTGTATCTCTATGTGTGCGTAATGATTACTACATCTGGAAGAGCTACGTATAACCACTTGTGCACGACTTTCTTTATGTGCGCTGATGGGACTCTACGAGGAAAAGTGCCACTAAAATTGTACTTCTGCCCGCGTGCGCGCGCGTGTGTGTCTAACTTCAGCTTAAGCGCATTTTTCATTTAGTATCTCTATGAGGAATTCGTTGCGACCCGTGCTTTAATTGTCCTAAAGCAAAACAAAGCGAATGAGAAAAAAAATGGAATATATTAGCTACGCAAACACAAATAGAGACTTTGAACATTCATTGTTCCGTTAAGTAAAGATCGTTAACTGACTTTTGCTCTAAACAAACGAGAGAAATCCTAATCCTACGTTCTTTCTTTATTAACCGTTTAATAAAAATGATCAAGTTCGTCGTTATTTTATAATTTGCGGATGTCCATTTCTATAAATTTGTAATAATATAAGGTCAAACTAACAGTCTCTTTCCAATTAAATCAGATGTAGCCTTAAAAAGTCAGTAATTAAGTATTACTCTTGAGCGAGGCAGAGAGAAAAACGATTATTTACGACGTTAGACGATGATGGAAAAGAAAAGAAAAAAGAAGAAGCCAACTATCCGAGCGCGCGGCGTCGATCTGGATGCTCGGCTCGGCGCAATTAGCGACAAAAAGCCGCGCGCACACGCGGAGAGGATTATCCATCGATCAGCACTCGCAGACTTTCTCGTACGCATGCAAACTGCACAAGTAGCTAGCGACGACTTTCCTATAGAGACACTGAGATGCTGAATGAGAAGAAAAAGAAGAAAAAAATGCAACCTCGTGCGAATTGGGCCAGGCTCTGTATCTTTGAATTCCGATCTAGAAATCGATCACGGATGCGCGCTACTCGTCTTCTTCTTTACCTCTCTCAATGCCGAGAATACGAGTCGTTCAATTCAATTCCATACAATGTTTCGCGTTCGATCTTTGAATCTGAACGGGCAAAAGTGTATCGAGGAGTTATTTTTCTTAATATACATGGGAAAAATTGAATATTCCGATGCGTTACATCGCTGTGTACGCTTTCTTTTTGCGCGTAAACAAGCTCGAAAATCCAACGACGACGACGACGACGAGGCGTCTCTTTGAGAGATCGATGAGAAAGTTGCCGATGCATCTTAGAGAAGATGCATTTCCATGCAGGAATGCGGGACGCCGTGCGCGGATACTCTGGCGACGACAACGACACCACTCGACAGAAAAAAAAACAAAAGGAACGACGTGAAAAAATTGGTGGTAGGTAGAAGACAGATATTCTCGGATTATCATAATTATGAGAAAATGAAAAGGGGCGTTGATGCGAGGTAATTTAGAAAACGAAACATTCGACGAGCTGCGTTCGGGATTAATACTTGGACATCAGTTTGGAATGATAATTAATAAGATCGGATTAATAGGACCAATGAAATACGGCCTATTTCGAGTCGGCGATGTCGCGCTGGATTATGAAAAAATCGAGTATATCGGTTCGCTAGCATCAACTTAATCCTATGTACCGATCCTACGAGATTTCCTTCTGGATATATTATACGCAACCTTGAGATATTTACATCGAGTTGCCGTAACTTGAGTACTTTATTTTTAATTTTCGAATAAATCATATTGCAATTACTGCAGCGATAACATTATTAAAACATATCAATAATAATGCAGATGGTAATATTTTAATTAATCACACGGACGTTTTATCAGATCCGTAATTGGGAAAGTTTCGGTGTATTACAACGTTAAATAAAACATATGCATTGTTATAAATTAGCGAATCAACGTTCTACGAGCTTGAAAAGCACATTAAATACATCGCCTAGTCTCTCGGGGGCAAGCAGGTTAAAAATTATAGCCAGTCGTATCTTTAAAATCGACGATTTATCAGAATCCGTCACAACTGCAATGTGTACAAGTTTTGTAATATGTTTTGTTCGTTTGTTTGCAACAACAACGAAGAGGACAAACAGGGAGTCAGCATTGGAAAACTGACGTGGAGAAAGTAAAGCACGTTAAAGTTACGATGACGATTATCGGCAGCCGATACGCGCGGTAAAGCCCATCAATTACGAAAAGCGTGAAATATCTCAAATGAGCGCCGCCCCATTAAGAAAATCAAAGTCTTACGAAGAGTGAGCAGCTTTAACGATTTGCATCGGTTGAAAATACGCGCTCCGTCTGCCGACTTCATTTGCGCGAGTTAATTAAGCGCAATAAAGAGGTTTTTTAACGATCTTACTCGAATGCAAAGATGTGCAATATGCGCGTGTGCTATATTATACATCGAGAGTGTTCGTACAATAAATGCAAGGAGATATTTCAAGATCAAATAACGAATTCCAAAGAATCATTTAGAAAACACAACGATTTTACGCCATTAACACAATTTATAAATACTGATCGTGTAAGCTATCTCATTCGTAAGTTAGACTTGTATGTTCCGCTTACGGATGACTGTTGCTCGGATATGCCATCTACTTCCAGCGAGTAATTTGTACCCTGCAAACTATTCAAGGAACATTTCCAAGCCACCAATAACGAAGCAATAACGAAGAGATTTTCCATAGATCGATCGCAAAAGATCGAGTGTTTGAAAGTCTGCTGAAGATTATTATGGAGGTGGAGATCGAAAGCACGCAAGCGCTCGATTCTCGAAAGCTGTGAACATCCATTGGACGGGGGAGCCTCTTCGAAATAAAGAAAGAGGGGGGGGGGGGGGGGAGAGAGAGAGAGACAAAAAGCCACTCGAATAAGCCCGACAAAACAAAGCAAACAAATTCATCAATTAATCCATCAGCTGAGGAAGAAAAGGTATGTATATAGGAAGAGAGAACGGGCGCAGGTAAAAAAAGTCTGCACGATCGTACATCACGAATTGTACAAAGGAAGAGAGTCTGCTGCGGCAAGCAGCGTATCGAATGCTTTGGCTCTGCGGCGGTGAAAGGCGTTTTTGCATGCCAAAACGCGCGACCTTGGCTCGTCATCATCTTTGCGTGCGTGTGTGTGTAGCCCTCGAGCAAAAGAATACGATTTTCGTACGATTAATGCACTCGGACAATGAACTGCCCCTTTACGCCTCCTTCCAAATACATTGCGTGCTTTATGATATTGTTATTGCCGAGGATTTCGACGATGATTTACGAGATTTCCTTGCTAATTTAATCAACTCTGAAGCCGTTGTTATTCGACCGATTGCATTTCTTGCTTTGCGCGTGAATTTTCAAGGATTCGATTTCGCATCTGTTTTTTGTCTAAGAATACTGCAGACCTTCGACGGGATTGCAGACTGCTTTCGATTTGTGCGAGTTAGATTCCAATTGAACGTCGCTCTGTGCAGATTTACTGTTATTTCGAGTCGTTCGGGAAAAAATCGTGGCAGTCGATTGTTATTTGAAACAACTAGGAATAATATATTTGTTTGTTTTCTTCTTCAAGTTTTCCGTCATAGTGGTTCGTTTCCTTTTTTGGAATTCTTACCCCGAGCCAATGATAGTATTACAATTTGTTCTCGAAGCTCATTCGTTAATTAGCAAAACAAGAAGCTCGGTATCTCGGCTTATCAAATGAGTTGCATAACGTCCGTGTGGCAGCAACAGGTTCTCCGAGAGAGAGGGAAAGGTCTCTTTGGAATGCAGTATTCTCCTGAAACAATCCATAAACAAGCGAAAGCCATCCCGCATATTGCGAACAAATCTTCAAGGTCGAATTGATCTCACGCTTCAATTTGTTCTTCTCTCTACACACATCACGCTTTATAACGCTTGTAGGTATCGTCTTTTCATTTCAATTACAAGTGCAATATGAACGCAACTGTACGTTACTTCCGGACAGACGATAGTTGGTTTTCTACTTGGCTGTTTTGACGGCGAAGAAAACAAACGACATCCTTCTGTTATCGGCGATCGATCGACTTCGTTAGCTGTGAACCGAGTGAAAAATTACCCTGAATTATTGTTGCTTGTTGGACAGAACAGTTGTAACAACGAGGAGGCCTTGCCGATTGTGCAATCGACTCATTTGTCCCTATTATTGCATCCATTCGCTAACGATGCGTTTCGGTGACAAGTCGATTTGTCAACACGCATACGCGAGTTTATGCCACTGCTCCAACTATCAGGATTAATCAATCTGCGCCGTTCGTGCAGCCAAAGATCTCTAGTTTTTCGCTATCTTTTGGGGTTGTGACATTTATATTTTTATGAGATAAGAAGCTGTCGCGTATTGTAAGAGATCGTGTGTGACGCCAATTTAATTGGGTACCAATCTAATTAATGAATCAGCGATTACGCCGAGGAGAAAATCATTATTCGTATTTTTTTGAACAAAGGTTAAAATCATCGCCACGTCGTTAGTGGTTTAGCGTGAAAAATGACATATTCTGCGTCGTAGTTTTAGTTGGGATAGTTTCTGAACGCAAACAAGTTTCCATAGACGACGAAATTCTCAATTATCGAGCATCAAATACCGCGAATTCCGCATTTACCAGTTTCACTTGCACTGCAGCATCGAGGCACCAAAAATATTCAGCGTTATGAAATTCCACGGCAACTTTGGCCCAACAATCCAGTAAAACAACACGCTTTATCCTCGTTGTTCGTTGCTCTTGACAATGAAAATGAAACCCGTTGGCTACAACACGAGTTTCACGCTGGATTCTCTCTCTTTCTCTCTTTCTCTCACTCTCTCTCTCTCTCTCCCTCTCTCCTAAAATATCCAGTTTTTTGCGCTTCGTAAGAGGCAAAAGCAGCTCGAGAGAAAAGAAATAAAACAAACGCTTTGGACGCCGGCGGCTTGCCGGTATTATTTCGAAAAGCCAGTTTTTTGGTTGGGTTATAATTTTCGAATTTTTTCCCAAATGAACCTCTACGCCTGTCTGGTCCCCGCCAGCGATGGAATTATTACGAGAACGCTTGGCGTTTTTGAATATACGAAGCAGCAGTAACAGTACCCCGGACGTTATCGGTTTTGATTGAACATAACGAGGCTTTGGCTATTTTTTTCCTCGCGTGGAAATCAGGATTTTTCTTTTCTATACGATAAGAGGGAAAGAAAGGAAATTATTGCTGTGAATGGCGCAATCGCAAGTGCATCTGATGTCACGGTGGAATAGTTCTAATCTACTTTTGCGCTTTATCGGGTTTTGCCTTGAGTCAAAAATAAGTCCGAGCTCGGAAGGAGTGCTTGACTCATCAATGTATTTGAGAATTCTCGAAAGCTCGTCATCCGTTGACTAAAAGCTAAGATTCAACGGGAAGTTATTGTTTAGTAGATAATAAAAACTTGATCAAGACTCATTAGTTTGATTATGAGTCGGCTGACTAAAATAACATGTTACCAAAGCGAAAGATATACAATATGGTCAGCCACTATAACAGTACACCGTATTTTTTATCTAAAAATTGACGATATCAAATAGAGCAAAAAAAAGTGAATGATTTAACATCGATTCTCTGCTCACCACACGTTTATGGCCAGTTTGAAACAAGATAACATCTAAACGACAGCATGAAGCTTCGCGTGGCAAATGTTTCACAATTTGATTCTCAACGAAGCTGTCATTCGTTACACGTGTGAATTGTCCCAGTCACGCTCAATTTTTATCCGATGGAGAGATACTAATTGAAAAAATCAACCGAAACTATGCATTGATTACGCAACTCGGAACTATTTTTAATAATTTCGGCAAATTTGGCAAATTTGGCTTGTGACAATTCAAAAATAGTAACGAGCTAACGATCGAAAGAGAAAGTTTTCGCGAGTGTTATTTACGATCTCGTGGCTGCACTTCAAAATCTACAAAATAGATGCCTCGAATGAAAAAACACGCGGTTGGCGTTTATGTTGCGTTACACAATGATTTCATCCTTATATATATAATCTTATAAAGGACGTAAGATCGAACCGAGAAATGTGTGACTGTACCTTGAAGAAAAATACAAAAAAACGAATTGCCACGAGGCACGAAACAAAACGACGTAAGTCACTGGGAAAGTCAAGTGGTAACAGACGGCATTTTCGCGAGAATGATGCGTACCACTAATTTTCGGTAAACATCAAAGCAAAACGCGATATTCGTGTATTGAAAAAGATTTTGTTTGAGTTTTTACGGATTATTCTTGATACGTAAATGAAAATAGAAGTTTACGCAACGAAGCAACTTCGATGTCGAAAACAATAATAAATGCAAGAATCAGTAGCCTTTAAACGAACTACTGGTGCGAAAATACATCGTTTTTGAACGTATTCCCTCGTGAAAGAAAATTCAAGAAAAACATTATACGAAGCCGTAAAAATAAGAAGGTTTCGCGTCAATTAGGTCAAGTTCCATCGCTCAGGCAAAATGAGAGCAAAGTAAACGGGTTGAAAAGCAGAGTAGAGAAAAAAAAGCCTTGCGGCAGATATATAAAGTAATCGTCTTAGCGAATCGCCACGAGGTCGCGCGCGTTCGAAATCTAAGTTTACCGCTCGTCGTCCCTTTCTCGGTTGCCTTGCATTGCTCTCGTCCAAATCGAAAAGGGCTATTTATATAACAGAGTGCGAGACCCCGAGTCTTAACGAGTGGCGCATTTATTGCCGAAAAAAAACAATAGCGGTATACCTTTTCGCTACCGGTAATTAACTCCCGATGCCGCTAATAAAAATTCGTTTCTCACTCGACGTGCGATCACGTTCGATGGCTTTGCGCTTTGGTAATTACCCGAAACAAACGAAAGGGAAGTATCTTTTTAGTGCTAGGTTAAACAGTGAAAGCATGTTGTTACGTGAGTCATTTTTATACACATTCAAGAGGTCGTTAATTAACTAGATCGGACATGAATTCGACGCAATACATTGAAAAAAAGCAAATTTCGATGATGCATTTCCAGTTGGAAAATCAAACTTGGAGTCAATTTAGAGAAAAACAACTTACGCAAAAGCCGTTGAAAAGTTTCTTGCTGGCGAAACGATTCAACGAACTCGAAATAAACGATTAAAAACGACGAGTCTCGCGGGTGCGTTACAATCGTTCGCCAAACGCCTATGAAAGAAAATTAAAAAAACTACAGGCAATAGAAAGTATCGGAGATATAGAAACGTTTAACTAAGCTACTCGACGTTGTCGGATCCAGCATAATACTCTCTCTCTCGCGGACTTTAATGACTAAAGAATAGACTAGCAGTCTATTAATCTCAAAAGAACAATGAGCAATGACCAGCGTATATAAGTGCAACTTGCGAAGAATTCAACTCGCGTTACGTCATCACGCGCTTCGGTCGTGAAATACGTCGAAAAGCGATTACTACCTTGTCGTTGTCTTTATTCTTTTTTCTTTTCTCTCTTTCTCTCTCTCTCTCTCTCTCTTTTTACCTTAGTGTCTCTCGTAAAGAGACGTTGCACGTTGAATTTGAACGGAGGTCGTTAACTCGTAGGCAGACGTGCAGGAATTTTTCCTCGGTTCTGGGGCAAAAATACAAGAGAGAGAGAGAGAGAAAACGAGCCTGTAAAACCGCGAGAAAACAGTACGGGGAAAGAGAGAAAGAGTCTAAAAAAATAAGTCCTCGAACGAGAACACGTAGGAAAACAGAACAAGGACGCTGACATACTATAAACGTCTCGAAAATTGTGCATATTCAAATATCGAATAGCAGATACGTTTTTTCGTTTTTTTGTAGCTGAATTGGCTAATTACATCCAAAAGATTAATTGCAATTCGAAATATGTAATTATATAGATTGTGAATGCACGTTTGCTTTTCCTTGTTTTTAATTACAGGTAGTAATATCTTCAAGGTATACCCTATCTTGATTACAGCTTGTGCGCAAAAACCTTCAAGTTATGGCAACTTTACTGTTTTTGTTGTTATTCTTGTCGTCGTTCATCGCGTATAAAAAACCATACATCTACAATATTTCCAATTTCAACTTCACCCTCGACATTAAAATTGTTCAACGACAACGGCTATACTAGCAGCAGCAGCAGCAGCAACAACAGTAGCAGTAGCAGTAGCATCCGTTCGATAACAAGCGAAAGTCTACGTAGGAAGTATTGTATTGTAACTCTATAGAGAGAGACTCGTCTCCGTCGTTAAAGTCGCTCTCGTATATACACATATATATAAACACGAAGAGGTTGCGAATGGAACGAGGAAACGGCTTTTACAGATATCGAGGCGTGGCTGTAGCTGCTGCTGCTGCTGCTGCTGCTGTTGCTGTTGCTGTTGCTGTTGCTGGGTAATCGCCGCTGCAACTGAACGTTCACGCGCGGAAACGAACTCTCTGCGCGCGCTTACGCAATGGGCATCCTACGAAACAACAGCTTCTCGCGTCTAACGTTTCGCGTAATGGAGAAGAGTTGGCAACAACAACAACAACGAAACGAAAAGAAGAAAACTGCGTGTATAAATCATGATCGCTCGTTTCGCGCCTTCCTTCTCTGCGCGCATCCAAGCCGCTTTTTATACGCTATACATAGTATCGGACGTGCGGCTGAATCTTTATTTTTTTATACGTTGCGATCGCCTGGAATTATGTATTCTATGATTGGAATGCGCGAGCATAAAGCTTTTAAGAAATATTTCTTTTATTGAAACGACTAGAATCCTATATATGTATGCATGTTTGTATATATATATACATATTTCCACGTGCATCAATGATAATAATCGGGCTTTGATTGCAAAATAAGTCTTTTTTTTCTCTAAACACCTTGATCTACATCAGCGAGCAGCGATTTAAATAAAAAAACCCAACTCTCGATCAGTGAAAGCATCATAGACTCAGCGTTAAAGTCTATCATAATTAGATTGCAATTACAGATTGGCCCCCTCACAATCGACAGAAAACATCGTGGGGGCTGCTTGACTGTAAGAGGGAATAATAAAAAAGAATTTCAAGAAAACATAATCGTAGCCTGTCGAGCAATAAACACGACATAACAAAAGAAAAGAGAAGACAGAGAGAGAGAGATAATAAGAAGTTTACAATAGCTCGAGCCCGCAGAAGCTTAATGTTCTCTTAATCGAACGATTAATGAAGCTGCTTTTAAAAATTGCATTATATTGCCAACTGGATAATATTTTTTTTCCTCGATATTTACGTAATTTAATTATTATATAATGCGGAAGAGCGCAAGATAATGATTGATTTTTACTTTGGAACAGATAGCTTCTATCTTTGATCGCATTCGTTGATCGCCCCCCCCCCTCTTTCGCGTTTTTCGTCTGATTGATTATCGTGCTTATAGTGCATGTTTAAGTCTCTCGATGCAATACTTAGACAGTCATATGTTTACGTCATGAATTGTTTCTTCGACGATCTTAAATTTGTCGAGGTTTCTTTTAAAACTGAAATTACTATAGGTAGAGTTCGTTTCTGTGTTTTTTCTTAGTTTTGAGTCATTGGAAATCTCTATGATTACTTGAAATGGACGCACTTTTATTGCCTTTGAGTTTCGCAACTTTAAATAATATTTACTAATTTAACAGTTACTTGTATACTTGCGTAAGTGTTGTTTTATGAAGTTTCCATGAAAAACGTGCTACTTGATACGAGAACATTTTTCCTCGGTTGTATTTTCGAAAATCGTCATGTGTTGCCTTTCATTCTACATTATTAATATTGCTGTTAGAAGCGTACTTGTATCGTATAGCATATAAAAGCGAAAATATCAATTTTTACCAATTTACCATGCACATTTAGTCAGTTACAAAGCGCGCGATATCTGTTATCAATTAAAACTACTAGAACGAGTATGGAAGATACAATATTTTCTTACACGTACATATGAAATTCGTTCCATTTTTCATTCATGTACTAGAGTATGCATCAATTTTTAAAACAAATAACAAACAATAAAAGATCGTGTGCTCAGCCAAGTGGTGGCGCGACATGCGAAAAAAAATATCTCGCGTAGGAATGTGTGCGTCACGAGGATGCGCCTCGAGCATTAGTGGAGTATCGCCAAAAAGGGCGCCGTTAGTCTGAGGCTGGCGCTGCTCAGTCGACTGCTACCTGGCACCTCTCTCTCTCTCTCTCTCTCTCTCTCTCTCTCTCTCTTGTGCGCACTCCAAAGCTATATTTACGGCAGCGAACGACCGATGGAATATGCGATCGATTGCCCGAGCCAACTTGAGAAAGAGAGACGCTGTCCCTTCTCTCTATGCTATAGAGAGCATGCATCTTCTTAATTTACATCTTGTAGAAGCGAGGGAGGCTTAAAGAGGGAGGGAGAGAGAAAAAGAGAGAGAGAGAGATAGTTGTATTAGCATTTGATTAAAATCAAGAGCGCGTTCGCTGTGCGGCAGATTGACGTACTTTTCTTTCTTCTTTCTAAGATTGGACGAGGGTTTGAGCTTGATCGAGAGGTGAAAATTGTGAATAAACCCCAGTTTGAATGTCGGTAAAAGTTGCAAATTTGACAGCTTCAACCTAAATTCACTTGATTTATTGGGAAGGGATTCGGTGCCTTGATCACCACTAATGGATTAATCCGATCTTTATCGTTGAGATGAAAGGTTTATTTTACATCTTTATTTTTAATTAAAAGCTTATAATATCAACTTGTTTTATTCGGCGATTGTCAAAAACGTAATGACTGATTAATGTAATTGATGCCAGTCATCATGTCGGTCAATTTTCTCAAATTATTCATATGAAAATGAAACGTTGATCGATGATTCACGAATCTCCAACATATTGAATTTAACTTGAATTCCAATTAAAGACCTAACCCAATTTCGAAATACTCGGAGCAAGTGCATAAACAGAATAATTCAATCAACTCTCCCTCTCCCTTTTCGTTTTTCTCCTTTGGTTCATTAAGCATCTCTTATGGCTAACCCGAAAAGGCTTTCCCTCTCGTGTGGCTGCTAATCGAAACTTAACGAGCATAACGACAACTGTTGATTCGCCGCGGTATTTTAGAGCTGCACGCGTTGGCCTCGTAAAGACTCATTGTCAAACGACTTCAAAGAAGCTTCCTTCTATATTCGTGAGCGTCTATTGCTCAGCTTTTATCGGCCTTTATATTTGTATTTTTTCCGATTTGAGGTAAGAATTAAAACTTAATTATCGAGCACGTGTGTCATTATGCTACGGCGAAATCGTCGTTCGCCACCGAATGTATCAGGTAGCGTATAGAAGCAGTAAAATATTCGCAGTTACTATTTTTAGTCAAAGACATACGATCAATTGGTTACAGTCGAATTTCAAATAATCGCGAGACGATTTTTATTAAGGCGTTTAAAAATGTAATAAATCATTCTAAAAAATTCTAGAAAAAGGTCAAGAGTATCAGAGCATTAGATATATGATATAGAAGATAAAAGTATAAATAAGTACACGTGAATGGTATCGATCTGTAGGGTGCAGTATAAACCTATAAAATTATAATAATTTTATAATTAATTATAAAATTAAAACAATAAAGACCACGTTTGATTATTTGACGATTACGGACCTCAATACTACATTCGATTGTGCACAAATCGGATGTCACGCTAAGAACGACATTCACCAAAAATGCCGAGTTAACACAATGGTTGCATCGTGTCGTTAAATGCAGAAACAACGACAATTAGCATTGGAATCCCAAACTCCTCGTCATTACGCATTGAGAGAAGAAAGAAAAAAATTCGTCGATGTCCCTTTCTCCTTGAACGTCTATTTGAATCGAAGCAAGACTAGAACGAAACCCTCCTTCTCGAGAAACTTAATCGCCAGAACTGATCTTACGTGGGCGACCCACAACGCCCCTGTCTCCATTTTTTTGTGCCATGCGCGCCGTGCTTTATTATCTCTGCCGTACCATTTTTCACTGTCTCTCTCTCTCTTGCAAGTCGCGTGGCACTTACGGAACTGCACGTTAAACCACTGCGAGTTATTTATTACGATCGCGCAGCTGAAATTTGCTTTGACATGCGAGCCGATTGAGTGGTATCGTAATTAGTACGCACGATTAAACGTGAGATGCGCGCGTTTCATAATGAAAATTCTTAGCTAGCGTGAGATGGGAATTTTGCACAAAAAAATTGCTAGATGATGGATTGCTGCGTTTGTAACGATTCGAATTAAAAAATAATCGAAAACCGTGCTATGCAAATCCACTGTATAAAGCTGAATAAGAAAAAATAAATTCAAGTTTTGAAAAATCGCAATACTTTTGATCGCATACGTCGACATGAAGTTAATATGACAATTATATGGTTTGCACAGCTGAATTGATATGCACGCAGCCCACCATACGTTGTCATTAACTTCACGTGATATTTGAAGTTTCCTCTGAAAATTATTATTTACTTCGCTCGAAAGTGTTCATCCTCCATACAAAAAACAGCAAAAAGGAACAAGAAATACAAGTACAGCAACCTGAAGAACTCGCATGTAACAATTACCTAAAGGAAGTAAACGTCATTTTTACGAGCAAATTAAGGAGAAAAAACGTCGTCACGCGAGTTTGAAGCCACGGTGACGTCGATTTTGTTATTATATCTCTTGCACGTGTACGTGTATATACACGTGTATCAGTTGGCACTGTACAACAAGCAAGAGGTAACAAGGTGTGGCAATAGACCATGTTGCAGCTAACACGCGAAGATCCCCTTTTATCGTTTAATACATTGTGTAAACTTGATGTTTAGTTTCCTAATAACCGATTAAACGCGATTTCGAATGGCATGCGCGAGCGGGCGTGACCTTGCAAGCGGTAAACGACTTCGACCACCGTCGAGGGGGTCAAAGAAAGTGCACGTCTCGTTGCTTTTACACGGTATCGCACGTGCGCGCGCGTTGGTCACGTATACCTTTATATGCGGCATGAAACGGTAGTTTTTTCTGTAGTTTTTCCTCTCCTTGTTGCCTTTTTTACGTTTATTACGAGGGTTAAACGACGGTTGCTTTGTCGTTTCCATAATATTATGGTACATTGCATTGGAAAATTTGCACTCGTTGTATCAAATATTAAAAAACTACAAAAAATGAACGATAAAGTGAAACTGATTCGGGGAATAAAAAAAATGACAGTGGTCGAAAATCTGACAGCAATAAAAAGCAAATCCACATCCGGCAAACCAACAAACCGCCATAAACTCCAACTTACTCCCGACGTTATTCTTCAACGATGACAAGACTTTCCAATCATGCGGCAATAATCAAGCGGAAACAAACAGCAGTACACTACACACTGACTAGAAAAGAGAGAGAGAGAGAGAGAGGGGGGGGGGGCGGCGGCGAGGGGAGAAATCCGCAATGTTTCCATAAAACGCACGTCCGACACAAAGAGCCAACTCTCGCACAATGTATACGTCTCACAATGGCGCATACTCCTGCGTCGTCGTTGTTGCCGCCGCCGCCAGGAAAATGCCATTCGGCCTTTTCCGTTCGCCATTCACCGCTCGCGCGAGCTTCCTCTTTACGACGAAAATCGCTTTGCAATATATGTATATATATATTTGTTTTTTCTTTACGAGCGCCAAGGAGAAAACTGCGTTCAATGACTTTGCCAGCCACGAATAAAAAGGAAACGAATTGGCTACCGAGCTACGCGCTCATTGTAAAATTCACTAGATGCTTCATAAGTGAATTTTTTGGCACTGGTATGACGTGTATTTTGCTTACAGTGGCGGATTCTTTTGGCACGCGTCGCAGTTTAATGCACTTTGCTGGCTTTTCTTTTTGTCCTTGGATTCCGAATGAAGATCGACGTAGTACGTTGACTCCGCCAAGTAACGATTTTTTTCATCTTAATATATCATGTTTATCCATGGGCGGCCGTATCGATTTTTGTAATTCATACTTTAAATAAGATCATAAGTGAACCTGTTCCAAGATCGGCTACGCTTCAAACGAATTCATAAATAAATGAAACTTCAGCTCACGCAATTCTATATCCCATCGCATTTAATTATTTCGCGATCTATAATTACGCTCGTCGGAAAAAACGTCAAATAGAATGAACGACGGGCAGTAACAAGAGAAAAATCCCAACAATTGCCTTTCTTATCTCATATTCATTCCCAGAAGTCAATCATTTTGCGGGCGTTGATTTTTCCAATACCGATCTGCCAACAGTCAATTTTTCATCGCCAAGGCGCACAATCACCTCGCGTTGCGCGAAAGCAAAAAAAATCCACAGCCTGCTCGTTATCCGTTATAAATAATTGTCTCTCTCTCTCTCTCAATCTGGTCGGCGGCTTGGCTTGGAGGAAATTTGCACTGAAAGAGCGCGAGCTTGAAAAAAGGCCAACTCACAATGGCATAGTGCTCGAGTCTACGATCGTCTGTTTGCACGCCCTCGCTCTCAATGCAACTTATACGTAACGTGTATCAAAAGGAGTGGCTCCTCCCGCCAACGAGATTTTCATATACCCACAGACACATGCTTTCGTGAGAATCGGGACTCGGAACATTATTATTTTTTTGTATCTTGCGCGAAAAGCATCGTATAACGTTTGTTTACGACGCTTCGTTATACTAAAAGAATCTTTTTCTTTTGAGATAACGTAGATTGCATTATGCTGTATGGGGTCGATGCTTAGAGGAGATACGATTTCCACGCGCGCAACCATAAGCACGCCTGATCTTAGATCGTTGCTGAGTTGTAATTTACGGGTCGAGGGATTTGTGATTAATGAATCAATAAACTTTGTGATAAATCGCACTGAGCTTACGTTCTGATGAATTATCGGCGATTCTTGTCTTTTTTTCTCGTTTGCATTTCGCGTCTATTCGCAAGAAATATATATTTAAATTACGAAATCAACCTGAATTACGTTTTCGAGTTTTATTCGAAGCAATCAAAAATAGCTTCGGTGTACGTGTGTGTATATTTTGTAGGTTATACGTGTGGAATATTATTTGCGCGCCGTACAGATGGAAAACTAAATTGTTATTTATAAGCAGGCCTACAGTACAGCACTCGATTTTTCGTTGTTTTTCCGGATAAACTTTCCTACTGCTGCACACGTGAGTCTTATTAGCGATTTTACTGGGTAATTAGAACGATGGAGAGATTATTTAGAATAATGTACGCTTCGTTACACGAATATCGCTCAATCGACATTCTGTAACGTGGCTATAATTCAAAACAAGCAAACGCATGTGAAAAACAAAAGACAGTTGAACGATAGAATAGCGATCTAGGCTTGATTCGACAAACGACGATAGGATCGGGGCTTCCTACTCGATAATCCATTAGAAACGTATTACAAGAGGAGGAGGGGGGGGGGGGAATAACGAGATCGGCATTAGTGTGGAGGTCGCGTCTCTAGAGAAACGTTTCACGGAGCGACAAGCTCAATGAAGCCAAAGTTCGTTCGCTCGTCATCCGCAATCGATTACGCTCATACGTAATAAATCGCAACTAGCGAAAGTCTCTACTACTGGCGCTGCGCCCACTCGCAATTCCTCTCCACGTCCCTTACACTCCGTCTACTCGGGCAAAAAATTATACATCGTTGCGCAATCTTGTTATTTCTCGCACGATCCTGTGTTATTTAACGCAAATATCTGGAAATTAACGCGGATGATGTGTCTGTATTAGATCGCGCGGCAATTTTGCACGCGGCGTTTTTCAATCAACGTTTTTCACAGGCGGTGCAACATTCGAAAGAGCTTTGATTAACAGCCGCCATCGTTTTTTTTTCATTTTCTTACTTTCTTTGACTTCGAATGTGCCCGAGACAGATAAATTATATAGCCACTCGCTCTATATTTTCCGAGGACGAGTGAGCGCGCGGAGGGGATTTTTTTCGCGTTTTTCACTGAATCTGACGCGGTAATTGCTGCTCACCACGCGGCGCACACAGACACGCGTACTCAAATGCCGATTCGCTGAAAAATGAATAAAGCAATAACTTAACGACATCGTGAGATTACCACTGCGTTACGACTGACTGCGTTACCACTGCGCAGCGAGCTTCTGTCGTACGCGCTTTTACGTGTCAACTCTGGACTCGTGAAAAGCAAAAGTCAACTGGGTTACGTATATCGCTTTCAGAGATTTAAAACGTATGGTTTGCACGCTTTTACACGGACGCAAATGGATTTATCGAAATCAAGAACTGAATTTATCGGTTGATATTTTTTTAGGGAACAAACCAAAACGCGGAAGGACAATAAATCATCCGTTGCTCTTTTGTTGTTCGGTTGGTATAACGTCTGGATATTTAAGTTAGTATCCTAAGATCTCACTTCCATTGAAAAGCTTTCTTTTTTATCTCACCTTTCTGTAGAGACCACGAGAAATGAAACGATCGTTGTTATTGTAAGCTCATTTTCATCCATAAACGCTACGATTAACGGTAATTACTCACTGCAGTATGCAGGCAAAAATGATCCGTACGGATAGGCAATGATGTACCAACCTGCGAAAAGAGAGAGACACCAGATTAGATTATCGTTAAATTGCTTTTTACACAATAAAGAAATCGTTAGACCGTGAAAAAATAAGGAAGATCGCTCGGGTAACAACGAACTAGAACCCCACGCAAAATCGTCACTCAAACCAAAGTAACGCTCTTGAGCGCATCAAACGAGAGAAATCAGACGTGGTATGTGGGAATCTGTACGTATGTTTATTGCAAGCGTGCTATTTCGCGCGTTGTTCGTCGGCTCGCAAACGACCAAGGGGATGGGGGCCGCAACGGGTGACGCGTGTATATGCGACGTCGAATGTGCCGGTAATGAGCGATAGCCTTCCTAATTAATGGGCGCTCGATGCTAATTTTCGCCTAGGTGTAATCCTCCTTTCTCCTCCTCGACTGCATGCATAAATATACATATATGTATATAGACACACCAACTACCTGTGAATTGCTCGTTTTTTCTCGTATACATAAGAGAGGCTCGGCTAATTTCGTCTTGCGTGCACGGCATATATTTTTCTCTCGCGTTGGCCTTTTTCGGACTTGGCGCGAGCGAGAGAGAGAGAGAGAGAGAGACATGCGTGCTTTTTTCCTCGTATAAACGATGAGTGTTTGTTACGTCAGGCATGCACTACGAACGCATTTTCTCTATTTTCTTTTATTTTCTTGCGGCGATTCTCTTGGATTATGCAATCGATGATTGATAGAGATCCGCGAGTTTTGTTTTTATGGTGATATAACGCTCGCTGCAGGGCGGTGAGTTTGTTTTTTTGCGTTAGATTGCCTTTCGAGAAACAAAATCATTTACGTTGATTTTTATTCCTACAACTTTCGCTGTTAGTTTTGAGTATTCGTTTTGACTTTTATTTATTTATTTATAGTATCTCCAACATACAGATTGAACGCACTCGATAGAGCACCGTCATTTTGGATTTGTTAAACGTTGGAAAAAATCATTGTCGGTGTAGTTGAAAGATGTCGTTGAGAGCGTATCTATAGAGATACTGCAAGTATGTACTATCTACAGAGCGAAATTTTAGGCTTAATATTAAGAAGTTTCATGGTGCTTCAATCATTGTGCCGACTGTTAGCAAAGTACCATCTAGTTTGGATTGCTCAACTTTTTGATGATGCCCAAAAAGAGCAGTCGAAGTATGGAATGCGAATGTACGCGTATTATCATATTTTTCTCGTTTTCTCCGAACGAACGCCGTAGCAGTTGCTGCAAACGATCATTTTCTCAGACGTTCATCAAATGAACAAACGACGAGTCTCGTTAAGTGCGATCTATTTGTATATTTCATAAATTTCATCAAGCGCCAAATTATAAAAATTACACAATCATGGTATGCGGTAAAATAAAAATTTTTTCATTTTCATCAGAGAAATATTCGAAGGAAACGACCTGATAGTCGTAGCGTATATAACTGCGACTAAACAAATGTCATCCGCAGATTTATACGGGTATACAGGTGAGCGACGAGCGCGCGAGAAAACGGAAGCAATTGGAAAGAAAAACAAAATTTTTGTTTAATCCGAAGGACTTACGTAAGACTGCCGCTTAATAGCGTAAACGCAAAACGCTCGTCACTGGTGCGCGTGATCCAATATGCAAACCTCAAAAACGCACGATTTACGTAACCTTTGGTATTTTATGGAAAGCGTGTCGTCTTCTTTCTTTCGACTACATCTCGCATTCGAATGCATCAGACTCGACGCCTGCATATTTGCGTCTGTACTCTCTCGCTTGGCTAAATGGTTTCGTGCGTTGACACGAGAGGCTGATGGATTTTGCAATTAAAACTCGTCGATGGAACGCGGTATTTATTAAAAACTGCTGAAACTCGTAATTTCTTTGCAAAGAAAAACCAAAATGAAACGTTCTTGTTTTTTGTCGGTCTGCCTATTTTGGTATGTAATTATACATAAACGCGTATAGCCATAACACGCTAGGAAGGTGATATAACGCAACGAATGCAAACGAGCAGCAAAGCACACGAGTACGCATTCCTAGGTGTATGTGTGTGTGCGTGTGTGTGTGTGCGTGTGAGATAGAAAGACAAAAAGTACGCTCCCAATTGCAACCGTTATAATCGTGTGCTCGCGCTCCCGTCATAAGCCAAGTGGTCCGCGCACCTACGCTCTACGGATTTCTTGGGGGTTATCGCGGAATTTCCCGAGAAGAATGCCGTCTATGCAATAGTTAAGCTTTTGTGGATTTCGTATAAATCTCGTCCAAGTTACGAGGTCGAGTTGCTTTCTAAATCAGTGTGGCGTTTTCTAGATGTTGAATACTTATCTTACAAGGGAATTTTTGGGCAAACGAGAGCAGAAACGTTTGATAAACATTGCGTTACCGCTAGTTGCGTCGAATATTTGGCACGAACAAGTATTTCATCACGGTATAGTGGGCGCTTTGTTGCTCTCACGCGCGCGCGTGTATAGAGTTCAATAGGTAATGCATCGATTAGCATATTATCTGATTTTTTTCTAATTTCGTGTTTCTCTAAGCGCGAGAGCTAATGGACTTTCACGATAAATGCACGTTGCAGCTATGCTTGAACATGCCGTTTCCTGTATACTTCCGTATTTATCGAGTCTATCCGTATGTAATACAATTTCGAGGCTGTGCTTCATTTGAATTGAATTTGAAGTGCTATCGACGGGATAACGGTAGTACAAAAGACACGTATCTGTACGCATATGCGCGCGCGCACCAAGTTTTTTCCAAAGTAATCAAGCTTACTTACGATGTAAAAATCTTTCGGAAGAAAAAAATCGACACGGCTTCTTGTCGATATTTTTCAAGCGACTTTTAAATAGCGTAAGCAATTAGGAAAAAAACCGAGCCGTAAAAATATAAACTCGGCCCGTTTCAAACCTATAATACTGTGTCTAAAACTTTTCCGTTATATAGGAAGTCATCTCCCACGAAAAAAAATTGAAGAAGAGGTTGGCTTGAAGTAGGCAATAATCCGCACACCAGGTGCGACGGTTAAAAGGCAAGTAGGTCGAGAGAGTCTTGAGTTTGGTTTCTACGCGTATATATGCCTAGATACAAGCTTGTGTTCGAGAGCATCGTCTCAATATACAACCTATATACGTATATAGTTTCGAGCTTGTTTTCCCCTCATTGTTGCACGTATATACGCGCGGTGCGCGAGTATGCATTGTTCGTTCCTTAGTCGTCGCATCTCGCTCCTCTGCGCGCGTATCGCGGTAGCTTTTGTGCGCTATCTCGTAGGCAAATCGTTAGCGAGTACAGTGCACTCGACTATAAGCGTACAACGTGGAATTGGAAATTTAATTGCCACCAAAAGCAATTGAATTTTCCATTTTCTCTAGCGAGAAGGAAAATTATTACTGTACATCGACGTTGCGATAGATCGCGTTTTGTCTCGAGCACTTTATGCGTATATGTATATATACAGGGATCTATAATTGAAATTGATTTGGGAAATTGAAAAATATGTATTGTCGTGAAAGTGAAACTTGTGAGCCGCTATTACAATGTGTGCCCGTATATTCAAATATATATGCCTATTGTACAGACGATATGCAGACGATCTATAGACGATGTACATTCGATATCTGACGGTGTGTAAAGAGAAAAAAGAACGAAGAATCGAATCCAACCGTTATATTTCGAGAAGAATGGAAAGGCGGACAATTAATCAACGAACGTAGCAGGAATCGGTCTGCCGTACGAGACGAAAATAGGAATTCGCTTATGATGGTAATAACAAAAATGCCGAGACATACGCAAAAGAAAAAATGAAACGTGTTTTGTGACCTTCACCTCGAAAGCGCCGTCCCTTTTTCTTCGTTCTCTCACGGCCATGCGTATATACGTATACGCGCGTTCGATTGCAAAAACCGGTGAGCAGTGTTGGTACACTCTACGCACCAGAGAGAGAGAGAGAGAGAGAGAGAGAGAGAGAGAGAGAGAGAGAGAGAGAGAGAGAGAGAGAAACAACAATCGCGCGCCTCTCTTTGCGTTATATTGGAACTCTCGCAACAGAATATATTGCGTAACGGTGTAGTTGCATATACATACCTACATCTATATCTATACATTCTCTTGCCAAGTATGCGCTCAATCTCCCTTTTTAATGGGTTTTACACACAGACCGAGACATGCCTTGGATTGAATTTTAATTGGCGATTTTGTTGCTGTTATTGTTGTCGATGTCTTGCTTGCTGGCTACGTATATTCCACGACAAATTGTGGTATTTTGTAGGATTAAACGGCGACGGGGTACAGCTCGAGTTAATCGTAAGATTTTTCGTGGAAGGCTACAAGTGTAACGAAGCTAGGAGAGCTTGCCTCGTTTTGTTTTGAAGGATCGAAAAATTGGGTTACTTGGAGCGTAAGCCTTATTTGGTATGCTGGTACTTTAATAACCGTTTGAATTCAGAGTTCCTACTTTCGAGACGATCAAAGTCTTCAAGTATAACTCGAAATGATTACCAAAGTTGAATGTTCACGACCTCGAATTCTTTGAGGTACACGTGCAGCTCTTACCCAACACTTAGGTAATTTACCAATTCCTTTATTTTCTCTTTATTCCGTGTTTTTTTTCTCCCCCAAAAAATCCCAGTTGACCACACGCAGCAAAAGCGCGTACACAGAGTAGAGATTACAATCTACGATTCGAGAGCCCGCAAAACGAAATTGATTATTAAATAGCCTTAACATGCGCCGGCATGGTTAACCTTGCTGCATATAAGCATTTTACCGCTACGGTAGTCGCGCGCCCGCACGCAGGCACGTATATATGATCTTACAGGTATACAAGACCACGTCGAATTAACGATTCCTCCTTTAGCGTCTCTCACGTGCGTGCATTGCGTAAGACCGAGTGTGTGTGTGTGTGTGTGTGTGTGTACGCGTGCATTACACCTGTGCAGAAAACTCGCGTGTTTTTCCGGGAACAACAACAGACGAGTCGCGTGGCACGTATAACGGTGACTCTCTCTTTCGAAAAAAAGAGAAAATACATTTATATATTCGTCGTATTACGACGTATGAAATATAACGGGACGATTCATAAACGTACAGTATTGTGGTTATTACCGATGATGCTTACGTGCCATTCTTGATACACGAGTATCATGACTGCTTCTTTTCACGCGAGGAGCTACACTGTACAACGCGTAGATAGATATACGTATAAGATGCGAGTTTAATAACGAGACGCCTGACTTTCCGCTTGAGACTGATGATTATCCTTTTCTGAACACTTTCGTACGCATATATATATATATATATATATATATTCTAGATCGGTGTTCTCTCTCCCTCGAGATGATGATTTTCTTTTCTTTATTTTCCGTTGAAAGCCATGCTAACTAGAGTGCCAACGGAACGTGTCTTGGGGTTTTCCATATTTATTTGTCGACACGAGAAAAGTGAAGCGGCAAACTGTAACACTCAATCTCTAAATACGCGAAGCTGGTCGTCCATCACATTTTTTGCTCCCCTACTGCTTTGTAATCGTGGAGAAACGTTCTCTGGCGTTTATAGACTGGCGATAAACATTTAACCGAGCAATCAGCTGACGAGAAGGCAAAAACCGAAGCTTTGCAAAGAATATAATATTAATAAGGCGATCCGAAATCATTTGTACAAGTTATATGCTACGTTGTATATTTTGTCGAAAGTAAAAGTGTGCATAGTACAACTTGTATGCTCAGTTTATACATTTATGTATGGATATAATACAAATACTTAACGAAGCGTACTTTTCAGATGTATAAATCATTTTTCAGTTCGGAGCAATAACTTGTTGCGATACTTGCAAAGTTATCGTATATCTGCCAGCTATAATTTAGACATTTTATTCGCATAATTTTCCGAGCTTTATGCACACGCTCCCGTCGCACATATACATTTTCAATTCGATAGCGTTCATTCCTTTTTTTCATTCCTCCTCTTTGTTCCCTTTCAAAATAAAAAAACCTACGCTTATTACGTCTTTCATCATTGCACGCGCAGGTGTGTATTGTGTGCGAGTCTGTTTTTTTCTCCCTCTGTTTCACAATTCACTCGAGTACAGTTTCGCTTTTATTATTGTCCCGCAGCTAGTAAAAGTCAGTGTAAAAATACGAATAATCCATCGAATTCTTCGAAGCAACGAACAAAATAAATTGGCTGGAATGTCCGAGTTGGTTTTTGTTTCTCCGCATCGTTGATACACAAATCATCCGTGGCTAATTCGTTAACAATCACGTGTCATGAAACATCCTTCCTGTACGGTATATACCTACCACAGAATCCGGAACTCTCCAGTGTATGGACACGACCAGCCAAACATTACACGAGGACGGATGATATACGACGAAACGTATACTTCTCCCTCGAGCACACACGCGCGCGCATTGTATAAAAGCCCCCATCTACGTTGCTATTAGAAGATTGCGTGGATTGTAGCGATGCACGAAAGCATCCCCTTTGTTACTTTTTTTCGAGAGTTTTGCGCGCGCGTGTGTGTGTGTATGCGTGCATATGAAAGCATCCTTACGTCAACTTTTGTTTCATTTTTTACGGTTAGCGGTTTACGTAAGTTAAGAGACTGCGAAGATGATTATTTTTCGTGCAGTTCAAGAGAGTTGATTTGTGTGGCTTTTATTTTATAGCTGATCAGATCATTCGCAGTTTACGGTTAAATTTTCAATTTTTATGTAACCTCGAGGCTTCTTTTTATGGACAAACGTCAAGTACAAGAGACCCGTTGCCCAATTCGTTTCAGTCTATTTTTTTACTACCACGTAATAAGTCGATGTAGTCGACTGATGAGACTGTAAGTCTTCTTTCTGTAAAGCTTATATCGATATCTAAGCACTAATGAAGTTTTGTTACACGAAAAATAAAAATAAATTTTCTTAAATGCTAGATAAAACATCTATATACATGCGTATATATCGTTCGTATCCATATATAGAGTGTGCTGCACATTACAATTTCAGGTTACACAAATTATCGGGTATATGTATATCGCACACTTCCGCGGAAAATCATATATTGTATGTGAAAGTTCAGCTGGGGATGGCTAGTGTAATTAACTGTCAGGTACGATAACGTTAAATTACACGCTAATTATTCGGGTTTTGTGACCATCTGTTAGGCACATTCGTCAAAACGAATAGAAATATCGAACCAAGCATTTCCTTCTTACGCATATGTTGCAATCGAAAGAGTAGCAAAGCCTCTCTTTTATAGATGTATATCGTTATCGGATCCTTTGGAACCTACGTATAATATACAAATCATGGTTATAATCAGTGTCCAACATCCCGACGAACGGCTTACGTACAACACCCAGTTTCTTCTCTCTTAGGGCATATCACAAGTATGTTGTTCGCAAGAGACGCACTATCTTGTAAACAATGGCACGGCTATATAGTAGCCGGAGTATAAAAACAAGAGCCACCGGCGGGAAACAACAACAATATAACCACCACCGCAGGCGGAAGTTGCATAATCTCACGTAGCGGTACAAGCGGCTACGCCAGCGGGGGCGGCAAAACACGCGCGAGAGAGCAGGTATTATTATTTTAACGACCTCAACAGCGGCAGCAGCAGCAGCAGCAGCAGCAGCAGCAACAGCTCGAGTCGAAGGCCGAGAAGTATCTTTTGCGACGACGTAGACTTTCTCCGTTTTAGAGGCGCTACGACGACGACTACGACGACGATGACGACAACGACGGTTTATTGTTGAAGAGCTTTTGCTCGACTTTTCACGTGCCATTAATTTCGCCGCGACGACAAACTGTTCTTGGCATAACCATCCGTCGACTACATTCTTTCCACTATCCACGAGTTGACACTTTTATTTCGGAATTGTTGGTTCGTCTTTTCTCCGAGACACTTTAGTTTTTCTTTCATACGCAGTGTACTTTTGCGACAGAGGATATCGCGAAAAAACTCGATAGTTTTGTTTTCGACAGCTGCAATGGAAATTCATCAAGTGTGTCGTACGCAGCGAGAGGTCGTTTCACTGGAGAATAGCAAAAAATTACGTATTGCAGCGATTCCAAGTATATGTCCAAAATAACGTATAGTAATTTGAAAAATTGCTACAGCGTCTCGATTAAAAACTGAGCATCTTTTTTTTAGTAGTTTAGTCAGATTTATCGTCGTCGTTTCCTTCTCTCTCTCTCTCTCTCTCTCTCTCTCTTTCTCTCTCGCGTGCACTTCAAGAAATCGAGACGAGTGTCTCGCGTCCGTAACAAATATTTGAGTTGTGACTTGTCTCTCAGTAGGTCAGGGACTGGTTTCAAGCATTTACAGAGATAGAAAAGTTTCGTTAAAATCGAATACATCGGTATTCGATTTTCAAACTTACACAAGTCTTACAACAAGAAATTCAAACATTTATGTACCTGAATATTTCGAAATATAGCAAACGAGAGAAATCTCTAGTATAAAAGGAAGAAAAAACAAATACAAGAGCAGAGAGCGCGTTGAACGACAACAAACAGTGTCAGTGTGTCACTCAACAAAACGAGCGAAGGTGTCGTTTACGTCTCGGGGGCGAGAAAGACGATCGGACAAAATGAAGAAGATAATAAAAAAGAAAAGATTGAAAGAGATCTTTCCCTGTCTCTCTCTCGCGAGAAACAGAAATGTAAATCATCGTCTAATGAGTTATAATGAAACGACGACTCTCTTGGGACAGAGAGGGAGAGAGGAAAGATGCGCCACACGGCAGGTGCAGCGCTTGCTCGCTGACTTGGCAACGGTATCGCGTGTATGTTTTTGCACCTTAAAGGAGCGAGCAAGTCGTGGCGGCGGCGTGATGGGTCAACGAACTTCCTCGCTCTGGATATATAACCCCTTGCTTCTACTGCTGCAGTTGCTGTTACGGTCGTCGTCGTGCGCTCGTAGATCAGGTTTTGTGACGACAAACTTAGCTTCCTTTTTTTCGCTCTCCTCGTCTCCGAGAGAGGTGATAGATCTGTGATTTCTGCTGACTTTGTATCCATTTCCTGCTGTTGTTGGTTTTGCAGGGATGCTGATTCTGTTATTGTCGTGTTTTACGATTGCTCGCGATAGAGAGGGTGTCGTTAAATTGCACCTTTCGTGTGATCATGACTGTTGCGGTTTGATGATCTCTGCTCGAATCCGTTATGCTTTTTAGATTTCAGTTTTTGTTTCGGGATCTTTCGGTTAGCCAAAGAAGATGCGCTGCTTGGAATTTTTTATCGAGCAAAACAATAAATCATAAACTATATTGGATTGGTCAGTATTCGACTCGTGAGTAGCGATAACAACGACACTCTCTAGTGACTTCTAACTATCAGCCTACGATTGATTCGTTAGCAAATTTTTTTCAAAAATAAAAAATACAATGTCAATGACAAGATATTATTTATAGCGTTAATTTCCACACAATAGATCGCAGAAAAAGTGGGCATCAATTGCAAAACAATGTCGTTTAAAAATAGCTGTGAAGAATAAAAAAAAGTCTCGGTGCATTTGTTGTCGACGGACAATCCTTTAAGACATTTCACAACAATGGCAGTGGCAAACGCCAACAGTTGTTAAACTGCTGAAAAAGGTCGGATGGCTGTGTGTGTGTGTGTGTGTGTGTGTGAGAGGTAGTAGGTGGAAAAGCCGTACAAGTTCGCACGCAAACAACAGAAGCCCAAAGGTGGGGGATTCTAAAATTAAGAGCGTGGCAATGTGCAGCAGACGTCGAATGCTTACGGAAGAGCGAACGAACGTTCACAAGACTTTTGTCGAGAGAGCGAGATAGAGAAAGAGTGAATTTCACAAATCCGCGCGCAAAGCAAAAGCCGAGGAATCTCGAGGTAGGCTAAGCGCTCGTCACTGTCGATCGGCGCACCGACAGCCTGCATTCTCTCTTTCAATTGCCTTCGTCTTCTTCTCCTTCTTCGCTGCTGTTACTGCTGCCATCGTTCCTTCTTTCTTTTTTCGTTGTTTTGTTTCATCCGCTATACGCGTATAGCTAGTAATTTTCTTTTGCCGGCCTTCAACCAACCTTTGCAAAGAATATTGTTGTTTATACGCTCTTTGAAGCATTGGTAAGAGCGCGTTTGCTTAATTGACAATCAGGCTATGCACTTGTTTCTCTTGGTGAAAAAAGACTCATCGTACCGTGAAACGACACCATTTCGTATATAATACTTGAACAAACAAGCAACGCCGCTTGATCGTAAAAATGCATATCCCCGTGACCTACTGTATTATTGCCATCGGCGGTACAAGCGTCCCTTTACCACACCTATATCTCAACGTTCCCCGAAATTCCAGGTAGCGATCCCTCCCTCGTCTCTTTTTTATACTCGCATCGATCTTTATTTTATCGATTCGTGACTATACACTCCGTCCCGATCATATTCTGAATTGTCCCTCTGTTTCTCTCTTTCTCTCCCTCGTCGTGCACGACGATCTCGTATCGGTAACCAGGCAAATTTCTTCCATACGCGAACGCTCGCGACTCGCTTCTTATCAACAATCTTCATCAGGATGTGGAGGCGAAATCCTTTTTTTTCTTCTTTGAAAAACGAATAAGTCAACGAAACTTATGGGAATGGAAATAACTTCGCGCGCGCGCGCATGTGTGTGTGTATATTTCGATGACTAGCGTATAAACAAAAAAAAAGGAGAGTACCACGAACTTGAGATTTGATATACAGCATAGCGTTCTGACAGCTTTCTATCCTGCCATTCGTTTCATTTCTAATCTCAACTAACAAAAAAAATTGCGCGGTCTTTGCGGCCCAGCATTCCTCTCTCTCCTCTCGAACGACCGATTGACTTTCTCCTCCCCGCAATAAGTCATAAAATCTCCGATGAAAAGTAGATCTATCGTTCTCGTGGAAAAGCAACAGATAAGCAGTGTGCTTAACAATAGCCAAGGCAGATCGAATTCCTTGACAGTTGCGTTGCTGCTGCTGCTGCTGACCCGCTTACCTTCGGTTCTAGTTTTGGCTGAAGAAACGACACTTTTCCGGACCTTATTTTGCCATGTTTTTTCTTTTCTCGGCTGTGATTTTCCCTCTCGTCACATCGGAGGAGAACGTTGATTGGTCTCCGAAAACTCGTTATTTTCTTTACTTCCCTTTTTTTGTTTAATTGGCTCAAGGTCTTCTAAGGATGTATAATTACTCCATACTTTGTTTAAACGAGAATATTGTTTTTTGTTCCAAAGCGCTGTTTTTACCTTGACAATCGAATAATTATACGAGTGTGAGTGTGCACGCGTCTGTGTATATACCGATGAGAGCCGGGCGTGTACAATTTGGCCTTTCACGCGTGACCTTTTAGTTTATTTAAGCTCTTGCCATGTGGACACGTTGCTACTTGCTCGACGAGATTATCGTGATAACTTTGAGGTTATTTTCATTGAAGGGAGATGGAGAAAACCTGATAAAATGGCCAACTTGGCAATAACATCGTAAGTTTAACACGACTGCGACAAGGTCAAGTGGACTATTTCAATTTTTCAATCGACCATACAAATCCTTCATTTTTTATAACGTACTTGTGCAAAAAAGAAAACAAAAATTTGGAGTACGAGAAAGTTTTATATTAGAAATTGACTCGAGTTTTCCCTTGGAAACGTATGAAATTCCGCATGACCGGTTCCTCTTTTGCTGGGTGAGTGACAACAGCACTTCCGGAAACCACGAACGTGTTTCTCTCTCTTTCTCTCTCACTACTGACGTGTCCGTGGTCATTGTCGACTTTCCAGAAAATGCAGTTGCCAATTGACTCGAGGGCATCATACCTGATTTTTGAATTGTAAAAAAGAAGGCACTATTTACGTAAGAAGGTTAGTTTGGAAAACTCGACTATTCTAACGATTATCTTTGAATGGGTTTGCGGAAAAAGCAGTTCAATGAGATTTATCGACTGAAACGAACGTAGATGAGGAGTCGTTAAAGCTAAAGAGAAACTTTAAGTATAAATATCTAAGGCTCGAGCAAAGACGTATTCGATAGATACGCGGACGAGTCGAATTTATTTCGAGTTCACGAAAACAAACACAGAGCAATAGTTAATTTGGCTCGATTGCTTTAGCCGAGTATCGTATATCTATAATATATATTTGGACAACGTGACTAATCGCTAATATCGCACTAGGAAAAATCGCGTTCCATTAAACTTGTACATCAAATATACCGTTTGAACAATTGATTGTGATTGGATGTTTACAGTGGCATTTAAAAGCCGGACGCGAACAACGACGTTTGTTCTTAGATAACAACTAGTCATACCGTAGTCTCGAAGGTCACATTTGTTCAAATAGACAAATAAGAATGACAAAAAATATCAAACTTGATTGCTCCACTCGAACAAAAAAGAAATCATTTTATTGCGTTACGCAATTTATAGTTTTCTTTGAAATCTCTATGGTAAAAACCCGTCGTTATCGTTCCGTATGGCTCTGATGGCGTCACGGCATGTTTCGAAAAATTTTCGCTTCTCCGGAAATATAAAACGAAATTTTTGATATTAACGAATATATAGCACTTTTTGACAACGATCCCTATCGATATATCGTGACTCTACGACTGTTTGCAGTTATGAAAAGTGTTTTTCTGCACCTCTCGACTATAACGACGACGATGACGAAGAATGATGTAATGATTGTCCATCCAAGCCTTTTTTCTTTTTTCCCTAGTAGCCGACGAGAGGAGAATTTGATTGATCGTTGTCTGTAGGTTGTGTAAGCGACCAGATTCTAATCAAATTAGGACGAAAGTGCTATTGTATGTCACGCGACCTAGTAAACACGTTAAGTTCCGCGACGTTAGGAGATCCCGACTGAATTAGCACTTGTATCGGTGCTTGTCTCTTACGCATTATTACGTGAAACGAAAACATTTTTTTGCCTAATTCATTTTTTACTTTTAAAGAAACGTGATTTTTTTCTTTGCCAGAATGAAAATCATTTTTCCAGATACATTCCATCTAAGAAATAAAGATAAGAAAATTAGCCCATCAATTTTCACCGAAACGAAACACATCGAAAGAGAGAGGGAGAGAGAGAGAGAGAGAGAGAGTGAAAAAAAATCAATCAAACTGAATATAAATCGGTATACAGGTTTTGAAACAACATTCGTGGGCCGCGGTCGCCACGAAAAATGGGTGAACGCCTATCTCATTAATCGTTTGTGGCTACGATCTATCAACGAGTATATATATAACAAGTTTCACTCGAATAAATTACACATCCTCTACATAAAGAAAAACTCTTAATGTATCAACGATAGACAGCGGAAAAATAATCTACAGAATCGTTTCGGCATATTGAATTCCCATTTACCACAACTCTCGACTTTCATGTTGCAGTGTACTCTCCTGTGCGCACGGCACTCGAGAGAGCGGATGTCCGGTGACAATGGCCGGGACACGCGACTGCTTGAGAAGAGAAAAGAGAGAGAGAGAGAGAGAGAGAGAGAGAAAACGCTCCTGGTTGGTGCCCCTTTCAACGCTATAGGCCTTGGCTCGCTCTCGTTCTCGCTTTTATTGTCATCGTGTTGGAGAATTAGCCGTGTATTTTTTTTTACGTAATACAAATGTATTGTTTTCGGACGGCTTTTATACGGATTTCATAGTACTGAGGTCAGTTTTGATGTGGTTTCAATGATACGAGCAATAGTTACTAGAGAGAGAGAGAGGCTTCTTTTCCATAAAGGTGCTTTGTACGATAGTTCGATTGGGTTTATAAATAAACTAAAAGTAGGTTTCGAAAACAATACCCCAATGGCGGTGTTTAATTTGTAAGTTTAGTAAAACAAAATAACTAATTTCAAAAATAAATTTAAAAATGCTCATTTAGACAGATTAAATCTATAAACAACAACTCAATACTTTTTTTCGACCGAAATATTATACTTTCAATGTTGAACGTACTACAAGTACAAGATTAAAACGTAATCGACCTGTGTTTACAAAAATGAACTGCGCAAACCGCAAAAAACATTCATCAAATACAACACATCCAGATCTCTCAAGCAAACAAAAAGAAGATCTCTCGGCACGCGGATATGTCATACCGAGTCCACATACTATAGCAAGTATATTGCATCATATAGATTTTTTAGTGGCATCAATATAACAATTTACTCCTAACGAGATTAAATTTTGACGGAGTTGCAATGAAACATTAGCGAAAATAATAAACCAAATAAAAAAAAAAAGAATAAAGAAAAAGGCAACCGGGGACATGGAAAAGAAGACCACGACAACAATGTGATTCGTATGTAGATGGCATAGTCGAGCGCGCGTGCTTGCATGTTTTTCTCCCTCGTTATACGGTCGCTAGCGCGCGCACACGTGTGTGTGTATGTGTGTATAGTGATCAAGAGAATCGATGAGAGAGCAATAGCTCGTGACAGATCGACGCTACTCTCTAACACATGGGGAAGAGTGTGCGTATATATGACGCGGCGTATGATTTCACTGTCAGATTTGAGGAAAAACGTGGACGAGATATCACACACTATAACTTACTCGCTTTGCGTCGTTACAACAGTGTCCAGCAATCAAAAAGTATCTCCTTACCTGAAACAAAAAATCAAGGTTTCCTCGTTAAAAATACGCCTCGTTAATTTTCATTACAAAACTACTCAAGCTGAAGAAAAAGAAAAGAAAAATAGAAAAAGGAAAAGATACTTTCCCTAAGGATTGTACGCCCACGACAAGACGACGTTGTCGTCAATGAAAGTCGTAAACGACCCATCTCTCGTCGTGTGTGAGAGTGGCGCTTTTGAAAAATGTATTCACGAGAGTGTACAGCGCGGTCATTTGGAGAGAGAAACGCTGTGGCTTTTCCTTCAGAGCACGCATACATACATAATCACACAAGAATTAAATTTCCCAAATCAGAGAAAAACAGAATTAATCAGAGGCTTAACTTGCATGCATATCTACTGGTTTCGGAAGAGCATGATTTCTGTGTTATTTGCATTTTATAAGCATTATAGCGCAAAGTAGCTCGGATCATTTTTCTGTCGAGCTGCTCGTTATGAACCTTGTTATTCGCGAGCATACCCTTATTTTTCAATGAGATACATTGTTGCACAAAATTACTGTACGTTCGTCGTAAAATGGTAGTCGTTTGAACTTTACCTTGTCATTTTCGTCCAATAAGTATGGTAAAGTTAGCTTGTAATTTTGTTACAAATCAGAGGACAATAAATCACTATGAGCATCAGCTCAATTATTATTCCAAGTAAGTCGCGACATGAAAATATGTATTTTCATGTAATTACTAAATTGAACGTACACGTGTAAAAACTGTCACTTAGCGTGCAAAACACCGCGCGTAAAACTCAACTATACCCAAAAATCCATGTCGAACGTAAAATGTACAAGAGAAATCCCATGTCTTACGCGTTCAACCCAATTAAAGAGCCGAGGAAAAAATGTCGAACGAGGAATAAAAGTAGCGTAACCGGAGCTAGCTGCACATACGATAAACGTATATATATATACATATGCACGTGTACATATATATGTACATACATAAAAAAACAAAAACGAGTGATGTACCGATGCACTCCCACGCAGAAAACACATCGAACGTCTTCCGCGTGTGCAGTTCTCGTGTTCGCTTCTCGCCGCCTCGTCATGGTGTACAAACAGCAAAACCCTTTTGCTGTATGTAGCGCGCTCCCACGATTCTCTCTCGAAACCGCTCAAAAACCTATATAAGACTGACGCGCGCTTCGTGCTGTACAGTTGTATGTCCGTGTGTTAGTTTTTGTTAGTTTTTGTTAGTTTTTGTTTCGGTGTTTGGAATTGGGGACGTCAGCTGATGCGTACACTTGAACGTTCTTTTTACAGCACAGTTTTAAAACGAGAACTTTATGGGAATCGATACTTGGCGAGAAGTAACGAGCAGGACCAATATCGTAGAGATGTGTTGTTACGAAAATTGTTCGTTTTAATTTTAATCGTGACAAGTAAGTTATCAAAAATCCACGGACAACTATGCACGTATAAACGCACTAATCGTTGCCAGTTTTACAAAGAATCTCGACTGATACGGAGAAAAAACTGTTTCTCTCCGCGTGTGTCGTCGAAGAAAAAAAGAACGAAAGAACAAAAAAGAATCACACGCTCGCACGGACGCGATAGCGATCTTAGCCATACTTGAGAGAACGCATAAACACTCACACACACATATTACTGGTACATGCATGTTGGCTGGCTGGCAGGTGCAACCGTTTAAAAGCCAAAGCGCAAACTCTCGGAACTGTGTCGTCGCGGAGAAAGCCCCCGGTGCAACGTATTTCTACACACACACAGGCCGCGCGCGCGTGCATAGGTGTGAGTGTCGCTTCGTTTGGGTAAGGAGGGAAAGAAGGAGCCTTCGAATGTTTGTAAGCGGTTTGTTCGCTGTTTGTTTTGTATACTCTAAGACGTTTTTATTTGGTTTGCGATTGTACTGTTGCATTCGACCACCTTTGGATTACTACAATCACGTCATCGCTACAAACAGTTTCTTTACATAAAAACTCAATGTCCTCGCTTCTATTTACAGTTACTTTTCTTATTAATATCAACGGTAGTCGATGTACAACCATCAATTGTATCAGGTTTCATCGAACGAACAAAAAAAAATACGTTTATTATATATTTCAGAGGACGTAAAACGAAAGGACGAGCGAACGTGTCGTGTACATTACCGACAACACTGCTTAGGCCACATACAACCGAAACGCACACGAGGATCCCGCAAGCGCTGTTTTCATGAAAACAAAACAAAAAACAACGAAGCAAATAACCGAGGGGATCGCTGATGAACGAGGCTCGTAAATCGGTTAATGCAGAGCTTTGCCCGCGCGCGAATTACGATTTGTGCGCTTATATCGGCGCGGCGTGCAGCAGCGGCAACGGCAGCTCGTGATCGATTTAACTCTTTCTCTCTACATCAAGCTTCAACGCGTGTGGAAGAATGTGTACGTGAGCGTGTGGGAAATGACGTTGAGTGTTTTCATGTAACGTTTCGGCTCACTTTCGCCAAAGCTTCTTGTTTACACCCGAGAGCTCCAACAATTTTTCCTTTTTCTCCAAATGCGACTTTTGACCTCGAGACGATTCTCTTGTGTTGCCGATGCTCCTGATGGAGGAAATGTGTACACGAGATTTCAGAGGATCAACTTTCGCGCTGAGTATACGTTTCGACGTTCAATGCTCCGATAGATAATGGTAAGAATGTTGAAAAATGTTCGAAAGCTGTTGAATGCCGTTGATATTGACGACAAAAGCGCCCAGCTTTCAGTTTGCACAACTAAACAGGAATGGTACTCGTCGAAAACAAGAAGCGCTATTATTTCACCATGTATTTGGCGAGCTAATATTAATACGACATCGTTAACCGAATAACACGAAATCTGAGAAAAAAGACGAGGATAAGAAATCGGTAACGCGTGTACGAGACCTCTCGGAAAATAGCCTATTAGGAAACACGTGTGTGTCTATGTATGCGTAACCGACAATAAAAGGACGGGCGTTGCGCGCGTGGAAAATAAACCGTCGACTCGTTACACGCGAGGAGCCAGATAGCGAAATAATTAACCTCTGTCTCTAGCAGATAAGCCACGCGGAAAGGAATTTACAAGCGACGTTTTACGCAGCCTCTTTCTTGCCTGTGTACCGAATAGCGCGCTCGACTTGAACTCGTCTGGAAAGTCTTATCGTTTACGTGCGTCGAGAGGGTACGTTTTGATACCTTAACGTTTTTGTCATTCCTCTCGTACGATAGGATTTTTGCAACACGCGCATCATTGATTATCATTTGCGAATACATACTTCCTGCACACGTTTGTCCGCCTCTAGGTATCGACAAGAACGTTGGAGCTCGCTCTATTTTATATACGATTGCCCACGACAAATGCCGATCAACTCGATCAAACACGCTTTCGCTCTCTTCGACGTTAAAGCATTGCGTTGAGCGTCACGTCACTTGGACCTAAATATATCGAGTTCCTATTATGTCTGCCTACACGAGAATCGTACGGCCGATTTTCCCCATTGTCCTCGGTACGCCACTCAATTAGGAGCGCGACGTGTACCTACGTATAATGTTGGGATTCGGAAATCAATGTTGCGCGTATATATTGCAAGTTCGGCGTGAGTTCTCGCGCTTTAACCCCGTTCGCAGGAGACGATGGGAAAGTTTGTTTGTTAGTCGGAATTCTCATTGTTGCTTGATTGAGTTAATGTTAAATATGCTCGTAAGTACATCCAGTGATTCTTTGCAAACGTATAAGTAGTGCATCGCTATAGGAAAGTATGTTAATCGACACGATCTGATTTTTTTCACGGCTAATCTATTGCAATTATTGAGTGCACTCGGTTCTCATCGGTTACAAGGCTGCAGTAGGCGGACAAAGACTCGGATAAAATGGTTTTAACGGACTGTTGTTTGTCGTCGAAGCGAAATTTAGACAATGGTGTGTTGATTCAAAACCACATCGTTTTCGAAAACGGCAAGTACCAGCTGTGTTTGAAGGTCATAAATACAGCGACTTGTCGTTCCGTTGACAGTCAATTATTCGTGTTTGCGCGTACAAATCGTACGCAACTAAAGCGATGATCATTAACGTTTTGACACGATTCTCGCGTGCGTCCCCTTCCACGTTTCGAATAATCGCTCTGTACGAGGAGCGAGGAAAATAATACGCCACGGGATTAGCAAACAATTAATCTCTCTCCCAATTACCCGCACAAAAGTCACACTTTCCACCGTCGCGGCTAAACTGGCATACATTAATCAGGCTATAATAAAGAACGTACAAGTGTAAAAAAAGAACGAGGCACTTAGCACACAATGTTGCGGAACGACGGGCGACACTGCGCGCACAGTCGCGCACAGTCGCGCACAATCGCGTGTGAAAGTTTAATTAGCGAGAAAAGAACGCGCCTCGCAGCGTGTGCATCTATAATAAGTGCATCAGGGCGCGGGGACGGACAAAGATTGAAAATTAGAAAGTGAAAAGTCAAAGGAAGGCACGCGTTAATTAAGCGTTGTGTCGCAGCAGCCGCAGTAGCCGAAAAATGAGAACGCGATCGACTTTCTAAATTTGTATCGACGAGTGCATGATATATAGTCTCACTTTCTCCCTGTGCAGCAAGCGATTGATAAGATGCATCTTTTGGATGCGATGTTCTTTCTCCCACGGTGTCACGGAGGCCCCCTCCCCTCGATCTTCCAGTCTATCGATTAACCCGTAAGATGATTTTCCATGCGCGCACTCTTCGGTGAAATTTTGCAGCGAAAGTATCCATCGCCAGTGTCTATGCACGTGTGGGAAGAAAGAATTTGGTTGTTTGAATCGAGAGCGAATTGCACGTGCCAGCCATCAGAGATACCTGATAAGATGGATGTACGCGCATTTGCTTTGCACTCTATATATATTTATATATATGTATGTATACGTATATCCCTATTTAGGTTTGTCATCAGTTAGCATTCAGCACTTTTGCCGAATGAGCGAGCGAGAGCTGAGAAGGAGGTGAAATACATTTTTCAGATAGCATCGAGCGCGTCTGCAAGTGAACAAAAAAGTCAAACCTATTCAAATGTGCCTCGCGAATCCATCTCTTGTTTCTCGTGCGCACGGTCTATTTGTTTGCTATCGCGATATTTGCCAAGAGGTGCAACAAATAGTTTGCGAACGACGTACATCGCGAGTCATCGCGGATTTCTCAACGTAAACTTGGTTTTTGTTTGTCTGATATACCGAGAAATTCGATCGGAATCAGATATAATGTTCAACGTGGCCGACATTGCATTTTCTCTCGGGATATACCGACGACGACGACGACGACGACAAACACACATACACAGAGCGGAATCGTGTGTACCGTAATTTCTCGGACCACGATTACCGATCGCTCAGAGCCGCACACGAGAACGAAATCGCCGCCGCCGCGGGAACGTCGGTAGCCGCTTTGGCTATTAGCGCAATTTTCTCCAGTTGCGGCTCTGCTTTGGCGAGCACGACCTACGTGTCAATCGATATAATACCGGAGGATCGCTGCCATTTTTTCTTTTTCATAGTTTCCTATAGCGGGATCTATTGTTACGGTTGTATCTCTCTTTTTTATAATTTGCTCGAGTTCAATTAGAAAGCTTATTGAATATCATTTTTTGTATTTTCGTTCAATGGCCTCTGCAAAACTATCGTTGTTTTCACCGTCAACACATCGACGTTTCGAGTGAAAACTGACATTTGTCAAATGCAATTGACTGAACCAAAGTTAGCGTCAAAAACGAGATGAATTCGAAGGGTCCTCGATTATCAGTCGGTAGAACAACTTTCGCCCAATTCGCCGCGATTAAGAATTAAACTCTCGGCAGATTCAGCCGAAAACAAGAAGCCTTTCTTATTTGAACGCAATCCTCAAGTACAGCTTGATCATTACCAGGATCAGCGTGCTCGCGCGCGAGTTCGATTTCTTGAAAACAATAAAAGGTGCACGCTTGCACGTTGTCTTATTTACTAACGACCTGCCGTTATAAACGTCCGGCTAGAGAGCAAGAAGAGGAAGACGCTGTTGCAGTTGTTTTGTTTTTTTTGCGCGCGCGCAAATTTCTTGCACGGTAGCTTGGCAATCGTAAAATCGATTAGCGAGAGACCGAAAACCGGTCCGCGAGAGAGTACACCGGAAAGCTTTCTTCTTCTCTCGAAAACGCCAAGCGCATCCTCGCCGCTCGATGCTTTCCCGCGCGCGCGCGCGCAATGCTCACTCTCCATAAAGCAGCACCAAGCTATAAGATTACCGATAATTGCGCTTTTATCAAGGCTGTCCTCGCTACTTTGTTCTTCCCAAGATTAACAGTTGAAGAAACTTCGTAATCGGTATGGAATTGTGACTCGCGTCGCAAAATACAAGTAATCTTGGTAACAATTTCGAAAAACTGTCGTTAATTATAATACGAGTATGCGATGACAGAGCGAAGATAGGGACAAGAAAAAAACAATCGTAGCTTGAAGTTGCAATTAAAAGGAATTCCACGCAGTTTTCCGAGATTCGTTGAAACTTTTAACGATTTCCAAGAATTACGAGTCATTGAGATGAAAAAGAAAACGAGGAGAAAAATGCCACGTGACCCTGACACGAAGAAACCGTTGGTCGGTCAACTTGAAATTTGAAAAGCGCCAGATGACGGAAGTTTTCTTTTCATGCCACCAAGTAAACGCATAGAGAAACCTCAGTGTTGAGCTTCGAAAAAACAAGTGCCGTTACCCCTCGCCTTTTTCTCTGTCTCTCTTGGGTGCAAAATTAACTCTGTTCGTGCCAACACTTCACGTTTTACGAAATTAAAAATTCTTGTTTCGTCGAAAATAAAAATAGCAACTTTGTTCACCTCTTAATCTCTTAACATTCTCATTTATCATTGCGAGAATTTTGTATTTTCATACAATGTAATACTTGAAAAAGAAGTTAAAAAACTAAAACTTTACTCTTGGCCGTCTACCTTCGTAGTCTCTCGAGTATATAAGTGAAGCCTTTGCAACAACGATAATTTTTCTTACGCCTTTTTGCGCGCCGTAAAATTACACTACACGTCCCTCGTAAAAATACCCTCCACAAGACTTAGGACTGTGCAAAAAACAAAAAACGCAAAAAAACCAAAAAAAAAACAAAAAAAAAACAAAAAAAAAACAAAAAAAAAACGGAAAAAAACAAAAACATTTTGAAAGAAAAATAAGCATTTGCGCGCACGGATATTTTTTCAAGTCAAAGGGGCAAAATTGCTTTAATCGTGCTCTGCCTTGCAGCATCCTTCTTGATCCTCGCTGACCTTTGCGTATGTTCGCACGTGTGTGTGTGTGTGTGTGTGTGTGTGTGTGTGTGTGTGTGTGTGTGCGTGAGAGCCGTTCTTAAGAAATAGAAAACAAAAGAAGCGAGCCGCGATTAATGTGTTTAGCTTGGACCTGAGAGAGAAGAAAATCGCTGACGTCACCCGCGCGAAACTATACGCGAGACGTGCGTGCACACTACTGACGATTTAATGAACAATTCATTGTTCAGCCTTATTATTTTGCCTCAATTTACTTTTGCTGTTGTCTCGCGTGCACGAGAATTGACATAAACTCTATCGGCGATCATTAGATGCGTTTAAGCGCGTTTCAACGATAGGAGATTATTGCGTTCAATTTCGGTAATTTTATTCAATCGTTTTCTGTAAACCACAGTACCCTCTAATTACTCGATCATTTTAGTTTTCTATTGGAAAAAGCTTCTCATCGAGTTGGGATTCTATAGACATAGAGAAACTATTTAATTCTAATTTATAAAAGCAACAATGTAAAAGACTAGAAATGATGCGTTAAATTCACTTGTTTGGAGAAATAAAACCGACAATTGTCAATGACAAAAAAGTTATTGTATCGTTTGTGAGATGAAAAAAAAGCGCCGAATAGGCAAGTTTCCAAGCCAATAAAGTTCAATTAAAAGTATAAAAGCCACACGTATAGCAGGAAGACAACGTGCAACAGACAAGCGCAAAAACAGTTAGCATACACGTCGCTAAGACAGAGAGAGAGAGAGAGAGAGAGAGAGAATTATAATTTGTAAAGTTAGCATTACTAGCAGCGGCGACGTCTTTAATGCTCGACTATATTTACTAATAAACCGCCCCCGGGAGCTTTGCACAAGAGAGAGAAAGAGAGCGGCAGAATGCAAATTGAATAAACTCGATCGGTCGGGCTGATAGCGCTCTAATGGTTCCGGAATGCAAGCCACGTATGCATACAAACACACATGTGTATGAGACACGCTCGATCCACACTTTAGTTACATAATACTCGGGATGCTGTCGCGATGATTCGCCAAAGAGTTTACATTCACGGCCCACGTAAACGCAAGCCTCGTTGATTTTTTTGAATTGCGCTAGAACGGGAAGCCACGAATTATTCATAGCTTCGTACTCGGCTAGATTTTTCTATTAAACGTGAAAGTGAATTTCGTTCGCGTGTTAACGCTTATTTCAGTACTTAGAATACTCGTAGTGTCTACATTTACGTTGGTTTGATTAAATTATCCAATGTCAAAAGTACGATTAGGTCCGTGATAACGGAATAACGTATGCCACAACTGAATAACGTGACAGCAATACTTATTGATTTTTAACCGAAGGAAATTAATTGTTTGTCGTCAAAAAAATATCGAGCTATGATAGCTAGAATAGGCGAAAACGTATATTTTCCAATTGAGCAAAGTAGCAAATACCCCCACCGAACAAAAAAATTAAGCCTTTCCACGAGCTAAGTGGCAAACGTCGATGCCAAATTGAATAATAGCCCCACTACTAGGAACACAACCAGTTCTTTCCCTTTTCCAATATTTCGATACCCGGTTTGTGTCGTGGAACGATACGATTGTTCTCGCGTGGAAAAGCAACGCAGCGGGTTCCTCGGCATTCGCTTATACTTTGAACCCGCTTTGCAATACTCGTGCTTTGGTCCGGTCGCCACCGTCAACAATCGGTGTACATACGTGTAAGTACGCGTGGAATGTTCTTCATAGCAGCTCGCGTACATCGATTTGAACGAATGCTCGTTTTACAAAACGTTAATAAACGCGCAAAAAGCGCTTCTGGGTGACGTTCAAGCACGAGCTAGACTATGCGCGTAAGAAGGAAAAAAATAATTCACGCGTTTGACTTTATTTATAATTGGGGAGGGAGGAGGTCTTTTGCTTGCGCGGGAACTGGTTTAGAGATTTACTGTTTGTCGCGCGCGCGTCCGTTGCGAGAGAGCACGAAAAAGAAAGTAAAGTGTGAAAAATGTCACTGCTCTCGCTCGTGGGCATTAAATCCTCGGCTTTATCTTTTTAACAAACGACAACAATCGCACATGACCAATGTCTTCTTTTTTTCTTGTAATTGAAATTCCAATTCGATACGCCACATAAATACGACTATTAATTGCTTTCTTGTGGCTCATCGAAGTATGGCTATTATTCTGTTATGGCTTCATGGAAATAAAAGAAAAAACTCGTTTCTCGACGCAGTGAGAAAGAGAGAAGACTGAGACAGTAATATGCTCTGTTCAAGAAATTACCCATGAATACGTTACACACGCCGATGCGTATTATACTTTCACGTTCCAATAATTGCTTTAATAGGTCTTGAACTCCGTGCTACATCGTGCTACGAATACGAATATTTGGCGATACATTTGAATGCGATATACATTTAGATTAGCGCCAAATTTAAACGACTGCAATTTTTTACATTTTTTCTTTGTTACTATTCCATTGCTCGATTGCTTTGCAAACGGATCGAATTTTCAATATAATTGCACCAGTTTTTAGTCCAAGATTTACTATTTTATTCAAGTGTCTCGAACCAGATGCAATATAAATATTTTAATTTTCCAGTTTACGATCTGACACCATTGTTCGGTGAAATCTAACAGTCGATTCGTATCTCTTTCTAAAAGCATCGATATACTTTAGCAAACTGAATAATTTCAGCCTGAAAGTGGGTACTACGAAACATTTTAATAACGTGGAAAAGTATTTGTAAAAAAGCCACGTAAACAACGATATTCCCCCTGCCCCATCGAAACTAGGCTCAATACGACTCCACCGAACCTCGGCTCACGAAAAAAGAGTCGACGGAAAAAAAGTAAGAAAAGAACCGAAGCCTTCTAAACCAGACCACAAGAAACCGGACTGACGGGTATAATCATACAATCATCCACGATCGACGCATCGAACGAAAAAGAGGCGATAGGAACTCAGACGCTGCACGAAATTTCGCTCGCACGCAATTTCATCACGCGACCTTGCCGCAGGTGTCTTCGATTAGAAGTATTTAATACACGTACACACGTGTTTGTGCGCGTGTGTGTTGTATAGCGGAGGGAGACACGACAAAAATACAGTCGCGTCGATGTATACGTAGACTGTCAACGACGCAACGATTAGTTAAACCAGACGACGCGTTGTATACAGACCTTTTCTTTGTCTTTTTCGCTTTGAAGACGCACGCACGACACGCACACGAGATAAATTCGTTTGCACGATTAGATAAAATTCTTTGTATCTCCACAGTTGTGTACTGTCAATCGATATAACAGTGCTGATAACAAAGGAGCGTCTATTTTTATCGATTTTTTCGCGCTCGTTTCAATGCGTTTCCGATAGCAAGGTTTTCACGTGTTTGGAAATTTGTCAGTTGTTGACACACCGAGCCCTCGCGTCTTCCGTGAACAATCAGCAAATTTTATTTACGAGATATTGGACAAATATCAGGGAGTGTCATCGCGTGACAGTTCGGTTTCAAGAGACGACAAACCAACGAACACAATCTAAGACTGAAACTTTTATTTTTTTGACATTCAATGATATTTTTGAGTGCATCGTTATTACAGCGAAATCAACACCGTCACGACCTAATCAACGCATCGTCCCGACTGAAACTTTCAATTTCAATCATGATGATTGCGTTTAAAACAATGTGAAACCAAACGAACAATGCGAAACAATGTTTACGTAACGTGACGACTCGCAATCATCAGAACGTTCAAAACATGCAAACGTCCGGTGTTCGCTATATCATTACACACTCGCACAATCGTAAACGTTAAAAATCAATGGACGCGGAGTAGCATAATAGGACTTGCATATTGCAATAATGTCCAAGTCGGAAGGCTCTAATTGACACGAGCGACAAAGTTAATGCCGTCGACAAGTTTAGCGAGGAACAAAGCGACACTACGACATCAACGAGTGTGATCTCTAAGCTAAGAACTCGCAGCAAGCAACGGCAGCAACAGCAGCAGCTGTGCCATACGGCGATAAAATAAAAGCCACTGGTCGTCGTCGTCGTCGTCGTCGTCTGCGCGCGCTATGTTGCGCTGCGCGAGCGGTAATTTCAATAATTCCTAGCGGACAGTGAGATACGTCGGCGTAATATCTTTCGCGAGAGGGAGAATGCGCGAAAGAAAGACGGAAGGAGAGATACACTGAAAGAGAAAGAGAGAGAGAGAGAGAGAGAGAGAGAGAGAAGTCCCTAATGATGGGTAGGTAGTCTCTGGAAATAGATGCGCATCGGACACCACCGAGTCAAGTCTTTCGTGCCCGCTTGTGTGTATCGCGCGCGAGAGAAAGCTGAAAAGCTGCGCCTTGGTCCAAAATGTTCGTCTCTTTGATCCGGGATTTATCATTTTCCGAGGTAATGAAGGATATCGCTATTTGGCCCGAGTGCCGACAAACAACATTCTATTGTTGTGCCCTAACACGATTTCCGGTTCGAAGAAACCTTCTTCTGTCGACTCTTTGCTATAAGGAAAATCATATTCAATATTACACGATAGATTCACCTAACGATCAGAGTTGTATGCGTACGGGAATTGGAAAAGCAATCGATGGTAAATAAAATTGTCTTTGCGACGTATTTTTCAAAATCGATTTGTCGTACAAACAGTATCTGCGAGGTAATACAAATGTCGAACAAGCATGCGGTTCAAATAAAAAGAATTGTTATCAAAAAGCAGTTACCGAACGAAGTGCTTGATCGAAAATTATCGCCAAGTAATGGTTTATATGGGACAGTTTTTTATCGCGAATCGTGGCCACGCATTCCTTATTTTAATTTTTACAAATCTATAAACCTTATCTAGCTTGCTTATGTTGTCGATAAAGGCTTATACTTTTAATTAAACAATCTTCACGAGTAATCAATGTCATAAATATTATTTCAATTGCATATTTCTTAATCTCGAATCAACTCGCCAAATGGAAAACGTCATGAAAGCCAAACAAGCTCGTACCAACGTCATATCGTATACTCTGTATACGTTGCAAACACAACTTGCGGACTCGTTCAACTTTCAAACGGGTCGGCTTGCTTCGAACAAAACTGTATCGGCGCCCTCACACTCTGTCGATGCTCCAAATTTTATTACGCGCACGCCTGTGCCGCTGGCTCTCTCACGAAAAAAGAGCTCGCGCATCGATCCAACGATAATCACGTTTCCCGAGTGCAAGAGTAGGATAGAGACACGGCTATACGACAGAGCCAGGCTTCGTTAACTATTAATAGAAGTCATCGAAGTGCCGCGAGCGAGCGCGCGCGTATAATGCACCCTTTGGCCGTGTTTAAAAAAGAGCCGCCCGGAATAGCAGAGGCTCGAGCCCGCGCAGCACACGCCGACTAAGGGCTTTCACCCCCGCGTCCCCGACACACACGTACACAAATGCACGCGCGCGTATACATGTACAAGCCGCTGACGAGCCCGAGGGATGCCAGCGCGGAAAGTCGAATGTGCCTGGTCGAGCCTCGAGCGAGAGAGAGGGACGTCGCAGCAGCAGCGGCAGCAGCTGCTGCTGCCAAGCTTGTTGTTGTCTCGCTTATACACCTTTGGAATCTTGGAGCGGATGTCGCGCGCGGTGCTTGTACGTGTGTATATATACATATACGGTATATGGTTTTGTTTACTTAATTCTCACGTATCGAGAGAATAATTAAATTTGCATTGACATTCGTCACGTGTCGAATGTTGCTGAAATCTCGCTTATTAATACAACGAATAATTAGGAAGCCTCACAAGTTCTGAGAAATCTTTAGGCCATTCGATTTTTCCTGGGAAAAAATGTTAGTCGTTACACGAGATGTGCATTTTGTTCCCAGAAAGACGATAGCAAGTTCTAGAGAATAGAAACTGCGTACTCCAAGAAAACGATTGTTTGGCAATGATTTCTAAAAACGAAAAAAAAGAAACGTTTCGTAGTCGAATTTCGTCACTCGGTAAACTTCTTGTGTATATACTCGCCTGCATGTAACCATACACTACCGTGCAAGGGTACATATTCGCGAGTCATCATGATCCACACGTGTGCCTATATACCTACTGCACTTATTGTTTACAACAACACATTTCTCGAGATTGAAGCGCAGCACAGCACAATTTTTCATGAATAAGCACACAAGATCACGTAAAGCATGATGGTGTCTTCGCTCACCTTTAAAAAATCGTGGCCTCGAGTGCCGCGTACTCGACGTGTTCTCGTTCTCCGAAATAACTGCAGCAGCCAGAAAGACAGCGAGAGAGAGAGAGAGAGAGAGAGAGAGAGAGAGAGAGATAATATAGCACAGATGAACTGCAAGCCGACGAAGCAGCAGCCAAAAAGCTCCGGAATCCGAGAAATCTCGGCAGCTCTCTCACGTGTTGTGTACCCGCCCCGCCTCTCTTACTCGCGCACCTATCTCAACAACAACAACAATCTCGTTCACTCGCACAAGTTCGCGCACACAATGTAATCATCCGTTCTCTCTGTACGACGAGAAAAAACAAACGCACTTATTTCGCTGCTGCCTTCAATGACTTGCTCTCTCTCTCTTTCTCTCTATCGACCAGGGAGATGACGAAGATTTAGACTCTTTTGACGAATAGTCGAAAGACGATGCCAAAATATAACACACGTCGCGGACAAGGAGGTCTGATGGTATACAATACAAATGGACCCGATGCACTCGGTTGCTCGAGCTGAACTGGACTGGTCGCCTTCGCGGCACTGCTACAGCGCGAGTAACGCCGAAGTTTCCCGACTGGCATACATGCAGCGCCGCCTCGCGAGAGAGTCGCCACCCAAACTATTGGAGAGAGAGAGGAGGGAGTGTGAGTGCGAAGAGAAAACGCCAACGAAAGAGAGAGAGAGAGAGAGAGAGAGAGAGAGAGAGGTATATCATTTGTTTGGCCTAGGAATCTTGCGAGAGGTGCTTGATTTTTTTTGCTTATGATTTCGAGTGTACTGGGGGGGGGGGGTCTTCAGACAAGAGTATTCCGGATTGATAAAGTCTACGATATAATACATGTAACGTAAGCAAAGTTTATTTGAGAGTTTCCGAAAATGTTCTGTAAATAAGTGGATTTTATGTAACGAACGTATTCTCAACACGAGATCAGAAGATGCTGTGTCCAAGATCACTGACGAACGCAATTCAAGGATTTAAATGATCTTGTAGTATTGATTTGTTTTAGTTGGATAATGTGGCTTCGATCTTATTAAGTCATCGAAATTTCAAAGAATGTTTGGAGATTGTATTATCGATTAAGCGAATATCTAAATCACAAACAATGTCAGTCTGATTTTTACATACGTGCGATTGGAAAGATCGCTGTTAAAATGCCTTATCAATGTCACTGGAGCTTTCGTAATTTGTTCAAATCGTTAAAATACAATAGCGAATAAATAAACGTATACAAAGGAATTAAAAAGACATCTAATCAATTATCGATGATAAAACTACGAAAGAAATATAAATTCAGTCTCGTATAAGAAAAGAGGCACTAAGAAAATAACAGATGAACCAGCTGAAATACTATTATAGTGATGAAGAAAGAAGTTTAAAGCCAGACCAAAACATGTATAGGAAGAGAGAAAGACGGAGAAAGGCTACGAGACGAAGCGGAGGTATATGATGAGAGAGGAAAAAGAAGGAGAAGGAATTGAAAAAAGAGGAAAGGAACGAGAGAGAGAAAGAGAGACGATACGACAACCTCGAGAAGGTAAGCCTCCGCTCGGGTCGAGGACGGCCAAACGCTCATTTCTCCTATTCTCTCTCGCTCTTTCCCTCTCTTTTTCTCTTTCTCTCTCGTGGACCGGTTGAACTTTGAGAGCTCGAGCTGATTTGTCGAAACATAAGGCCCGTTAGCGAAAACACGAACATATACTCAATGCCTGTACCAGGGTGCACTATATTTTCACACACATTACAAAGCGGACATTGTCTGCCACAGCAATTCCAAAATTTCGATAGACCATTAATGAGGTCGACGGCTAAAAACTGCAACTTTAGACGAAAGGCTTGATTTTTGAACCATCGTCTATATGCATGTAGATAGCCCGCAATTTGACGCTTCAGAAAGGCCGAGTGAGTCACGAGAATAAACCGAGAATAAACCGATAAATGTCATTCGTTGTGCTTGCTGTAATGAGTTCTTTCGGTTAGTTATGATTGAAGTTTTGGCGAATCAATGCAAATCGAGTCGGTTGTCCTTGGAATATCGTTATTTTAGCTGTTTCAACTTCGACACAAAATTACGTACAAAAGTCAGTGTTTGTTTGACGTCGATTTCACGTGGAATGCCGATCGCTATAACGTCAACAACTTTAGGACGTTGAAGTAAACGGGCTTCAATTTCCGAAGACGATACAGTGTAATTTCGTACTTTGATCACTTCTTTGATGCACTCGGTTATTATCTCGCTCTGCGATCTCGTCCCGAGGATACCACGTGTCTTACGTGCAACTTTACTTCAAACAAGATTTTGTTTTGATCGATAATAGTATAATGCACCTACTTACGTCTATCGTATCAAACGTATTTTAATACTTGTGGTCTTTGTGTCAATCAAACTTGTACTACAACTCGACCTTGATAATCAAACAGTTGGCTGTGACCAAATATACGATACTTTATTGTTTCAAATAGAAGTTCTCGTTGGTTGTACGTTTTAAAACTTGGCCAAGTGTACCAGCAGTGATCGTTGTATAGTCTGTCGGAATAGTCGTCGCAGATTGCTCGGGTAATGCGCATCGTATCACGCGCATCCCTTGTCAATAGCTGATTATTGCAAAACAGTCGGTGGTTCGCTAGAACTGTATGTAACTTTTAGGAAGACATCTACGGATGAAGAAAACTATGGTTTGCCACGTCCAATGTAATTTTGAGTAATGGTTTGACTCGTATATCTCGATAAGGAACTACCTTGAATATCAGTTGACCTTGATTTTTACGATAAACAGTCGTGTCTGGAATATCCGGTCAAATCGTCCTGTAAGTTTAAGCAATTAGCCCTGAGTCACCGATCGGAAAATTCTCGAAGATGTCATCTGTTTAAAGGTAATTTTTGAAGTTTGCCACCGCAAGATAAACAAACTCTGCAGCCCGTTGATTCCTTGGCAATGAGGAATCCCAATTTACAACGACGTATAATTGCGAAGAAACAAATAAATGCACTTACGAGTACACTTGCAACAATCGATGTAACGCTGAAGATTAAAATCCCCGCGGAACGTCAGCACCCTATAGCACTCGTTACGGTCGTTGCGGTATGTACACTTGAGAAGAGTCTGTTTAACCTTGGCTCCTTCTCTCTCCTAGGTGGCATTTTCATCGGCGGATGCCTCGTGTCTGCTCTATTATTAGTAGAAACTGACGCGGGCGCGCATATTTTCTTCCTTCTGCTTGTTTTTTTGCTTTCTTGCAAGTGCAGCGCGTGCCATCACCGCGTGCCTTCCTCCATATAACATCGCTACGTTGTATATAGCTCTGCAGATATTGTCTTCATAGTACTCGCGTCTAGCTGTCTAACAATCCGTGTCCGTGCGAGTCGAGCGGCTAATTTGCTCGATGGATCGTGCACCCTGCGACGATGGTTTAATCAAGCAACATCGGATGGGCACGATGTGTATTATACGTGCTGGACAATGTCTCGTTAAAACTTGTTTGTTACGGAAAAATCCTCGGAAAATCGATCACCTTTTTTCTTTTGATTGTTCAACGGGCTATCGCACGATGGTTATTGGCTTCGGTCATTGATTTCTGCCTAAAATCGATTGGAGATTATCGTCGTACTCGGTGAGTTTATTGCTTTCCGAAGTTTCATTCGACGAACGCAACCTTGAACACGAATAATTTTACGATTCGTATAGACAAGTCAACGAGGGTGTCAGAAATAATTCATAGTGCTGCAAAAGAGGACATTCTTGCGTTGTAGCAGAAACATAATTTCCGAAAGACGAGACGTTTCACTGGCATCTTACAAACAGTTGCCAAACAATATTCTCCCGCTCCCATGTACAAGATTCAAAGCGCGAAATTAATTTTTGATGTTGTTGTTGTTGGCCGGGCCCCGTGTAATACACGTTCGTACATATATATATACAAAGCCGCTTTATCGCGCTTGCAGCGTTCTCGCGCTACACAAAACGAGCAGAGAAGAGTAAACGCGCGCGCGCAGGCGCAGATGATTATCAGAAGAGCGCGTAAGCTAATTCCGTTCTCGCTTACTCTCGCGGGCTCCAAAAAAGAAGGCGGAGGAATGGGGAAAGGGGGAGGGGATACACGTATCTGCATCGCGATGTGGCTGCATCGTCGATAAAGAGGCTATGTACGAGAGAGCCAAGGCCAGAGAGTGTCGGAGGCATCCGCCTCTTCTTCTTCTTCTCTTTTTTTCCTTTTCTTTGCAGAGAGGCCGATAGCTCGCATCGCACGCGCGCGAGAGTTGCATCGAAAGTATCTGTGAGAATGCGACGACGATCAACTTTCTCCGTCAAGCCAACGACTATTGTGTATCCGTGTGCGTGCGCGCGCGCGCGTCTATGTATGTACTGGAAAAGTGCTTTTCCCGACCCATATACTTTCCCGATGAATTGACCCTTTTGGGATACGTTATTCGTTCCAAAGACCTTTACGATACATGCGATGTGTGAATCGTTTTTTCTTATTTGGTCCCGAGAGATGAAATCTTTGGAAAACGAATAGATTCACAATTAAGGAAAACTTGAAATCGAGGAGAAAATTGCTTTGAGAACTGTTTATAAATTTAATATACATATCGAGCCTTTGAATTATTGCACCAAGAATTTATGCTCTTGAGACTGGTATGTGCGTGCGCGATTGTATCGAGGACTCGCTATTTTCGCTTGATTGAATCGTTTGCATGTAGCGTCGTTAACGAGAGATAGCGCTTTGAATATTTCATCGACGAATTGTATCTGATTTTAATCAATGTCAACTTGTTACATTAGATGTTGCGTATAATTTTGAAGCGGTATCGAAACTCCATAGTATACGAGGTAGCTGCACCAACTATTTGCAAAATATTCAATTAGATTGGTGAAAAACTACAATCTCTTTCATTTTGCAAGAAGAATTTTCAGATTATTCGTTATCTACTTCGATAACAATAGTACATCTCGGAGTAGTTTTCGAGCGAATTAATTTTCGAATGTAATTTACATCGAACTTTGATCGAGCTTTGTATAGAATGACATACAAATTAAAGAAACACCGACTATAGTCTGTTCTCGTTAAAAAATGTAAAGATTGGATAAAGAATCCTTGTCTTTGGATTAACGTTGTCTCGCCGATCAATCAATAGATAACACGATAAAGATCGAAACCGCGATAAAGATGCAATTAACAAGTTCTTTTTCTTGCTCCGAACAGCCAATTCTAAGTTTATCGACAACTTCTTCCTCACGTACTCGCGCAAATTCTGCATTGTATCAACGTGCTTTTATTGTTCCCGATAATGTTAGGAACTTGCATCTTTGATTCTCGGTACTCTTTCTCTTGTGTGAGAGAGAGAGAGAGAGAGAGAGAATTACACGCGAGATCGGCTGACTGATAAGCGTCGAAAATAGCGAATGAGAAGAAAAAATGAAAGTGTAAGAGAGAGAGAGAGAGAGAGAGAGAGTGTCTCGAATGAGGTGAAAAGGAGGAGGAGAAGGAGGAGGTGGTGGATGGAAGGCGCGTGCCGATACGGTCGAGTGATAAAGTGGCGCGACCTCGTGTTATACCTATACACTTTTATACCAAAGGTATAGATAGATTCGATCGTAGATTTTGCGCGGTAGATAAGACCTCAGTAGCGTTGCCACCTTTGACATATTTGCTTCCCTAATCCCCCTCGATAAGCCCCTTGTAAATCACACGACTCTTTTAATTGCTCTTCGCGTTTGCCATACGCATTGCGGCATTTCTTGTGCGTTGCATATTACTTAATTATCGGCTGCTCGACGGCGCACAAAATGAAGTTATTTATGACGCTTGACAATGTTTTGTTAAAAGTTGTCGAGTGGCATATCTATAAATCAGATTTTTCATCTTATTTAGTCAATGTTGATTTAAGGACAAAGTTGTAATTAACAGTGATCCGGCATAAAAATAAATTTGCTACAGTTACATCAGTATAGCAGTATAACGCGGTGCCATATTTCCAAGTCTTTCGTAATAAATATTTCGTTTGATTGGAATTTTGTTGCACGCTTTACTGTTATCTGAATTCAACGATTCTATTGTAATTACGTATGTCAACGTAGCGATTGAAACAAATTATCGAGTCAAAGTAAGAGCATTAGCCAACGAGTATTCACAACAACTTTTTACTGGAAACCTTTCCGGGATTCGGTGTCTTTGTTAGTTGGTCGCAAATCCGTTTGGATTGACAATTGCATATTTGCACTACTGCCAAACTCTCCGCACCTTGTGTGAAAGAATCACCCCACTTCCTGCACTAGTTGCACCATAAGTACTATTTACTTACTCGTATTTATAAACCGAGAAAAAAAATGTTATAAACGACGAGAAATGTGGAATAAAGTCAACGCGGTTCAATGTCAAACTCCTCGTTTAGCCTGAGCCACGTCTTTCGATCGAGCATTTCGTGCTCCTCGCCTTTATTCTCACCTCTCCGACCTAACGCCAATTGTTCTTTGGCAAGATTAAAGCTTTTCCACGGCATTAAATTTGCATCACAAGCGGTCGATGTATAAAAAAAAAGAACGCGAAAAAATGATAGCGAATTTCGTCGACGTGCGTGTGTGCGTGTGTGTTCTGGAGGAACGTTGACCGTTAGATCGTGTGGGTTCGTAAGCTCAAAGGGCAATTTTCGCGCGTGGATCTAGTAATTTAGTATACAAAGTAACAATCGAGCGGGCTCGCTGTAATAACGAGTATCTCTTTCTCTCTCTCTCTCTCTCTCTCTTTCTCATTCTTTCGTTGCACACTAGCCCTAGCACAATGAATAATGACATTTCTAATGTTTATTTTTACAAACGCACTGTATATATGTATATGCGCGTCCATTGAGAGCGACCCCCGTGCGATACTTGTACTTTCATTGGCCGTAGACTTTTATTGCACAGTTAAGGAGTTATGGGCGCAGAGAGAAAGAGAGCTTGGGCTCTTTGATTGTTGTGGCATTAGAATGCCAAGATTTATTTTCCCAATAAAATGTGGATTTTGTTGGCAGAATATTAAAGCGCTCTTGCGCACGGACATAATACTGTGCCGTTCTTTATTTTATAACTAGCTTTCCAACTTTTTACAAGATTTGATCTGTTACTTGTATCTATTTTATATACCTACCAATGGAAAACACGCAGACTCGTTGAAAGTATATCGAAATTACCAGAGTACGAGCATAATATACATTTGATGGTCTTTTTTTATAATAATACGTATAAAGTTAATCGAAGACATTTCTTTTGGGTAAACAACGTTTCTTATCTTAGATCTTGCATCTCGAAAACAATCGAAAATTACAAGAAGAAAGAGAGGAAAAAAGCACACACACACACACACACACGCGCGGTCGCTCGTTCTGTTTATGAGCGCAACTCGCAGCTACCTGAGTTCCGACGAATGTCTGTGCTATACAAACTTCTTGTTTCTGCGGTGGAGTTGGAGCATCGGCTGAAACCAGCTATTATCCGTGCAGCAACGAGCAGGAGAGAGAAAAATAAAGGTAAGAAAAAAAAGGCCTAAGCATTAATATATATTCAGAGCGAGTAAGGAGAGAGAGAGAGGGAGAGAGAGAGGAAGAGAGGGTAGGGAGAGATTGGTTGCGTTTCTCGAGCATGGCGCATATACCAATTATTCCCTTCGTGCACGAAAGAAGGGCCCAGGTGGTATAGTGCAACTTTCTTCGCCAAGTACTCGAGAGTCGACGACTTAGACGCGATTTAGCGTCTCCCTCTTTTTGCCCATCGCCTTCTTCTTTTTTTCGTTGTTGTTATATGTTTGTTGCCCGTGCTTTTACTCTGGTTCGTTCCTCTCTTGACGAAGACAGAGAAAGAGTGTGCGCGCGCGCGCGCGTGTGTGTGTGTGTGTGTGTGTACGAGTGTGTGCCTGTGCAACAAGCAGCTGAAAAATAACCAGTTTCGCTCTTGGAACTGCATAATCTATCCTTGAGCAATGGCTTTTTATACGTTGATCGCACGAGGACGAAGACACGTATATCGGATCGTCGTGCTTCGTTAGATGAAAATTTAACGAGCGTCCGAGCTTTCAGTTTTCTAATACTCCACAGTTATCCGGTTGATTGATTAGATGACACGACGAGGAATATTCATAATTATTCCCGATGGTGCATCGGTTGGCGGATTTTTTCTTTGAGAGGTGTGTGCAATTGCGAAACGTGCGTCTCAAACGCAACCGATGAAAAATTATACCTAAACAAAATGTGCCAATTACAAAATGGATTGTTAATTTCGAACAATAGATTGAGAAACCCACTGTAACTTTTGCAATCGTCGATAAAAACCTTTTTTTAAATGACTTCAATTAGCAAACAATGTAAAAAAAAACAAGTTAAATATCTTCCGATGAAAGTACGAGCAACGACCTCATCAATTGGCAAAGTTTAAAACTCCAACGTAACAAACAGCAATATCTCCAATTTTTGAACTAACTATTGTGTTATACAACTCGCAGCTTCAGCGGTAATCAATAACTCAGATTTGCACTTGGTACAATAGTACATTACTCGAAAAACGAAAGGAAAAAATATCGACGTTCGTTCGCGAGTAAAGGTAATTAAGATTCCATTGGTATTGGCATATATGTATATATAGAGTAGTGTGCGCGCGCCCGTACTTTCTCTCTCTCGAAAACGTAGAAAAGAGTTCGCACACTTATGTACACGTATAGACAGGGGTCAAATTTTCTCAAACGGTAGCCGCGCACATTTGTACGGTTGTACAAATGTATGCGCTGAATTCCCTCTTTCTCTCGCGCGCCTTTCACCAAGTACGTGTGGGTGAGGGCACATATGCACACGCGCACACGCTACATTTTTATGTATATATGTATAAAGATAACCGCCCTTAATTTGAGGCGTGCAATTCCTTTGACTCTGTTTTTGCGTACTATTGCGACGATCGATGACAAGATCATTTATAATTAACTATATTTGTACGGTTGGATATTGAGAGTATACGTATTTTTTATACAAAAACTCTGTAAATAAATTGATGGGAACGGATGTGCAAATACTCCAAGTCTCGCCAAACCCTACGAGTCTCCTTGGCTACCTTTCCAGCAAGTTATTTTCTATAAAAGTAGTAAAACGTCAATCGTTATCTCCTTGATTCGTACCGACTTACGTTTCTTGCAAACTCATAACTACTCGGCATTATCTAAAAAGAGTTTACTATAAAAAACCTTAATGACTGTTCGGAAAATTGATATGTATAGACAATTATGAATTTGCGCTAAAACCGTAGTTGTATTTGTAAAATTCAAGCGTTGCGTACAGTCAGAGATTCTATATATAGAGAAAGTGCGTCAAAAGCATATACATGCCAGCATGCATGTACGCACGTGCGTGTATCACTCTGAAAAATCAAATAAACCAACTTGTAGTCGAGCAAATAAAAAGCTTGACCTGATCGCGATCGGAATACTTGGCTGACAATTCGCAAGCAGTCTTGTAGTAGCAACAGCTAGCTAGCAGGCAGCTCCAATTAACACTTCTTACCGAAAGTTTCTCTCTGTGCTCGACTGCTTATGCAAATGCTTATGGTACTGCACGTGGTTACAGCAGCGAAAACAAAGCAATTTTGCATGGCTAGCAGACAGTAGCTACCTAGAGAGAGAGAGAGAGAAAGAGAGAGAGAAGAATACATCAGAATGCAAAGCGGAATGGTGTTTGCGCTCTTTTTCTCGTTGGTAAAAAAATAAAAAAAATAAAAAAAAATAAAAAAAAAAAAAAAAAAAAAAATATAAAAGAACCAACGCCACTTACTCAGGTATTTTCAGACTATACCGCGCCGTTGCTGTTGCTACTCGTGCTCTCTTTTTACGACATCGCCACGAGAGTTGTGCTTTTGTTATTGATGAACTATTAGCGTAGACACCTTTTCAGGGCTACGAGAAATTTTTGGAATCCGAAGAGATTACGCGGAAATCAAACATCCGTTTGACGGGTTAAAATTAATAATCTCTTGTCCCGCGACAAAAACATTGTGTACAAAAGTAACATCGGTTATCTATATACTCTCAAGCAAGAAGAACGTTAATTAAAGTGGTATAGCTCGATCTCGAGAGTTCTGCCTAATTAGACGTCACTTGGGACTCACCTCTCGACTACCAATTAAAATGTCTCTCCTGCTCACTTTTTTGCTTTGGTTTTCGCTCGATGAACATGAAAAAAGACAAAAAGACGTCTTTCACGCGACTAGTTTATGGAAGCCGCTTACTTGACTTTGAATAATTGACCATCGACGATGAATAGCAACCTAATTACGCAGATGTACAGCGTTTAATTATTTTCAGAACTGTGTCTGTATATATAAGTGCGAGAAAGTGCGAAAAGACACGTGTTCATTGAAATTGGTAAAAGATTGCCGAGTTTTCATGACGATGAATTGAATTTTCCGTCTGACGTTTTGTCGACTTTACAATAAACTAGAAATAGCACGTTTTATAAAGGTTGATTTACGAAAAAATGGTCTTTGCTTGAGGAATATATCCAATGTTTATAATGCCTTATTCTCGATCTCAGTCTTGTCGATAGAACGTTAAGAATAACCTATGTATACAAGCTACACTCAATAATGCAATCTTTCGAGCAAACGTCAATCATAATCACCTTGGTAAAAGCATATTCTCAAAGCTACGTTGGCAAATATAACTTGGCGCTTCCGGACTGACCGATCGGCTTTCTTAATTGACCGTCCCTTCGGCCGTCTTGCATCTTTGTGACGCGGCAAGACGAAGGAAGTCGCGCGCGATAACCGCCGCTCGCAATATATATGTACAATATGTATTTTACTTTTCCGCGTGGTAGGGTTGAAATGTCCGTACATGTTCAACGTGTAAATCGGACTCATTAGCGTTTACTCTTTTTTCTTTCTCCGTCTCAGAGATTGCATCGTTGTCGAGATTAATGCGATGTTTCCGAGACGCTTTTTTCGTCTGTTATTCGTAATTTTCTGTCGTTGCCTTCGAATACGCAGGTGGGAGTAATTAGTGCACTATAAATTTCGCATCCACACCTACTTATCTTGTATCTGCGAATGTTTAACACGAGGATTTCAATGCTCTTTGTCGGTTTATTTTTTCTCAATGCTCACGTACACATCTCTCTGTTTGTACCCCTTAATTTATAGTCGTGAGTCGATTTATCTACGCGTAGTAAACAAACGTAGTCAAGCGTAATATGATAAAAACAAGCGATCGTGATATTAATATGTCTTGCATCAATGAGTCAATGTCCGTAATCGCTTCTTTTATCTTTCTACTTGCGTTCAAGACCAATGACCTGTTTACCCACAATTAGTATAAGCTGCTTATTTAAACGCGCTTGTAACGACTGTCACCGATAGTGATACGAAAGTTACTAAAGGCACTAATTGAGTATGCAAAACTGTTCAAGTGAGAAACCACCTAAATTACGTTCATTTGACAAATTGTCAATCAAGCCAGTACCTTTGCCCTGTCGCCTCTTGACAACGTTGCATTTTTCGGCTACTACGAGCATTAGCGTCGCGTATCAGCAATTCAAAGTTAGAAAAAATCTGAATAGCAAGTGAAAAAAATGAGACACACGCGAGAAGCTCGATTGGACGTGTGAATCTAATAAAGAGCGTCAGTTTTGGATTGTCATCGCGTCTTTTTCGGGCGGGTGACTTTCTACGAAGAATTATTACAAGCGGTCAGGAGCGAAAGTGAAGCCGCGAGGCTATTGCCGAGTACCGTCACGTCTTAGCGAAGAAAGTGCTCGTGATTTTTCGGCACAAGTTTTCTAGGTTACGCGCGCACTCGCGCTCGTGCGACAAAGTTGCTTTTTTCTCTTGCAAATTGTATCTTCGATCGCGCAACATTTCCACAAGAGAATTTCCAGTTTCGGAAAATCACTGTTATCATTGTGCATAGTTTGCTCGAAGGTTCGTGTACACGTGTTCAAGGAATGGAAATCGGCTGCAATTTGCGCACGAAGGTGGCGAAGTTGTGCAACAACGTAACATAGTCCGTTAAATAGAAAGTATCTGTGTTTTGAATTTGTATTGACAAGTGAAGCACACTTCAAAGCGTGCAGTATAACTAGCAAATAAATGTGTTTGCGATTTCTCGATCGGAAATTCATGCTCTGTTTTCTCCTCAACTAATCATTATTTAAATTACCTTCGATTTTTATTCGTACACACGAAGCTTTGCACGAGAATGCAACAATTCAGCACGATGTTACTTAATGTTGCTGTGTAATTAAAAAAATGGCCGAAAAACGTACAGAGCAACTCTATATTTTATGTTTGTATAATACTATTCATCTGGTTAATAATCGCACGATCGCGTGTAGAGGCAATCTGACGACGTAAGTTCAAATCATTTGTCCTGCACAGACAATAAGTATATAGTTATACTGTAATCGCGAAAATACTGATGTCTGCTGAATGACGAACAACGTCTCATCAGTCACCAAAACAACTCTGACACATTCTTAATTAGACGGCTCTCGAAGCTAAAACGTTTCTGGCAAAAGAAAAAAAACATTACGCACGACTGAGCGAATGGAGTATCGAGGAGAGAAAAGAAAGAGGCGCGGGCGGTGAATCAATAGCCATTGTTCTGTGTGGGCTCTTTTGGGAGGTCGACCTTACGGTACCTTGAAAAATTCGCCTTGGCACTCCTCAATCATACGTTCAAGAGAGAGCGAGAGAGCGAGAGAGAGAGGCAGACAGACAGAGCGGAAAGAAAAAAAATCAACCCACTTCGTTGTACGGAAGACGCACGTTGCGTGCACGAGAGAACAAGGGAGGGACAAGTGTAAGCCCAGGAAATCCTTAACCTATCGTATAATTGTCGACTCTTATTCGCACTGTTAGCACATTGCGTCTCTTTCTCTCTCTTTTAAATTCAAGTGTCGCTGTCAAGTGAACGACACGTGGCAAATTTGCCTTTCCGATGTCAAAGTTTGCTCTCTTGCTCTCATTTCAACTTTAATTTGGCTGGGAAAAACGTTTACGCTTGAGAGCCAATGTAATGTATCATTTCTGAATGAAATTTCATTAATTGACATATCGTAGTCAACTTTGAGTCAATATTTGATTCGATCACGATGCCGATAATCGGATATGAAATCTTCGTTGCGCACTCGTGAGTCATCGGTTTCTCGTCTCTACGTGTATCGTCAACTGGCTACGTTACACACTTGCTATCTCGAGCACTTTAACAGGGCGAAACACTCAAGCTGCAGATTATAATCGTGCCGTTACCGAGCGATATTGACAGTGTAACTTTTTCACATCGATCGAGATGCAGCGTGTGATGACAAACGATAACCGCGGGACTATCGGTGACTCACACTTTCTCGAACGTTCTTTTTCACCATTTTTACCGGCGAAACCTTTAGTTTAGTCATCGTTTCCCTTTCTACGCGCGCGTCCAAAAACAAAACCAAATAAACGGGTAAAACAGAGAAGAAACGAAACTGTTAACACTTAGCATTCGAATCGAATGCTCGCAGCACGAAACCCACGATAAGAATCTCACCCGCGAGAGCGGAAGAGAAAAAAGGCGACATCCCTTGCTTGTTGAACATCGAATCGAACGTGTTCCTGCGAGTCAGACTCGTTAGCTAGATAGCGCTCGGAGAGTCTCTTCGTCTCTCGCCCGCATTGTGCCGATTATATATACGTATGCACGTCATGCACTTGCCGATTCATCTTGCAAAAAGGCTGCATTTGCCTTGTAAGGGACTGGCATAATTTCAAACGCCAGATTTATGGGGACGATCCTTTTAGGATGATGCGATTGCCTACATTCCGGCTGCACGACATTAATTCTGCTTCGATCGATGTGCATCTCAATTGCCCGTGCCGGCCTAACTGTTTTCTTTGATTTATCGGACGCGGATTTATAAATTTTATATCGATGCGCCTCGATATAGTGTTCGGCCAATTATTAAAAAGCCACTTTTTCAAATACGTTCCTTGAGCCTTTTCTCGACGCAATTTAACTTGTTAAACGATTATTATACATTCTCGTACAGGCCGACGTGAAACAACATTTTACTTGGAAGCCGGTCACTCTTGAAAATTCGTCAGATTCCGTGAACCGAAGATCGTACTTTCTCAATGGCAAATTAACGTATTCACCTCAATCACGCTGAAATTGAAACGAGTCCCCCATTCATTTTACTTATGTACTTAATGAAGACCAATTCGTCAAAGTGTATTTCTCGCTGAGTTATGACATCCGAATATATTTGTGTGCTTTCAAAGCTCATTCCGACTCATACTTTGATTATGATGGATAACGTTGGCGCATTTGACGACGTGTTCTATGATAGATTTACCTTAATTAAGAAATTGCTCACCGAACAGCAATATATTTTACGTTATAGTGTTGCGAACAAACATGTTGGATAAGCTTATACGTTTGATCTCTTTCTAATTGTTTTGTTCGTCAACGCACATGCTGTAAAGTTATTGAAAATAACTAACCCATATGAAATCTAGCACGCAAACAGCATAGACGTAATCCATGAACGCTTCCACGCAATGTTTGTATAACATTGAAACGACAAGAGACATCGGCGTGTGCCGTCATTCCGAAAGACATCATCAACGCAAATAAAACACGCCAAAAACGTTATCTGATGATGCGTAAATGCGTATATATTTGCGGCTTAAGCACCTTAACCAAGTTCACCAAGCGCGTGCCTATTTTCGCCTGCTGACCGTACAACTATGGCCAACTCAAAATAGCCAGAGAGAGAGAGAGAGAGAGAGAGAGAGAGAGAGAGAGAGAGAGAGAGAGAGAGAGTACACAGCCTTCCGAAAGCCTTTCGACTTGTCCCTCAGTCCATTTGCTTTTTACGCGGAAGATTATCTCACGTTCGAAATAGAATGCCATATACTGTCACCTACGCTCGCTCGTGCACACTGTAATACACGTTAACTTGCCAATTATTGCTATGGGACGTTTCACTTTATTCGCTCTTGTATAGCGAGCTTTTACGACCACGCACCCGAGCAAAAATTAATAGGCCGATGATGGGTTGATCTTCATTAAAGTCCCGAGATATGATTCACTTTCGAGCAGCAGGCTGTACGCCTGATTACTTGCGTTTTTTGAAAAACAAGATGTTGTTGACTTGGTTTTATCGTAGAATCCTTTTATGCGACTGGCGCTTCGACTTTACGTTTTCGCGTGAATTTGACTTTGTATATCAATGTTCATCTCTTCAACGCTCAATGTTTATTTTAACATACGTTTTTATGTCTAATGAGATTTTAAATATTGTATAAATTAATATTTTTCTTTACAACCCTAAAAGACTTTCATAGTCACGTCAAAATGTAAAAAAATTATTTGATTGCTATTTTAAATTGGCTAATTAGAGACTTACTATACAGACAGGTTATTTGGTGAGACTACGAACATAACCTGTCTCGAAACCATATTAAAATTTTTCTTTCAACAAGTACGTTCATTTTTCTTCTCAATAATCGGATATTCAACTAAAATTACATCAAACCACATTAATAATGGAATCGACTAAAAATAAATTAAAGTTAAATTTTTTCGAAAAAATTTCGTAAATAATAGCAAATTTTCTGATAAACTGATCAAGAGTAAAGCGAAAAAAAAATAATATAGACATAAAAACCATCAATTGTTATCAATTTACTATAAAATCAAAATCATGTAATTAAAAGAAATGCGATTACGAGGAAAACGCAAGATAACATGTGTACGCTCACGATTACTACCTATACAATGACGCAACACGCGGAGATATCGAGCGTGGTCAAACGCAAAAACGTATGGCGCAACGGAAGAGAGGGGAGGGGTGAAGGAAATACCATGCTGTCGGCAATCGAAATATCCGCGCCGGCGCAGAAGCGATTTGTTTCTTTTTGAACGCTCAGTAAACATTACTGAGCATCAAGAGCAGAGTGGCGCAGTGGAAGCGTGCTGGGCCCATAACCCAGAGGTCCGTGGATCGAAACCACGCTCTGCTAAGTCTTCTTTTTTTTATTTCTATTTTCAACGTGTCATCATTTTACTCGTTTAAACCTATTGTCATTTTATGATTACACGCGAATTTTGATACATTACAGTTAAAATAACTTGATAAATGTAATTCACGAGGGAGCAATAGCACGTAGGAGCATTACAAACGAAGTGATATTTTAAGTAAAATTTAGCAACAAAATTAACGAAAGTTATACGTTAAATGCTCGTTTGTTTACGCTAAATCGGAATCGATTGTCGTATTAACGTTTCATGTAATAAAATCGCTAATTTTGCAAAGAGACTTTGGTAAGATAACGGTTAATGTTTCAAGTTGAAATTGTTTAAATAATCAAATAAATTCCCGATTTGTAGTTCCAAACATTCGAACAAACGATTGACTTTGCGCGACTACAATGAACTTATTGCAAATAATAAGCTGAGCAAACTATGAAACGACAACATTCATATCAATAAAATGGAATAATTACGCTGACGACAGGTTAATAATTTGATCGGAATGCTGTCTAAAAAAGTACAATGACGCAAAAAGAAAACATGAAACTGGTATACCTCGAAAGCTTACGTGTGTACACAATACACGTTCACGCAGGCGGGAAAGGCAACAATCACACAAGTTGAGCGCACTTGAAGTAGCGCGTGGCAGCGATGAATATTTTGAGGGCCGTCCGTTTATATATGCGAGAAATATTTGCAATTCAAAAATCTTCAAATGAAAACATTCATAAGCTATCTGACAAAAGGTCCCGACTCGCGAGTCCCGTAAGGATTATCTTAATGTACACGTGTGATTTCCCTTTATTCCGAAGGCGTGCTTAGCTTGTATTTTCAATCCACTCGATGACATGACTCGCCTCGTGATATATCGCGTTTCATTGTGAATTTAAAATGTCCATAAGAATATTATTTATTATCGGAACACCGTGACGACACGTTACTGCAGCATTTAGAGCAGTGAGATTAATTTTTCATGAATTATTTTGAGCAAGAACAATAATTTTGAACAAGTTCTTTTCTGAAGTATACGTAGGGATTATCATAAATCATGGTATAATTGATGTCAGTTTATATTGTACCGAGAGAAGAGTACATATAAATTGAATTATTAATTTGAAATCAATCATCCAAAGCGACGCTCATTAAATCAAAATCAGGATCCAGTCCATTATATCGCCATGTCCAGGATACACTTTATTACATCAAAGCTGTCAGTGTCGCGCGACGCCTGAAGATTGAGTAACATGGCTGGGCTATAAAATTAATGGATCGAATTTACGAAAAATCTCGGCCAAGATAACAGATATTCGATACAAAAAATACACGTTGACACCGTAATCGTACAGAAATATATGGCAGCAACGAACGAGGTCATAATTGTCTTTGTGATCTGAAAGAATACACAGAGAGAGAGAGAGAGAGAGAGAGAGAGAGAGAGAGAGAGAGAGAGGTGGTACTATAGCTATATGCACGTTGAATGGTGTGAACATCGAGTTCACGGGTTCATCGGAGGTCACGTGTTTGTGTTACTATACGAGACTAAATCCTCGAGTTCTTTCTACTTTGCACGCCCACGTGTTACACGTGCGCGAACTTGACCTTTATTCGTGAATCGTGATCCACGTGGTCGTCTCTTTTTGGTATCGGTATAATTTCATTTATAGGTTTTATTTTGAATCGCCTTTTATGCATGCAGATTTAAGTGGTTTCTTTTATATGCCAATAAATTATCAGTATTTGTGGAATCAAAAAGGTTTTTTTTTATTCTTTGGTTATTCGTATTTACTTTTCGCTCTCCAAACTGTCGAGGAATGCTTTCATTGCTACGTAATTTTCACATTAATACGTGTATTAAGAAATGTAGGTGTTTTTATTGGAAATTAAATATCGATTTTACATTACGTGACAGATTGAGAAAAAATATGTATGACTCATCTTCGAAACCGAGTTTGTGAAAATAGAAACTTGTGGCGAATGATAATAATGACAAATGGACATGTTCAGTATTTAACAGAGGAATCAACAAGGGGTACTTGGCTATGCCTCAAATGCATATAATACGACATTAGCATTGATGCAAACGATTTTGTTTACAATAAAAGCTCCATTGAGCATTGGATCAGCAGTATTTCTGTAAACCCGTAACAACTGTTCACGTTTACATTTTCGTTATCGCGGTATTAATATTCAATTGAAGTATACCCATAAAAGATCCTCTTCGGCTTTCGACATTCAATAAAATCTCATTACACGCCGATTATCCCTTCCCTTTCCGCACGCAATAAGAAATACCTGAAATTCCACAAAATGCATGTAATACTCGACGATCGAATTTACCATTCGTTACATATTCGTAAAATTACGGGCGAAAAGAAAAAAAGGAAATAAGACGCGCGCATGCAAAATCCAAAATCCTCGAGGGCTAAATTATTCCGATTAAGTGAGAAAAATATCTCTTTGTCGGATCGATGTATATGCGAAGATGGTTGTTGCTGCTTGGGCCTCGCTTTTGCGCGTACGTATACATACATGCGCTCTTTTGCGAAATTGCCGCTACGGACTCGGTCTATCATTAAAGTACGAGGCCCCCTCCCCTGCCCCTCGTGCCTCATCGCGCGTTCGACAGTGAAACCGGACTGCCGTGGTATAGTGCTATGGGATATACGAGTCTATACAAGGATCCTATATGTGCTTGCCTGAAAAGTTCAAGAGAACTCTTTTTGTACTTTTCTCGACGAGAGTTTGATGCGTTATGTGATGAGATGAGCGCTCAAAGAGATTTTAAGAACGTGATTGTGGGACCTTCATTTTGATTTGAATTGTCCGCGGTTCTTTTTGTTTCTTAGATTCTATCTCGTCGAAATACCAAGATTTTTTTGAATCTTGATCATTCCGCCATTCAAAATATTAATAAAATTACTGGCAGTTACTCGAATTATACTCGTTTGCCAACCATTACATTGATTTTATCCAATAGTAAGCATCATTTCTTGATGAAATCGACATTGCTCCATCTCGAAATCAAATAGAAAGCGGATTCAGTGACCGCAGAACTAAGACTTGGCAATCTACAACCGCATGGCGCAGTTTGAGTTGACTTTGAGAATACGCTATTTTGCTATACTAAGCTAATAATATCAGAATATTGGATTTGCGTGATTAATGTGCCAAACATTGAATTGGAATACAGCGAATCGGTCATTTCCATAAACAGACAGGTTTCAAATCGGCTGAATCTTTCAGGACTTAAGGTCCTGCAATTAATAAAAGACGTTGATATTTTAAGAGAATCGTTAATTTCGCCTGGTATTAATTGATACTAATCTACATATCGGATCATCTGACATTCATTGGGCTAATATTTGCTAGAAATTGATTGTCACTTTAGCCATCCAAATATCATTGCAAGTATCGAAGGGACGGCAATAAGGAAACCAGACTGATGACTCGTGTTGACTACAATACCGTATCCTGTTGCTAGTTGTAATTTTACAACGAATTTCACGTTTCATTATAAAAGAGACTAGATAAAACGTAGAAAGATCGAACGTAACCGCCAAATGCAAGAGAACTTATTGAATATCGCAAAATTACGTTTTGCATCCTTGTGTGACTTTAAAGCTTGCTTACATATCCACTTTTCACTCTTCAAACCAGATTGAAAAAGAACCAGTTAAGAGAACAGCTCGTCGTTTGCGCCCGCCATAAATAAAAGGAGACCTTTTAATGCGAATTAAACGTACCGCTGAAATTGGAAACGAGGTCAAGACGTGCAGTGATTTTGATTGGTAACAAGAGATTGATGATCCTTGATCGCGTGGCGAAAAAGATCGATAATTATGACCACGGTAACGCCCATTACAGCGACATCATTTTGGGGGGCCACCCGGGACTGACAAATGGAAATTAAACGTTTCCTTTATAGCGATCCAACAGTCCTCCCAATCAGATACACAGTCCATCAAATATTACGAGGAAATTTCTTCATCTTGAAGTTCTCGCAACATGTTACCAAATATATCGTTTGATATGTTCGGAATATTTTATTTACTGACAAAAATACCGACTTCTACGATTTTTTACGTCCGAACGAACGAAAACTTGTTACTCATCTCTCAGCCGATTTGTGATCACCTTGTGATCTCTAGCTGAATTTAAGCTAAGCACGTTTTAATCAAATTTGCCACTTATTTAAGCGAACCGTTATACATTTTTCTTCGAACAAACAACAAAATCGGAAGTTATACCTAAGTACGGTAGTCCTAAGACAAAAATTCGGCTCTCGTACATGGAAACGATTTGGTTTGGTTAGGTTGATTTGATGAATTTTTTTTTTTTGACGGAACCAGTGGATTTGCGGAATTACATTTAACTATTGTTTTCGGAGTATGGATACGTGATTTCGATGTAGGTGGTGCTATGTTTTCGTAAATGGATTTATATTGGAGATTACGTCGGTGTACACCTCGTCTGAAAGAGGAAATTGATTTGCAGATAGAGAGATCATTTTCGGAGACTTGGACAGGATTCGCACGAAGCGTCCAATTGGTTGAAAATTATTTTGGAACGTTCAACCGGTAGGACTTTGAAGGTGTTGACAAATGAGTAATAGACGTCCACTGCGATTATCCATTGGTGGAAAGCCATAGTGGTTCGTTATTCGGTGCTTGGAGTTTAGTCGAGCAATTTATACGGATTGTTAAGGATTTATATAACCTACCGAGGTGGAACGTAATTGGCTGATCAAATTTACCAATCAGTAGAGAATGTAAACTTTGATAGGCAAAAATCGACCAACAGTACTGTTCGTCACTTTTACTTTGTTGAGCATTGGTAGTAAATGGTATCTATTTTGTTGATACGTTGACTTAAAGGAAAGGTTATTAAAATTGATAATAATATTACTCTTTTGAGAGGTTTAGGCGAAACTAAAGATTAAAAGTCTTTGATGACGAGCAACTATTCCTTAAAAAGCAATTGATTGTACGCGAAAAAAATTATTAGAAATTATAGTAGAAGATTTGTCGTTGACCTCTTAAATATCGTGTAATGAGAGCGAGTAACAGCGACGTGGAAATCGTGATAGCATTATCAAAAATGAGTGATGTTTATAATATACATATACATATATATAGTGTTATATATTAAAAATATATTTACAGACAAAATTTAAACTTAATTGATTGACGGAAAAGGCACTGATAACATTTTCAAGATATCATAAAAGAATTCGGCTAAGAAACCCGCAGATAATGTATAGAGACTGTTCACGCATTTATCGTCGTTTATAACTGTTTCGGATTGATCAATCATGAACTGAATTACAGCCTTTGTGAGTTTGTTCGAAGAATTTGCTCTGTTAAGGAATTGGAGTATTTCAACGATGCTTTTAACATCCAGATGTTCAATAATTTTGTCTTCGCAGATTTCTTTGAGTGCGTTAATTTCATATTTATCGGCAGCAAACCAAATCTCGGGAGCCAATTCGTCAAGTCGCTGTACTTTAGCGGTGTAAACGAAACGTAGTAATTCTTTCATGGTATCGGCTTGAATGTCTGGTACGTCAACCGAAGACTTATTTTTCTCGGACATGTCAGAGGTTAACATCGCTCTGAATACAGGACTATGCGCAACCAATATAGATCTGTGCACTTCGAACGTAGTAGTTTGGGTCTCAATCTTGAAGTCACTGAAAAGTCCATGCTTAAATAATCGTTCAAATGCATCAATGTATCCAGCAACACGCTTCGGTACTATTTGTGTACTTGATTTGACCTCGCCGTCCGTGGCATCATGACTGAGAAGCAGGTGGCAAGCGATCGTCAATCTATCAGACTTGAGAATCTCTCGAACTTTCGCTATATTGGTTGTCGAGATGAATTTTTTCATGAGATCGGAATAGCCATTTTCTTTGTTCAACACAATCCGTTTTTTATAGAGTTCTTCGTTCTCTAGACCACATACCGCTAATCTGATTTCAAGTTGGCATCGAATCTCTGGGTTGACGGAAGCGCGAACAGCTATGTGACTGTTGAATTTTTTGTCGTAACCAGCTGGATATAGGAACAGCGTCAGCTGATATTGTTGCCTTCCTTTGCTCACCGCACCATCGTAAATATGCATTCGCTGCCCAACGTGGTATCTCTGCATCAAACTGGTAAAATCGTCGAAATAAAACATGTGAGCGTACGACTTGAAGGTGCCACCCTGCTGTGCTGCATCAGCGTTGATTTGGGGGACTACTGCGACCGAGATATTTGGTATGTTCATCATTGATCACGATTGGATGTTCCCGCGATGTTAATTAATCTCGAGCAATGAACGACGAACCTGTCGATTTTATTGCAACTTTGGCACCTGGCGGAACGTAGACCGGTCAATTATCTAATTAAATTCAAAGTAAGTAAGTGACACACGAACATTAGATGCACAGTATATCACAAGTTTCGGACTTTGTCAACAGTTCGTTAAAGAATATGCGAAGGCACGAACAGATCGACTGAATCCGTCAACTATGCCAGCTATTTATACGAATTTATACTTCATGCTATGAAGAGCACGACTTCCTCTTTTCAAGCTAATTACAATTCGATCAGCTAATAGGTAGTCCGTTCGAAGCCCCTACCTTGATAAATTTATCTTAAGCTAATCCTAGAAGTAATAAATGGCTATTGCTAGATTAACAAATAATCTGTTCGTAAACCCTTCCGATTGATACTATTCTACCTGACTTGTAAATGACGCTCTTAATTGGCTCGCCTCATTCAAAACAACCGTATCGGTATTTGCGCTGGAACATCGATTCGTTCGAAATACATTTTCGTTGGAAGAAAAGCTACCGAATTTAATGTAACTTCTGCAACGAATATTCAGCTGTGTTGCTTCACGGTATTTACATTTTCCAGTATTTTTTAATTTTTCTAACGACCTACCGGCGTGGAAAAAAATCCGATCAATATATTCAGTTTGATAGGTGCACAACAAAAGTAATTACATTTATTCCTAATCAATAAATTAAGTAACAAATAACTCTCGGTGCGAGCTTTAATTAGAAAAATTTAATATCTCTGTACCTCATAAAGATCAAATTAATTGGCACAGTCTCTCTCTCTCTCTCTCTCGCACTCGCGCGCGACACGCACCTTTGCACGACCTTTCTCCGAGCCGCGCGCGTATCTCGGTTGCAGTTGGCTTTTTCTCAAGCTCTCTCTCCCTCTTCCGCACGCGCGTACGAGTATATAATTTTTCTCCTGGTTTCTTCGACTCTATCGTCCATTAGGCAGGATTAATTGCGCGCCCGATGGCGTGCGATACGCCCTAAGGATTTCGTAATAGGGAACAAAGTGTGCATGCCTTTTGTGGTTAAATTTTACGATCAAGCCGATGCGATAGCGAATTTTAGTCGAGGTCTAAAGAGGGAACATTGATAAATTGATTTTTATTTTCATCGTACGCTTGTATTTTCTGTCTCAAGAGTTCGTACGAGGACCGAGGAGAATGTTCATTAGACGATATTGCTTTTGTGTTAGGTAAGGAAAGTTATACCTATGTAAATTAATGAACTAAATTATAAACAACTGCGTTTGTTTCTTGCTATCGAAACAATAACCAATAATAATAATAAAGCAAATGCACAAAAGACTTACGTAACGATACGACATGGATCAAAATGGAGAAAAAAGGTTCAGACAATCTTGTACGCTCGATGAATTTGTGATGGACGTTAATCTTCCGCATTCGCTTTTGAGACTCGCATTTGCCGGACGCTCACGTGCGTGCGTTCTTCTTCTTTATTCGTTTCCACTCTTGACATTCAATTACGTCACTGAATCATTCAGTAACACTTACGAGTCTCAATAGAAAACCTTGATCGTTTTTTACGTGTGCGCTCAAGAGATTAAGAGTTTTATTGGCATAATTGTGGAAAAATGAAAGGCATGACAAACGTTGAAACGCCATTTCAGTAACCCAATTAAAGTTCACCTTTAGATTATATTTCTGTTTATTACCAAAAATCTATAATATTTCAAGTTTTTTCCGCAATAGTATTATTAGCAGATGGTGATACATTTGTTACCGTTATAATTGCTTGTTCGAAAACCCAAATAAAGCCCAAGATTTGTACCAGTCCCGACAACCCAAACCAAAGCCAGCGTGTTAATTTTTTTTATTTTTTGTACTACCAATCAAGTAGACAGTTCCGCACGCCCGCGCAACGGTATGACTTCGATTTACTCGAACATTACGTTGACTGAGAAAAGCTACGTCAACGAATCATTAAGTGCCAAAACTAAAGTACGTACATGATTTTACTCTGCATCTGGTTTATTTCAATGTTTCGATGCCGAGACGTTCATCGTTCATTGTATCGATTGATCATTGTTCAATGTATAATTTATATAATCTAACAACAAAATCACGCAATAGTCCAGATTGAAATAATCCAAAATCAGCTTTCGTTTTTTGTAACTCGTGAAAAGTCATTCGAGTATGACATTACGCAAGACATTTATTACGCGCATATTTTTTTCTTTTTTTGCCTAACGTTCACTCAAATGGAATAATTGAGTTGTGAACGAATGTGTGTTGAATTTTTTTTAAAGAGATGAGGTTATTTGTTTGACTTCACTTTATTGCGATATGGTTACGATGATTCCTTTAAATACATGCCATGCATCTAAACGATTGTCGCGAACGGTCGTATTTGATGAGTGACAAGATATTTTGGTATTACGACGAGCAGCAAAGAAGTTTAATTTAGTATTGTTTGTATAAATTACGAAACCAGGCTGTAATGGACAATTATCTTACCTAATATTTTTAAGTAGATTTTGCTCATTGTATAATTAGTTACTATTTCACTTTCGAATTCGGTTTCTATTGCAACATTGTTTTTCGTTATTTGAAGGAAAAAATAATACAAATAAATTTGTCAAAAATGCTCAAAATAATCGACTCGTTCATCGTTTTTAGATGTATTTCTATTCAAATTTTGTCAGTTACGAAATGTACTTGACATACATTTGCAAATTTGCTTACTCAATTAACGTTCGTTTGATGTAGACCTACACTGAGATAGTTAATATACATCAATGCTATCTTATCATTTAATGTAAACAATTTTTTCTTTGTTTTTGTGAACCCCGTTGAAAAGTACGCGGATGATTTTTTCGCAATGTCATCGCTAGATTTGATGTCTTATATCTCGGTTGAGTAACGTCGAAACTTTAAAAATATTAGTACTCAGTAGTCGCTTTTTAATCGTACGATCCACTGTTCTTTTAGAATATCGCGTGGCTTGTCAGTATGAGATGCGACTCGATTGCGAATGCAAGAAAGAGATTGAGCACTTCTAGCGAATAAAATAATAATATGTATATCAAGTAATTCAAATAAATCTTATCTTATCAGTGATAATATCGTAAAAAGTTAAGTTGTCAAGGTTTGATCTGAAAAAGCACGTAGTTCAAATTTGTCAAAGTTTCACAGTTCACGATGCTGAAACTTGGAACAAATATCGTCTTCCCACAGTGGTTTACCGGGTTTACAGGTGACTCCATCGAACAAGTGAAATCCCTAGAAAATTAATTAAATTGCACACATTCGTATTTCAGTTGCCCTATTCTTGACGCAGCAAGGTATCATCGGCGGCATGGTCTCGCCTCTGTTAGCAAAGCTCACATCATTAGACTCGCCCATTCTTCTGAATTCCGTAGAAGCTTCTTGGCTAGCGTCGCTCACGAATATTGCACGACTAGCTGGTGCTGTGTTTGGGTCAGTGGCTGGAGCTTACTTTGGACCTAAACGAGCTGTCCTCTGCACTTGTCTGCCGATATCATTAGGATGGTTGGGCATAGCTTTTGCGAACAACGTTGAAGTATTGTACATTGCGCGAGTGTCAAATGGGATTGGCACTGGCATGATCTTCAGCACGTTTCCGTTGTACCTTGGTGAAATAGCTATACCTAGTATACGAGGTGCGTTGGTATCGTTCGCCTGCTGTGGTTTACCCATTGGTCAGATAATAGGAAGTTTTGCTTCCAATTATTTCGATCTTTCGAAGTCATCGTTAATTTACTTTGGACTGTGCATGGTCGTTGTGGGATTACTTCTGTTTCTGCCCGAGTCACCTCATTATTTCATCAAAGTGTCCAATCGAGATGCTGCTCGAAGGTCAATTAACTGGTACAGAGCTGGGAAAGATGTCGAAGAGGAGCTTTCTGCGGTTGAGAAGTTTGTAGCCACCGAAAGCTCTATTAGTTTCGTTGGCAAACTTAAAGAATTTCGCAAACCAGGCTTGAGAAAAGCCATCTTGCAAGTGATTGTGTTGATGACCTTTATGCAAATTTGTGGTCTGAACAGTATAATGTCTTACATGGAGATTATTTTGAAAAAAGGTCAATGCAATATCGTCAGTCCTGGAGAGATTGTCGTCTACGTAAATATATGTGCAACCATAGCCAATATAATTTCGATATTTTTAATCGACAACTGTGGTCGAAGATTTCTCTTAATATTGTCTAGTGCTGGGTTAACCTTCTCTATGGTCAGTCTAGCGGTATATTTTTTGCTTATTGACAACAACGTCAATGTGACACATCTACAATGGATACCTATAACATCAATGATATTGTTTATGGCGTTCTTTTTCGTCGGACTCATACCAGTTCCAAGTACAATTTTGAGTGAAACTATACCGTCGAATATGAAGTCTGTCGCGGCTGGCATTTCAAGTTTTACAGCAGGAATCACCTCATTTTTGTCAACCAAAACTTATCAGCCTATGGTGGATGGAATGGGCGAAGCTTATGTGTTTTTCATTTATGCTCTATTTACCATGTCTATTATACCGTATGCTTTATTTATAATGTTGGAAACGAAAGGTAAGAGTTTACATCAAATTCAAGAAGAGCTAGTCAAGAAATAATTTTCTATCTGCGGAATAAGTGGCAGTTATAACCATAGCGTTTGTACAACACGGACAAATAAATAGTCGTTAAAAATGTATTAACAGCAAGTTTTCTATAAATTTATTGTTGTCTCTTAGGAGGAAATGTCGTCAACAATCGTGATTTCTGGCGCACGTTCAGACTTCCAAATTGATTAATAACAAGAGTAATGACATTGAACATCTGGTGCTTGGATACAACAGTACGTCGAACGCAATATGGATACAAAAACGAAGTTTCAAGAGACATTAGCAAATATAAGACATCACGTATCAAATCTGAACAAAGACAACGTTCAAGCGTCCAGCAGCAGCAACAGTCTATTGAGTTCGGACTTTAACGCACACGTATCCCGACGTAGATAAACATACTTTGTCTTGAACAAAGAAGATGTACATTCTCGAACACACGCGCGAGCAGAGCTCGTCGATCGTCCGTAGCCGATTGCCCGGCAATTACAGGCCTATCGGTAATAAATTCAACGTTTTCTCGCTCGATCTGAATTTACGCGATCTCCTCTCACGGCCTATACCTCTGTACCGTTGCGTACGTGTATGTGTGTGTGCGCGTGTATTGCTGCTACGATGATTATGTCTTTATTACGTGTTGCGCAGTTTCAACTCGCCGAATCGTCCCTCGTCGTTGATTTCTCATCGTGGACCTCTCTCTTGCTCCTTTGTCCACGACGTTTTATTTTTCGGCATCGATCGATCGCTATCTTTCGAGGTAGAGTGCGTGTTGCTCGTTTTTCTTTCTTTTTTTTTCGGAAATTCAAAGAGTGTTAAGTATGCGATTGAGACTAATGTATGCAAGGCTGTGGCTTTAAATTAAAAAGACCTCTTATGGACAGCCGAGGACTTAATTTGAGGGAGATGTACGTGAAAAATTAAATTTTAGGGTGCCATCAACTGTTTAACGTGAGACATTGATTTATGACGTAGATTTTTATCTTGATGAGATCGCCTTCGGTAAATGAAGTTTTGCTTGTAATATATTTCGTATACCAACGAAAGTATAGAACTTTATAAGTATATAATGTATGTATATTCAATAGTAATTCGCACTTGTGTTATATCGAACAACATAAATTTCATTCCGAATTCGAATACTATTATCCATTGAATTTGTCTCGCTAACATCGACGGAACTTTCATACGACAATGAACAAATATTCGCAACGTCAGCAGGGTCGAGACAACGGGGATAAACCCCTAAAGTACTAGAGCCTTGAATCAGCCTTGGACATGCACGCGTACACATGCCGCAGTAGACAAAAATAATTCATCGGATATAGCCGCTGAACAAAGAATCATATAATTGCCCGAGGAATTTCTCTTTCTTACTTACAAATTGCGCGCAAAGTGAACGAACGTTATATTCTCGAAATAGCTTGGTCGAATACAGTGTCTTTGTTATGAAGCTTAACGAGCTCCGAACACCTCAGGCTGTTAATAAATGTAAGGGGATTTTCAGTAAGAGTGAGTGTGATTGTAATTTACAAATGGGATGATCTGGATTTAATTATAATAATTACGAGTAAAGGTTATTAACCGTTTAGTAATGCATGTTTCTTTATAAGTTTCGTAAAAAATATTTGAATTTGTAAAAATAGCTTCATATAAATCGTCAATTAAACAAATAAAAATAAGTTAATTTAAAAAACTTTTTTTAAGTACACCTACTGCTATTCGACACGTACAAAAAATGCAATATTGAATACATTCATTTTAAAAGGGTTAATTAAACATCGAATTCTGTGTATGGGTTATTACAAAGAAAGACAATTAATTATTGTTAATAAAGAAAAACAAATCCTAAATTTGAACGTATAATTTGCTTCCTTGGCAAATAATAAAATATTTAACTTTGAAAATCATCACTCCTCTTTACTCACGGTGCAAGTTATCTGGTATTATTTGCTATTGATTATTAATTTGTACCTTTTCTATGACTTGTCTTTTATAGTTGTAATTATTAATCAAATAATCACGTGAACAATTATTTTGATTCACTTATATCCATTTGTGTTAAATGAACACAGGAGTTTCCGTTGCCTAGTTATTCTATGTCGTAAGTCTCGACTTGCGGGATCACGCTCGTGCGAAAAAGTACTCGTTAAACTTCGACTTAGGCACGTTGTACCATAAAATATCGAATATGGTAGGGGCATAAAGTGATTTCACCCTCGTGGGGATGTTTGCGCCCGAGCAAATCGAGACTACTTTAACGCACTACTATCCTTATATACTATGTTTATCTTACAAGCTTTCTCGACTGGACTGACTTTTTTTTGAAATTTGTAGAAATAAAAATTACACTGCAAGAAGCATTCATCTACATTGTTATTAAAGTAAAGGTATCCAGATAACATGAATATTTCGTTTACAGGTTATACTTGCATTTACAAGAGATGTATTTATTTGTGATCTCGATAGGTATACGGTTTACTCGGAATATTCGTAAGACATCAACTTCTCATGAACCATTCCACGATCAAATTATTCGAAGAACGTTCGACACGGAAAATTCGATTATATTTTATATTCTCAAATTCTAATTTTTGTATCGAGCAACTCGAAAACGTCATTCTACGAACAAAGAAATATTAATGATTCTCAAGAGAAATATTTTGACAAGATCTGTTAACCACTTAAGTAAATAATACTGAGCTGATCAATATATGTGCAGAGAGAGAGAGAGAGAGAGAGAGAGAGAGAGAGAAAGATTTTTAAACGAAACATAGAAATATAATTAAAATATAATACATTCCTTAACGGGTACGCAAAGGCTTTCTTGGCGAAACGAAAGATTCACGGTCCGAGCTGAAGACGCGAGCTACAACGAATTTAGTCAAATTCGTCGTTCGCGAAGGATGTTCGACTAGCAATGTTCATTTTCCGCACTTGTAGCTCAGAGTTAAAAGACCAAATATCCCAATTGTATTGTGAGGTTGGGAGCTTATGAGCAAAACACACGCAAATGACCGGTGATACGAACTATCGATGGAATGAACTTGATTGGATTTTTGAAAAGGGATTCTATTATGTTCATTCCAACTCGCCTGGAAGATTGAACCTTTTTTGAACGTGTATGGAGAAAGGAAAACATAATATAAAATATACATTCTTGTTTATGTAGCCCGTGGTTTAACGTTCGTGTTTGCTCGCTCTTTACCGCAATGACATAGGCGTGTGCGTGCGCATTAAAAGCTACTCGGGCATCACGAGAGTCTAGTACATATGCGGTAGCTTTCGTGTAGCACCATGTTAGAATATATAGAATGGGCTCGCTACTAGCACATGTATTATATACTCGTGGCTAGCCAAACAACTGGTCTTTTACTTCCTGCTCTGTATCTTACCAAGATGTATCGACTTTTACATTTGTATAATTTGAGTGTTAGTTTGGATGGAACAAAGAAAGCTTTTTTGGCATTGAACATTGAAACTTTTACAATAACATTGCATACCGTATATTTCCGAAATAAATTTCCTCGATGCTGTAATATATATTAATGTATGATACAAGTTTCACTTTATTAAGTAACCTTTCAATAACAATAGCACGCATCATGTTATTACTAGATAATCCGTCAACGATACTACATGTAATTGAAAATTAATCGATATAAATGAAGCCGAGAAGTCGTCATTTTTCTTACTGTGCAGTCATAATTGAATTAAAATAACTTGCATCCGTAAAAGTACCGCTATAAGCTTGGATCGTCGCGTTTATCAATAGAATTGGTAGCCATCAGTCAGATAAAGAGAAAAAAGCACTCTAGCGCGTATTAATCTGCTATCAATGAAAAGCCTAAACTTGGCTATGGCTGCGGCCACTTATACGAAATATATCGTCGGCTATCCCAAGGTATAAATTGTCCGGTTGTCGGTAAACAATCCCGCGGGTGACTTCCTGCTCGGGGGCGCACTAGAATGAGAGAGAGAGAGAGAGAGAGAGAGAAAGAGGCGACCTTATCGCGATCAGCACCGCAGACTCCTGTAACGAGCGTCACTCCGTTATGTGCGTAGATAGTATGCTGCTGCCGTTGCTTCCAATCACGACGTTCTGCTTTTGCTGAAAAAAGGGATGAGGCTATGAATACTTTAAAGATTATACACATATGCGAGGCTTGTTAGTCTCTTCTCGATTGATCGACAATCATAAAACTAGAAACTGCTTTCGCGTGTACGTATAGGGTGCATTTGAACAAATAAAAATAGATAAAAGTCAGAAAATGGAAAGTCTCATTATCATTTTAATTTGCTTAGAGCTCGATTACGTATTAGGTATTTACTGCCTTATCAGATGCAACTATAGGGATATTATCAGTAGCAAAAGGTAATCGACGAAACCGATTACCTAAACGATAATTAGCCGTATCATAATCGCAACGATCAATCACGCTAAGCGAAGCGTATCATTCGATTTTGCGCTTCAGCCAAAATCCGTCTCGACTTTTTCTTCTCTTTTTCGCGTTTCTGTTTTACCTTGAGATAAATATTCCGTTTAGCAGGGCATGATTAATCGAAAATGCGCGATACCTGATGTATGCGATCGCTTTTCTATGAAATCTCATTACGCGACTTTTCGAAGTGAGCGTATTTATAGGATTTAATGGATTGCGATCGGCGATCGGTTCGCATATGTATATTGATACACATACACATACGCACACATGCGCGCGCGCGCTATACGGAAGGTAGCGAACGGCGATTTGGAGATTCTTATCGAGACTAGCTCATTTCAGAACGATGTTGGGAGCTTTTCCTTAATTTAATATCGCTCGTCTAGATGGAAAAATTAATTTTTTTTCCTAGTCGATCTAATATGCCAGCGCTGCTTTATGATTTCCTGCTACATGCATTTATTTGCTCATGAACGTTCGCGTGCTTTATTTTTTCGCCAATATCCTTACCACCTGATGATTTTATATAATCGATCAAGTTTCACAGTTAGTATTAATTTTTTTAATAGTTTGTGTATTGAGAAATCAATATTCATATATATACGTAATATCTTACAATTTTCGATATTTCGAAGCGTATCAAAATGCTGCAAAACACACGGTATCAGGCAGAGGAAAGAGCACACATCCGCCACACCGAACCGTGCCGAAGAAACTCCTCCGATGCCTACTTCTTCGCCTCTCGTCTGATCGTATCAAGAATCAGCTTTTCGAAAAACTGTCTGCGGTCGAGTCAACTGTTCCCAATGGTCCGTGGGACAAGGGTTCAGCCGTTGTCTTCATTTTTACCCTTGGGTATCAAGGACCTCTTCTATCCAGCTGGAAAGATTCCTTCGACTAAGTGACTATAGGGGAAGCTCAACGGTACCTGGGGATTCGTTTAGGTCAGCAGTCGCACCGTCTCGTTGGGAAAGCCGTTCAACCCTAAGCTTTTCTCAGAAGTTAATCTGCAATCTTGCATTCTTGAAAGCAAAAATGTACTCGGACATTTTTATTTCGTTTCATTGGCTTGTGTATAATAGAATCGATCCCCCTTGTAAAGTGATTCTTAGTCGTATAGCATGGCAAAAAGAAAAAAAACAGACAAAAAATACGCGTTCTAGCTACACGATACAGATGTAGTAGCACTATACGTCAACAGGCAAAACTACATAATTCACGTAGTATATCTCACACGGGACACAGCTCATTTAGATCATGTTCGTTCCACTCTGCACCTGAAAAGCTTTCCAAAGTGCGCACAACACGCAGCTTATACGCAGTTTGCAAAACTATCTAGACGAGTAGCGCGAAGAGATCAAACGATTAGTTTGCCGTTGTAATTTGGCGTCGAAGCTCGCTCGTATATCAGAGCTCGACAAAAGGATGAACGTATATACATATATAAATTTGGAACGAAAAGAGAGCGAAAGAGAGAGAGAGAGGCAGGCTAACGTGATGAATGCTTCGTGGTTTACTTTGGAACAGCTCCACTACGCGTGCCGCGTGTGTACGCGACACGCTCCGTCACATTCGACGCGAACCGAGAATCTTTTCTCTCTTTCTTGCCAGCCAGGTCGTTGCCGTGTTAAGCCGTGACTTGTCACGATAATGAGCACCTGCACGATGCTGTCGCTTTGGCCAAATATGAAACATCCTATTCGCAAAGTTGCTCTTCTTTTCATTTTATCGGGAAAAAGCGATGATAAACTAACGAGTTATTAATAGGGAGTTTTGGTTTTTTCTTGCTGTTACATTTTCATAACGGTAGCTCGTCGTCGACACAAGGGATCGCTTGTGAACGTACGTCGTCTCTTGACGCACATAGTTTCAAGTAAGATTTTGACGTTAACACTGATATTATTCAACAGGCATAGCTTGATGAAGGCTCACGATACAACACACATCGTAGAACAGTCAAATAAACGTCAATTAAATCAACAAAAGTCTTATTTTCAACGTTTTTTTCCAACTGATGGTATTCGGATTAACCGCCTTTACCTAGACGAGTGTTTGTATTTCGAGTATTTAGACGTCAATTTCTTTAGTTGTCTCGATGGTCGAACAAGACTTGAAAAAGTCACAGAAATTAATAGCCCGTACGCCGAAGAAAACCTAAAGTTTTCGTTATTTTTTTGTCGTAAACCTTGCTCAAAAAAGACTTCATTGATTTCATAAATAATTTGTCCTTGGCAGCGGTGATATTAGTCAATCGCAAGCGGCACGAATTTGCCGGTAGACTTCTTTGTTACGCCGAGTAGAAAAAAGAAGAATCGCTAAGATTTTTCATCGAGACACATAACAAGCGATAGCGCATCGCGCGTCATGCCTCGCCGAGAATCCCATGAGCTGCAACGCGGCCATCAGTCGTTACCACGACTATAAAGACCGACGTCGAAGCCTAATTAGGCTGAGAAAGAGGGAGAGAGGAAAGAGACAGAGATATTTCTTAATCGTGTGTGTAAAGTATACACATACACTCGTAGAGTGCACACACACGTAGAGACAGAGACACAGGTAGGCGATTTTCAGTAACGATAAAAGAGCCAAGAGAGTTGCAGAGTAGTGGCGCCAAAACACGGCGGTACAGTCACATTGCATAAGACGGGCGACGTAACCGAGTATGTAGCTGCCACACATGAGAATTCATCCGCGCAAAAACGTGACGCGCGTGTGCTACGCTCCGACGAGATACGTAGAGGGATGCCAAAGGAATGCGTCGTCGTCGTCGTTGTAGTCGTATTCGTTGGTCGTCGACGACGGTGACGAGAAGAGAAGGAGTGAACGATAAATTTTGCTTTCTTGATTTATACGCCTGCTGTAACCTCTGCGTACTGCGTTTTATTACTATATACTTTGATGATCCAACGGGCGGCAAACGATTGAAATGCCAAATGTTGCGTGGGTTGTGTCATGTTTGCCTAATCGGGTTAATTATTATAAGCATTAATCACATTTTCGTAAGCTGCCATCGAATTAATTGACTTGTGCATGTCGGATGCGCGTTTACGAAACAAATCCGAGAGCCAATACGTCCACGACAATCTTGAGATTGTTAAGATACTACCTTTTTTTTGTTACAAACCAGCGTAAGCAATGTCAAAACTACACTTATTCGTACAACGAGTAATTTTAGCCTTTTACCCAACTTGAATCCATCAACCGCTACACTCAGCTGTCCACATTAATCATGTTACATTCGCAGGCAACATTCGCATTAAATTCAGTGATCTCGGGATCGTTAAACGTGTTCGTCGACCATTCGTAAAAGTACGTATACGTATACAGTTGGTAATCTTTGAGTATTTTGTTTTATTGACAGAATGCCACTTATCAATACCGAACGTTAAAAGCCTCAATGAAACATTTTTTTTCTCGATTGAAAAAGCATTGCCAAAAAAAGCTACGAGCATCGTATTAATCAAATTGAAAAGCATACAAAATAAAAGTGCAGAGCAAGCAAGAGCATGTTAAAGTTTGACACAAAGAAGCTCGAGGAGAGTATTAAGGAAGAAGGGATTCGACCCACATTCGAGGAGCGTGAGCACGCGAGAGAGCGGGTTATACTATCTCGATTTCGTCCCTTAACGGGCGCACGACGCCAATGCATCTCCAATGCTCTCTCTCTCTCTCTCTCTCTCTCTCTCTCTCTCGTTTCTCTTCTCGCTCGCTGCCGGCGAAGCGTTGCTAATTACCTCGAGAATGCCGACGTCTGCCATGCACTTCTTTCTCTCTCTCTCTCTCTCTCTCTCTCTCTTTGCACGTTTTATACTTCCCCTATGTCATTCATTTGTATCGTTGCGAATTATTTATACCCATGTTTTGGCATATTACTCGATGTAAATAAAGTGAATTATAGTTGAAATCAATATAATTTGTCTCCATGACAAATAAGAAGATTAACCGCGTTCGCAAACATATGGAATTCTCGCACGAGTGATCAACCTTAATTTCCGTCCAATTGTATATAGCGTGCATTGCGATTAAAGCAAATTATTTCGTTAACTCTGAGAGACTGAGTTTCGACATTGTACATATATATATATATATATATTTGGTGTACCTCTTTCTTTGCCGCGGGAACAAGACGGACGCTCCTTTTGATCTTCAGGCATTTTTCGCAATCACTCGACTTAGGCTATGCACGACTGCAACTCGATATACATATACATACGTGTGTATAGGCGATCCGATCGAAAAAGGCCAGCAACTCCTGATGCACGCGCAAGCGCGCACAAGACTTTTTTTGAGATGTAAAAGTCATGATGCGCTCGAGGATAGGCGGTCCTTTCAATGAATGGACTTACTTGTTTCACGATTCGCAAGTAAAATTATATTGAATACTTCAACCATGCGTCGATACAAGAAATTCTTGTGTTGCTTTTGCATATCCATACAAATGTTGTTCTTTAAATAAGGATTTCTTTTATAAAATTTATATTGTTGTTTATACACCAACAGTTGAAAGGTGTTTTAGAAAATAAACAATTAAATACTAGTTGAATGTAACTTTGCGTTACGTCGATAAGAAAAAATATCGGACATGTACTCGAAAAATTGATTGACTAATGTGGTTTACCCTAGAAAATAGGTAAAATTCCGAAATATACATTCCCAAAACATTTTATATAATATACATTTTGAATTTAGGGCATTAATTTCATCGATAAAAACTGAAAAAACCACTTTATGCTAGTTTTTCTATTTCAGTTAGTTATTCTAGGTAGTTGTCTGCATAGTTTAGGACTCGGGCTTAATGAAATTTCGAGTTAGATCGATATTTCCGCAAAGCTCCGAGTTAAAATACAGGAATTTGGAGTCTGTCAAGGCGAGGTGCCCAAAGTATTTATATTCTTATTCTAGTTAAATCGAATTAATATTAATATGGTATTATTTACCACTTATATTTATTGTTTAATTTTTTGTTAGTTGTTACTTACAATTCTATATGTATATACGATATTGAATAGTAGATTTCATTAAAACTACGCGTGGGATAATTTTGCATTGATCGTCTTCCAAAAGGAAAAAGGATCAACGACGAGTATTATGCAAATTTAATGCAGCGTTTGAGTGACGAATCAAGAAAAAACGACTACATTTAGCGAAAAAGAAAGTTTTGTTTCATCAAGACAATGTAGCGGTTCACACATCCGTTATTGCGATGACTAAAATCAAAAAGTTAAACTGCGAATTGCTTCCTCGCGTATCTTATTCACCAACTTTGGTCCCTTCAGATTATTTTCTGTTTCTTAAAAGACCTTAAAAATGGTTCGGTGGTAAAAAATTTACCAACGATGAAGAGGTGATTCTGCTGTTGATGGATATTTTGAGGAGCTCGACGATTCTCACCGTACACAAGATATCGAAGCTATCGAACATTGATGAGAAAAGTGTATCGAGCTAAAAAGATACCGTGTAGAGAAATAAAGATATTTGTTCCCAAATGTTTCGTTTTCATTGTTGGGTTAGGTACTTCTGGGACTACCCTCGTAAGGCCACTTACGGAAAGCGTATTCGTGCGTTCCAGCCATCGTTATTTCTCAAGTCGTGGATTTTTCAGATGTCAGTGCCAAGACTGGAGCTGTAAATTGTCCCAAAAAGTCCTAACACTCAACTTAGTTGAAGAAATCTGACGAGGCTAAAAATGTGATAACTTAATTTAATTTTGGTTAATGTTCCGTAAGTGGCTTATTATTAGTTAGGGGACGAAAGCACCACTCTATTTCATTTCAATTTACGTTTTATTGCACTTATTTGTTTATAATGAGCGAGTATAACGAGATTTTTAGGCGATTATAGTCGAGAAAAAAATTGAGTTATGAGTTATAATCCGTAAATACTTACTCTGGAAATATTCGTAAAATGGAAAAAAATGAAAAGAATAACCTGTGAAACATGAGTAAAGTAAATGCAGTAAATATGTTTGATTTTAATAAAACAAAGAACATAGCTAGCTTCCTTTAAATAGAAACCATCTAAAATTACTGAATTTTCCATTTTTACCCCTCGTAAAAATTAAGAAAAATACAAGTTCTAGAGGGTAACCCAACGATTCAAACGATCGTATATTCTGCATATGTGCCGTGGGAAATCTGGATTCTGGCGCGAAAATATTTGATTTTGATAAAAAGAAAGAAAGTAAATGGCTTCTTTTTAATTTGTACCATCCAATAAATACAAATGTTGAATGTGCATCCCTGTAGAAATGGAATTATAATGAAATTGATATTCAAACGTTCATATTTGGATTATATATTTCACTCCAATCAAGTCCACTATTCACGGTTATTTTGTTAAAGATTCGTTTTAAAATTAAGTCGTTACGTATTAAATCCATTTTTACGACGTTATATCGTAATTAATAATTAAAATAAATAATTAAATAAGTTAACGTTGTCTGCCAAGTTTTGTCTCAACTTGCGCATCAGAATGAAACGAGCTGCTCTCGTCGATATTTTTGGTGACTTTTAGGGAGAACAATCGTACTAATCACAGCTTTATTGTACATGCGTAATCTTAAAAAGTGAAAGTGAAGCCGGCCGCTATTAGATGCATCGCGTAGTCTTTTCGACTTGGTAAACACATTTCGGTAAGCTTATGTATATCTATATACTATAAAAAATAAATATTTAAAAAAATTATTTTTATTAATCATTTACATTGTAATAGTTTTCAATATTAATAAATTTCAGTCGACTATTACTCTATCAAATTTCCAATGGATTTCAATTGTCTTAAGACTGTTTCACATTCACGATTAAAAGTTATTCGGAATGTTCTAATGACTTTTAATAGAACATTTTTAGCAGGAATGCACGTACTTACCTCAGCCTTGTAACTGGCGTTATTACTGCTATAATATTGAAAATAAAACTTGGAGCAATTACATATCTGAAGGGTCTAACTAACAAAAGCAATCTGTTAATATCAAGCGTTTGGATTGGTTTGGTAAGCAAAAATGTGATTTGAAATTAAATGTGATTTAGGTTTCAATGTGAATGATTGAATGTACTGCAAAAAGCAAACTATACACGACGATGTATGATTCAAGGTATTCTACGATTTAAACAGTATATTAAATCACTGTCCTATTTACGTAGAGAATACTATCAATTTTTATGTCTGGGAAAGTTTTATAACGTCTGATTGAATAATCGTGCAGATTGTTTCTTTCTATCCAATATTTGAATTGAGCATTATAATAATGTGCCATAAAATTGCCTGGCTTAAATTTAATTATACCACGCGAACTAAATATTTGACTTTGAATTTCTAAATGTATCGATAAGTAAGCCAAATGACTGTGAATTATAGAACCATTACTATCTAAATTTCTGTAAGTATTCTCCACGAACAGCCATTGATAAGGTCTAAAATATAGCAATGTACTAGTTCGAATGTTTTACATTTTGGACAGTAATAACGATATTTCCAGAATTGGGCATTTAACCGTTCTTTTAAATTCTGGTAGTGACCTAATGCGGCATTTATTGGGAAAATATATTATTTTCATGCCACGGCCGTCCCGATATATTTATACTCTTTCACTATATCGCTGCCGATAGTAACATTATCGACTCTTAATGGTTTGTTAAAAGTAGACATCGCGTGGAAGCCTATACTTCTTTGTGGAAGGGAACGATAGGTGTGATAACTGAGACACTGCGTTTTGTGGAGAGTGAAACTTTGGAAAATTGACCATAGCGTCGTCGGATCTGAATTGTTTATACCGTCAAAAATATTCCTAATTATGTCAAGGTTACACGTTATTAAAATGTTATTTTGTTTAATGTTCAATGGAGTTTAGTGGGCCCCCAGTAAGTTTGGCAACGTTCATGCACTCGTTTACACATGTATTAAATTATAATACAAGTTTTGTTACTGACCTCTTAAAGTTAGTGCGATAACAGTGAGTAAAGACGACGTGGAAATGATGATAGCATCGTTAAAAATTAGTGATATCCACACACACACGCACGCATACACACACACACATATATATATACATAAAAAAATATATTTACAGGTAAAATTTAAACTTGATTGGTAAATGTTTAAGGTAACGTTAAGAGTTTCAAAGTATGACATATGAGATCGGCTAACAAATCCGAAGGTAATGTTTTGAGACTATGCAACAATTGTTTGTCTGGAGTTATCATTGCTTCAGGATGATCAATCATGAACTGAATTACAGACGTTTTCAGATGTTTCGCAGATTCAGTTCTGTAAATGAATTTGAGTACATCAACGATGTTTACAAGATTAAGATTTTCTATCATTCTGTCTTCGCAGAGTTCCTTGAGCTCGTTAATTTCATATTTATCGGCAGCAAGCCATAGATCGGTAACCAACTCATCAATTTGCTGTACTTTAGCAGTGTAAATAAAATATAGCAATTCCCCCACTGTCTGGGCAGTAATGTCTCGAATATCAATCGAATCATCATCCTCTTCCAAATCGGCACATAACGCGTTGAAAAACGAAGGGCTTCGAGTAGCTAGTATAGATCTGTGCACGTTAAATGTTCTATTTCCAACATTGATCTTGAAGTCACTGAAATTACCTTCCTTAAACATTCCCTCAATTGCATTGACATGTCCATTAATGTATCTCGATAATATTGGTGTCTCGCACTCTGGCTTTGTGTTCATACCGTAAACAAACATGTGGCAAGCGAGTTTTAATACATTACACCTGATGTTAAGTAAATAGGTTTTCGAAATGAAATGTTTCACAATATAAGAATACTGGTTTTCACTGTTCAAAACGAGTTGTCTTTTAAAGAGTTTTTCGTTATCTGCGCCACACATTCCTAATTCAATGTCAACTTGGCACTGAATCTCTGGGTCCACGGCAGCGCGGAAAGCCACGTATTCGCGGGTATCCGTTATGTACCCTCCTGGGTATACGGACAGTGTCAACAAATATGTTCGCCTTCCGTTGCTCACCATGCCGCTGTAAAATTGGCGTTGCCGTCCAATTGGAAAAGTCTGCATTGACCTGATAAAATCGTCGATTTGATAAATGTGAGCGTATGATTTAAAGCTAGTGGGTTGCCGTGGTTCATCGGTGCTGGTTAGTTCGGCAGAGGTGTTTAGTTCGGCTGAGGTGTTTAGTTCGGCAGAGTTGTTTAGTTCGGCAGAGACGTTTAGTTCGGCAGAGTTGTTTAGTTCGCGAGAAATATTTTGTTCGGCAGGGACGACTTGTTCTACAGCCATTTCTTCGTCATCCTCGATAGAGATGGTTTTTGTGGTCGGGATATTTGATTCGTCCATCGTTTGTCGCGATCGGATATCCCCGTGAAGCTAATTAATACAAGCAATAAATGACAATCTTCCTGATTGTTTTGAATACTTGATATCTGGTGGAATGTAGAGCAGTCAATTGTTAAATTAAGTTCAAATTAAACAAGTGACACGCGAACATTAGATGCACAGTATACTTACAAGTTTCCAAGTCTTTCGACAATTCGTTAAAGAAAGCACCAATTCACGGACGGCTCGACTGAATCTGTCAGCTATCTCGGCTATTTATGCGGAATTTACACTTGGTATTATAAACAGCACGACTTCCTCTCTTCAAGCTAATTACAAAATCGCTCGGCTAATAGGTAGTCCGCCTAAAGCCTTATAAGATTATGTTTAACTAATCTTAGGAGTAATAAATGGCTTTTTCTAGATTAACAAACACTCTGTTCGTAACCCCTTTCAACGGATACTATCCTACTTGACTTTTATATGGTGCTCTTCATTGGCTCGCGCAATCAAAAATAATCAATGCAAACGAAAATCATAATAATGACATTACCGCTATGACTAAACAATATTTTACCTAACTCGCGTGTTTTGTGTGCTGATTGGTCGAAACGGACCAGCATAATGCTTATTTATTTACTAAAAGAACAACGAACATGAAAATACAATGTCCATTATATTTGAAGAAGAAAAACAACGTCATTGTTACTCTTTCAACGTCTGTCTTTGGTAATTTTAATAAAACTAAAGATATTAAAAAATATAGAGCCAATAGTCAGTATTACGCGTGTATAACCAAAGGTGATTTTATTACGTTCATTTGGCATAGATTTGTTCAATGTCTTGTCGCCTAAATGATTTTACCATTTCTGAAAAGTGCTCGAAGAGAGAACGGAAGATTCCACATGGTATACGCCAGTGTTTATAGACATGGATTTGTCCAATTGTTTTGCTAGGTATATGGCTCAAAGCTATTCCCTAGTTTTCTGTTAAAATCATTGGTAAATATTGATAAGGGTAAATCTAGCTGGCCTCGATTTAACGAAATTGATCATTTTGAAATAGCGTGATATAGATGGTAAGCGATACCTATAAGATGCTGGAGAAATTAAGTAAAAACAAGAAGAATTTTTACGTGCTATCGTTTTCGATACAGCTGTCGTTTAATTACTACTCGCTAAAGCGGTAAACGAAGTAGACATGGCTAAAACATGTACTAATCATTCGGATGTTGACTGTGTTTGATAGAAAGTTGTTGCGATATCGTATATCGCTTAAAACCAGTCAATTACGCGCTTTTCACTCGGATTTGGATACAATATTAAAGGAACAATGCACATTATTGCCTTACTTAGAATTTTCGGCTTTCTTAGGTATAAAACTGTTGGGCTCTGAAAGCACCTGAGCCTTTGGGATAAGACGTATTTCCCATAGCACTGCGTGAAATCGTCGATGGCTATCTGTCTCTAAACGCGCAACTTTGGGAGCGGTTATTTATGCAGTTATTTGCACGTAACGTCCGTGGCGGCAGCTTACGTGCGAAATCCCGAGGGCTTCGGCTAATTGTATTTCTGATCGTTGGAACTCTCACGAAAAGCACGCCTTGGCATAAGGTAATTAGAGGTACATAGGTATATACGTCACACGAGTGAAAACGAAGTAGCGAGATCGCGATGAACGATAAAATCAAAGGCGTTATAATTGTTTTCAATTGAGAGGCGAAAATACAACACGAATACGTATACGCAACACTCGAAGAGCCTCTGGTGATGGATAATAATCGTCTTCCAATAAACGCACAATGCGTTACGTCATTGCTGCGACGAGTGTTAGGTGTTGCCTTGGTGTCACCTATCGTAATAATTTAGCATTACATTGCGTTCGTCAGTAGCGACTTGGTATTTTTGTCTCCGTTAAAAAAAATGTTAATACGATGAACCAGCCGTTGTTGTTAGCACTTGCCACGTATCTCCAATACGCAATCAAATCATTAGAATAAGATGACCAAGAACCACGAAGCTGAACAATGATACATGCTTGACATGACCCGATGTGTTCTTATTAGAAAGTTTAGCGGAATTTTTCGGTGGCTTGCTAAATAAATATGAACGTTGCAAAATGGAAAATGTCGAGCATCGTGTTTCACAATGCCGTTCGACCGATCGTATCGATCGAACGTTGTGTTCGTTTAACGATACTCTCACTACGCGACTAATTATTAATATCTGCTCAAATTCATATTTTGAGCACTGCCTGGTTAAATACTAGTTGCCTACACGTACGAACAGTAGAGCATTAGTTTGGTTGAATAATCAATTTTGTTACAGCAAAGTTGCGTAATATCGTATTCATACTAGTTATTAACAGTTGGCATCTAGAGGTGTAATCTAATGCTCGATAAAGCAGATTTTCACAAGAAATTTGATACGCCCTTGTGTAGAATTTCGAAAGTTTTTGCATTAACTATTGGTACGACGACCTCGACAACCGATCGTTAGACATCGGTCAATGATGGATGGCTGGCTATTCCTACGGATAAAGATGTTTAAATAATTATATGCTTGGTTGTAAATATTACGAGTGTATCGAACGAGGAAGTTTTTTGAGCAACATGCAGAAAATTGAAACGAAAATGGCAACAACTCTTTGCATAATGGTAGCGTGAAATGACGGAGCGACGCTTGCCGCAAATTATTCGAAAGATAAATACATCGCGAAATCAAAAGTAGCAGTTTGCCGTTAGCATTTGAGAACGACCTGGGCTGGCTTATTTTTGAATTTGAATTCGATTGCGTGCGATCGTAGTAACCACGGTCAACGAACTTTCCAAATATGTTTTTATTTTCAAAGTTAATTCATCGTTATTATAAAAACGTTCAAAGTCATTTACTCGTTGAAAAACAAGTTTTTCTCGTAAAAACTAGTCTATTAGTATAATAAAATATAACCACCGAGAATATAATATACAACGCACGCAGGATTGAAAAAAAGGTAGCCGATTCAACGCCTCGGCAGATTGACACCCGTCAATGTGGTTTTTCTAGCTATCCGATCAACCGCGGACGGTTCGCGATGAATCTGTCGGATAAATTGCTTTAATACGTCAACTCGTTCGTTAACGACAGATTTTTCATTGTTGTCGCAAGCGCATTCCGTCTTGTAATACGGCATCCTTCATTATGGAATAAATGTGCTGGACAGTTTCGTATGTCGAAGCAAATGGATTGCACAAAAATATATACACGTGCACGTGGATTAATTGTGCAATAGGCGGTTTGCTTGTCATATAGAACGAGCGTGATAATATTCGAAAGGACGGCGAATACGACAAAGTGTGCAGGCTCGCGACCTTGGCATCTAATACATGGAAAATATATACGCGTGATAAAACCATACGTTGTACTTAAATTCGTCGTGTTGCTTGGCTGGTTTACAGCGAAACGCACGATCAGCGCGCAGCGGTAGTTCGGAAACAAAATGCGTCGGCGTGATTAAACAAGAGCGATTTACGATTTGCTTAACTAGCTCCTCTTGGCTGCGTGTATGCGCACGTGTGTGCGTGTATCCAGCCGAGAAGCTGGAATTATTAGGACGTGCGCTAGAGTAAATAATGATCGAGACCTGAAATAGTATTCGTTGACAGCTTATCTACGTGATTTGAAATGTTGGCAAAATGTGACGATGGTGCATTTGAACATTTATATACTTTGATATAAAGTACAATTATATCGGTTTTTTGTCTGGATAATCGTTGAAATCAGCTTTTAAACGACACACAAAACGCTTGGATTATTTTTAGTGGTTGCAGAAGACATTTTGATGAGACTGTTTCACTAATACAGTAATCAATCTCTATTTCATACGTTATTCTACATTATTGGGTGAGAGGTTTCTAACAAACTTAATTAAGGCTCTATTGTACTATCAGACGATAACACATAGTACGCAAGAACAACAATCTCTTCAGACCCATCTCGATTCGTTCTAGCAAATGTCGACTTTATTCTATAAGTCTAACAGGTCCGGAGTTCGACTAATCGGATTGATTTTTATTATTACGAATGCGTATGCTCGTAGTCCATTGCTTATGCTATTAAACTTAACAAGGGGAATACGTTAGATTTACATAGTTTGAAGTGGTAATTGCCTCGAGAGGATCTACATGCGTACGAGAAACTTGCGATTCTATCATGCGAACACCTTGGAGAATTAAAAAATTGTTTATCGAAGAGAAAAGCTTTTAAAAAAAACAGCCAATTAACTTTGGCGGGTGGTTGAGCAAATATAAAGCGTATGAAGCCAAGCCTCTGTGCTTTTGCGACCATCTAGGTGAACAACCTCGCGTATATAAAACGCGATAGGTGTGCAGTACAAGACACACGCGTGTGTACAGTGTCGCGTAGGGTATGTATGAAATTGACTACTATGCGGCCTTCAAATTCACCTCTCTCTTTGCGCTCGTTGGGGACGTTCTCTATTATATAGCTATAGTCCGTGTGTATGTGTGTGTGTGTGCGTGTCTCTCTCTCTCTTTCTCGCGAGCGCGATAGAAAAAAAGTTTGACGACAGAAGAGAGAGAGAGAGAGAGAGAGAGAGAGAGACCCCGCCCTCGCATTCCGCAGCCTCGTTTGCACTTGTAAGTCTGATACCAGATCCAAGGATGCCAGAACCCGAAGGATATATATGCAGTCGGACAACCGTAATCTAGGTCTGGCTTGAGACGCGATGCAGCAGCGTACTCCACGTCGCCGACGACGTCGTCTTTGCTTTTCTTGTCGAGTTTAACCAACGATGCGTTCGCTTTTTCTTTGTTTGGCCTAGATTGCTCCTTCGTCGACGCCGTTGTCGTCTGGAATTTTCTCTATTATCTCAACTATTTTGAAATCTCTTCGTGCTGTACTCTGGAATCGGATTAAGTTGTTGTTGCTAGAAACACGCAAAAATAAGTCAACAAAGAATTAATTATGTTAAATTATTCGTTGTGGATTCTGATTGTTGTTAAGATCGGTGTATCGACTATATTCAAACAAACAATCACAGTGAAACGCTTTCGGTTATCTCCAACGCGTTACTCTCATCATTCGTATTGTACTGGAATCATTGACGTTAGATTAGTAAAGATTGACTGGAAAGTACCAAATCCCCCAAATAAACGATCGTCGACGTTTTACAAAAACGATAATACATCTATGCATGACCATGTAGACAGTATATATTTGATTTATGAATACGGGAAAATTAATGTCTTTTCGAATTCAAACTATGTACATCAATACTGACAGATTACAATCAATGACAAGTTTATGAAAACTACGTTCAAACAACGAAGTCGATCGTGGTGATGCAATGTGTACCATGACACAAACCATAACATGATCCCAGAAACATAGCGGAAATATATGTAACCGCAATCATCGGAGTCTCACGCGGCCTAGCGGTGAGAAAAGAAATGCGCTGAAATGACGCGCGTCCTCGTGTGCCACTGTATCGCGAGAGTCACTATACTATAATATAACGGCAATTCTTCGCGCGTCAGACTCACCTACTTCTAACGCGCCGTTTTTCGCGGAGAGCCACAGAAGCGAGATTTCATCTGTTTTTTTTCTTTGGCACAACAACGTCGTCTCGTTGTTGTGTCAAAGATTTCCTAGATTAATATCTGCGGTTGGATAGTACCAGTCAGCTTCCGAATTGTTGATAACGATACTTACAAACCGATTGCGTTGCCAAAGATGCAAGTTTTTTATTAAAAATGACGAGAAAATCCACTTTTGTCTGGAGTAATATTTAAGGTAATATTAAAAAATACCAAAAGTAGTCCTTTCCATCCTTTCCAACTGAAGTATAAATTATATTATATACATAACGCGATAGGCCTAAGAGATAATTGTAGCTGACGTATATGTATATGTATACGGCAAGCTTACTTTATATAGCCTCTTTAGCGCGGCGAGATACAAATAAGCAAAATAGCTGTCATTATCTATGAGTCCGTTTGTACCAGAATATAGTACCGTTACATCCATGACTCGGTTAATTACGATTCACCGTCAAACTGCCCGCCGGCAATTAAACGCTTGCTTGCCCTCGCTTAATTCTCTTCCTTTCTGCTATTACTGCTGCTGTTGCTGTTGCTGCTACTACTGGCGTCGTCGTTCGAACTTGTAATAATATATTGGCTTTTATACGCCTATAATACCTGCTACGCAAAACACTGCGTTCCGCATTAATATAAATCGTGTGTCACGCTTATCGATGATAGAGAAAGGAGCTAAAGCCCATTCGAACAAAAGCAATGATAACGTTTGGGAGACTGCGAAACTCATGTAACGTAGCTACCGATTTTTTCATTTTCAGCCAAGCGAGATTGAGAGAGAGAGAGCGAGAGAGTGTTTTGGTTTTATAAGTATCTGCGATTCAAATTTCGTTAATCCTCATTAATATTCTATTAGATGCACGTACATTACGTTGGCTTTGATCATTTTGCAGAGTTCGTTATCTATGATATCTGCCGATCACAGTTCCACTGGGATTTTCTAAAACTGTTATGAAACTTTGCGACCAAACATTCCATACGTTAGTGTCTCCACTAGAATTGATCTTAATTGGAAAAATCTATAATAAAGATCAATTGCAAACGATCCAAGACAAATATGATTTCCAGAGTGAATACACTGACGCTGCATAATCCTATAAGCTCAGCGAACAAAGAGAGCCGGTGTACATACGTAAGAGGTAGGCCAAACATGCTGTTGGAACACCACGGAGCACGTGAAGTTGAATGTAAATTAGAAAAAAAGGACATGGCTTATCTAACGGGCTTCGTTAATTCGTGCGAGTTGGGAGGGAGGGGGGGGGGAGGAGAGTGGCGCACACCTATATATACGGGATAGTGATGCATTTGAACAGGAGACACGTAGCACTTAGGGAATAATGAAATGATTATAGCGAAAGTATACGCGTGTAAAGCATGGTCATTGTTTATCATTTGTTACGTATCGGAAAGACGAGCTGCACAGTTATACCGCCGGGAGCCTAATTATCGCCCAGGTACCGTATTCATTGGCTCGCTAACGAGCAGTGACGCGCGCACTATATATATATACACACTGTATACTATTGCTTCTTGTCACTGCTTACAAATTATTGTCTTGAAAGCAATGGGGAACTCGTCCATTGCTAACTATTATTTGTTTTGAAAAATAATATGGAATGCTCGTTTAGAAAGCTGTTTTTATATAATATTTTTATGTCAATCGTGTAATTAAATGTTATATCTGATAAATTGTCGTATTAAAACTCAAATGTCAAAAACAAAAACAAAAAAAAATGAAAAGAGTTCGATCGATGGCCACGACAATTGTTAACCTTATCGTATTATTCATCGAATTCCTATAATATATTTTCAATTATGGGTATGTTTTATAAGTTATTATTATTTTTTGATTTTTCTTTAATACGCAATTAACTGTTGGTTCGTTTAATAACAATCGATAGAATTATAGCTGATAGCCAAGATCCAATTTTAATTTGATTGAGTACGATCGTATTTGAAGCCAAGGTACTTTTGCATCCTATCGAGATGTGACCCGATAGGCCGGACAAATCTACCAATCAGGAGCGAACTGCTCAACGTTGATGGCTCCAGATGGACCAATAACTAACTACCCACCCAACATTATTATGTTGTTCCTTTAACAGTTTCTCTTGAACCTAGACTATACAGACAGCGATGAGAGATTTTATAACCAAAAATTTAAACAAAATCAACGCAATAATAAGTGTGTGATAATAACTGCTAGATATCGTACTTTCCACTTTTAATTTATCAGTGAGTAGGCTGTTCGTTTTAAGTATTCCGAGGCCAACATTTGTATTAGTGATGTCCTAAACCTCTTCCATCGTACCAAACTTAAAAATAGTAGATCTTTGTGCATGTTTGACAGCATCCCACCATTATAGCAACCGTTAAAATTGTTTACTAATACAAAATGAAGCTTTTGCGAATCTATATAATAACCGATGTCGGTTTACAAAACATGTTTAGTTCATCGAACTAAAAATCTTGGGATTTCGTGTATCTAACTATCTATCCTACATCACCTACAAATGAATACAATTGTGCAGACACCGTATTTTAGGCAGGTACCTAGTTTTAGAAATGTTAAAGTTTCATTTCTCATAACCAGTTGTCTTAATAATCTTTCGCTATAGCCTTGATTTCGTTGTTAATTGAAAAAAGTATAGAATCCATTTGCATTCCAGTAATTCACTTTGAATTTAATCAAATTGAAAAGAAGCAATATCATAAGCGAAAACTCCCGATCAACATATCTAAGCCAATATCGCTAGTAGGTATCACGCGGCACATTTTGTACAGGCGAGCGCCATTTCACGCGCGACAAACGTATAAATCGACTGGCTCCATAAATGTCGACCGACAGATCGTAGAACTATATGCGCGCTAAAGCTGTACAAACGCGTATCTCTCGAGGGTATTGCGCAACGGTGGCGCCTTATCCGATCTCTTCATACCTTCTCTCTCTCTCTCTCTCTCTCTCTCTTGTTCTTTTCTTCCTTTCTCTGCCGCTTGTGTACGTACAATAATCGATCTCGACCGACAATGGAGAGAAAGTCCTATTCGCGATCAACGCATTGGACAAGGGAGCTTACCACGCGAAAAAATGTTCTAACGTATGTACAAATGCTTGGCGCCGTCTCTAAATGCACTCTCGATCTCTTGGCAGTATGAAATTCAAAGTTTCGCGCCGACAAACAAAATACATTCGTTTTTATATTTTCATCGGGTTATTGAGTTGATATCTTTTATACAAATAGCTATTGCTATTTTTGTTTATTATACTTTTGGTATAGCCATCGACATCATTGTATCGGCTGCATTTAATTCGATACTTTGCCCGTAACGCAAAAAATCGCTTCTGGTGAGATAAAACACTTTCATATCCTGTATATCGAGTAATGGCATTAAGATTAAAAATGTAATTTGTCTGGTTCACACTTTGTATCTTATCTTGTCATACACTCTTGACTTGTCTAATATATTACAAGATATCTGTCATCTGTTATTTTCCAAAAACAAAAGTGATTCGATACCTCTATCTTAGAGTGTACCAATTGAAAAATAGATTGGATTTATTTCTATTGGGCTACGAACAGTGTATACATATGAATTAGACCGAATAGAGATAAATTTAAAATCACAAAAGAAACTATAAAAGAAGTCACTTAAATGTTTTTAGTTATTTACCAATTCAAAATATAATGACTTATTTCTCGATTTTACAGACTTATAAAAAAACAAACAATATCCGTCGTTTAACGAAAGCAAAAAAAAGTACAATGCCGCAAGTTTAATAAAAGGTTAAAAACAACGTTTCAATAACTTTCACGTCAGTCATCGTTATTATAACATTTAGTAAAGTTTCTTTTTATGCAAACTGGGTTTGCATTTTTCCTCGAGGGGCATTGTACTCCAGCGGGGCGGCCTCCTGATCAACGTGTGGCAAACGGTACGGAAAATCGCGCGCGGCGAACTAATGGTCGCGCCACGATCGTGCGGCCGGTCCGCTTTTCGAGTCACGAAATCACGAACCAGACAGTGACACTCCTATTGCGCGCTTTGCATGAGCTCTCTCTCTCTCTCCGTGGAATTTCGCGGATCATTGGCTTCCATCGGAAATCCATGAAAAACGAGCGTGTGCGCATTGTTCCAAGCGGCCCCAACATACATAAAGGTGCAAATTTATGAGGGATTGCTGAAATAGATTATGCCAATACAATGTCTTCGATGATCAATTGTTAATGTGTTTTCCATTGCCGTAATAATTGTTACATGTAAACAATGATTACATTGAAAAGTCACTGAAATCGAGAACCAACAAAGTACAGATTAGTCTTAATATTTGTAATAAAATAGTTATCGCTTTAACGGACGTCTGGAACCATCAATTAACGTTCAAATTTTATTGTAATTTAACATGAAATTTGTCAGAAATACAGTGTGTTTTATTTTTAGTAGCAATAAGCTTTTATGGTAAGATTGTCTGAAGCTGCGACATAGTTTTCCAGGCTACAAGATATTTTTTTAATTTTTATCTTAGCGGCTTCAAAGACGTATTATGCTCGTATGCGATATATGCTTATTCTTAACATTTAATACGACAATTTTGAACTTTGGAAAAGCTTACGAATTTCTTTAACGCCTTTCCGCGTCGCACTATTGCAATATCCAATTTTGGTAAGAGTACGCTCATAAACACTGAGGAAAAAGAGAATTTGGTTACACATTCGACAACAGGTAAACACATAGTTGAGAGATGCCAGAGTCAGTATAAATAGTAAAGTCCAATTTTACAGGTTTTATTTTGAGATCGGCATGCGCGCCGGTAGTATTTTGGCGTTGAACGCGCCCGAAGAGATTTTTCAGCGAGGCGGTCCCAACGAGGTACTTTGTTTTTCCGAGTTCTATCTCGCTCGCTCCTCGGCCTCGTTATTTCGGAAAGCGTTTTGTCGCACACCAAATACCAGCACCGTTTTAAACGTACACCTCGAACTATTCTTCGTTTTCGATTGCATAATGTTTTTTCGGCACACGAACGAAGGTGACAATTAACATTTTGTCGAGAGACAAATCGATTTGACAAATCGTTGACAGATAAGATACCTTGTCGGATCGGTTTTACACGATCGTTATGTTGCACGTATAGCGAAAATAACCGATGAATTACAAGTTTGCGACGTGAAGCAAATTATTTATGAATATTTAAGTATTAATTACTTGCTACTCTTTTGTTATTCTATGGATTACGCAAATTTCCCAACGATTTAATACATTATTCGATAATGATCGTGATAAAACGGTTAGGCTTTCCGATGCCTTACACGTATAAATCCATGGAACGTGTCTGAGTGACTGCCAAGAATTTCGCCGGGGCTGCGAATGCAACGGACTATATACCGAGCTGCTACTGTTACTACTGCTACTGCCAAATATTAATTTCAATGCGTCTTATTCCACCCCGATCTTCTTCACTCTTATCGGCTTTCCAGTCTCTCTTGGAAAACTACTTCCGACGCGTTTACCAATGCTTTTAAATGATTCCAATAAAAGAAGAAACATTCGTTATACATGAAATATCCCTTGTACAAAGGGGAAATATTGAAAATGCGAGAAAATTCGATACGAACAATTCGGCCAGAAATCGTTGTTTGGTTTATCGGATATATTTTTGAGTCCGGAAGCAAACGACCCTATTTCTACGTTATTAATGAGTAACACGCAAGGCTTAACATCTTGATTGATCAATTGAAATTCCACGAGTAAAAGCAATTTTAATCGCGTTATTTACACCAAGTTGGGAACCAAGCAAAGCTAGTTAAATCCTCGTTACACCAATACAAAGTGTAAACGGGTGGCGACGAACGCCATAAAGCCTCGTGTAATCCCTGTGCGGCGAGAGATGAGAGAGAAAGAGAGAGAGAGAGAGAGAGAGAGACAAACAGACAGAGAGACAGATGCTCGCGTATGACGCCGGGGAAAAGCGAGTCGCCAAAAGGAGAAAAGTATACGTATACCGCTCGACATCTTCATTCTCAACTTGATGGAGCGGCGTTATGCATCAACGTGATATCCGAATTTGTCGCAATTTGTATCGCTTAATGGTTACAGCCTCGGTTAATTTTGGCGACGGTCGGCGTATTCTCTACCACCTTACGTCACAGACTAAGCGAGCCGTGAGCTGCGACGACGTTATAGTCTAAAGCTTTAGACAATCCTTTGACGTATAAAGTACCAGATTTTCGTTTGATTCCACGGGGTGCAGTTTAGGAATACACGCTGACTCAGAACTGCAGAGATATTCAAACGTTATAATGGGATGTGAATGTTAACGGTACACAAGTCGTACAATTGTCTATTTCGTAAGTGCATATTTCAACAATGAAAGAGAGTGTAATAATGTGTGCATCTAATTATTTTATAGGTATGATTATACCGAGTGATTGTCGTATAAATATGCTGAAACGCGTTCGAAAGAAACAAAGAACCTCAAAAAAGTTTGATAAAATCCCCTACCCGTACACCGAAAGGCTGGAGCCACGCGTACCGAAAGTTAAATGATTACCTCGTTCAAGATTTAGACGACTTACAAGGCATTTTCCGTATGTAATCGAATAATGTTTACTTATTCGCGCGCGGTAAAACCTGAAAATTCACCGCCGCTGCCTTACGTGACTGAGCGTTCGTCTTATTTATTGTATGAAACTAACGTTGAATACAAACAATTGTCATTGGCGGAAAAAGTCTGTCATACGAAGTTATCATTATGACCATGGAATATTTAATTTAATGAACAAGTGTCGCGTCATTGGTTGGTCTGATGGACCAATTAGAAGAGGTTTTCAAAGCTCGTTTGTTGAGACAGATCAACATATAACTCCCCAGCATTAAATTATTGTAGTATTAAAAGTTTGTACGAAGCTGCAATATTTAATCATTTTTATTTCGACAGTCGGTAATTAAAGTACTCGATTCGTCCGAAAAATGAATAATTTCATAATTTCGATTTACAAGTTCGGGAAATGTTAAAAACTCGATTAACTAAGAAGTACTCGTATTAGCAAGCTTCAAATATATTGTCATAATGTTTACAAAATTACATTATTCGAGTCCAAAATCAAAAGAAATCTAAAGAATCCAAATAATCTATAAAATCTACAACAAATTCTCTTTAACAAATAAATAAATTAATAAATAAAAATGTCAGAGGTATCGATATAAGCGAGTATTAATTCAAGGAACAATTTTGCAAGTCACAAATAAAATGTTAATTCAGCAATTCATTATTTTTTATCGTATTTTTCTTCTAATAAAGTAATTATAACAACAAGCTTACGTCTGCTCGTTTTTTTAGTCAACTTAAAAAATTGACGGTTTATAGTATGAATGTATATTGAACGCAACTTATAAACTAATGAGTGTAATTTCACCGACACCTCCTTACATGACGAAAAAAGAACATTCTTGCCGCATGCGGTAAAAAACCTATGTATAATTACAACGATTGAAAGAGAGAAAGAGAGAAAAAAGGAGTCAAGTAGCATAGAGTGTCGTTGACCAACTTGCCAAAGCGATTTCCCTTCAAAGTGACATGATCGCATGCGTGCCGCGCATTTTACGATCCGCCTGGTGGAGCACCTTGCGCGCCTACGAAGTGACGAAATCACGTCAACGCCCTCGTTACACGAAAGTGAAAGAAGGTAATTATCGTCGCACCGACACCCCGAGTCAGTAGATTCACTTGTTCTTTTACCTTCGATTTTAATGGGCTGCGAAACATGCTTACGATAATGCAATTCTCGCACGGAACATTCTCGAGGGCAGTATGTTAGATACGTGTTTAACCGCAGTTATTAAAGCCGAGATTGGCGATGACGATTAGATAAGAAAACCAAGTGCGATTTTTAAAAAGTTTTAATAGTCAAAAATTCTTTGAGCACGTCGTCGTCACGATGATTAATCTTGCTTCTATTGGCTTAAAAGAACAAGAAAACAAGTAAAGTTGAGTATCATATTTGCACTCGCACGAGAGTATAAGTGTAGGTGAACGTTGGTCGTGTACAACTCGCGGGGTCATCGTTAATCAATTAAGCAGTGCACAGCGGCACTCCCTCGGTCGAGAGAGGTGGTCGCGTCTAAAAAGGCACAAGAACTGCGCGAAGGGGATAAATAAAAAAATGCGAGCGCTGTGAACGCACATAACATAATGTCGTGTTGCGCAAGAGGTCGAGTATAGTTGGCCGATTAGCTTCATTATCAACCGACACGTGTGGAGGTGTCTAGTTACTTAATGATCGTCCGCTTTCGCAAAATCTTATTAAATCTGTGTGCGATTACAACGCCATTTTTATGCATCGCCGTAACTAAGAATAAGAAGAAAAAGTTGTCATTTTTTTTCTCTCCCTCTCCTCTCTCTCTCTCTCTCTATTTCTCGTTGAATGGAAACGTATGAGAAAATAGAAAGTTGCGCGTGCAGATGTTGTGGGTGTGCGATTTACGCGATTCCAAGTTTATATAGCTGGTAGAATAAATTTGCAAATGGGATTGACATATGGCAAACAATAGAATACACAAGTGTATGGCGTAAATAATTTATAACGAAAAACAAAGGCTGATTGCTCGCGGGTAAAATTTCTTTCGTATTATAAACATTATAACCTATTCCATTCAACGTCAATGTTACATGACGTACATCGTGCTTTCGTTGCTTTTTATTGAACATTACCTGGTATCGCGAAATTTTCTTGTAAATCGTTGCATTGCATATATCATTCATAAAACACGCAATCAAGAAACCATCAATTGCCAGTTTTGGTTCGAATCGATGTAATAATAGAAGCGTTCTCTCGCGAAAGTTTTACTGGTAATGCTAGTCGCGGAACAAGGCAAACGCGTGAAAAACGATCGAAAGGTTGCAGCTCGTATGCGTATATTACATAAAACCAGAGCGATGGATATGTTTGTCAGACCGATGTGTGGGTGCGTGCGTGCGTGTGTATGTATATATGTGTATACCTGTTATAGAACGCCTTGACATTTGGGATTCCTGTGTGTAAATATGTAACGTCTATCGTGCGAGCTCACCGCAGATTCCAGAGTCTTTACAGCGAAGCGATCAGTTGTAACGATCGTGTAATCAAGTAAAGCATTTTTGTTTTATAATGGCGCGACATTTTTTTCTTAATTGATAGCTTTTGTTCGATTTATTTATTTGATTTTGCAAGACACTGATGAAAATTGAACGTTAGTAGTTTACTTTATCCTTAAGTTGATAATACCTCTACTAATCAATGAATGCACTCCTTATTTAAGAGACAAATAAGTAGATCGTATGGATTTTGGAGATAATCTCGTAGAATCAAAAAGGATTAACAAGTGGTACTTCAGTTCGCTTATCTTTGCGTTGACTATTAAAATCATGCGTTTAATTTCATGCGTTTTACTTTTATAACGATAATCGAATAATAATAGCTGTGCATGGCACGAGAAATTAAATCTATCGAAACAGCTCAAACGAAACGATGCATGAAGTAAAAAATACCATTATAAACTTAAAGATCTCTTAATATCTAGTTGCAATTTGCATATCGAAAGTCGCGATCGAGTGACGACCTCGAGAAAAGAGCGCAAAGCGCCAATGTGAGAAAGACAAGTTGTTATTTTTGAAAGCTTACAGTTACTCGCGCACGCGTTCAAAAGTATACCGATGGGAAATGTGATCTGCATTTTTCAAGTACGATTGGTTCTCTACAGATTAAAACTGCGAAAAAATCGAGCCGTGCGTTCATATGACTTTGAATAAGTTGACGCACAATTATTTGTCTTATAATTGTAGAACAACAGGTTTTACATCGCGATTATTCAAGCATCCGAGTGCTGGATGCACGAGTAAAATTATTCAAATTCCAAAACAAGAGTTACGTTTTTATAATAATTTATAGCAGTTATAGGATTCTTTCGTACGTTCAAAGGAATATTTTAATTAATCTTTTGAAACGTACAATAACTCAGCAATAAAATTTATTATAATAATATTCAGCTGAAAAACATTTTGCTTTTCTTGCGAAACATACGATTGAAATTGAAATATTACTCTCCTTTCTCGCGTTTATGACATCAACGTAGATTACCGCTAAGCAAACGTTCCAGCCATTTAGTCACAAGCAGGAATCAGCGTCTAACGAGGATTAATATTGTTACACGAGTTTATTATAATTAATTTTTGCTTTTTCTTTTGAATGCTCGTGGAACAGATTTGATTAACGCTGCATTACCCAATAGCCCGCGAGTTGTTAACTTGTCCGTATCATTCTTCCGATTTATGGGTTCGCTGGCAGTCCGGAAGGATTTATCGCGTGGCTCACCTCGTATAACGAACGTCCGCGATCTTCGCGTGAATCCTGATTGCAAAGTATTGCGCTGGAAAGACTGCGACCACACATTTTATTCGTCCTTTGCCAGAAAACGAGCGCGGCTGCTCTTATTGGTTCGCGATATAAATCATTTAATTTTTGGCGCGTATAAATGATTTTAAATTTAACGACACCCTTATTCAATTCTATTTCATTTTAACGGTCCTAAGTTTCGAGGCAAGTCGCAAAGTTCTCGAACGTTTCAAGGGAAATAGAAATACCGTTCATCTTTACAATATTGGTACGGCATTTGATTCGGAAAAGTGACATTTTAAGAGGAAAAGAAAAATCATTAGGGGATTCTTTGAAATGCTTTCTTTGCAAGGTCAGTTTCAATTATATCTCACTAAAACTTTGTAAATTTTCATAATAATAACACGTTGTCCATGAAGTATGACGTTTTATTTAATGGCCACTATCGCGTAACTTTCGTTAAAGGGTAGAAAATGTATTTATCCCATCGTTACCCATAATTTTAACGTGTTCGGACACCATGTTCGAAATTAAATTCAGCCTTTTCATCCGAATAACTCACACTTTCAGCAAGAGTTTGTTCGCGAGTGAACAAACCATTAATCTTTTCCTCGACGTCAGTAAACCACTCGACGTCTCGTTTTGATCGTTGAGAGGCTGTGTTACCACGCGCGAAAATCGACCAACGAAAAAACAAAAAAAGGAGAAGAAATAAAAAAAAGGTTGCAATCGAGAGGAAGTGAAAGAGAAAATAGCAACTTTCCTATACGTGTGTTGCAAATGTGCTTCGACGACGTGGAGATTTTGAGATTAAGCGAGCAAGCCGCGCGATCGATCCCGTTAATTGGCATAATCCCTGTGGCAAAGCTCTGCTACTACTCTGTCAGTTATAGGTGACGGGCCGCAATAGACCACCAAGCGATCGGCTTTCCTTGTTGTTTACAGAAACTTTTTTCTTTTATTATTTTTCTTTTTGCCGGCGTCGTATTACCTTGAACGTGAAGTATTTACTTTCCGGCGCGCGTACAGTTTTACGCAAACCAATTTCAAATATTCCTCACATATTTTCTGTAGCATTACAAAAAGAAACACAAAAGAACGGTGCACTAGCTGTCAAAGAATTTCATTGCGTTATACAGGTGCGCGCGTTGCTTATATCACGCCACTATAGATCTTATCGATTCCATTGCTCTCTCTCTCTCTCTCTCTTTCTCTGATCTTTCGGAATCTCAGATAATAGCTGCGCGTCGAGAGTAAGCATGCCCGACCTTTGCAAGGTCGCGCGCTTGCTTCTGGAATTCAAATTATTCCGCTACTAGGATTTCATTTTAATTGTCTTTGATATTCTCGGAAATCACAGTTTCGTTTTCTCTCTCTCTCTCTCTCTCTCTCGTGCACATTTTTCCCGCAATTGCTTAACAATTATCTCACGAAGATTGGTTATTCATTTATACGATACTACATTCGTGATTATTATTCCGATACGCAATCCACTTTTTTACGTACGCAATTCTAAAAAATATTCAATATCTATTTTTCCATTGATTCAAGTGTAGAAATAGCTATAATCAATTGAAAAAATGGTATATGACTTGGTTAGTTAAAAGAGTTGCAGATATCAGATCGATTCTATGCATCGTTGCAGTTTGATGGATGAAAAATGTTGATATTTAAGTTTTAAAGGATCGCATATATATAGTTGAACAAGTATCAAGAAAAATTGAACCTACATATACACGCATTAGTCATTTGAACGTTGATGAATTAGTTGCAATCGGTGTATAAAATATCACATTGAACTTGATTGCTAACAGTAACATTCAAAATTATCATTCAGATTGTGGGCAGATAAAATCGTACAATAAGTAATATCGTGTTATTTGATCGTCAAAGCGAGACGTAGATGCGCAGCGACGTAAATGAACGATCAATTACTGTAAGTCAAATCTCTGAAAAACTAATTACTGATCACGAAGTCTTAATTTTCCTGGAAAGGAAGGTAAACAGGGCAAAATAGCGAGGCAATATGAAATTAATACCGAGCGTGTCATCTAGCGGAACACTGTCGCGAGCCACTGTCGCGAGCCACTGTCGCGAGCCACTGTCGCGAGCCACTGTCGCGAGCGCGCTCTCGTTGAAAAGAAAATGCACCAAACGAGCGAACGCAAACTGAGAAGCGCTCTATAACGGCGAACTCGCCTAATTTTGACGCGCGTTCTTTCGGTGATGCTACTTCGTAAGAGCAACTGCAGCGTGCGATTTATTCTCGCTGTTGCAGTTATACGCGGAGAAAGAGAAAGAGAAAGAGAGACACGTAACTGATTAATGCTCTTGCACTATTCCATGTACCACTTCTGATGGAAATTTATATACCTTTTTTGCAACACGCGACCAGTTACTTCAAGCGAGAGAGTGGCTCTATTTAACGGTCGCCCTAATGTTTGTTTATGATTGGCACTTCTCGACTAAAGGCTAATTAAAGAAGACAGTTTTGCTGATACGTCGGATAAGCATAATTTAGAGTTGATGGTTCGACGAACATGATTATCATACCAATCAATGTCAATTTCACAGAATTTCGAAAAATGTGCGTTGAGGGGATTACCCGTTCCGGGCTTGTTTCACCATTAACTCGTCAATATACAAAGTTACTTAGATCAACAGTACTCGAAACGATAACAGTTTATTACTACACACATTGAGATGAACATGTTAAACGACGTATTGTTGCTGGAAGAAAGCCAAATCCACCAATCAGAAGTACCAATAGGAGCCCAGCGCTAAATTATGACTGTTTGAATAGTTTTCAATAAAAGTACCAATCGTAAATTCGACCTAACAAAATGATAACGAAGCTCACAGCTCGAAACAGCTGAAAAATGAATTTAATATTATTCGGCGCCTGCCCTGTAAATCAATCACCTCGACTATTAATTCGGAATCGGCGTGAAAAGCTCAAAATGCACCGCTATAGATGCTTAACAACCGTTGAGTATACGCGTCTACTAACGTTATCAGCGATTTTGCCACTCGATCTGACAGTGCACCGTGACTCATAAGAGTGTGTTTCCCGCGGCTGCGAGCCGCTCAATAATAGACACGTTTTCCACGTCCTCTTCTCGAAGATCGAGCGCCGCGGTAGCTCTTATCGATCTCGTTTACCCTCCAGTGACGTCGCGAGAGATCAATGCCCCGGTTTCATCGTCACTTTTACAGACGTGTTCGTTAGCATATTTGACCTTTATAGCTAGTTTATGTTCTTTTAACGATACGTACAATACGAGATGTGAAAGTGACACGTCAATCGCACATTATGGGGATCACAATCTAAACAAGGAAATGAAATTGATTATGGGGGGTTTATTCCTGTAACGCATTGTTCGCCAAAACAAAATAAACAAACGAACATGCTACTCGTGAGTTAAACTTGAAGGTTTAAGCTAAGCCGTACTAATTAGAAATACGGGATTTTCCTTTCCCGCACTTTGAACAAAACGATTCGACACATGTAGCTGGTGCGTTGATTACGTATATTAAAGTAATTTTTGCACTCGTAAATGTGTTGAACATAACTGTTTTTCTACCTGAGCGATGTATCGATAACTTTGATTGATACTTATTATAATTAATACAATTAAAATTACGATTGAATATTAATCTTTTAACTGGTATCATTTCGAAAGAAGAGTAGAAGCGAGCTGTTACAAGTTATTGAGGTGTGCAATTATTCTATTGAATTCCCGTTACATACGATGCGTTACATATAATCTGCCTAATAGATTTAGCACCGCATAGTCATAGCCAAAGGGCCAGTTACGCGTTTTATACTTGCCCTATTAAGATCTCGCCTACTCTCTCGTACATATACGTATACGGTTTTGCCAACGACGAAGAGTCGCGCGCGCGCGCGCGATTGACTTAGTGCACGCGTAACCTGAACAATATCCCCGAAGCAATACGCGTTTCGAATTTATATAGATCGTTCGTTGTACGCGGCTTATCGATATAAAAGAAAGGAGAGAGAGAGAGAGAGAGAGAGAGAGAAAAGAGATATATCGGAGAGCCGAAAGAGAAAGGATTCAATGCGGAAAGAGGCGATGAATGCATATGTATATGCGCGCGGCTTAATCTCATATGGATACGTGCTTTTCCGAGCTTTCGGTACATGCTTAGATTTTACCGAACGTTGATTGAATTATACGTGTTTACCGAACGGCGTTATTTATCGCGTATGTTAATAAGGTTGCTTTGATTCGGACGCGATTCCAATTGTTTTGTTGCAAACAACGTTAATTTCTCGTCTCGCGAGAACTATCACACGCGATGCAGTATTTCGAGATTTTCTATAAAAAACGATCGTTTTATACAATATAACAAGCTCGCGCCCGTACATCTTTTCAATTATCCGCTGTCGATTTCGCGCCTCTTATCCGGCACGTGCGCAAATAACTGTTATGCATAAATTATGCTCGCTCAGCCAGAGATACGTCGTATAGAGAGGTAACGTTTTTTGCTAGCGATCCAATTACTTTGCAGCAAGGTACCTATGTGCACGTGTATCTGTGTACGTGTGCGCTTCGCGCGTTTACGGATTATAATAATGGGTGTGGACCACAAATCAAAGAGCAAGAAAGTCGATGATTCGATTAAACACGTCAAGTTTGCTTGTATACGACATGCGGGTGGAAGAGACCGCTAGCTTGTTCCAGATACCTATCTCTCAGGGATCATTTTTGGAATTGTTTCGCGCGCGGTTTTTTGTTCGATTTACTAGTTGAACCAGCTGTCAAATTATTAATGCTATTACAACCATATTCAAATAATACGACGATAAATCTTATTGGAATTATTAGAACATGGTGTCACTATCGAAAATGCTCGATTACCAAATTGCTTATTATGATAATCTATGAAATATTTCGTTCGTTGGGAAATGTGCTGCTTTAAACAATTAAGTACAAGCTTGCACTCTTCCTAATAAAATATCGACCTATTCTCCCGTTTTAAAATCCTTCTGCAGTGCTTTTGCAATGAATCGTTACAGCTCCTTCGTAATTCCCATCACGTATCAAAAATTATGACAGCCATCGCAACGATTTCTTGGTAAATAGCCTCCTCGTCAACAGCATTACAAGGTGAGCTTAATATGAATAGTACAGATATATATACGAAGAAATGGACGAGAGAACGAGCATCGCGATTGAAAAACGTCACGCGGCATAGCCGTTTATCGGGATCGTTGCTCTTGGGATTTGCGAGCGCTTTTACATAAGCGCGAGCGCCGTTTACATAATGGGCCAAACGGTCGATTCTCACGTACTCTCTCTCTCTCTCTCGCACTCCGTTGGTTGTATATATAGGTATACTCGTTAAGCTCCTCGCTTGCATTATCACACGGTGTGGCCTCGTAAAATTCGCGGAAGCGTTGTTGCGCCCTCGCCATTTCTCAAACTATTGTTCAGGCGTTTACTTCTGCTCTCTCTCTCTCTCTCTCTCTCTCTCTCTCTCTCTCTCTCTCGACGATTGTGCGCATGGTTGTGAGCAAGTGTGTGTATTAGTGTATTATACACCAAGGACGCATGCCAATTAATCGTTTGCCATGCTAGCCACATATGCTCGTTAATTTGTTATTCTAACTGTTTTTGGCTTTTACGTAATGAATTCACCGCTAATAATTCACATTGTTTATGTAATTATCTCTGGTTTACTTTCCTTGGAACCATATATATACATTGACAATTTCGCATACAAAAAATGAAATGTTGGTGGTTATTTTGTCCGTGTAATTAGAGAAGTTCGTTGAACAGCACGGCACGATACTACTTCAAGAATTAAAATCACCGACACACACATGACGCGTACACGATCAAAATGGACTATTCCGATTAGTTTCTTACTATTATACGAACGGTGGGTGGTGTGACCTCTACCTGCAGCAATTGCTTTATTTTTTCTCGGAAGACTACGACCTTTGCTCGACGTATATACTTACCTCGTGTAGTTACTGCATTTCATATACAACTAATGAATTGAGAATCGCATCACAAGATACGCAAGAATATGCAGTTTTCGTCGGCAAAGGCACATGCTATACAATGTACAACATGCGGTTATCAACAGCAAAAATAACGCCAACCCATCGAATAGAAGATCAATATTTCAAGAATAACAAACTGTTACAATAGAATATCAGGTATCGCGTGTACTAAATTAAAATAATATAGATAAAGCGCGTTAAAACGTATCATCTTTAAGTCTAAAGTAGCGTTATCGACCAGCGATATTTATTTGTTATTCGAATAGTGCTATTTTTCTCGACAACGCAGCAATAACAAAAAATAATTCAACATGATCGAAGCGTTTGAGAAGAGATTCAATAATGATAAATGTCCGTGCAGTTTCTTGGCAAAGCGTACAATAAGCCATGGCAAAAGAACAATCAAGTGCTACATAAACACTCAGAGTCAAAACAATATGGCGAACAGTATGCAATCTCATGTAAATTAATTAAGATCTAATCTTCAGAGACGGAATATATAAGGCTGTACTGGCGAATCTACATCGCGCGAGCACTTTGTAGAAACAAGTCTAGTCATATAAAGACGAGCATTGGTCCGTTATTACACATTGTACGTATTTTTGTGCTTCCTTCAAACAAGCGCGTAGAAAGAGAAGGAAAAGGAGGAAGAGGAGGAGGAGTAGTCGCTTCGTCTAACAGTATCAGCCTTGGCTAACGTACTATATATGCGCAATCATCTAATATCACGACCGCATTATTTACATTTGATAAGGGCATGCGCGATAGAGGATCCTACACGTAAAAGTTGGCCCGAATAATTACATAGGAAGTGCCCTCACTCCTTTCTCTTTAAAGCTCCGCCTTTCGCTCCCCTCCCCCCCCCTCTCTCTCTCTATCTTTGGACTTTTTGGCACTGCTTTAATGTATTATCTCATTGTATACGGCGTTAAACGCTCGATCTTACGTCGATTGTCCGCATAAGCTTTTTTCAAGTCCACTGTATCTGCGCGCGTCATCGCTCGAAGCTCGGCATCGATGCAACGAATCGATATCGTTATGTAAGTACACTCAACGAGATACAGCCCCCTACAATTTATGGACTTTCTAATGTCAGGGTCAGTCGCGTAAAAATTTGATCAACGTTTCGTATACGATCAACAATACTCGCCGCTGATACGTCGTCACGGCCTTTTGGAAAACTTGAGCTGTTATTATTTTTGTTTTCAACCCTTATACAACGGAGACGCTGTCTGTGCACGTATGATAAATATAATTATATCAAGATATACCTTTCGACACTCCGTTACGTCTAATGCGCCCGCGCAGCACGCTCTCTTTTCGATAAAATCGCCTAGCAAGAGTGTAGCCTGCAATGCACTCTCTACACACTTGTACGTGTATAGTTTTCTTGTGATTCTTGTCGACTCCCGAGAAAATCGCACGCGGCATTTTTGATTATTTTATTATCAATGGCACATGCGTGATTTATTAACGACATCTTAGCGACTGAAGTTTGAAGTTACACGCTACCGTTAAAAAATCTCTACTTCGCTTCGTTAAACTTTGTACCAATCCGAAGATAACGCGCACGCTTCTTAAATAACAAGCAAAGATTTGCGATTGATAAAGCGATTTCGAGACTTTGATAAACGGCTCTTCGAAATCGAACAAACGCAACGTTTGCAAAGTGCTACGTTTCGTTGCGTACGTTATCATGTTCCGCCAATGTTATATCCGCGCGTGTGATTTGTAGCAATTCAACGACAACGCCGGATAACGATCCAAGCCTGTCTGTTCGTGAAGTGCATTCGCTTTCTCGGGAGAAGCGTTTCTAAAGAAGCTTTGTGGAACTAGAAAAATTACGTTCCCATGACGCTACTTTACGACGACTATAATGAGCTTAATACATTGTACTTATACGCTAACGCGACGACGGGGAATATAATATATGCGCGCGCGGGTGAGCTAGATAAACGCGTAAAACCGCTATATAGAAAGATCTTCGAGGTATGTGTACGCAGACGAGGTACACGCGTGAGCGCTACCATCGTTGAAATATATCTAAAAATTGTAATTACAGTCGGAGTCGTTAAATCGAAGAATAATAATTATATTCTACTTTAAATATATAAGTACAACGCGAAGAAAGGGGGGGAGAGAGAGAGAAAAGAAAAAGGAGCGCACAATTTTACCTACGATAAATCATTGATAATTATACGTATTAGACTTTGTTTTGAGCGTGCACAATGTGAACGCTGGCGCGCCCGCTCTCATGAGAAAATCAGGCAAAACGGAGCAACGGGAATGAGTTTACGAGGCGTAAGTGATAAGTCAACGGGCTTCGATAATCTTAAATACCTCGGAAATTACTGCGATGTTTTTTGTTTCTTTGATAAGAAGATGAAGAAGAAAAGGTGACATTCTTTTGCCGTTTACTCGATATCACGTTATACTCGCTTAGAATAGAGGGCTTTGAACAAAATGTTCTACGCCGGTTTGAAACATTTGAATACAAAAGCACATTGATTCATAATTATTTTACTTGGAACTCTTTTACGGTAAAGGTAAAGGCAAACAAGAGCCAACTAAAGCTCATCGATAATTGTGTATGCTTAACTCTCTGTATTTTTCAATTTATCCACGTTTTAATACGAACATGTATCCGTTAAAAGTGAGAAATACGTTTGTTCGCTCGAGGAAAAAAAGGAATTATTGGCGATCGTTACAGTCTATCCATGCCACTCGTTAACAGATCCAATAGACTACTCGCAGAAACATCCGGAGCTTGTACAAGCTAACATGCGACACACAAACCTGTGCAACAAAATTAACTAAAAATAACTTTAGCATTGCCAAGACAAGCGTCTTATAAATTTGACGGTTAATTGGCTCTGTGCATGCGCGCGCGTATACGTAAATATCGATGCGAAATTTATGCAAAACTGTACATACTCGCGTGCCGCGCGGATTTACGAGACACGTGGGCGCGCGCGCGCGCGAGCCAATTAATTATAAATTAGCCGTTTCTGTAATAGTCGACGATAAATCGCACTCGCCCTGCGATAAGCTTTTAACCTCCGCAGGCCTCCTAATATACGTCAAATACACGGCTAAGTTTAGGCGAACATTTTTATCGCGAAAATTGGATGGACTTGGATGGAAAAAGATGTTGCGATATTACGTAAAATTTAATTTGTTCGAGATTTCTCAACGGTTATTTTTCAAAGATTTTTGTTGATTTTCCATTAGGAAGAACATATATAAGCGTAATGTTCTCAGATGTGCCGGCTTATTACGAACCGAGTTAGGAACGAACGCGAATTTGCACGCGGTCAATGTGAAACATCAAGAATGGTGTTTGAACTTGAAAACCTCATCCAATATCGAATCGACGTATCTTACGGCTTCCGCGAACGATCGACATAAAAGTTTATTGCGAAAGTTTTGAAAAAATAATTTGAGCACACAATTGAGGTAAAATGCTGTCTAGATAGTTTCGGCATGTACCGAGCCATTCGTTTAAAGTTGGTGGATAAAAATGTCTTATCGGATAGTTACCTCAGCGAAGAAATGAAAGTGACAGCCCATCAACATTGTACGTTTCTGTGCGCGCGTGACACGCGGGTCATTCGGCTCGCAGACAGATATACGTATATGTAAATGTGGACAAAGATTTTCGCGAGCCGATATTGCACAAAAGCAATAAAGCCTAATGGAACGAGCGCACTTTGACTAAAGAAATCTTTTTCCCCCGTACCACAGTGTATATAGGTAGATCGAGAAAATTGGTTAGTGGCGCGTCGACAATCCGTTGTGCAATATACGTTTCAAATGTCACCGTAATATCGCAGATTTGAGATAATATAAATAACAGTATTTCACAGTGTGATACCCCATTGACAGTGTGACGTTTTTTTTGTTGATCTAATTAATAACGTCAACAGATATGTATATACAGAAAGCCTTATATACCAATTAAGAAGAAAAATAGCGAAACGGTATAAGTTGGCAATAGTAAAGCGCCGTGAAAAGCAAATAGCCAAGAGTCTCGAATTGACTATACATAGAGTTGAAAAATGCGATAAAAGCCACGAGTGGAACGAGTTATCCCATTCTATAGAGTATAAGAGAGAGGGAGAGAGAGAGAGACAGAGACAGAGAGACGGTCTTTTGGCGGATGCAGGTTTACGGGCGCTGCACGAACCGCTTTTTTCCTTTAAGCCTCTGCGCTATTCCTCGTTCGCGCGGATAATTGTGTCAGTCCTCGAGATTCCACCAGTTCTTGCTCGCCTAGAGGCCGCCAAGTGCATCATGCCCATTCTTTTTTCTTTTTTCTTTTTTTTCTTTCCTCGCAACCCCGATCGAGCGCGAGTGTCAACAATTCCGTGAATTCGGCTAACTGTGAATGTAAATTAAGCGCCTTTTGCGAACATTTTTCGATTACCTTGGTTTTCTGTAACGTACTCGTCTACGAATCGACTATGATTTATTAGTCGTAAGCACGAATTTAAATCACAATGTAAATAATAGGGAATGAACCGCGTACACAAATTGTTTCAAAAGCTCGCAAAACAAACTTCACTTCCGACATCTCGTTAACAGGTATTGTATACTTTTTTGCCACACGGCATAGAGTACAATCGTGGGAAAAAAACGACCAACAGCACGTAAAATTATTCTAAACTACGAGTCGTAATTGCCGCTCGGTACAATCGTCGATATATCGTGCAAAGTGAATGCCCACGTATTCATTTATAACGTTATAACGAAACAGCTAAACAGTTTTTCCGAAATTCGCGGATGTACATTTTGTTGCTATTATTGCAGTACCGTCGCCGAATAACGCCTTAATTCATATAACCATCGGACGAAAAACCTTTTACGTGCGGTTGAACGCCTTGTACTTCCGACTTTCCTTTTGTTTCTTCGTGTGTACCGATGCATATTATTATTATCTTCGACTTACCGATCGCCACACGCGAACGTGATCAGCGCTTAGGAGAATAAGTATTGCTTGTGCTGCAAAATACAACGAGAGTGCTTAGGTAATTCATTGATTTTTAACTATAAGAGAACGGCTATACGAAATTTTATTGAGTGTTAATGTATTTGGCGTTAATGAAACCGATACACCAGATTCGTCGGTTATAATACTGCGATTTCTCGTAGGACGCTGCTCAATACAGCTTATAACTCGCGATACTAAGTAGTCTAACGTTTTATTTTGCGGTGATTTCGCTGGAATATAGGCCATTTTACTATATAAACCTTTACGACGATATAGAAGCTATTGCATTCCTTGTAAATTGGAGCTGAAAGTATCTTTATAATCGATAAATACTCGTGAGCGCTGGTTATAAACTTAGGATAGTCTAATTTACTTATATAATTTAGGAAGTTTGTGGCTTGGAGCGCGTTGAAATATCTCACGTTGATATTGCCTTTCGTACTCGAGCCAGTTAAATTATCGTCTACTTATGTGTGCCATTTTTTAATAAAACAATTTTTTTAATTTGGCGATCTAGTTTGTGGAATAGTGCGTCTGTAGCAATCGCAGTAATTGAAATCTCTAATATATCAACGCGAGTCGGTATTACTCGTCTATTGATTGTATAACGCGTGTTCATTCGAAAACAAGAAAAACGTAGAATCGTGTTTGCACTCAAAATGACGTTTCAATAAAATGTCACTTTCACACTCAAACAATCGTTGCCGCACTTTCAAATAAAAACAATAGTTTCTCCACTAGCATCAGAAATCTGCAGTTTTTTGCCCAGATTATCCGCGCGCAACCGAACCGATGAATTTATTTTTACGACGCCGATAATGGCAAGAGAGCGAGCTTTTGAGTGATTCTCCCTATTTTCCACAGTAAACGATCCTCTCTTTCCGTGCGCTTGTAAACCGCACGCGCTCGATTTAAGAGGAGCCTCGATAATGAAGCGAGCGGCACCATCTTACCGATAGTAAAAATAAACCCAGAGATTTTATTTTGTCTAGCACGTGTTACAGACCCTTAGGAGAATTTTGAGTTGTCGAAAAACGGATCTTACGTTACATAATTTGTAGCGTGTGTAATCACTTGGTTGTTTATTTTTTTGAGCTTTTGATTTGCTAAGATATCCCAATCCAATGTTTATTGAGTGTCTATATTGCAAAATTACTATACGACTCTGTGAAAGACCGTCAAACTCGAGAGTTTCTACAAGCATCTCATTTTATGGTTCAAATGGTTTTTACAAAAAGAAACTTAGTTTCTCTCGCAAGTGAAAAATGATTACGGCAGGATAGGTAAGATCACAAATCGTTTCGAGTATAACAAAAACATGGTGCTGCGATGTAGTATGAGTTTGAAACAAGTAATAGTAAATCATTTATGGAGCACGTGAAAAATAAGTGTTGCGAAATTGTTATAGAAATAACGTTTCCTTGACTGAGCTCTGATAAACGTTAAGCAGCGTAAGTGCAGTCAATTAAGTACAAGAGATTACGGTACTTCACTGGCAAGTGTAAGTTTCCAATTATACGTATAGTCCAAAAACGAAACCGTTGGAAAGTGACGAAAACTTTAAAGAACGCAGAAAACAGTTAGTCGCTCGGCGATATTATTCATTGCAAAACGTCTCTTCGTGTTCCCCACCAACGCGGATAATCAACACCAATGTATATCCGCTTACAGAGCGACTCTTTATTTATAATCTTCAATAATAACGCGTCACGAATGGCAACCGATAGCTGTCGTCTGATGGTCCATTCAGATTAACTTACACTACTCGAGCGTCGGAATTGGGACGCGCTTGTATACCTTGCTTGTATACCGTGCTTGCAACTATCGACCACGGAACGCGGAATAAGCTGTAAAAGAGGTACGATATAAATGAGACGAAGTCGCAAAAATGGAATCACATACACGAGCTACTGTGCGTCTCTGTGTAGTACGTCACATTTTACGTTTTCATTGCCTCGCTACAGGAATTGACCGACATCGCGCGAATAAGCTTTTCCATCTTTTTTCAATTCACCATCGGAGTGAAACGGTTCACTTCGACTAGCGCTATCATAAATCTAACTAATACGCTTGTTAAGGAGATACTTATCCAAATTGATAATTATTAGTGTTAATTGTCCGAGCGTAGTATTGTTAAATGGTTTCGGTATATTTACTCCTTGACAAAGCCGTTTAAAGTGTGATTTACTTTTTAGGAACATTAAACTTACGACGTGGGATAATCAATAAATGGAACCAACAGAATCCTATGGTTTATTTTAATGTCCAACACGCGGATTTGATCAAAAGTAACGTTTATAATTTTTCAAATGGTAATTGTTCCTTTGAGTATTGTTTCCTCAAAGAGGAAGCTTTTTGTTAGTAAATATTTTCGTGGCTCGTTGTTTTTACATGCGCATTAGGCATCGCGTACGTTGTAAATATCAAGTTCCTCTGCGAGTACGTATGTTGTTCAACAGTATCAGTGTTTAATCTACTGTTTCCAAATATCTTTATGTTTATGTGTTATTGGCGCGTGACTACATTAAGACATTTTTTCATACCCTTTACTCACTTGGCAATGCGATACACACCTTCTCTAAATAATTTGTTTCTTCTAATTTTGTTGTTTTTTTGTTGTTGAACATGTAGAATGTGTTATCTTTTCAATCTTAATCGTGATGTACACAAATTTCCATCGCGATACGAATTGTTCTTGGTCCCTGTTTGATCCTATTCCAAGGAGTTAAGAACTTTGTCCTATTAATAGATTCTCAGAACTCGCTTATCTCATCGCTAATATTTATAGTGTCTTTTGGTTAAATAGCACAAGGACCTAAGTTGCAATGTTTTCATTGAACATACATGTAAACAATATTGTCATTACTAATTGTTTTCTTAAATAAAGAACTATTGAAATGAGTCCATTGAAATGTCTATGAATTATTATCATCTAGACAAACAAAATTACATTGTGCAATAATAAAGATCTCTACATATATATATTTTTGTTCGAAATATAACAAAAACACGCTTTGAAATCTAACATCGTGTGTAGATTACTTAGTGAAGATCCAATAGAAGTAGAAAATAATTCATATCATTTTGTTTCGTATTGATATACGTTTTTCAAAGATTTTTTTGTTGAGATAAACCCGATTTCAAGACACATTATTGCATTCGTACGATTACATCGTCTTATTTTATCCATCAAGAACTTTAGCAAACAGCTACTCGAAGATTATTCCATTCTAAATATTTGAAAATGATTTGTATTCAAATACGTTGCCAAGTTAAGTATTTGGCGTGGTTTTATGGTTTTGTCTTATCACTTAGAATCGTATAAAAATACAGTATCAGTGCAGTGGTTTTTTAACAAAACTACAGTCTAGGCTTTTGTTATCTCTATCTGACTTGTACTTATCGTAATTGTACTACTTCCTACTTGCAACGTTCTACAATTGGAGAAGTGGCACTGAGTCATCATGATACAGCTTGAGACCTTGTGGGTGTTACCTCTTATATTACTTCTCAAACAGACGTCTTGTACGTACGCAGAGAGTTTTAGTAGGATGAAACTCGAAGTTGTTCAAGTAGTGAGTATCTTGCAATATTATGAAAACTTGCTACAATCAATAACGTGGCTTAAATTTAATACGATAACTCATTGTAGATTATTAATTTATCGAAAAATGTATAAATTGTGCGTATTTTTAAGAATGTTTATATCGTATAGAATGTTACGAATGTAATGTCCTAGCTTTTCAGACACGGAGAACGAGCTCCGCAAAAATATGAGTACAATCTTTTGAAATATCTCGACGAGTCTGCTTATGAACCTTTTGGTTTAGACCACCTGACTAATGTAATTATCGAAGACACTTAACAATTTAAAGTAATTCGTTCATCACCAATGATTCTGATTCTTCTCAGACTGGAAAAATGCAGGCCTACAAAGTTGGACAAAAGTTGAAAGAGCGATACAAGGATTTTCTCAATAATACGTACGATTCGCAATATGTCTACGCACGTTCGAGCGAAGATGCTCGTACAAGAATGACACTGCAACTAGTATTGGCAGGACTATTTCCGCCAACTAAAGAACTCCAGTGGAATCCTAAATTGAATTGGATACCGATACCTTACCGCTATGTCCCGCAAGAATTAGACGCCCTTCTTAAAAGTCAACACACCCGCAAGTATAGCATCTATAAATTCACAAATACATAGTACTTTACAACTTTCCAAGTAGATACAATTGATTTGTTTCAGATTTAATCAACTCTATTACGATGTATTCAAAATGCCTTGGGGTTTAGAAAAGCTAGCTTTATACGAGGATGTTTTTAATCTGTTGGATAAACTTGGTATCAAAATATTACAAAGTGATTTAACAGACTTGGCTGCAATTCATAACATTCTACTCATAAATGTAAGCCTCTTACAAGATCTTATGTTAATTACGTGTTTCATTGACTCGGCTGGATCATCTCATAAGTAATTTATTAACTCGTTCACGTAGGAGAGACTGAATCTCCCATTACCAGAATGGTACACGGATGAAATAAAGAAACGGTTTCAACAAGCATTTGAACTCTTTCACGATAGCCAGTCGTATACCCAACAAATGAAAAGAGTCAATGGAGGTCCGATAGTAAAAACATTTATTAGTAACATGAACCTCGACAACACGGTTAAAAATCCGAAAAAACTGTATTTGTACAGTGGGCATGACATGAACATAGGAGCAGTCGTCAGAGCTTTAAACGTTCGTGGCCTTGGAGACTCGGATTTTTGTAGTACTCTTATTTTGGAGAAATTGAGAGATTCCGACAATCAAGTATACGTGAGAGTAAGTAGAGTCTTCCATCTGGAGAACTAAAGCTACATTTTTAACTGTCAGTTATAGTTATTCTCACGCATATCCTCTGTTGGTTACATAGCTACTTCATTGGAATGGGATCAAAGAGGAGTTGAAAACTGCAAAGATTGGTAATTATGAAGAATTATGCCCTATTAATAGCTTTTTAGAACTCACTGGCAATGTAATACCGTCCGATGAAGAACTATTCTCAATGTACGACGAGTACGATACAAATTACGTTAAAAAATTTTTCCCTTGATAACTCGCTTATACCGATTCACGTGTTTTCTTTTTAATTTCATGTGGTTTTTATAACAAATCATTGTATTCTGTGCTTAAACATTAAACAAGCTTTTGGAAAACAACGATTCTGTTAGTTTCTCATATTGTATGCAATTCTGTCAGAAAAGATAATAAAATGTTCCATTTCAATTGTAAACTACTGGTGAAATTTATTCGATTCTTCAATGAATTGTACGGTGTAAGTACGATTAGAATCTTTACAAGTAATACGCGTGTCGTATTTTTAAATTACAAATTACAGATATTGAATTGGATATATCGAAGAAAAGATCAACTTCCGAAATACAGATAAGGATCCTTTCTAAAAAGTACAGTGGTTTACACGATGAAATAATACGACTGTTCGTTTTTTCAAATCGTCAACGATTCGTCGTGAGTTTCGTTAACGTATCGTTTGTACTTTGCTGTGAATACGAACAAATGAAACTGAGTGGTAGCAGCCACAATGCTATTTCACCGCTGTATTAGCCCCAAGTGAAAATTGTAACGCTTTTTACAGTTTTACAAAACTATGTTATAGTCTCGGACGCATTGGCGCGCTAATGCCACGTGAGCGCGTGCGCATTTCATACATACGCACTTGCGATATCTCGTCCTCTATACTCGAGAAAAACGATAATGCACTTGAACGACCGAAGAAAAAAAGAAGAAGAGGTGGCTCTCAATGCGAAAGCTACGCACACGTGTAACGGAAGCCAACGGGACCATTGTGAGGTAGCTGCAAGACGCGTTATAATTAATTGTAATTGAACTGACGACGCATTGTGTTGTTCGACTTGCGCGAGTCCAGCGTTCATTGCTCGAAGCCTAGTTCGCATTGCTTTCACACGCACATTGTCCTCAATGTGTGGGGATCGTCATTTATCGATATATACGATAAGGTGATTGACACGTCGAGAGAGAGAGAGAGAGAGAGAGAGAGAGAGAGAGAATGAGAATCACACTTTCTACGAGTAATTGGAGGCTCCCTTTGCTATTATATGTGTCCGACAGATAAAACATCCAAGAGGTTAGAAGGTAAACAGCTAGGCTACTTGATTCTTGATAAACGAACTGTCGGACAAGAGGAGATTGTAACTTGATTTACTTTGCCAGAGTTTTCCTTTGATTTAACAACGATTTATTTCTCTCTTTCTCTTTCGAAAGATGTTTTTGTTTCCTCACCCGTTAAGAGGTGATATATCTTCGTTAAATGTGTTACCGATTCATGCGAGTCGTCTCTCAGATCTTACTTTTACCTGCGTGCGATTTTGATTTTCGTTCAATACGTTAACGAATATCGACGCAAAAGTAAAAGCCAATTTCAATAATGTCTTTAAAGGCAACGATTTCGGTTATAATTGACCTTTACGCTTATTCTTGGTTTTCCAGCGATACTTCGCGATATAAGGTTACTAATATTTAAAGGTTATTTTTTTATTCAAACAATTTGTAAGCTAGTTGGGTATCCATCCAGAGATATTTCATAGCGGATGGACATGAGAAAGTTGATCTTTAACTTTGAAAGATACTCTATCTCTTCTCGTAGCATTTGTTTACATATCTTTACAAATTTTCCCGGAGTTTTACCCGACGAAGAAAAACAAAAAATCGGTCGATGATAATAACGTTATGAATAATGTCTTAAAATGATCCTGCAGGTATTACAAGTTCAAGTATACTGTTGATACATTCTAACAAAAATTTCCCGTTCACTCTCTCGTAAAATCACAAAACATCATCATCCGGAACTGGCTGGCAAAACAAGCTTGGGAGACGGAAAAAAAAACAAAAAAGTCGCAACCATTCAGCAGAAAACGGAAGCCAAGGCTCGTTCGGAGGCAACGTTTACAGCGGCTACACGAAACCAAACACCAATGGGGGCTGGCTCGCGCCATAAATCTCCAATGCAGGAAATTGCGTTCGGCCTGTCATGCGCAACACAGTTGTTCGAATTAGATGTGTACGGTAGCGAGAGGAAAACGTTTATGCATGCAAAATTGTAACCGTCTCTCTCGTCTCTCGTCTGAAACTCTCGATCGGTTTCAGACAATTTTACCATGATGCGCTACTTGGTTATCGAGAGAGGAGAGGAGAACGCGCGTGCTTTTGCTTTATCGGCGGAAAATATTTTATAGCGCAATTTATTGCCACAGCGATTATTCCAATGAAGTTCCACTCGTTTTGCTTTTGCTTAAATATGGAGAGATTAGGATGTAGAAAGTACGATGGTTGCTATGTTAATGTTCACCATGAATTACTTTTGTTTTATGTCTAAGATAGACCTATATCTTTTCCTTGCTTTTCCTTGCTTTTCCTTCATTTTAAGCTATCATTACCGGATTGTCCAATCTAATGGTTTTATATTGATGATCATCGGTTAAAGTATCATTTTAAAAATAACCACAGAGATTTCCGTTAAACCTAGCGTTGTACATTTTTGCGTTTATTCTATTAGAAAAAATTCGCTTTTCGCGTTTCGCTGTCTCGTGACTATTTCATCATCTGAATTTGTACAAAATTATGTTTGAATAAGGCTTTCTTGAAACTCTAATCGTCGATAAGCTTTCAATACATGACCGTTTGCTATCCAAATGCATTTATAACGAAATTCCATTTTTGATGGGTTCTACTTCCGGAACAGTTGATGAAATATGACAGTATGATACTATTAGTTAGCCAGTAGCAATAGTCATCCATCTTTATGAGATTTAATCTACTTTGAAGAGTATATCAAAACAAGGTATTTGTGTGTATCATGGAGGTGCATCCTACACATGCGCGCGCGCACACATACGTGACAACATTCCACGAGATGCTAACCCAATCCGCGGGGCGGACGATTAACTAGTGGAATGTCGCGTGACTAATTACTCCCCAAGCTAAGAGCAACACGGGTGACTCTATCTTCTGTGGTGTGCTGAAAAATCGCATAGCCGAGGCCTCGTTTCCGTCGTCGGCATCAGACGTTCCTCCTCTGTACGCGGCCAATTGACAGATAGCTACGCGCGCAACGTTTTTAGTTACTGCCCCACACGCAACTATGTGCGACATTTTATTTGTGTTTTTCTTACCTCGAAAAACTTGATATTCGTGTCTATTAAGATATATCTATTCCGTGGATCTGACTGTGACATCAACACTAACAGTAACGTTTATTAAAACGATCTCAATTGAATAAACTAGTACATGGTTGAGGTATCAAGGGTCCACAAATCGTGTAAAACACGTTAAATAAATAATTTCGTTGCATTTCAACAGGTTTGCGTTTGAGAAAATCAATTTGTTTTGAGTTGAATAGGTCACATCAATACGTATCGCAAATTATGTTACATCTTCAATGCTCTTTCCTCAATACGCATTACTCGTTAGTTGAACATTCTTAAATATATCTTATTCAGTAAAGACATGAATTCAAACTATAGCTACGTTTCAGTTAAACAGTCATTTTGCTCGAGTTCTTTTCAAAAGAAAACCTAACAAATAAAATACTGCAAAGAATCTCTGTTGAGTTGAAGAATCCACCTCGCTATATAGCCACTTGGTGTCTCTCGGTATTTCGCGGGTCGCGAGTATTTCGGTCCAGCCGTGCGGAATGCGAGGCTTAAAGTCGGATAAAAGGCCAAATGCATTCGCGAGCGAGCGAGCGAGCAAGAGAGAGAGAGAGAGAGAGAGAGAGATAGAGGAGCAGTCGCTGACAAGAAGCGCCTCTTCGCCAAGAATTCGGACACGAGCGCTAATGAGTTTAGGCGTAAATACTCAGCTCTTTTCATTGTAAAGTTCTCTCTCGCGCGTAATTTAACGCTTCTTTATTACATCGCTTCTGCCATCGTTTGGCTGTCATCTCTAATCGTTGCACAGTCAACGTTCTGTCACCAACTGTATATTCAACGCAAACATTGTCTTCGGATCACCTTGATAACAGCTTAAATCCCATATGAACGTTACCATAGTCGTTACAACATTTTACATCGCATTAGATTATTTTTACAAAGTCGAGATACTATTCACTATCAAACAAATTATTGTTGAATTCAATTATATTAATTAGAAATTATATCCGTGTAGGATCTTTCAATAAACGTTTTGATAACGCCACGTGATTTTTACGAAATAGTTCAACAGCGTCGCGTGCTATCACGTCAATGTTATTTTGAAAAGAAGAACGGAATAATTATCGCACGGCTGATAAAGCTAATAAATTCAGAAATGTCTACCTTTAATGAGTTATTTTACGGCGGCTGTTGGGAAAACGTGTCATCGCTTTTACAATTGTAAGTAATAATAGACACTTTGTATTCATTAAAACAAAATTGAAATCAGTTCTTCTCTCGCTTAGTTACTATACATGATTAAACTAAATCCGTACACACGACAGCAGCAACAAAAGTAAACTAAAGAGATCATCGTCGAGGCGCTTCATTGTTCGCGCAAACATTGGAGTCGACCTGATTTTTTTTTATGAAAAATTGAAGGAAAGTTATATTCAGTAGAATATGAAGTACAATACTGCACTTGGGTGAATAGGAAAGTTAATCAGGCGCGCACTCACTTTCGAGCGAATAACTCTCTCTCTCTCTCTTTCTCGCGCGCACATTTTATGGTAACGAGAATTTGCAAAGTGGAAAAGGAGAAAAGCGACGTTCGAGATTTGTTATAAACTTTTACTCAATGACAATTGGTTCGTCAATGTATTGATTAACATTAACATCAATTCAACGTACGATAATCATTGTAAAATTTCACGTAAATATTTAGTTTCGTTAACAGCTGCGGCTGCATAGACTCATCGTTTGAGCTTATACAAAGTGCTATTGTTTGAATGTTCTAAAATAAATATCTCGTTTCTTGCAGTGCATGTATTATTTTTAATCGTGTAAACGTAAATGTGGTTGAAATATCAAATTAATTTATCTATTATTAATTTATCATATTTTCAGTAATATAACGAAGCTGATAACAAATATCCTTTTACTTTCTAGACGGTTAGTTTGACAATTATTTGTACTATTGGAATATACTTCGCAAACAGAACCAAAATCACAGTATTCGCGTTACATCAGACTACTAGAAAAAAATATCACGTAAATACAGTGCTGACAAGCTAACAATCATGGACAATCTGACGATCATTAACAGTTACTTAAAATAACTCAAGCGCGTTAATATATTTAAATTGGAGCGGGTCGTCGTCGCTCATCTGCGCAGCAACAACGTTTTCTCTCTGCACGCACGCAATAATGTAAAGTAATTTGACGTGACTGAAAACGTATAATAAACGCGAACTACCGTTCAAGTTTAACGATTTAGTACGCTCGTGTCTGTAGTTTTTATATTATTACCGCGATTAAGCTTTTCACCTGTGAATTTCGGTTTCACTTTAGCCTATATACGTACATGCGTCAAGGTTCAGGTCACGATTTGTGTGCGCGTGCACACCCTCTCTGATCTTGGCATTTTAGATGTTAATTCGCGAGAGTTTTATCTCACGATCTCTGCAGTTTGTTGGACAACTGTATTATAGGGATGGTTGTATACTTTCACTCAATTCGGAATCTGAATTAGCTGCTTATAATTGATACTCTTATTTCATTTGAAATCTATCCTACATGATTGTCATTCGACAGCTTCGCTTTGTACGTGAGGATGTTTGTTTCCAATGTGAGATTAGGACACTCGAGTGCTTGATCTTATTTTTTGCAAACCGATTTCACTTTGATAGATTCTTTTACTTGATACGAGACTGGTCGAATAAAATATCTCTACGGAACAAAAAGAAAGCTATTTAAAAAAAATATTTGTTGAGAAATTCGGTACGCTTCTGCATATTCATACACAAACATCATTGAATTGGAAGAAATAGAATTTTTTAAAATATACCAAGCAGCGAGCTTCGGCGTGTATTGAAAAACGTAGAGTTTTCGCTTTGCAATCCTGCATTACTCGTTTCAATTTGCAAACGGTTAAGCGATAGTATGAAAGTGAAACTTGAACGTATCACTTTAGTCATAAACAACTGCTCGAACAACAAAAGAAATGATTTGATTAGAGAGCTAGAGGGAGAGAGATGGAGAGAAAGAAAGACAAGAACGCGTTGACGTTAAACAATTGAATCGGTCGAAACGCGACAAGCAAAACAATGAGCGGAGCACAATATGCACACGCATAGCGCGCCGATCGTTAAAGATGGAAGTCGCACCGATCGAACATCGCGCGCGAGAAAACACATAAAGCTCTCGAAACGACAATTTATGGTTCCGCTCTGTCGCGAAGATTCTATTTATATCCTAGAGCAGCAATATTTTACGTTACGACGACCTTCCGCTTATGACGGTTTTATTGGACATATATACTGGCAAATGACAAAATTAAACTGCGAAATATTGATTAGAATGTTGGCGAACATTATAGTTATCATTCGAAAGCTTCAATTATTTTATGAAAGGTAGCTATATACCGTTGATTTATTTTTTGAGATATCAAAATAAAATACAAATAAGAAATTGAAACTTTGCATTATCAAAACCAGTTTAGATTGGCGATTGAAATATTTCAAAGTATTTTACTTGATCAACGTTTGAAAATAGAAACAAATATAGTATTTCATAACTTTCATAATTCTTAGATCAGCCAAAGTGCGAATATGTTCCTCGAAGCGTCGTATTTATGGAAGTCTATCCCGCTCAGCTAGGTACATCGCATTGGACAAATAGGAATGCCAGTACAAACAGCTTCTAGTAGACATTACAAAGACTATTTGGCTCGTCGACGACTTGGAACAGCCGTCTCTCTTTCTCTCGTTGACGGCATAACGAACGCGTCACTTTTCGCCTGCAAATCCCATCGCTGGAGTGATTCTCAAATAGAAGAGAGCGATACAGCCCTTTTCAAGTAAGAGTGCAAGAGAGAGAGAGAGAGAGAGAGAGAAAGAGAGACTAAGTACTCTCGGTTTGTCACGAGTGACTGAGCATAACTAGCATGCGTTCTTATCTCTTTACTCTATGCTTCATACGCGCTTGTTTTACTCACAATGCGATGCTTTACTATGTTTTACATACGTATCACGATGCTCATGTTTAGTCACTTTACAGTAACTTTCAACTATATTTTACTTTGGTATTTAACCAAATTATTTGCGGCTGCCCTACTAATTTTTCATTCGTAACTTAGAAAAGTTAAATTAGCTAAATATTCCTTTTCGATTTCTACATTTTTTTAGTCATATTTCAACCATTTATAATACCTTCTACATTTTTCAGAAGTTTTTATATAAAACTGAAATTTTAGTTTTAGTTAAAGTGAGTGTGATAATGTAGTGCTATCTATATACTATTGAGCATTCGTGAAAAAAAATACGACTTATCGTTTTTCTTATAAGGTGAAAATAGATATAGGGTTGATAGTTTATGGACTTTCGGTATACTTACCTCGATCGCTACTGCGTACCTGAACACCAACATATATAATTTTAAATTTCTCACAAAAATAGATTCATGTGAACAAGATAATGGTGATTTAAATGTTAATGTTTTCCCATATTGATGAATCATTTCTTTCAAAAATAATAAAAATAAAATAACGAGTCTTATTCTCCCTAAATAGTACACGACACAAATGTGTATCATTTTTGCAATTGTGACCAGTATCCTATCTAATCCGCTATTTAAACATAAAAGCCACGGAATATCATGCAAACACACGTTCCTCGAATGGCTTTTTTCGTGCACACACATACAAGCGCAGACCACGGCCAAGAGAGTACATCAAGGCCCCGCCGGCACGAAAGTGTCTCGATTGATCAACAAAGAAACGAGTTAGTGGGTGGCTGCACGAGGTAAAAGGGGGAAAACAGATAAAAGGCGAGGAGCGTGACGTTGACGTCCGAGAAAAGAGTATATAGAGCCTCTTACGGGATAATCACTATAGGCCGTATTACGTGCCAGAACCACGAGAGAAAGAGAGAAAGAGAGAGAGAGAGAGAGAGAGAGAGAGGTCAGAAGGGAGCTATGCAAATTACCAAGTAAAGGGAGATGCTTGTTCGGTCATCGAGTATTACCTTCTTTCCCTTCTTTCTGCCATTCTTCTTTCCTCTCCTCTCCAGGAATTTCTCTCGCACTCTTGCTCCAATGTATATCCTTAGCTTTGCTTTTTCCTCTAGTCAGGATGTCATTAGATTGCTCTTTTTCCTTATTTTTTTATTGAGTTTTACCTTGAGAATGACGATCGAATAGTCGCGAGAATTGGATCCCGCGAGTAAGTGAACGTGCGAAGAAAAGTGTAAGAAAAACTTATTTCAATTCGAATTTGAATTCAAATTTCCTTGAGTATTAAAGGATTTTAATAGCAGTTAATAATAGTACATTCACGATTCATGGCGTAAAACATAACTATATTTAAACATTTGAAAATATTTCATTAAAAACACTCAAAGGTCTTCTTCGTCAACGAGAGAAGCTTTCATTAGGTTACCGTACATTCACATTTAAATATCGGAACGACTCGTCTGTTTGTAGTAACAATTAATAAATGATTTCGGTTCAAGAGGTGTCCTGATAATATAGTAAAATCAATTGTAAAAAGGGAAATGCGTTGTTTTCCAATTTTAAAAAATCCGACACTAACTAGGCTGTATTAACATTTGCTACTATTATTGTTTGCTCTAAACAATTCCGAATCGAAGCTTGACATAGTCTACTTCTATACGAACATACGCAGAAAAAAATACAAGTTCAAAGCTGGGTAGAACGATAGGTTGATCGGTATACACCCGAGGCAAATTCGTGCTGCTCTCGACCACTGACACAAAACTGTTTGGAATGTTTGCCGCGTGGGCCTCTCGATCATGGATCCGTTACTTTATATCGCGCCTTTTATCTGGACTACACGGGCGTGGATGCATCGAACGATACATATAAGTAAGTTTAACAGCATCGTGTGATCACCGTGTGCAATTCCCATTGTTTCAAATAAAGAGAAGCTAAGTTCATCCCCTCGAGCTCTCTGTTCTCGTCGTCGTTTCTACGTCGTTTCACTTGTCTTGAGATTTTTTTGGATAGCCAATTCCGGAGCACAATGTAAATTGCCTTGAGGGTGATCAGTAGATTTTACGAGATTTATAGCTTGTAAAAAAATTCTAAACATCGTTGGTCCAATTACGTCCAGCTGTACGATATCTGTACGGTTACAGTCGCGTTCACAAATTCGGAATCATTAGGAAAAATAATCTTAAGAGCAAAATCACGATATCCTGGTAAGTATTGGTCGTACGTAGACTTTGAAAAAGCATTTGAAAATAGAAACTAAAAGCTATCTTGTTGCTGGTATCCGCAATTTCACAACGTATTTTCTACTCATAATCGCTGCACCCAACACAAAATGTTACGATACAATTCAGAATTTTCTTTCCACCCAAGTAACTGTTTAACTTCATAAAAGTTATACAAAGTATTCTTTAAAAATCTATTATTTAATTTTTTTAATATGTGCATTATTATTAGTTAACAAATGAAATCTATTTATTCCCACCGGACAAAGATACCGAAATCCAGCAAAGATGTCAATGAAACAGATAATATCCTGCATTTATTTGAATTATTATTAATGACGATATAGTTTTGAACTTTTGAAGATCAAATATCACTCTTATACATACCTATGCGAAGAGAAATATCATTTGTGTTATATGAGTGAATACAAAGATAAATTTTTGACGAAACAAAAGTTATCTATCAATTTCCCAAACACTTCCGAACGATGTCAATTTATACCTAACATATGCATCGGTACGTTTGATGGAACTTCAAGAGTCGATAAAAAAATCATACATTTTCAATACGGTGAGATAAAACGACTGAATCGAAGTATACAATTAATTCACCTATTGAAGCTAAATAATTGTGTAAAACCTTATCACTAATCAAACAGAAGTATACGTGAAAATACGATATCCTATTGAAGATCCATAACAAGAGAATTCAAGTGAAAAAAGACGTATGGTGTTTTCTTCTTTGTGACTTATCAAGCTACTTAATCCCGATGCTTCTGATGACGACGTCACAGACAGCAGTAGTCGATCGCATATATGCCTGGCGAGTGAATCCGTTACAGTTTCGCGAGAGCGACGCTCGCTCTAACGGTGCGGGCGAGTTTTCTTAGAAGCGAAGGCGGCGTGCTATTTAACGATCTCTCTCTCTCTCTCTCTTTCTCTCTCTCTCTCTCTCTCTCTCTTTCTCTCTCTCTCTCTCTCTCTCTCTCTCTCTCTCTCTCTCTCTCTCTCTCTCTCTCTCTCTCTCTCTCTCTTTCTCTCTCTCTCTCTCTCTCTCTCTCTCTCTCTCTCTCTCTCTCTCTCTCTCTCTCTCTCTCTCTCTCTCTCTCTCTCTCTCTCTCTCTCTCTCTCTCTCTCTCTCTCTCTCTCTCTCTGTTACTCGCTTCCCCTCGCTCTTTGTCTTTGTCTTTGTCTCTCTCTCTCTCTCTCACTCTCTCGAGGGGCCGCGCCCGCGTTTCAAGGTCATCTCAAGGCACGACGCGCTTTTCTATAAGATGTCATTGCGTCCTGCGACCGCGCGGTTTTACTTCGTTTTCCACCTTGGTTCGCTGCTCCTGCCTATACGATGTGACATATTTACTCTTGATTGCGGTTTTTATACTTGTTTGCTCACTTGCTTGCTTGTTTTTCATGCTATGTCACCGGGAAATTTTGCCGTTAGGAATTTTTACGGACAATTATAATGATTTCTTCGAGATAAATTAAAACGTTCGGAATGGTTGCGATTGACAATAGACTCCAAAGAGTTATGACGTTTTGGCAAAAATATTGCAAATCACTAGAATTGTATCGTCTATTGATATCGGGATTTCGGGATAATCATTGTTTCGGATATTTTAACAAATGTGTGCTTTTCTGTAAGATAAGTATAGTCATCGATCAATCGTTCTTCTTTTTGATGAAATATACAAGTTAAATTTTACGTTGATAAATACTTTAACGACGCTTAATATTTCTTTCGTACTTCATAGACAGCGTGCGACTATATTAAGTGAATATTGTAAAACAAATAGAATATGAAGACTTATAGTGTATAACATTACATGTACGTATGCCTAGCATAAAAAATTTCGACTCTGACAATAAAGAGTGGTAAATTAGTACGAACACTTGTACATCCAAGTATTGGACAAAATAAATAATTTTAATCAATTTTAATAAATGATCGTATTGAAAAGGTATATCTCCATTAAAACACGCGAAACGTTGAACATTATTAAATTTGACGATCCCTGTAAGTTTCAATGGCACATTATGCAGACATCTAATAGTGGTGTATCGAACTATAAAATTGTTTCTGGTCGAGTCGAAAGAACAAGAGGAAGATGTTTAATATCAGTACGTCGTTTTCTCTTGCCACCACATAAAGAACATAACTGTAATGCGACTACCTATAATCAATCCATTGAATTTAAGTTGCCACTAACTCAATCTCTCGATAACTCGCACGCGAATAATTAAAATCCTCTATAAAAATTAATAAATCGCACAAAAAATCAAGTTGTCACTTGCGCGTTCTTGTCTCCTTTCATTTTGTTCGCTTGGAAAAGCAAAGAGGTATGCAGAAGTGTCGCGACTTGGCGAAAATAGGCGAGCGCATAAATCGAGAGCGCACATACGCGGATGATAGAATTCGACGCGGATTCCACACCGGCGGACGGAAATAGAGAGGGCGGTGCACACGTTCGTAAGAGAGAGAGGTAGAGTACCGCATGGGCTGCGTGCTTGAGCTTTCTGTCACCTCGTTCGAATACTCTATAGCACAGGTGATGGATTCTTGCTACTGAATCATCTGTTCATGTTCATACTAAAGCTGCTTGTATACGCAAAGTACGCGTGCGCGCCTACTAATTTTTAATCGGTTATACTTAACAACGCGTTTTCCATAGCATTTTTTGTTCATCTAACGACGTCGCTCTTCTTATTTTCAGAGTTTGACCTTTCAGTAGGACAGGATTACTAGTAATATGGTTCTATTCCATCATACTTGAATATCAGTGGATCAATGAATTAGTAGATTGTCGATAAGCAATAATACATCCAAGTGGAAAATATCGCCGGTATATTCCTATTTATTTTTCTAGCCAGAAACGTAATAATACGGATGAAACCGAAAGCAACATAAATCATTCGACGATGTTTCAGTGAGGTTTTAACATTATTGAGATCCAGGGGTATAATGTTGGGAGGTAGAGCGATGTTTTGCAACAGAGTGCCATCCGGTCCTATTTCGAGGCCAATTTACAGATTCCGCGATAGAGTGAGTGTGTATATAAGCATCTCTCGTGCGCGCTACCACTCCCAACGCATTACGGGGCCACAGCGCGTGGCCGACGACGACGCTCGTAAATCCATCGTCGCAAACCACGTATACCTATAGCTATCAAACTGAATGTGCGTGTGTACGCGAGAGAGTAACGTGAGAAAGCGCGAAATTGCCGTTTATGGCTTCTCTTAGAGATAGTGAAAGGTACTTTTTACGAGCGATGCTCCTTGTGACCCAGCGACAACAATGTTTTCGCTTGATATGATTATTACATCGTGAGGTTTCACTCTTGTTTTTCCCTACAAGCGTGTATAACGCCAATTGTTTGGGAATCACACACGTATATAACAATCACTTGACGCTCTTGGGAATTGTAACGGTGCATAAGAGAAATTTTCCGGCAATTTTAGTTGCTTTTTTTTCATTGATTGCTCGATTATATCCACTATTATTCAAACAAATGGGATTGTTAGAAGTTTTTTATGCATCCTTAATGTTTCTTTTTCAAGATTTACAAACTTGCGAAATTCCGTATGCATGCTTCTAGAATTTCCATTATAAATTATAAGAAACGAATGAATGGGTAAACAGTCTAGTTCCAAGCTCGGACTATATATACTGATTTGATCTAAGGTGATTTTGAGAACGAGGTAGTGTCATACGCAGGAACTACTTTGCAACATTTAAAACGTTTGTGTAAATACTCATACTGAAAAGTATGAGTATTTGCGCTTTAATGATTTATAGAGTTTTGGAATAACAGACAGGCTCGACTTACCTATTAGAACAATCATAAAAAAGCTCAAATATACCATATAGCTATAATTAATTTGTTGATTCAAGCCAGAGCGCAAGTACGCGAAAGTGACACGAGAACAACTAGCGAATTCACATGTTAGAAAGCTGTGGCAAAAGAGTATACCGAGCTACAAACTTTCGCGGTCGATTCGCAATATCTCCCCATCGTCATGTTCCCGACTTGCGTAATCACGCGACATTTCTCAAGTGCGCTCGTTAAGTCCGCGGAATTTCAATTGTGGACTGACATTTTAAAAAGTTTTAGTACAAATTCTGCAAGTGTACTTTGTCGGTTTTCTATTTCATTGTGCACGATAAGAAGTGCCGCTCAATAAGTTTCTGGATGAGTAGGAAAACTTGACGAATTCAATCGTTATAATTTCATTACCGATTACTACTATTTTAAACGCATTTTCATTTTCACTAAAAAAAGATCATTTTGTTTTGCTCAATATTAAACACTTAGTAAATATTAACAGATTATCCATCGTTTTCAAAATGTATCGTATACGTACAAAATTTGGATGAACCTGTACTGGACTTGTTCAATTCCTTTTGATATGATACGAATATTTTCTTCCACTTATCGTTGAAGTAGTTGGAAAAAGCACCCGAGTGCATATTGAAATTGATTCGGACTTGAGTTTGATAACGTCAAGAGTTGCACAGTTATGAAAGCACAGCGATCATTTTAAGGATGCTTGGTGCCGAAGATGATAAGACGGGGCGCCGGACCGCTCGGAGCCGCCGAAACTTTTAAGGAAGCTATATATACATACGAATAGATTTGATCGAGGCGAGTCTTTACTCGTATGTCTTGTGACGAACTCGTGAGAAATACGTCTATAAGATAAAATTATCGTGTATTTGTTCAAGTACGTAATGTAGTTTGTTCGTGCAAATTGAATATACGTAACCCGCACGAGTTACACGTTTAGCATCAACATTAAATAAAAATAACAAATACTTGACCAGTTCTGGTAACAATAAAACAAAAAAATCACTCGAAACGAAAAAGAATTCTTATGTATAAACGGGACAACTTTGACGATGGAATTTCCGATTAAACTGACACATTTGAAGATTGTAAGTTTTAGAAAGATTATAAAAAGCACCTTTTCCTCAATTTAAGAGTACCTTCGGACATTGTAGCATTTTAATATTTCACCTTACTTATGAATTGCTATCGTTGATAAGACATACAAATTCATAAAACGTAATCGCAATATCTGAGATTATATCTTAAAGAAAACAATCACATTATTATAATTTATTCTTGGGCCATCCGAAGAACCCCCTTCGCGGGGAATTACTCGTATCTTATTTCGCGATCTCTTTCTTGTCAAGTTTATCAGTTTTCAAAGATAATTCTATGAATGTCTAATCTATACGCGATAATCAATCTCCTTATTTTATTAAAGCGTTGCGCAGTATAGACTGCAAAGTGCGATTCTTAAAAATATTCGAATCGGATGTCAGATGTCTGTTTCAACTTGCATTAAAAACAACCATTGAGGTGCGCAGTCGACTTTTGTTAAATTTAATATCATTGGATACCGTGAAACGAATCAACTTGGAAAAACGGATTGGAAGCAATTCGAATTTTCGGTTTTGGCATTGTTCTTAATGGCTTCCGTTCAAAATTGTGTTGCGATGTTAACATTAATACCGATTAGTGCATTATTATACACGTTAGTAGTATTCGCGTTAGCAGACGAAAATCAGGGTTTTTTACGAGACGTTAGTTTACCGGCTCAAGATTCCGTTCTAATGGCAAACGGTACGCATCTTTTCACAATCCTGTACTCTAATGTTTCTCATGGGACGGAACAACTTCGAATAAGTGTCAATTCAACTAATGGGCAAGATTTGAACACGTGCAATTTGACGGTGCGTTTTGAACCCGACAAAGACAGGATTGCGCGTGGCGTTCGGAATCTTCTTAAAGGAGCAGTGCTTGGCGATGGACGTCATATCGTCACTTGGAGTTTGCATTGGAACAACGGATCGAGCGAGTTACGACCATTGCTGATCGAGCTGCAACAGTGCAATTACAAGTCGCTCTTATTACCCATTAGACCCAATGATGTGTTTATCAGGCAATTGCCTTGGATTGTTCCGTACAAGAATAGTTTTGACATTTTCTTCGAATCCGACGAGTCGCCGCAAAAGTGTATGCCTTGTCGTTTTAGCGACCAAGGCGAACAAATCGAACTCAACGGTGGAATCAAAGAGGTTACTTCAACGGGGCCTTTTCTTTTTCAACCGCTGGATATCACTAACACAAGTAAAGGATATTTTTACGTGCGCAATTCGTTCGATTTGCCCAACGAAACAGCAACAGTGCAGCTACTCAATAGTACTTTTAACGTTCTCAAAGAAACAGTTGTCGATTATAACGTTGAAGCCATGTCTACGTATTATGTAAGTACACGTTCAACCAGTTTTTTAACGAAATGCCTTTCTCTAAATTTCAATTGATTGTTGCCTCGATCTAACGACTCGCTTACAAATTTGCAAATAAACCGTTATCAAAAAAGAGCGTGGAAACACAGTCGTTTGTATAAACCGTTTAACGTTTATTTTATTGGTTACATTAGTACATGTAATCTATGTTTGCTTAAGTAATTATAATCACGTAAGTCGATTGATTTTTCAACACGCTAAATTTACCGCTAACGTGCATTCGTAAACGACACTAATTTTTTAACTTGCAATAACACGATGAAACGTATGAAGACTCACGTTTATTTATCTAATCGAATCTAGAGAATAAGGCTAACCTGATATCTGTTATTCGAGTAAAAAATCTTAAACGTAAAAACAGAAAATTGATCATTTTGTAAACTTATAGGTTGAGTCCTTTATGCAAAGATACAAAATTCTAGGACTCAGTAATAAGTTCGCTAAGTTTGACATTCAAATTAATTTGTCCTTTGAATTAGAACTACACATCGCAAATATCAATTATTCATTCAGTAATATTTCTGTTACAATTTTACAGAATAACGACAGTTTATGGATTTATCTCGGTAAAATTTGGACAAAAAACTGGCACGGTATCTATTACCAGCGTTACAATTCCAATTTGGATTTAAAGTACTGTACTGTTATTCCATTATTTTGGGGTCAGATAGGACAACGCATGTCGCTAAATGTTGACTCAAATGGCTATTCGCACTTAAGTTTAACAGTACAAGAAACCAATAAAATTGCAAAAAAGTATCGTTACATTCGCCTAGACGCGTCTGGTATGAGCGACAAAGTTTTGGAATTTGGTAAATTTGAAGGAGCGACATCTGATGGGGAAACACAGAATCTAATTGTTGGAGACCATTATTGTCTTGTAAGCTTAGAGATGGATGGTAATGGCGCTGCTAAACGAACAATTGTTAGGTGTATCGATGTCAGGAAAAAATACGAAACGAAGAGTTATATATGACAACCATATATTTATAAGGTAATTTATACGAGATATCTTCATTTCTATTTAAAATATACGTTTACTTTTTTTAGATTCCCAAAAATATGTAATATTTCTTTTATGTTACAAGTACAGACAATAACTCAAACATGAAAAAGCTATTGTCTGGGAAATTGAAAGACTATTTCGAGAATACAGTAATCAAATGGTAGTCAAGGCAAATGACTAAAAAGATGTTTAACCGAAGAAAAGAGAAATGAAGGGAGGAGAAGCGAAGACGACCGACCGAATGAGGATGGTACAGCAGTAAATTGACATTATTTTTGTTTTATATATTGCGACGCATGAAATCTGATATTAGTTTTATAGTCTGTAATGTGTACATCTCCGAGTACAGAATAGTGTATGGATGTATAGATGTTATCGTAGAGATAGGTGTTATATGATTCTGTAGATTAAACTATAAGTTGGTGGCACAAAAAGATACTTGTTTATACTACGTATATAAAAAAGAAGAAATCGAAAATAATTCGATACATCTGACACTCTTCAAAGAATACATTACGAGAAAAAGACGTTGACACATCAATTATCCACGATTACTTTTGCGCAATAAAACAAACTGCTTTCAAGTCATCCAGCCCTTCGTATAAATAGCTCTCGAGCGGCGATATAAAAGCTCTATGGCATAGTGCGTCGTCACTTGGCTGATATTATATTTCGAGTGGCACAGTTAGTGCAGAACGGCATACCATCGTGACTTGGTCACTCCATTTAACCTATAATATTTTAATCGGGAGCCGCGCGGCGCTGTGAATCTCAGCATGCCGCTCGTCGTTGTCTATTTGCATTCCCTCGTGGGCTACTACGCTACTGCTGCGCAGCGCTAATTAAAGAAGTCGCTTCATTAGTGCGTGCGCTCCCTCGTAATTTTCGGGAAATCGAGCTATAGCGCCGACCACACTTGGCTTAGCAAGCATACTATCGCGCACTGTCTTGAGCGTAATATATACATGCTCCGACTGGAATATGCCTGACTTGTTGTCGATTTACTTGCTTTTCGATATAGATTATATTTTCAAAGCTTATTAGCGTGTCTCGCTAATCAGGATGATTGATAGGGACTCTGACGAATAAGTTTGTATAGCTAGGCTGTGACGTCTGTATCACCGATCGGTTTTCACGCCTCGTGAAAATTTACAAACATTGTAATTTAAAAAGAGGAATAAATGAAACAGTTAAAGAATTATTTTCTCGTTGTAATTTTGGGTGCTCCACAAATGAATTACCATGAGTACCATTTGCGATTGATTATTGGAACGGCAAATCTGCTTAAAAAAATTAAATACTAAAACATAACACGATTCAGTTCCGTTTCCAATAACGAATACATTCAGCTCTTTTATTGTTATTCTGTAGCGAAAAATAATATCATTGGGCAATTCCTTCTTTATTACACTTTTTTATGATGATAATTATCACAGGGGTCTAAATAATTATTGGTTATTAAGAGTCCTCTACGTATAAATATAGAACCCAATATCAAAACATATATAGTCAACGGAAACATTTGTATCCTTTGCTTCGCTTCGAGTCAATTTGATAAACTAAAACATAATATAACTAGCTATCGTCTTTAGCCTCTGGGATTACATCTATGTCCTCTAATTCAAAACAATGATTATTAGCCTCTTCGCGTGCTCTTGCCAAAGCTGAGATACCGCTGACTGGACTAGATTGTTTATTAAGCATTTTGACTTTGTCGCATCTTGATGGAATTGCTCTCTTCAAATGAAATCACAGAGCGTCCTTGGGTCTATTTCTAAGATAGACGGAACCAATCGTTCCCTCATTTTTCTCTTTTCCGTCAATTAGCGTGTTTAACGAACAGTAATGTTACAATTGTCAAATACCCGGCGGCAATTTCTCGAACTGAAGTCTTGCGGAATCTAGAAGTCTTGTACAGTTGTGTACCGATAAGACTACTGATGTCTTGTACCGTCGTGCTTGTTCTTTTACCGTTTTAAGAATTCGTTACAATATACGATGTCTCTTCAGCTTTATTATCAATAAATATCAAAGTTAAATTAGAACTTTAAGAAACAGCTTGGCCAAATGCACCGAAATTGATCCGATGCAATTTTACACAACTAATTCATTGATTCGAATTTTTTATCCATGTTTTGTCATTGAAACGAAGAGAAACCTAGGATATATATTGTCACAATTACTATATGTATTTTTATGAGCTGCATCTACGCACAGAGGCGCCTTGACTAGATTTGTTATTACACATTTAACGGATCATTTTTAATAACAGAATCCAACTCAATCGATTGAAGTAGTATTGATAACAAAGAAACAGTCAATAGCATTATCGTGAATAAATAATTAAGAAGTGCTTGGATAAAAGCAAAAATTGTCTCAACTTCTCCAAAAAAAATACGTCTAAATAATCGTTGCCTTAAAGAGTTATAAATGCGTTTGACGTGTGCATTTTTTCTATTTGGCGAGTATTCCTCGTACTTTTCATCGAGTACTAGTAACCGCCGTGACGATGCGTATAAAATTGTATTAGACGTTTTAAGCGTGCCTAGGGCTTATGATTATATTGATATTATAGGCCTCATCTCATACGAGATATCGGCGAAGAGTAGCGAGGGTATATTTTTGATACTATGATTCGCGTTGAATGTATTTCGCCCGTGCACAACGACCACAGGCGCATCAGAGGCTAAAATCGGCCACACTCTCGGAGATATGCATACTCTTGCGTGGTCAGTGTCGGTTCGAAATATACTATATGCTTTTACTTTTTTTATTTGTACGAGCGCACACATACTCTAATCGAAGCTTTTAAAGAGCTTGCAACTATAAGTATTATTCGTTGTAATGCCAGTTTTATCCACGGTCGAAGACCGTAGTTCTAGCATGACGGTAAGTATGCGTTTTGCACTTTTTTTATATAAAGCAGGCCTAGTGTGCATGCGGGAAATGTATTTTCTGAAATATTATAAAGAAAAACCAGTCAATTTTACGAAAGAAAATGAAAATTCTATTAAAATTTGTTATTTAAAAAAAAGTTAAGCCCTTCTCCAACCTCCCCCCCCCCCAGACAACAAAAAATAAAACGAACATCACTTTAAAAAAAGTAAATTTCAGTAAATGCCTTCGAAAAACTGGTTTCTCATTGATTCATTAACTACGTGGAATGATCACAATGTATTTTTTATCGCCATCTATTAAATCAACCGTTTATTACAGTTTAAAAATTAAAATAGTACGTGTCGTAACTTTCAATTTTGCTTTAATTTGAGTTTGATATTTTAAAGGTAATCTAAGGAAACTTATTATTACTCGAAAAGATCCGATTTAACAAATTTCGATCACTCGCTCAAAGTCGTGAAATATTTACTTTGAAATGGCTTTTCTATTTCCGTTCTAGAAACAACAATGATAAAATCGAAATATACGACGAAAGAGCTGTAATTTTATACATTACTACAGTGTAGCATCGAATTGTTCATCAGTCAAGAGCAGAACACTGGCCTTATTGGGTGCGACATAAGATTCTGATCAGTACGTTTTCAATCGCGAATACCAAATGCACAAGTTCGCCCTATAATTTATAAAATTCCCCGGGCTTTTCTCCGAGACTGCACTCTTTTGCGGAGTACTTGCGTGCCAAGTTCTCCGTGCGATTCCAGGAGTCGACCGATGCAATTGCGAGATTTTTCTTTCTCGTCAACACGCCCCTATACTACTCCAACGTCTGTGTTAGTGGCAGTAACCTTGCCGCTCAAACATGATTTGCGGCTTGCCTCGAGCAATTTATCGTTATTCTGACCCTCTTTATTTATACTACGCTGCTGTTTATTGCTTTTCGAGAAGTAATGAAATGTCTCCTGTGTTGCATGGTGACATAGACATATTTTATTTATTTAATAAATTTTATCTTCAAATGTACTATGCAAATTTACATTCAGGGTATTAGAAACGTATAATTGTTTTATTATTCTAGAAGAATCTACATCAGGTGGCAAAAGCGTACTTTATGGATTATAGGTTAAACAATTCCGAACGATTTCAGAATAACCGACAATACTGACACTCTGTCTTCAACGTTCATATGAACTACTTTACGAAGTCCTGTTAAAACTATTAACGTGTTTTGTCAAAATTATCTTTTTAAATTATAGTAACGGTCATCGTAAAAATCACAGTGCATAATAGTATCACCGGAACAATCAGAAAACAGCTTAGTCAATCTCGATTGAAAATTGTCATAAAAATTACGAATGTTGCGATCGCAATGTTAACGACAGCGACAAGGCGGACGCTGCGTAAATCTGTGTAGAGTAAAAAAGGTCTGCTCGATTTGTAATACATACAAAGATAAACAAAAATTAGAAATCATATTACGATACTCCTGCCCCAAGTAGCTCTTTTACAAAATATATGCGTGCATGCATCACAAATTTTGGGCGAAAGAAAGAGATAATAAGCGACGACAAACAAGCCAAGAGCAGTGACGGCAAAGGTGAATAAGCTAAAGGTGAGCGGGGCTTCCTTACTCCCCCTGCGTATATCTAATTTATTATTTCTTTTTGCTTTTTAATTAAACGAACTGAATTTGTTTGTAATACGATGTTTAAGAACTTTTTTCATTTGTTTTAATGTTATGTAAGGCAAATTCTACAAACGCCAGATACTATGAAAAACGTAATTTTATATTGTAAAAATATCGATAAAAATAGTCTTTCTGCATTTCGTTAAAAATAAATGTACATATATGTAAGATTTCGTGAAATTTCAAGTATTTGAAAAGCACGTAAAATTATTATTCACAACAACATTCTGGAGTCCATCGAACCAGTTGAAGCTAATAAAATGCCCTCGTTTCTCTATTTGCTTCACCTGGTCGGTCACGTATACCTGAGGAACTTAGTGCAAAATAAGTATAAAAAAACAGGTGACTCGTTCAAACGGATAAATTGCAAAATTCAACGCCGGTTCTACTACGAGGTAATCTCACGTCCTGACGACCAATCATCTTCCATAGTCAACGATAAATTTGTCAATCTCGTCGATATTTCTAACTTTTTAAGGTGAAATCTGTAATGACGCGCCCCGTGGATAAACGCAGTTCTTTAGTACCATCACGGGGTCGTAGGGCAATCGCTAACTCAGCGTTTTCCTCTTTTTGTCATACCGCTGGCGATTCCACCTCTCTGTAGAGTACCGGCTTTCACTGATATACACGCACACGTAGACTTGTGTTCCCGTCAAGGTATGTACTTCTGACGTATAGTGGGTTGTACACTAAGTGTTCGCCGCTTTTATACGTAGTCTAGAGGGCAAAGGACATTCCGCGACTGATTGATGTCCCCTGAAACACCAAATCTTTTTATATTAAAATTAGCCATGTTTCAGTATTGAAAAGTTATTTATTAGAAGCTAATATTTTACAGTTTAACTAACAAAGATGCCTAACGATATAACTTTTTCAATAATAGAGTTATAAACACTATTGAGCACCGAATGATTTTTTATTTCTACAGGAATCTATTGCTTTTTGAAAATCGAAAATATATCTATTAGAATGAGAGATATTGCAATTAAACAATAGAAAACGCGTAATTTCAATAAATCTAATTTTTTAAGCAGCCGTCACCTTTTTTCTAATAGAGATACAGTAATGATTAAGTATTAATGTGATTTCTGATATCATAAGCAATTAATTGGTTTTTGGCTGATACCAAAAAAGTAATTGAAACCTAAGTATGGCAAAATTACTGTGCACTTGCTTTAGTCGTTACCCAATAAACTGCATAGTTTTCATTTTATTTTTATTCGTATTTGCCTAACAAACTAGATACTGCTATAAAAACAGTTATTGCGTTTTAAATATTTAACACTCAAGAGATTCGGAGTTAGATGGCCAAAATACACGGTCTTAGAAACTGTGGTGTTATAGGGGGCATCAATCGGCCATGGACCCACTCCCTGCCTGGTCCCTTTGATCAGGGGGACATCGGTGCGCGCTATAATCGTTTTATTGGTGTACACGGTACACTAAAGTATTCATTTCAATTCGAGCGCTCTTTCGAGCATAACGAAGCATTTTCAATCAAATACGTTGCAGTGATAGTTATAATCTAAAAAATGCATTGCGACCGACTAAAATTATATTTCACGTAAAATTATATTTCACGATGAAAAAATTGCATGCTCTAGGAATACGCCTTCTACGTACGAATGTGCAGTTTATACCCAATATCAAGTGGTATTTTTATACACTATAAAAAAAATATCATTTATACTATATAACATTACAAAATTTATCACAAAATATTAATTTTTTTCTTAATTAATTCGTACGTTATAGCTACAACAAAAACGACGACGAGTACAACAACGAGAACTATCACAGCTATTATTGCAACAATATATAATACAACGACGACATCAACGAAAACTACAAATGTCGCGTCAACAACGACAGGAACAACAACAGGATTATGCACTACTACGAGTGCAAAAAGAACGAGAAAAATATGAGCTCATATTGATTGAACAACAAGGACTACAAGGACAACAATGTCACCGTCAATAACAACAACTACAAATATTTGTTCAACTATAACAAGCTATACGTCGAGCATCATAGATTATATAAGATCATTTGATTTTTTAAGGTTTACGGCAACGATCTACATGATAAATGTCGGAGGAACGTATCACACGTCACCATACACAACAGTAAGGTTGTATTATAATTTTTATAAACGTATGAAAATCGGAAATGTATAATTTCTAGAGTTATCCTAGAATTATTATAGAGACATTATATCGTTTGTATTAAAGTTTTACCAACCTCGCTGTACGCTCACCTATTTCGTTTTCTTTTCTACTTTTTTAAGTAGATCTACACCATTTTCTTTATTTTATAGTAGGATACGCTTGTTGACATTCAATATACATGTATATGTATCACCTCAGTATCTTACGTGACTCTCCCACCAATCAGACCATGAATAAACTGACTTCACTATTCGTTCCATTGTTATCTAAGGATCGTCCTCTGAAAATGACAATATCATATTTTTTTCTACAGATTTCTTAGATTTATCAAAAACTGCAGATAATGAAGGTATCTCCCTTGTCTATTCATCTATCTAATCTACTATTTCATAGATATCTATGTCTGAAAGTGGTTTGCCTTTCAAGTATAACAAGAACATTAGTTGGATGGACAGAATATTATTTTCAACATAGCATTGTAAACTTTTTTTCAGTTACAACAGTAATTTGACATTCCTTTGAATTCATTAAAAACAGCGGAATTGGATCATAGTCCGCCCATCGCACTATATATATAATGAACGTGGACAATTCGTCATCGTCGAAGACGGCAAAACAGAGCAGGCATTAAAAAAACTGCCATACTAGTAGCAGCAGGACGTGAATTCATCTCGACTATCTGCAATGACGTTTATTCTCGTTGCAAAGGCGCGAAACCTAAGAAGTTGTGTGTACCGTTATAAATCTTGACTCTGAAAAAACTGTAGCTGTAGCGGGAGTCAAGGGACTTTTATGTTGATTCGCGTCAATCAGCGCAAAGCTCTGCCACTCGTAGTTCCATGAATCGCGAATTACCTAGGTATGTATACGCGTCTTATGAGCTCGTTTTTATCTAAACAATTTACGGTACTTTACTCGAGGCGATCGATATAACGATTGATCGATCGACCGATCGAGTGATGGTTTAGATCAGTGACAGAAACTGGTGCGCGAGAAGAGAAAGATGAATTCCCGAATTAGAAGAAATTGTAAGAAAGATAAAAAAATATGGTAAGCTTAGAGATCGATGTGGTAAGGACGTCGCCCAGTGATATTTCTTGTTAACAGTTATATTATCTATAATAGGTTGAAATTAGGTAACGTCGAGGCATAATCGATATTTTGTGCATTCGCAATGGCCCCACAAAAGTACAGTTGGAAATGGATTTCTTTCGAAAAAAGCACAACCGTTTGTCACAGATATAAGGCAGAACTACTTATAGAGAAGTCTTATGTTTCAAAAGACAAGTCTGAGTTAAAAAAGAAGCTGTCTTCGCCTTCTCTGTTGCTTATTTTCCTCTTTGAGTCCATTGTTTTGACAGTTCTTTCGTCTTAGCTGTAATGTGATGGACCCAAGTTCCATCCACGGTTATGAATCGATGTAAAAACTTCATTTTATTGGCTTGAAACTCCGTCAATCACTTGACTGAAACATCTTCATAACACTGTTTTTGTTCCATTGTAAGTAATCGCGTAAAGTTGGGGATGGAATTTTGCTTCGGTCACGTATGTAGCTCTGAAGTATAAAGTTACGGGACAGCTGAAACATGCTATATATTATGCAACAGTCCTTTTGAGAAATATATTTTTGCCGTAGCAGTAAGCGTTATGTATACATACATATTTCGTCTATCTACCCGATTTTGTTCAATTTGGCATATAATTTATATATACAAAGACAAACGTTTGACTGACTTTGAGATAGAAAAATGCACTTAAAACAAAAACTGGCCATCCAGTCGTTTTTTTTCAACTCAATTTTAAAGTTGTGTATTAATTATCTCAAATTCAGATGCAAAAACATCAATTTGTTCATAATCAATAAATTTTATATTACATTTTAATGACTTCCAAGAGTTGTTTGCTATCGTGATGCTGGGGCTTCCCCAGCACATGGTGTTTGCGCTTGGAATGTTGGGTTTGTCCCTAACGTTCAGTTTTCCTCAACAAGTGGTAACAACCAAAAAGAGAGACACGTTGATTGTTACGTTCAAGTAGGGGCGAGCCCACTAAGACCATATTCAAAGTAATGCCGTCTTCTTGAGTGTCCCCGTTGATTGATCTTCACTTGGAATACTTCGAATCGGACCATTATTAAGGGCCTGAAGGAGAGACGGAAGATTTTCTCTGCTTCCCTCCGAAAGTCGGGTATGGAGAAATAAATCTCACTCGAGACTACGGTATGTTCGGTCGAGTTTCCTCTGGACCCTCACCTTCGTTTCTGGCGAGCCATTGTTTTGTCTCACGTGCTGTGTGTGCGCGTGTGTGTGTCTTTGTCATTCTTTCTGCAGCCGTTTAGTATTGGCGATCTGTGCGAAGCACCAAGTGTTTTCGTGGAGTGTGATCACGTTGTACGTCCCGACACGTCACAACCGTCATCCCGAGGTCCCACCCTTTTGCAACAGCAATTCATCTGAAGTTAGCTGTTCTTAGCAGTCCTGGGTCAAGGGATGGGCCTGTTTCCAATAAGTAGGATTAGCCAATACACGTGTGCGTGTAATGGGCACCTTGCATGATCAGGGCATTGATACTATTAGTAAGAGCGCTCTCTCCCCTTCGAATATATTCGCATTATTGTTTCTTTTCTTTTTGTATTATATCGAATTAGTTTCTTTGAATGTATGGAATATAAGTTTGCTTTAATCATTGTTAACTATAATTCACGTAGTATATCTTTATTTAACGATTAGTTATACAATATTCAATTTAAAAACAAAAGTCTAACGTTGTATTAGTTTTCCCATTTAAAATATTTTGAGCGTAGAAAATGAAAAACACGATGGCATATAAATAATTCAATGAAATTAAATTCATAGACACAACGAATTTTTTTTATTTTAATTATTAAAACTATTGAAAATTGCTTGACAAATCACAAGGTTTGGAGACTGATGAGATTAGAAGGCACCAACGTGAATTTTATAAAGATTGTGTCAATCCACCGCTGCTGTGAACGAAACGATGCCGCATTCCCGTAACTGGTATACAGTACCAACGTTTCTGTGTACAAGAAGCTCAATTGTGCCCCCATAAGGACAACATAGCAATGAAATAAATTATAAGCAAATATAATGTATAATTATAAGCAAATATACGAATGAAATGTGTCTAATTGGTCAGTACCAAATTAAAGATAATAACATTTAAAATAATGTTAATTATAGCAAAAATATTAAAATTTGCCATAGCCCATAAGAAAAATTATTATAGCACAAGAATGTCACGCTTTTCCTAAACAATTAGCAATTATTGTTAGCTATTATTTTAAAATAATAGTATAATAGTACACTATTACGTTCCGTGAAGTTAACATTTAAAAAATGTTGTAATTTTTCAATTGTTTAGAGCTGACAAATGTTGTTACTTGTAATAATCTACTTCAATACATTTCATTATGCTTATACTCAAATCTAATTTGTAGTTATATTGTGTTCGTAATTTTTTGTAACCGTAATTCTAATTTATAACCTACTATGAATTGCACAAATAAGCTTTATTCTTCCGCAAGGCGTTATCCGCGTTAGAGGGGTTACACGAATTCAAGATTTTTCAAGACTAGAGATCTAGAAACTTACGTCGAGTAACTGCGAATTGTAACGATGCTGTACATTTACAAGGCTATAAATAATTGAATAATACCAGCTCAATGTACGATATAGAATTAATAAAAAATATTTTTGTTTAACAAAACTGTATAAGCAAAGTAGCTGAAATTAATTCAATGCAATTTCACACAGCTAATCCATCGAGTCGTATTCTGACTGGCCTTATCTTCGATATACGTCGAAATAGCCACTAAAACCTTTACGACTGTAAATTTGATCCCACCAAACGCGTGCGCACATGCACGACGTTGGCATTTTACAGCCTCGAGCAAAAAGGATACTTGCTCGCTTCGTTTCTTTAATTTTTTTGTTCTTTTTGAACGTTTTTTATTCGCGTTTGGTCACTCATTTCCCTTGATTCTTTCCGATCTTTCTATGTCGTTACGACTTTGTGTTTTGGCTATGCATCTTTTTTTTCATAGCTAATGTGCTCCGTTATACAAGTTTTACCGATCATATATGACAAATAAATGACTGTAATAGTTATCAAAATGTTTGGGCAAGCTTATTAAACCGGAATATAATTTTCTGTTGCAAAAAACAACGCATTCCCTAGCGGTTATGCAACGATTTCGTTGCAGAATTGAAAATTCTATTGCATAAGATTCGAATGGACTAACTTTATTTGGGCCTTACTTGTATCAAATGCGAAACCGTCAATAGCCAATTAATTAGTATTGTCCCAATTAAAATGTTTGCGTTAACATTTAATTGTAAACATACTGAAACAATAGCATCCAATCAATCACTATTCTGATAAGATCACAAGTACATTACTGAACAAGATCATCTCGACAAATAAACGTACAGCCTGTTCAAACAATACAACTAGTCGATCTCTAAAAACGTGTCTCTTTGGACACAAGTCGTTTAACGCATCCTGGGCTCGATATCTTAGCAATACGACCGAACGACATTCCATCCGCCCACAACTAACACGCGTGATGATTCCCTGGTTATGCTATAAACCACACGTATATACTTTTACGTGCATAAGCGAACACTTTCGATGTTGCTTCAGGCAACGAGAGGAAAATGAAAAGTCCCCGCAGCTTTAATGACGATCGTTTGCGTTCTGACGCTTGCTTTACTTTAAGGGAGTTTTACGAGCTTATGAGTGATCAAACTCTATGTATTCAGTTGCTTTTGTTTCTTTTTATTTGATTGGTTGGGCGATATTTACAATAGAATATTTCTACGTAATGCTTGTAGTATTTTTCAAATTATTAATCTATAGAAACACCTATGGTATTTCATAAAAAATACTTCCGCAGAAAAAACTGAGCTGCGCGCTTCGCAACCGGACTACCGCGTAGGAATATTAGGGTAGAGAATCTTTAAAGTGATTACAGTTGAAGAAATATCATTCTTAATGAAGAAAAATTGGACTGATCGTCAGTTGAACGATAAAGAATCATAATGACGCAGATCTCGAGCTTGTCTCGCCAGATTCAATGCGCGAGGCACAAATATCGCCTATACAACGTCCTTAGCTGTTTTATGGCGAGGACACGATGCATCGACTCGTATAACATCATCCTCTTTTTCCGAGAGAGTGCGGCGTAGGAATGTGAATCGTATACAGTCACACGCCAAGATATTCTGGTCAAACGAGTGGAACAAAAAGAAAAGTAATGGAAAAGACATTTAAAGAATAATAAAAAAAGCTAGGAATTTTGTATTGAGCATTGAGATTCATGCGATCGTTTTGCGACGTGTTTAGCGTTACCGTTTAAATGGTCCTTTGTAATTGTCTCAATTGACTGGTGGTGTATATTAGCTAACTGAGATAACAATGAAGCTATCAAATTGTTTTAACCAAAATTGCAAACAGAGACGACCAGTTTAACTTTCCATTTCAATAATAGTCAAGTGAAACAGTTGTCCACGGATTCACCAAATGTTTTCGTATAGATAGATGCAAAAGTAAAAAATAAAGCAAAATAGCAGAAGTTCATGTTCTAGAATTTCTGGGTGGCTCGCGTGCAATGAAAAACAAAACGGCCCTGAACTTGAAACCGTTCCTTTATACACCTTCATGCGTCGCGCTCACGTCGCGCTCACGTCGAGAGTCGAGTTTCCTCGCGTCGTGGCGCGTTATAGAAATTTCCAGCGAATTTGTTCGCTCTCGCTGAGAGAATCCCTACAGATCTTTCCTCGTTTCCGGAACGACGGATATCTTAAAGACGCGTGTGTAGAACTAAATGTAAGTATTGATGTATCTATACCTACATATACATACAGTTCCTTTGGCAAAGCAAGCGATACAGTCTATTAGAAGCTGTATTCTATTTTATTTACGTTGATCGATTAAGACGACGTTAATTGAATAGTGAGATCGTTAAATTGCTTCGTATCCATAGCTTCATTTTAACTATTTTGATGATTTACATAAAGATTATCAGAGTTGAATCGACTTCAATTAGAATGAACTAGTCATTATGTAGTAAACGTATAAATTGACTTGCTAGAAATGTGATTGCAGCTTTACCTATTTTACTTTTAGTTGGATTTCACCTTATTCAATAAAGTCGTGCCAACTTTCTTCGCATCGTTTGAATTAAGAGTTACGTTTAATGTTAAAAAATTATTACACAAAAGAATGCTTTTTTATAAAAAAAATAAATATTGGCAAAATCTTTCGCGTAACACTACACAAAGACTAGATTTTGAGAGCATTACCAAAGATGTGCATTTGGGTTTTTAAGAAGTGGGTGGAATGTACGTGAAAAACCACGGCTCAAATTGGTCATATCAGTCGGCCCAATAAGAGTAATCCAACAAGTGTATAAAAGCTTTGATCGGGCAATCATAGTATAGCGAGTGTAACACCTTAGTCGTGGTCGTTGTCGTTGGCACGCAACGCATCTCGTTTCACGCAGCAAAAGGTTCTCGACCCGTGCAGACGGGCGTAATCAAATCGACGCAGCCATGCTCGAGGGCGTGCATCGAATCGCATTAAGGCCTCGTGAGGATTTTCTTGGTATCGTCTTCGCGATTGCATTGTCTCGTAATTAGTTTGGACGTCGCGCGCGCCAAAGGAACTTGCGCAGATTTTGTATTTTTTTCTTTGTTTTCTCTGTACATATATACACACTGATGTCCACGCGCGTTTCACGCTTTGACTTTTCTCCGTAAAAGGAAAAGAACAAATACGTTCACAGCGGATCACGCGTGAATATTTATAGCGAGCTGCGACTTGCTTCGGTTAATTGATGTTGTAGCAAGTTCATTACCACATGTTGACGTTGCTCGATCGTTGCTCTATTTACATCCGATCGTTAATCCCCTGCTTTGGACATCGAATTCTTGTTTTTTTTCTCTGTTTTTCAAACCTACTTAAAGTCGAATCATCTCGAACCGTATAGTGAAAGTACTCTTCGAGAAATTTAATAGCTCATTGATAATGAGAGCATTTACAAGCCTGCGTTTCTAAAATGATCAATGCACAAGAACATTACTCTAATCAAGCTGTAAATTATGTCAAATATTTTGCATAAGGCTTCGCGATTATATCCTAATGCGATTATACGCGATGCGCAACGTATCGTATCATGAAATTGCGTGCAGCGTACGTAACTCGATTATCGTGAGTGCCGGAATTTCGCCTTTGTTCCTGGCCTGCATAGGGTCTTCCTTTCATCCTTGCCTTCCTTTTCGTTATTTTTTTTATTACACATCCTCTTTAGCTCCCACACGCGTAGCACATTGTATACAACGTTGTGTGGCCTTCGCCTTGACTCAAGGCTGTACGACTATTTTGTGTCTTCCTTTTTGATAAAGTGTCGAATTTGATACGTTTAAAGCGCCACTTTGTTGTTGTTGAAAACTGATCCAAGGGTTTTTTCACAGGTCGTTGACATTAATAAGATGGAAGGATCTATAAGGGTAATAGTCCCAGAAGTACCCAACCTAACAGTGAAAACACAAAGCATTTGGGAAAACACATCCTTATTTCTCTACATAGTATCTTTTTATAGCTCGATACCCTTTTCCCAGCAATGTTCGATAGCTACGATACCTTGTTAACGGTGAAAATCGACGAGCTCCTCAAAATCGCCGTCAACGGTAGACTCACCTCTTCATCGTTGGCGAATCTTTTACCACCAAATCAATTTCCAACGTTTGGAAATAGAAAATAATCTCGAAGGTTCGAATTTAGTGAATAAGCTGAGCGACGAAGCAATTCGTAGTTTAACTTTATGATTTTAGTCATTGCAATAACGGATGTGTGAACCACTATATTGTCTTGATGAAACAACATGTTCTTTTTCGCTAAATACACCCATATTTTCTTGATTTCACTATTTAAACTTTAGACTTAAGCTTCAGAAGGTTAGTACTATTTATCACAATGAATAAAAATAAATATTGATAAAGACAAAACTCGAGGATCAAAAAATATAATATAATTAGTCTTCAGGATTTCGTTAACGGATATTCATAGATTACTTAAGAGCTTTGGCAAACTAACAAATTTAACGTTCTAATACTGTTTATTTCCTTCCAACACATTTTGATTCTTATTCAGGGATATATCCAAAAGGTGATTATTGACGAAAAACGAAAGCGAATGAGCTATTATTCTATTGAAATTCATTTAAGCTATTGCAATATTTACGACTTGTCAAAAATTACTATTTTTCCATAATGAAACCAATATCTAATATTCCGTCAAAAAAGTTACGTTCCAAAAGTAAGTTTATTTTACCTTGCCTATAGAAAAGTCAGCGCAACATTAAAGCAGCAGCATATACATATTATTTGCATTTTACTTGGATTATATTTTGGAGTGTAGGTATAAAACTCCATATTCCCGTTCCCCCGCCCGCAAGTTTAGACAGAAAATGTAGCCGACAGCTGGACGACCTTTTTCAAAATTGTTTTCCTATTTCAGAGAAGGGCACATTATCGACGGATTACAACGTAATTTTTTCTGATTTTCATTACATACAATAGAAACTACAAGAAATTATCTGAAATTTCTTGGAATATCGTTAAAAAATCACGATTAATATTATTTCAACCAGAATCAATAATTTATTAAAGTAAAGATAACAAATATTGGTTAAAAATAGATGTATCAGTGTATCGACAATGAAAAATTACTTGGGCAAGTGCTTTGAAACGCCTCGAGTCGACGTAGGTAGAGATGTTGATAGTTCGGAGCTGTGCCGTATCCAATATAAATTAAGTAAATGTTGCGCTTAAGTTTTTTTAAATTGTTGAATACAAATATGCACAACGTTTTGTCGACAGAATGGCACGTTATAGCAAATCACGAATAGATTTTTCGTTTGAGTTGGAAATTAAAAAAAATATAAGCCATTTTAAAAAGTTAAGATTTCTTGTAACGTTTTTTATAATATACAGAGGTGTGTTTTCCAAATTAAGAAGAATTTAAGAAAGATATAATTTTTCTTCAGAGAACTTCCGTAGTATGCCTTCGCATTACAGAATGTGCCAAACAGACCTTTTAAAGCCGTCAACCAGCAACAAAATGACACGATAAAAGTGAGTATACATATATATATACTTTGCGGTGCAACGGTGAACATAACGAGAGCTGCTATGCTCAACGCGCTGAAGAGTGATAAATACAAGAGCCGCGCGGCACGTTTATTCGTCTTGTCTCGGTTGCTAGCCTGTGATGCTAACAGTGACAAATGAAATTTTCGCGCGCGACCATTCTTTTTGAATGTATAACGGTGGCCTCTCGCGCGAGCGCGCCTCCTCATTAATCACGAAGCCCGGAAGCAAATGTGACTGTGAATCGCGCATAGCTTTGCAATTACGCTAGCTCTTTAGATGAATATTATATGCGTCGCTATTATTTCGAACCTTTCCTTCAATTTCCGCACGTTATTATATCTTTCCGAGCAAGTTCCTTGCCTTCTTTCGTTGTATTTATTTAATTGCTGTCTAGTCAAGAATGCTTTCTAATGATTAGTTACGTGCTAAATGCGATTTCGAAATAAATAGGCATCGATTAAATATGGAATTCCTTCTATTGCAATAAAGTACTTTCTTTATTTTTATTTTTATTTTATATTATTCGTATCTAAATTGTTACTGTACGCATTTTTAAGGGTTATTTCGACCAGGAATACTTCAACAGAATAACATTACATTAAACAATTTGTTTCAATTACATTTTGATTCATCACAGCATTCATTTGCATAATTATATTTACTACTTTCATCGAGCAAACAATGACATCTGTGAGCAGCAACAATGATGGAGAAACAGCAGTGTGGCAGTACGTTAAATAATTTACGAATCCAATATAATTTCGGTATCAATTTGCCCTTTTAAAAGAATACATTTTTTTTTAATTTGGCATTCCGTATGTTTATAGCAGGTCTTTTAGTGAGATTTTATACGAGAGTACCGAATATAAATGCTCGAAAGCGCTAAGCATCTGTATTCGTTGATATGAGAATTAATATGGGACGAGACCCACTGATAAAAAATTGGGTATACCAATCTTGTAGTAAGTATATATTAATATATCTCAAGTTATGAATACAATCTCACTTTCGGATTCAATCGTACGTTTCAATTAACGGCACGAAGCTCTGGCAAGTATTAATAAATCGTGTTCCAACTTCACTTTTCATCGGCTTCACGTACAACATTTTATTGGTACACGTAATTTTTTGTTCAAGCACCCGCAATCTCGTTGATATCTCTTCTCTTTCCTGATCGGATTATTTGATTCTTTGTAAGTTCCAAGCGAAAGTGTCTTGATCTCTATCAGCTTGCTCAAACGGTGGACACACCGACATGCCCCCTTGCAAAAAGATCTGCGTTCAATATACGTATATATAGTACTAAACCGGGGGACTAAAAGAAAAACACTTAAGAACATGAAACGGCAACAGCTTTCGTTTGATAGCTCACGTCAATATTACATGGCCAGATCTTTCAATCTTTCCCCTTTCGTTCGAAATATTATTCTCGGCGCATAGCACGGTGTAGAGGTTTAATTGATGTCAGCTGCCCGTCAAGCGCATCCGTGATCGACCGAACAGCTAATTAGTGGTTGACTTCTATTGCAACGAAATGAAAGCGGTTCTAATAGTAGACGTTCTTTAGGTCTAATAACACGAGATAAACAAATTCAAAGGACTTGTCAAGACATTTTCGTCTAAAATTCTTCGTAAAAGTATTTAAAAAGCTGTAATTTTTTCTTACGGTATGGTTAATATTTTCAAAGCTACGGTTATTATTTCAATCAGTTAGGCTGTAACATTCTCGTACATGTATCCGAGCCTGTATTATATCTCGAATACATCAAGAAAAAATCGTCGAATTCTATTCGAGGTGGTTGTAAAATAGAGCTTAAAAAATGACAAAGTGCCAATTCATTGACACTGCTACCTCTCGCGTACAAACGCAAACTCGGTAGCGTAATAAAGGACCAGAGCATGTAATATACAAAGCGAGAGAAGCTAAAGTTGATCTCCTTTATTGAGAGGGGGTGGGGGCACACCCACGTCTATTGTTGGCCGTTCTATTGCAATATTGCGTCAATCATCATAATATGCTTACAATGCACGGTTGAGCTTTTATATTTCACAGTCGGATTGACAGTCACTTACGTACATAAAGTATATTTATTCACGTTTCGTATATAATTTGACATTCGGTTAACATATTTCATCCATACATTGTTTATAATCGATAAAGGTATAAGATATTTCTGTTCGGGATGAAGTTTAGGAAAAAAAGGAACTTCGAAGTTGGTCTTTAAAATGGGTTTTTTTATATTTACTTGTATACAAACGTCCCGTAGTTAGCTCGTATACGAATACGGCATCATTATAGGACGCTTAATTATTAATTCGCACACCTAATTCTCGAACGGAGAGCCGACTCGTTCATCCAACAGCTGAAAATCTTTTTGTTGCCCGCCCTAGCGCACAACTTCTCTGCTCTTTTTTGTACTTTCCATTTGCACTTCAAGCCCAAAAAGGCCGGTGGTTTTTCTAGTCGGGTTTGTGGCACTTTGATCCGATTGGTACAACTTCAGCATTGACAAACCGTGAATTTTCCAATTTGCATCAGCTCTGGATTTTCGTTCAAATCCCCATGCATGTAGAAACGACAGGGAGGAACAAGTTGAACATATGCTCAATCGTAGATGTATTTTCAAAATATCGTCAGCATTTTCTCTGATATTTTTATTGGTGCGTCGAGAGAAAATTAGCGACAAACATTAGTTTTTTGTGGCTTTCATACGGTGGGCAAACTTGCGTGTGTGATGCTACCTGGACAAACGGCTTCCATGTATTAGAGAAAACTCGCATGTGCGCTGGCATCCGGAACAATTTTCATAACGTATTTACACAAGGTATAGTAAAGGGAGAGGGAGAAAGACAGAGAGAGAGAGAATAAACAAGCAGTAGCGTTGTTGTGAGAAGCAGCAGCTATTAGCACGTTGGCGACAAATTCCGTAGACTCAAGAACACGACCGTCAGTGCGCGAAGTCTTGTAATATCACACATGCATCTATTGAAAGTCATGTGTGGGTTCAATGACGTTAACCGCGCACAAAGTGCAATAGTGTTCTCCTTTTTTATAACGTGTAAATATGGATTCATACATATCCGATTATATTCCACGATTTCAACGGGCTTCCGTTGATTTTGCTTTCGACCATCAGGTTTTAAAAAGTCATGCAAAATAGAGTATTCGTAATTAATATACACACGTTGAAAATGACTAGGAATTAATAATACGTAGAAAACGTCCATCAAAGTCATCCTTCAATATACCATATCTTTATTTATCATTATTATTAATATATATCACTATTATTAAAACCATATATTAGTTAGTCGCTTAAGCTATTTTTGTCACTGCCTAATGTTCAGATGTATATAATTTGAAAAGATATTGTTTAAAGAATAGACTGCTGTTGTCAGATCACGAAATTGTCCAGCAGAGTAAAAGAGACAGCAAAAAATAGTAGGAACGTTCGGTCTCTATCTACTCGACGGTCATTGTATACCGCCGTGCATGCGCCTTCGCCTTCTATGTTCAACTGCATCTGAATCAGTTACCGACACCATGATAAATTTGTAGCTTTAATTTTAATATTGATTCTTATAAGTACATAATATCTCGTACCACAAGTACGATTAAGTTAATCAATAACGTATGTATATACTTGTGTCTGAAAAAAAAAATCAGAGAGACGCAACCTTGTATTTTCAAGCTTGTTTGAGCATCAGGTGTTCATTGTCGCCTTATATTTGGAAGTAATATTTGAGTTTATGGGCTTGGTGACTTGTATTAAAGCCTACTCGTAAATTAATAACGAGATATTATTTATTTATAAGAATCAACATAAAGCAATATATTAACGTGTCGGTAAATGATTCAGATGCAGTTGAGTATAGAAGGCAAAGGCGCATGCACAGCGGTAGACAATGACCGTCGAGTAGATAGAGACCGAACGTTCCTACCACTTGTTGCTGTCTCTCTCACTCTGCTGGATAATTTCGTGATCTGACAACAACAGTCTATTTTTTATACGTCAATGTACGCGATAGCGGTTGATTGTAACAACGAGTTTTCTAGGAAGATTATACGAGTAATTTCATAGGAAATTATTTATATAATTATAAAGCATGTTTATTAATATCCGTAAAGATAATGACTAATTATAAATATTAGAATAAAAATTGTCACTAGCGAAACAAAAAGTAAAATGTTACAAATATTTATTTCAAGCATAATGTTTCAATGTTTATATCAGCCTAATTTTTAACTGAACACATAAAATTACAAAAAATAAAATCCGATTAATTGTACCGCATGAATTTGTTAAAGATACAGTTGTATAATAGATAGTCTGCTGACTTACTCAACGCTGCTGGGTTGTTACTATTTTTTTATATTTATGTAGTAAAGAAGACTTAATTTATTGTTAAGTAAACTATCATTCATCTTTATCACATGACGTAACCTAATTTGCGACTTTACATTTTATTTCAACGTCTAATACGTTTAATAAAATGAAATGGATAATTGTATTACATTTGTATTACACCAAAATTACATTTTTCTGGCTTTTCCTCGAACTTATCTTCTTAGGTCAATTCTCAACTAATGTTGCTTCTTCTTCTTTATTGTTATCAACATTGGTATTTTTCAAGCATCGCATTTTTTGTTTTCGAACGTTTTTATTTGTTTATGAAATATGCATGATTATATGCGTTAGAATCAAACGCCTTATCGAAAACTTTGTTATAGCCTATACCATGCAAATAATACATTACATACAATTCACGACTGCAGCTGTTCTTTCTTTTGTTCACTATTTCACACTATTATTGTTTAATTTAAATAATATATGTCATTCTTGTTCAAGGCAAAAAAGGATCTTTATTTTTGTTGCTGTAATCACAGTTCAAAGAGATCCAACAAGTTCAGTGACTCTAATATCAAACAACCTTCAGTTTTCTTTTCCGAAACGGCTTTATAAACCGCTGAGCGTCTTCTTATTTTCTGTATATGACCGTCTTGTGTAAGACCTGGATCTTACTGGACAAGATCTTTTATTTAACTTATTACAATACTTTTTACAAGCAACCTTATTGTTTAAATTTTTTTTCTGTCAATCTTAGATTGACATACAAAAAATGACGAAGAATAATCTAATTTTTTTTTATTATATCGTTGCTTAGCACAAATAAAAAACTCGATTAAATTTTTTTTAAACAAATTTTTTCGTATCGTTGCCATGTAACTATTGTGAATTCGCATTGCGTACGAATTGCGATTGCTGCACTGTCTGGCCTACCGTATCCCAAATAAATCGCAATAATCGATTTATTTGCTACGTGCTTTTTCTATTACAATTACTCTTGTAATTCGAAAGAGAGAAAAGTAACCGCGTATAATCTATCGTGATCACCGTAGTACGACCTACTCGGTAACATTTTACCGAGGTGAGTATGCATTTAACAACAGCATCAAAACGAATCAACGGTATATCATAGCATTATATTATTTTTTTTAACAAAATTAACATAATTAATCGAATCTATAACAATCGTACAACGGATTATTTTTTATCGCTAATCTTACTTTATCGTCATCGAACTGGCCGAATGAATCTGCAAAAACAGTCGATGGTAGTTCAACTGTGCCAAAATCGTGGTTGAACTCGGTTAAATCACGTGTTTTCATTTGCGATATTATTATCGCATATGTTCAAAGCTGTCCAATCAGAATCTCTGCGTATACTTTCTAAGTAATGATAGAATTCTTTAAATGAAGTTGATTTTGTTTTCGATTGTAAAGATGGCATTATGTTTACGTTAATATTGTCATTTTCGTAAGTAACTGAATAAACATCGACGTCTTCTACCATTGCTATATTGTATTGATAATAAGAAGGATTCTTGCATGCTGTTTCTGTAGTTTTTCACTGCATCATTTCCTTATACTTCTATTTAGGATAAGGTCGCGTAAGTAGACAGTGAAAGATATTGTTTGTATTATTTTTTTTTACAAATATGTATAGAATTCGAAGTTACTTGCCTATCTAAGTTACGGTGTCACAGCCTCTTGTGTACTGCAAGGGTCAATTATATACCCCTTCCCCTTCGTTTGGTCATCAAAACTCTAAAATACACATTAGCACTAACATTATATTGTAACGATATAATGAATCCACAGTTCAAGACATGTAACATTTCGTGAAACCCGTGTAAATATGATCAGAGCGGGTGGTTTCGGTTTGTTCCAGTCATCGAAATTTTCTTGACGCCTTAATATTAATAATAGCTTTGTTATAAAATGCCGATGAGCGCATAATTTATGAGTAATCAAGATTTTATAGTAAAAGAAAAGTTAAAAAAAAGTTTTGCTAACATGAGTACATATTTATATTAACAATATTTTTATCTTAAAATCACTAGCATTGTTTATCTTTATATACGTCGTAAGTATACCAATTTAGAAAAAAATTGGTTGCATGGAAACAATTCACTCAAAATAGTTTAGAATAACCATATATCTGATATAATATTCTCCAGATATTCGTTCTAAAATGCGAGCATATATTATTGATTTTTATATATATTATATAAATTTTTATTAAATGAATAATATATATAGATAACGTAGTTACTTTAATCAATATTTCAGAACCAATTTTCTATGCCAATAAGCTTTAAGTTAGCCCGAAGTAGGTAACATTTAATACTATCAAGTCATTATAAACACGAGTGTGACTATATCTACGTATTGTTTAACCAACTGAATAGCAGCGTATATATTAAAGAATTTATAGAAAAACGATAGAGTACATTTATGTAATGCAAATAATACGGATGTTTACGACGTATTCAGTGAATTAATCAGTTGTGAAGATTAACTTTAAAGCGGATCAGCGCAATTTTTGTAGTAAGTTTCAGCTTTATTCTCACTGCGCGATGTATACGAAATTTCGAGTAGACATTGAAACTTGCCGAGAAATTAGTATTAATCGAAAGGAATTTGATAGAAAATATTGTATTGAAATTCAGAATAGAATGTTTTACGTGATATATTCTGTACTGACTCGACAATCGAATGGTTCAGAGGTTTCAATGAGTTGAATGAAATTACACGTCTTCGATACAATGTCGATCAACGACCAATTACTGTGTTCGTTAATTCAAGACGTATATCTCGCGTGACCGAAATCGTCGATTCCTTCCTTCCCCGCCACTGCGAATCGTGGGAAGAATCGTGCGGATGAGATAATTCGTGAGGCTATCTTCACTTTTACTCGCATTATTATCTACATGAAGTACATCCTAAAGAAAGTATATTCAAGTGATATTTAACTTTTTGCTGTAATTTCGACTACATTTAAACTCACTGAATAGCCATATGATAAATAAGCAACCAGATAAATCCAGGCATAAAACTACTAATCATATCACGTAGATCCGAACAAGTACATCAATTTAGCCTCGTTACACTCTACAGTGTTAAACAAATCGCACAAAGCAAAATTTAAATTGGAAAAATCCCTCTTATGAAAATCAGGTATCAATTAATCGGCAATAGAAGCAATAAGGCTCAACTTGAAAAGCCCATAGATTAGCATGGCGCACGTGCACAGCAGGAGAATGAAAAAAATTGTCGGTCTGTGGCACGCGTCTGTGGATATCATACGCCCGCGTGTGTAATTTAAAAGACTGAAGGCAGTGTCTTTGACCAACTGGCTATATCTGATCGGTGGTTTCGAGTATCTCGCAGGCAAATTGATTTTCAAGGTCGTTCATTATCCTTTCATACATAGTTATATATAAATATCAAAACATATCAGCTTGCGCTTGGGACGCGAACTATGACTTCATTTGTGACGCGATCGGATAGTGTTATTTTTCGCGCCCTCCATCGAATGCCGTATAGCGCGACAACGCTGATAACATTATAGCTACGGTTCGTTAACAGCTTGAAAACGAGACACTGATAAATGAATGCAAATTTTTCTTTTGACACTCCAAGCTTTTATCACTTTCTGCTTGTCACGTCGGTTCGTTAGAGCTGATTGCTTCAAAGATAGCTTCGGTAATTGATTGATTATGCTGTACCTTTTTAAACTTGAAGAATGTGTCAACAATTAGACATAGAAGGCTCGTTACACAAAAAGAAAAAAAACGGAAGTCAGAAAATATGTTTTTAAAAATTGGGCTTAATCCATTAATAAGTGATATTTTGTTTTAGTTTTTTGTAGAAAACTGTTGGATTCGGTTCGGTAACAGGCGCTACGTCATCACGGAGCATTGTTCTAAACAATACGTAGATTTCGTTGTATAAATTTACACTCGTATTTTTAAGGAATTTAATACTATTAAATGCAACGTACTTCGGGCTAACTTGAATCTTGTTTGCGTGAAAAAACGTTTCTTAAATATTAGTCAAAGTAGTTTCTATCGGAAACAAAATAAAAACATACGCAAAAGTCTAATGCCTCGTTTAAAAAACGTCGTAAATCACAGTAGCCGTAAAACATTGAACTATTAACACGGAATTGGGAGTGTTCACGCTTCCTACCCCGCGAAAAAAAAAGAAAACAAAAGTCAAAGGGAGAACTAGCTATTATCAGCTCGCTCAGCTCGCTGTCTCCTGGTCGCGTGGTCCATTAAGATAAACATCGGTAGGTATATATATATATACGCGAGAATGCAGTTGACCTGTAGTAAGAGATCGGATCTCCGAGCGACTATATATATAATTTTTCGCACGGGTAGTAATCTGTCGCCAAGGTGTAAGTTTGAACACCTCGTCGATCGGCCGCGAGGATAACGCTCTCGTTTCTATGCCGAATGTGATGAACGATAAAGGTTGACTTACGGGTCCGTTGTATGATAATTTGGGCTTGGCAGAAAGGAAAATCTAGGCAAGGTGCGAACTACTGGTTTCATTTATGTATATGTACGTGTGCATGAATTCATTTTTTTCGCACGGCTGTTCTGTCGATATTATAGTGATTTTTTCATGAATCTTCGTGGTGCATTATCTATCGAAATCACAAATATAACGTTGCGAATGATAAGGATGAGAGAATAGTTCGTAGAGTCAATTACAAAAAATCCGTTTTTACGTGCTTCAGTCTCCCCACTGTCACTAGTTACAGATTTTCATAGATTAACGACCATATTTTTGACAAACCCACGCTTTTTCCCTTTGAGTGCATCCCAACTGACTAACGCATTCAACTTGGAAGTTGATCGTTATTCGGAATTAACTAAACATAACTAAAATAAAACAGCTTAGCCGACCACAAATCCACTTGGAAATTCTTACATGAATTGGCTCAGTGATGATACACTCGAACTCGGTTCTTCAATGAGTATTATTATCTCTTGACCTGTTTATTTTTGTAGCTTACAGACGCTTCGAAGTGAGAGAAGTATATTTGTCAGTCATTAAATACACCTATTGCTGTTTAAAAATTTTATATTTGATACTTTGTTTTGCTACATTTTCAAATATTATGTAATTTACTATCAATAGACACATTAGCGCGTTACAATAATTAATCATTCTGGAAAAACAAATTGGCAGGACAATCAGTAGAATTTCGAAAAATGTAAATTTTGTATTAGCTTTTCTAAAAAGATCGATCTAAAATAAAATCTTTCGAATACAAATGAGCAGCGTATGATGAGGTTTTTTTCATTTTTATATTCAATAGTGTGTATAATTGACGTATACGCGAATCTTGTAATAGCTACTAGACGCGCTTCTACTAAACGCGTAATTCTCGTGTCAAGAATAGGTCAAATTAGTACTATTTCTATTTTATACTATAAAAAAGCACACTATTCAACACATGTGCCGTAGAAAATGTATGACCACTGGGGGTTAAGCAAGCAAGCTTTTAGGATTTCACGCAGTCGCGTTGCTTTGTTAAAAAAGTTATTTCATTATAGGTACATAATGTATTAATATAATCACGTTTATATATCACGTTTAATATCACGGTATCACGTTTAATACCAAAATGATAAATACTCGGATAATATTGATTTTCCATGTCTTAGCTAGCAAACGCGTGATTAATCTGATGCAAAATTAAAAGTTACACATTTATGTTTAACGAGCATTTTTAATGATTATGGCTCAGTTTTTTAACTCAATTAAAACAATTAATAACAATGACACTTAGATTTTAAGTGAATACTACATTTTCAATGCCCTATAAATTGAATTTTCAAAACAAATAGATCTACACTTTTAGTATTTGAAATCAACAAACAAATTACAGAATAAAAAATCTCATTTTCCATAACAATTAGGTGAACTACAACTCGATAAAAATTGTTGATGTTTTTTTTCGTACCAAGATACGGACATTAAAACAGGTAGCGTATCATACTTTAACAAACTCAAAAAATGAAGCTTAGTTTTAAAATGAAAATATTAATCAACGAAATATAATTCATCGGTAGATTTATTTTTCTTTCCTTCGCTGTTCGATAACTTTTTGAGAGAAGGCACACACAGCATTATGTCCTTATTCTTTATTTTATTACCAGACGTATCATCCTTTTCACCTTCAATTGATGATTTCCTTGATTTGGGCATGCCCAATATCATTGTTGTCATTTTATCAACTGCAGTTTGTTTCCCTTCCATTGAGGTATCTCGTGGAATACCAGTGCCCGATGTTGTGTTTTTACCGTTGTACACATTAGATGCTTGAGATCCTGAAAATCGTACATTATTCGTGTATAATGTTTTTTAGCTGTAAAAATTAATATTTCTACTATAAAAAGATCAATACCACTTCTTGATTGTTTCCTGGATACAACAGCACACGCTCTTCCAAACCAACCTTCACCTAGTCTTTCCCTGAACTTAGGAGTGGTAAATGTATATAGTAATGGATTAACGGCGCTGTTCACTGGGAGAATAAAAATCACCACCCAAGCATTTAAATCAGCTGAAAGAGTATTTATGTAATATTACGTCTCACGTTGTATTGTATTGAATATTGAATATTTATAAAATAACTCGTGACGCACGATTAACTGGATACTCAGTCAAGGCCAAAATTTTAAGAATAATAATAGGTGCCCAGCAAACTGCATCTGTCAGCACAATCAAGAAGAATCGAAGAATAAACTCCGAATCGCCAACTGATAGTGGAGTGGCGTGGCGAGTTTTCCATATACTTATAAACATCCCAGCGTAAACGTATCCAATTGTGACAAGCCTACGAGTGAAAGGTTATCATTATTATACAATAACTTATCATAAACGAAATAAGGACACAATGATTTTTTATTAAAAGTATTTTAATGAGCATACAAGTTTCGCTATTGTCTAGTTTTTTTTCTCTTTTTCCTTTCTAAAATTAAAACGATGTCTTCTCCATAAAAGAAAAGAACATTTCTTATATTAAGTGGCGACTCATTCTGTTTCAATCACAGCTAGTAAAATCTGATCAAATTCATCATTGCATACAGAAATACACCGTTATAATAATGCAAACTTACCCAAGTAAATTGAGACCAAGAAAAATGAACGCTGAGTATTCCCATCCAACAAGAAAAGGATTATCTATATGCAATGGGAAGCACATGCCATTCAATCCATAAAAGCGAGTACTGCTGCGCCAGTGAATAGCTGAAAATATTTTTTTCGACTTGCCAAAGTGACAATACTTGTCCTGATAACGATGTCGGAGATTTATGTTTATCTAATATTAGATGAACGTAATTAAATTACTTTCACCTGATATTAAAACTATCGATACATTGATTTTTCATGGAATGCTAATTGAATAATTTCTTATTGAAAAAACTAACGACATAATTATTGTCACACTTCGTTAAGTCACATGAATTGTATTTGAAAAAAAGATACACGAATAGTGAAAGCCGACTGACGCGTGATAAGAAAATTAATTGAACACGGCATAACAAATAAACGTAGAAAGTGAAGTTAATAAGTTATATACAAGATGTACTTGCTCTGAGCGACTAACCAGGAATGAGAGCGAGAGTGATACCGATGACCCAGACGGCGATCATAGACGAGGCCGCGGTTTGCGGGGTCATGGCACGGTGACCTCTAAGCGGTGCTGCGATCAGCATAAATCGTTCCACTGACATGAACGACAAGATCAGCACCGATACCTACATGGACGAGCCCCAGTGAAGTCATGACAAGGCGTGGGAGATGCTTGTTGTTTTTTTTTGTTTTTTTTATAACTTTTGACGTTATTTATTGCGTGAGAAACTACTACTTGCAATTTATGACTTTCACAGTATGTATTTCATCGACTGCATTTCTAATTTATGCATATTGAAAATAATTGATTCAGCTCTGTTATATCTATAAGATAATTTAATTCAGTTTCACATAAAGTTCTTCGAATATATTTTATCGATTTCTGTAATTATATCTCACGATTGTTCGGGTTGAAAAAGCGAATACGATAAACAATGTATGCATTTTGTGTTTGAGTTAAAAAAATTAGTCTTTACCTAACCATCAGTTTACTTTGACCATAATACTTGCATGACGATTCATTATGCATATTACTTCAATATGTAAATCTCACCTCAGACGATATCATAGCAACCATACCAATAATTGTACACGACCATGACGATATCCACGCACTTGCTTCTTGCTTGTAATTATCACGGAAGCGAATATCCTCCATTCCGATGATGAACAAGTAAATTCCCATTAGCATATCGGAAACTTAAGTATAATTTATTACAGTTTATAAAGATAACTATTCAAATATATTCAAATGTTATTACTGAAATAAGAGAAATGTTTCTATTTTTGGACAAGATTGGCTTAATCAAGTGCGAAGAGAGGGCTTTTTACGTTACGTATAGTTTATAAAATAATCACCTGCTAGATTTCTTATGACTATACTCAAAACACGATTTTCATCCTTGGCCGTGAACCTGCCCCACAAAACAAGGCCATTGCCCAAGCACGTGACGCAAGAGATACCCCAAACTGCAAATCTAAACAACCGTTTACCCAGCAAGTGCGACAATGAAGAAACACCTGTAGGAAAATAAAAATACAGATGAACGGCATCAATGTTGAATAGCAGTCTACTATATTGTATTTTATGGTAAATTAAAAAATAAATAAATTAGTACACCATATGGTAAACTTCGATGTTTAAAATTAAATAGAGGAATTCACTTTTAGTAAATCAGCATCTACAGAGAAATAAGTTTTTACTTTTATAGCATGCGCACAAAGCTTAATTCGTTCATTAATTTCATACATTAGATGAAAATATCGATTAAGCTTTCCTTTTTCTGAAGATGTCAAACGGCAAATTAGGTTCGATGGAATTAAAGCCTTGTATCGATTGATTCAAACGTTTTATTCGTTTGAAGACTAGCGAGTTTACTGTATAGACAGAGCAATATTTTTTAATACATTTCGTCAAAAAATGTTCTACTACTAGAATAAGCACAATTTATTCATAGATTTATTACTTAGTAATCATACGTTTTGAAGAAATGTTGTCAATTTAATGCAAAACATTCCATTCAGATTTATACAATTAAAAAAAAGACAGTGAGCAACGTATATAATAATTCGTGAAAGAAAACAAAGAGAAACACATGAATATCCATGGGAAATGATTTATTTGTTGCAGATAATTGATCTTCACAAAAAATACGTGAACTGCAGGGAATTAAATTAAAACATTTGCCGACAGATAAGTTACTTGATGTAAAACATTATTGAATAGAACTTATTTATATTGTGCAGGTACATACCGTCACAGCAACATAAGCAAACCAAGAAATAATTAGTAAATACAAAAAAAAACGTAAGTGCGATTTTCTACGTTAAGAATTGTTGCGCTAGCTGGAAGAGGAATGACAAGTAACAAACTTAAAAGAAGACCATCCGACATACATGGATGTTTTAAGCAATAAATATGGATAAAATAAAATAAATAGAATAAGAAAATAGAAATAGACGAAATTTGAAGGAGTAAACAGCAAATTTTGCAGCTGAATTGCACTCATTTTACCGTCGCTAGGTGGCTTGCATTTTTTAACATTTGGAGCATAAGCCGTACAATAATGAAATCGTTTGAAATATCTATAATCAAAAGATTTTAGGACAAGTCATTTTATGACAATATAATATAATTATGATTTTATATGATTGACGACTTACATGAATTCCAGTTCCGAAAATATATTGAAAAAGTCTTTTTCAACGTCGTCCATATCGATTTCTTCGACGTTTCTATAAATAAAAAAATAATCATCAACATTAGGATGTATGTTCACACGAGACATCTATGTAAACGAATAATGTACAAATAATACATTACAATGAGTTGATGCTATTTTTTAAAGGCAATAAAGCCGGTAACAAATTCTCTGGCAACAAACCATCGTTGTACCCAATTAATCTGAAAAATGAATCGAAAGTATTCTTTGTAATTCAGACATCGATACAATGATCTTCGAACTAGAAATAGAAGTTTATTATTTTAAAGGATTAAAGCAGATATTCAACTCTAAATGTGGTGAAATAAATACCTATTATATTGTCGTCAACAAATCGACAATATTTATCAGAGCAATTGTTTATACCTTACGCAACAATCTACAGAAAGTAACGGTAAAAATTAATTTTATTCAGGAGATCATCTACATAAATACGTAGAAAGTGTTTTGCACGTTCTTATCCGATGAACGTGATGATTTGCTACAATAAATAATTTCGATCTCGAATCTCGTATTTACATCATTTAAATAGATACACATAGAATGAACGAGAAGTGTCGAAGGCAATCAGAGAGTTTCAACGAACACGCACGTTTCACGTAACGCTCGCGCAGTCCGATTAATCACGTATTTGAGGCTCAAGGGATGTAGCGCCTTCTTTCGTTCCTTTTTTTGTAGCGATATCGATTTACCTGTGTTTGAACAGTCTCGCGATAATCGTCGCTAATTATAGTTCCTTGTTCGCGTGGAAATTACTGTCGGAGAGGTACATATAGGTACGAACTAGTTGTTTTTCACGTTATTTTAGTTGTTCGAATCGTAACTCAATGAAATTGCAACATTTTTTTCTGTAAAACCTTATGTTGATGGCTGATATTAAAAAAATCCATCGTTCATTCAATTACATGCTTAGTAATTTACAAAATACAAAATACTTACAGTTGTGAAAGATTTCCAGCACTGATAAAAAGAGTGGGAGGTACTGTTACTATTTTATTGTGCATTAATTTTCTGCAAATAATAAGAACGTGAAATAAAGATTAATAAAGACATTTTTACCAATAAAACTATACCTACAAATCTAATAAATTAACCAAATTGAGAAAGGCGTTTGGAGAAATAGTTTTGATTGAATTCTTCTCCAGCGTCCTGAACAAAAAATTAGTAGAAATGTTGGTAGTGTAACCCAGGCAAATAAATAACTGATGGTAAAAATCTAAATCTAACTCAAGTAATCTAACTAATAACTATAATTTTAGTTATAATTAGATGAATGAACTCTTAGTATTACATTTGTTTACTTGGAAAATTGTAATTGGGTTATTTATCGGGTTAACTTACAAAGACGACAACATTGGTAGTCGAGAAAACATATCACTCGTAATACATTCCAATTCATTCTCATCCAAGTTTCTACGTTAGAAATAAAATAATTAGTATACCTATTAGCCAAATAAATAGATAAGTTACGTACAATTCGTTTAATGCGGGCAAGTATGGCAAATACAAATTTGTAGTATTTAAACGATTGTTTGTTAAATCCCTGAAATGTCAACTCGAAATCATTCGGTAAACTTTATAAATTATATTACATTATCTTATTATACTTACAATAACGCGAGGTTTGTGCTATTTTCCAAATCACTCAAATCAAAACTACGAATTTCATTGTAATCTAATGCTAACGTTATTAAAGATACCAAACCAATTAGATGCCCCTTTCCAATTTCCTGTATTTTGTTATGAGATAAATGTCTGAAAATGAAAAGTACGATAAGATGAAAGTAGATAATGATTTGCCTGATCGCTTATTGAGTTACACCACTTACAGTAGAGTTAAAACGTTTTGCTTTATAAAAACTTTGTGCTCTAGTACTTCTATTGTATTATAATCAAGGTACCTAAAAGATAGAACGATCAAATAATCATTATCCAGATCAAATAAGATTTCCCAGATGTCACAATGTGCTATTACACTAGTACCAAGTTACTTCGTATAATTAAAACAAGTATTGTACAAGTAAAATTTGGATTGCATTCCCCGAATATTATCAAACTTATTCCTTACGACTACGTCAAGCTTGGGAAAGTTGCTGTTACAGTATCATATACCATGATATTTTTGCAAAATATATTTCATCGTACGTCGAACCTGTATAATATTGTGAAATTAATGTTTTAATTTAAATATTCACGTAAACTTACAGTTCGTGTAAATGGGAATAGCGCTTGAACGAATTTTCTTTTAATGTTGGTATAGAGCTGTTCTCGAAACGTCTAGAAAAATAAGTTATTATTACTGAAAAGTAATAAAAGCAAGATACATCGAATATTCATTTAATGAACGTACATCAAAGCAACGCCATCAAGAAAAGTCCGTGGGAATTCGTGTTCAGTAAATCTATTACATTCTATAACACAATTATCGTAACTGCAGCTAGGAAAATAGCCAGGATTTTCTGTACATGTAATATTAATGTAATCTTGTTATTATTATTATTACTATTATTGTTATTGTTATTATCATCATTACTATTGTAGCAACAACAACGTAAATAAATGTCATTACTCGTCAAACAAAATATCTAACAGCCGCTTACCCTCAGTAACGTTTGGACAAATTGGCTTTAACTCGGTTTTATTCGAAAACATGTCTTCGTACCATTTCCAATTTCCAAATAAGTCGACTATCATAGACAAAACGTCAAATTATCTGTTCGTTATATTTTAACCTATTTATTGATGCGTGTAATGTAATTATTACTACATGCTTACGACACGTATTCGACTCATCATCTCCTTCGGGGCAATCTTCTGCGCCGTCACACCACTTTCCCTGAGGTAAACATTTCGTGCTATTTGCACACGAGAATGTACCTTTCGAACAGCTATCTATAAGACAATTTAAACGATAAATATTTACATTATGGCGATTTCACCAGTCAATTTTACGAATTTTTTTATTTCATAATGCTCAATCATCGAGTCACATCAGAAGAAGACAAACTTTATACGTATTTGTATGATTGCTGTGTCGCGTTTTTTAGAAAAACTATTCTTGAAATCACTGTTTGTATCATTTCGATAATTTCCATGTGAAATCCAAATGAAATTCTAGCGCACAAAATAATGGCATGTGTTTTTCGTTTTCAAAATTATTAATACCATCAATTTTATTACGTAAAATAATAGTTTAAAGGTTATCAAAGATTATTTGTTCAATTATTACGAGAATTTTACTATTTCTACATTAATAAAGTCAATAATAAATAAATGCCATGTATTAATTGGTTGGGCCGTCAGTTACATTCGTGCTATTAAAAGTGTACGGAGAAAAATTAATTAGTGGACGTTTTCTATCACACCAACTCAGCAAAGGTAAATTAAAATATTGGTAGCTCGTTAATGTCAAGGGAAATCGTTCTGAGAATCAAAGTCAAGTTAATCATTGACAAGCGCTCCTTCTATTAGTGATTGGTCAAAGCAGCAATCAAACTTGATCTTTCGGTGAAAAGGACAGGACACGGTGACCTTGGCTTCGCATCTTCGCAAGTTTTCGCGTTCAAGACTTCGTCATATCGTCCCTCAATTGCAACTGTACTCGATTCATCTAAAGGAGATATCACTTCAAGAAGTTAAGTGCTTTTGATTATTATTGATTCTAGACTGGCATTTAGTGTCTTCCTCTCTCCAATTGCTCGATTTCATCTTCATCGACATTCAACGGTAAACATTTTTCGAATCCCGAAAATTCAGTGTACCTAAGATAACCCAATCTTTATCGTGATCATACGAGTGGGTTGAAAGAAAACTTATTAAATATTATCATTGTAAAGATATTACTACCAACTGATAACATTAAAACTGACATCGTTCCCTTGAATCATAGAACTTTGACAATCGGGAGAATGAACGTAAATAATAAACGTCTTAGACAACGGTAAATTTGCTAAAGTGAGTACATTGTCGAAGCGTGAAAAATAAACGTCAATCTTATATCGAATTTCGATATGACGTTTGAAGAACAGAAAAAAATCAATGACATTGATTTATAAATTATCGTGAAGAAAATTCATTCTCATTACAAAAAGGATTTTACGTTACGCGACGATTACGAATGCAAATGAACTTTTGTTAAAGAATGTACGGCGTTGAACCGCGTCATCGATGAATTATGCGAGAACGAAAAACAATGTTTTTGTCCACGTGCACTTTGCTGAAGAGAAAATGACTTCGCAACATTCTTTTTTTTTCGTGTGTTAAGCAAAGTTGACTTCCTTTATTCAACACTTCTGCAAAAAATACTGAATATTTTGTCACCTGCAATATCTTACTTCTCAATATTGTGAAATTAATACAAAACACATCAATAATAATCGCAAACTACTGCATCAAAGAAATTGAGGGAGCATCAACGGGATATCTTTAATGTTTTAAAGTGTATTAGTGCAAAAACTTGCTGCGTAAAATACTCGTAATAAAAGTCTCTTACCTTGATTAAAGTAATACATAAGAGCTGCTAACAGGATGAAGATGGTGATTAGGATAACGCCTATCGTTACAATGCGTTTGTACCGCATCTTCTTCAAATCGTCAATTACGACCGTGAATCAGCGAACGTTTACTTTTTTTATTTTTAAACAAGAAATTATTGAAGGGAAATATATGAATCATGATTTTTTTTTCCCATAATGACTTTTTCGTCGCTTATGGAATAATAAATAAATCCTTCGCGGACTTTTCTGTCTTTATTATGTTTGAAAATGTGTAATCTCCTAATAATGAAAAACAAAAAGAACTAGTAACATTATAGCTTGTAACAACACTATTAATCGTAAGTAGATGTGAAGTCAACGACGACCCTCGTGCACATGTAGTTTGCCGATGGGCATCCACCACTTTTCTGCCACTGGTTGCACATTCGCCGTGCGAAACAGCCGACAAAACTCGCAAGACGCGACGAGCACGCAGGCGCGCGCGCGCACAACTTCGCAAAATATGCTTTTATAAGTGTAGCTTTGTGCCGGAGCGAAGATTGGTGTGCGCACTTGCCTTGATGGAACGTTAAATTTATTGCCTCGTGTACGTATAATGGATGCACGATTGAAAGCCGTCGGAATAAACTTACAATATCGGTATAATGTAGCATCACTATTACTCAATCTTCTAACATAAACCCAACGTACGCCATCGCACAGATGGACAGGACGATATGATTTTGTTTAACATAAGGATCCATGCATCTTGTTTTCCGAGATCTCCTAAATAGAATGTCCTCCCTTCATAGCTCTCAAACATCTTCTATCCGCGATAATCTCTGACTCACTATAATGTTTAATTGCTGAAAACGAGCAAAGATTTACAAGTTTTTAAAAACGGCCAATTACCACATAACCCACTAAATGATCGCCGTATCAGTCTTGATCCTGCTGTCAGCAACGTTTATCAAATGTTACCACAAACATGATATCATAATGATAATGTCAAATATTATCAAATATTATAATATATTTCTCAATAGTGAAACATCTGGATATAAGAAATGCTATCTCCGATAGTTAATGTAATTTTAAACGTAAACGTTCTACTACATACACTATTTATAGAACTTTTACTGACATTTAGACGTTAAAATAATGGCAAAGTTGTTGACGGATGCCTAGTAGATCTCGAGAAAGCATATAACTGTGTCGATAGCTTATAGCATTCATTTATTAACATTCTTGATCAATTAAAATATCCGACCAATTTCATTCCATTAATAAGGTTTTCTGCGAGGAATCATCAACACGTACCGAATGTATTTCGTGTGAACATTGCTGACGACTACACAGCTCTTGTACAAGCCTTTAAGCCATTCACAAAGTTCCTCAAGCAATAATCGAACAAACAAATAACGAGTAAAAATTATGGAAACTGCAAGCTAATTTGCTCAAACTTGAAACAGTTGTGCTTCGCACCCGTGACTCACCCATCTCTTCGATTACTAGGAAAAAGCAGAAAGTGAAAATTATTTCCCATTGTTTACTAGCTCATCCCATTATTACGTATGCAATTCTCACTTGGTTTGATATTAACACAGCCACAGTTGTAAAGTAAGGAAGGTTTCCATACATGTATTTGCCTGCACTCGTGCCGTCGTGAAAATAGTCACAAGCAATGTAGATATTTGTAGTAAAATTAGAAAAAGTAACCCGCAATTATTTAGCTCATCTGAATACTTCGATAAACGACGTGAATGTATGTAGATCTGTTAACTACACGAAACATATCCTCTCGCATACGCTTACGTATCTCGGTGAAATTGGCATTATACAAGATATCGGCAGCGTACCAATATCAATTTTTTCGTAATGACCAGGTTGCTAGCTCTCCAGATTTTCTATAGATTACTAACTAAGCTGGAAGGGGGTAAAAAAATATTCGTACAAATATACAAATATCAATATACTGTTCATCCATTTTTATTCGAGTAAGATACAATTAAAATAACAATTTATACAGACGGCGTACGTCGTCAAAACGTACAATAGTCGGTAAACTCGATACAGTTTCGCAACTGTAACATGCGGCTACATACTCGTTTACAAATTAAAAAAAAATGGTTGCACACATAACGCACACTCGCCAGATTCACGGGATATCCTTGGTATTCGTGAGAACATCTCACATTTTTTTTTACTTTTATCCATTTTATCTTTTTTTATATATTTATTTTTTTTTTATAATACCACGTCTTAAAAAAAATATTCTACTCGGAGGGGCTCGACCATCATACGAAAATATAAGCAAAGGGGGATAAACTACATAATTAATCGTTAGGATTACACATACGGTGTTCCAGTTACAGATATCTCTTTCGCTATTCCTTTCACTCACGCATATGCACTTACAAATATAGTATAATATTTTGTATGTATATGCCGTGATTACAATATATTTATATATTACTTTATAAATGGAACACGCGTCTTTGAATTTGCCAGGATCGATGATCGACAGAATTCGTTTACAGTCGTTGCGTGATATATTTTCCTAAGTCAATCGATTTTTTTTTCGTTTTTTCATTGCTTTTTAGTTTGTACATACCGTGCGACACATCGGTTCTTATAAATACAATAATCTATATAATCTAGGTCCATTTGCCCGCTGTAACGTCGATAAACGTTGAGTTTTGTAAGGACACTAACTAAAACTAACGCAAAACGAGCGATGAAAAATCTTACACTTTTTTATACGTAAATAGTTTATTATCACAGAACTGCTTCTTTCACTGCTATTCGAGAAAAATTCAATGCTTCGTGAAATTTTACTGTATACAAGTTTTTGGAACTTTTTATGCTACGTCAATCAAGTAAAATTAATAGATAAATTAACGCTACAGCTACAAATAAAAGTAAGTTCCGGATAATAAAAATTAAGTGTACTTTTAATCGACGAGTATCAAAATAAAAGTGACGTATTTCTTACAAACCAATTAGACAATTGGTCAAAACGATATCTCAATATACAAATGTATACAATAACCCACAAAGAAAGTCAGACATTTTTATAAACTGTATTAGATTGAATTTTTAACGAATAGCACAGAAGGACCAACTCTCTGACAGTATAAAAAAGCATGAAACTTTTCTCTGAAAAAATAATAATAAAATTAAATAAAAATAAGTTACTCGACGATAACGCGACCATCGATGCTGGCAAAAACAACACGAAATTAAAGAAAGCGCGCTGATGTCGCAAGTGCCGCAATTGTTCTACAACTCAGTTTTTTCTTTATTCCGTGTTGGATCAAGCTTCGAAAAAGCTTACACTTACATGTCTAGTGTTTGTCGTGCTGCCTCCGTCACTGCTTGTTTCGCTATGATAATGCGTACGTCTGTAGATTGACGGACTTATACAGTGGGCAGTGGTTGATGGCGCGAGAAGTCTTTGCGTTTCAAAGGATTCTGAAGCGCCGTAGAGGTCGATTGATGAACAACCGTTGTATTAACGGTTTTAGCTTCACGGAGAGCTGGTCAGGTGCATATATAACTCTCCTGGATCACTCCTGAAGTCGCTGACGGGGGCCTGCCTGTCGGGGGTGTTGTACCAGACCTTACATTTGATGGTGTCACACCCTGCAATACAACGCAATCATTCATATCGCTACCAGTTTGAAATGGTTTTTATCTGATGTTTGAAAAATAGTTCGTTAATATTTAGTTAATATGCATTTAACAACGATTCATAAATACATGCCATATTACCAGTTAAATGTAAAATTTTAGCGTAAAGCAAATTTAATAGGCACTTAAAACAATTAAAATAATTATAGACACTTACATCTTTCGTAGATTTTTGTTTGTATTCGCCGACAATACTGATCTCCGAGTTACTGTCGTCTCCTACAGATATAGCTCCCAAAGAATTCTCTTCTTTTTCCTGTGCAGCGTTCGTCTGAACCTGCGGTTTGTCATTCTCTTGAATCTTCCTCTTTTTGTCAGTATTCTCGTGAACCTGATCAGACTTCCTCTTCTTGGGAGCCGCGTCGCCCTGATTCCTTGGTGAAACGCCCCCATTGCCGCTAACGTTTCCGTTTTTCTGGGTTCCGCTCGAAGTCTGATAAAGATAAAGTTACAGAATTAACTTGTATCGATGGTATGGAAATTATCATTGCTATATCCATGGTTTATATTGCTTACCTTTCGTTCTCTCTTCATTAGAAGAGAAGGAGGAAGATAATTTGACAACTCCTTCCGTTTCACATGTTTTACTTCAATTGACATACCGGTTCTAAATACTTTTATCTGATCCGCCTGTCTTTCAGCTAAAAATAAAAATAATGCCATTATATGTTACAAAATGCAAAAGTAATGAAATTGATAACCATAGATTATTAATGAACGAGCTAAAAAACTTACTATTTTCAACAAAGCTCCTAATATCACTCGTCAGATCGATATTAAGATTTTCTCCTTTTTTAAAGGACAATCCAATAAACCACATGGAACTGTATTTACTGGGTTCCGGCGATAGTGGTGGGAAGGATTCTGGGTTTATGTGTGCCAAAGTGATATGAGGATTCCTCTCGAACAATAAAACCAATGTTCTGATCTTGGACTCTACAAGGCCACTCCACTTTAACTGATCTTCTGGAGAAGTACTACTTGTTAATAAAACAATATAGTGCTTATATTTTCCAAAAAAGTTTGGCGTTTCAAACAACTTGTCCCAAGTTGCTTTGCCCATGATAATTTCTTCAGTTATAGCCAATCCAGCTTCAAATGCTTCTTGCATAACTGTCCGCGTCGACAGCGAAACATTGAACGTTGAATTCTGTTGCGGATAAGCAGGTGTGATGATGGGCATCAAATGGTACCTATCTGCCATATTAACCTGGGATGGAATTAACAATACGAATACGTTGAAAAGCAATGTTAATTTTGTATATCGAAAGCGTTAAAAGTTTATTTGAAAAATTAATTTACCCTTGGATCCCAAACTGGAAACCCTAGTTGGGAATTCTCTGGTGATTTCAGTAGGACTGGCTGAGGCCATTTCCACTGTGAGAAAACAAGGAAGAATTTTTCTATCAACGTTGCTGCTACTGCGTTTGGATACAATTGGCAAGTTCTTGCAACGAGCATTGCCCAAGAAACTCCACCCAAATAGCCCAAAACATTACTGTAGATTCCATTTTCTGAAGAAAATACATGTTAATGTAGAAATTGTAAAAAACAACATACAAAATAATTTTATAAATATTAGTAATGGATCAATAAATCATCAACTTCTTAAAAACTTACTTTTTGCCCACAACTTGATTGCACGCAAGGCCAATCTGAAATTCTCAATATCAGGTACCAAGCTTAGAATTTCATCGGTCACACGGCAACCATTCAGACTCCTAACACATTTTTGATCTAAATTTTTTAATAGCATGTCATCCCTTAAGTCCATAGAATCAGGCACTTCCTTTTGTGCCAGTCTAGCAAAGAGCATATCTATTTCAATGCCATCAAAATTCATTTTGATAACAGGTACGAAAGCTTCTTCTACTGCCTAAAAAGAAAAGAAAATTCATTTGAAAAAAAAATTAGATATCTTTAACATAGAAGACCTTCACAAACTATACAAATGTAATGCTGTATGTGTTTCACAGATATTTATGATCCATCAAAAAATGGAAAAAAGTTATCAAGTTATTAGAATTGTGACATTTAAGAGACATAATGAAATCTCAAAACAATGAATAAGAGATTAATGGTGCTACAGTTGAACGATAAGACAATATTTATTATTTATATTATAATAAAATTAAAGTAAAAAAGAATATCTAATAATTTGAAAATAAGAACTGATAGAGTTAATAATAAAGAACGTTAACAATTAAATTTCTACAGACATTAAAAAGAAAAAAAATAATTTATAATGTCTAAACTGATATCATTTGTTATGAACTAAATTAAGAAACAATTTCATTATAAAACAAACAATAATTAACAACATATAAAATTGATTCATTATTAAAAAACTTACCCTCAACTCTGTAACTTCAGGCTGGGTTGACAATAAATTGAAGAATGTTGTGAAATAATCCTGCCTAGAAATGTGTTTGGGTGCAACACAAAGAGCATCGATATCTGCACCTTTGTGATGAACACCTAATCTATACGACCCAAAGGTATAGATTTTCCCTCCAACTTCATCAGCAAAATTTGGTGGCAAATTTCTAGCAAGACTTACTTCACGAATCCATTGTCGGACTAACAGATTCAATTTACTTAAAATTTCCATTCTATGATTTAGCTCTTCTTCTCCCTCAAAGACATTGTAAGGTTTGAGAGCTTCTTTGAGTTCCTCCGTTCTTGCTAAATCACTAGGTTTTGGTTCAGCCATACTTATGGCTGAAGTCATACCAAGTGTTTTCGGTTTTTGGTTGTTATTAGCTGCAACAACTCCTGTCGTTGTTGCTGTTGATGTTGTTGTTGTAGTAGATGTTGTGGTCGTGGTTCTCATACTACCTTGCGTATTCATTTTCTTATAATTACTGTATTTATATGGACACCGTACCTTGGTCAAGTTTGACTGTATAACAAAACAAATTTGTAGTTAGAATTATAGTAAGTATTAGTAAAATATAACTCGATATACTATCAAAGTATTACAAGTATATTTTCATTTCATATGTAAATTTAAATTAAACGTAAACTTCAACAATAACAAAATGTATGACTAAAGACTTACTACATTTTCAACAATAATTTTCAAATCAATCACAAAATAAAAATTGGAATGGGTTCATACAACAATGGACATAATCCTAACCTAACCACCTAAAAATGACTCAATCAATCTATTAAAAAATAACTTGTTCATATTATATGTTTGTATTGTCAAATGTATTTCGCAGTGAATCACGTAGTACTACAAACGAAAATCTCGTCAAAACATCCCTGTCGCAATGTTAGAACACCGTTTAACAATACTCAGCTCACAGCTTATAAACAAGCAATTAGCATCGCTACGTAGTAAACAAATTTCAGCAAGATATCTGATTTGAACGTTTTCGTTGAATAACGTTAAATACAACAATAAGACCAATGAAAATCATGTCTTCAACAACCATATATACTTTTATTGTAAGAAGACTCAAAGTAAATTTACTTACAGGCTAAGAGAGAACTTAATCGAGGTCATCAACAACAGCAATAGTAAAAACAAGGGCTTCTCGACATCGTCCTCAACGTAGAGTGACAATCATACGAATAATGTATTTCGTATTGGCTAGTAGATAATTATATTACAAAAAAAAAAACCAGTCAATCGGGCGATACCAATGGAGTTCAGCGATATGCCGCCGCCACCGTTGTCCACGAGAACGGAGAACGAGTAACGCTGGGAGAAGAGAGGTTACGTTACGACGATACAGAACGTACCCAAGTTTCAACACAACGTATATTAAAAACACTTACACACTAGCGCTCCAGTGACAAAACATTGCATCGAGTTCCATGCTCCGTATTTCGCAATTTATTCTAATTATGAAAAAGAGATGTTCAATTTCGCGCGCGAAAACTGTAAATTGTTTAATCCTATTCAAATGTTTTTTACAACATGTAAAACATTCGTCCGACCGTCAGCAAATTTCCCAATTTTCGTGAGCGACAATGGCGGATTTATGAATCGCGAAAAACGTTAAATTTTTTGCATCTATGCAATTTTGCGAAATATATAATGCGAAACATTATATATATATATATAATGACAGAAAACAAATTAGTTTTAGGCAAATCGGAGCAATGTCTTCGATTTTTTTTATATTTGGCACATCGAATGCCTATATGGAGGTAATCATTTGTGCAAAGTTTGACGCCAAAATATTAATTAATTAAGAAGTTGTAAACGATTAAAACAAAAAAATCGTTTTTTTGTTTTTAATCGTTTATAACTTTTTAGTTAATTAATAATTTACGTCAAACTTTGCACAAATGATTAACTCCATATAGGCATTTGATGTGACTATTTATCTATAATAATGAGCAATAAAATTCATAGAGCGGATATTAGTAATGGTTCCGGGAGTAATAATAAACAGCGTCCTCTTAAGCTGCACGTGGAGTCTCGTCAGCTGCCACGCCCAATAACTTGAATTTATGAAGAATCTGATTTGAACGTTTTCGTTGAATAGCGTTAAAAACAATAATATAACCAATGAAAATCATGTCTTCAACAACCATATATACTTTTATTGTACGTAGACTCAAAGTATATTTTTTTAATAGGCTAAGCGAGAACTTAATCGAGGTCATCAACAACAGCAATAGTAAATACAAGGGCTTCTCCCATCGTCCTCAACGTAGAGTGACAATCATACGAATAATGTACAGGTATTGGCTAGAAGATAATTATATTACAAAAAAAACCAGTTAATCGGGCGATACCAACGGAGTTCAGCGATATGCCGCCGCCACCGTTGTCCACGAGAACGGAGAACGAGTAACGCTGAGAGAAGAGAGGTTACGTTACGACGTTGCCGAACGTACCCAAGTTTCAACATAACCTATATTTATTAACACTTACACACTAGCGCTCAAGTGACAAAACATTGCGTCGAGTTCGATGCTCCGTATTTCGCAATTTATTCTAATTATGAAAAAGAGATGTTCAATTTTGCGCGCGAAAAATGTAAATTGTTTAATCCTATTCAAATGTTTTTACAACATGTAAAACATTCGATAACATTCATCCGACCGTCAGCAAATTTCCCTTTTATCGTGAGCGACAATGGCGGATTTAAGAATCGCGAAAAGCGTTAAATTTTTTGCATCCATGCAATTTGGCGAGATATTATAAAACACAAACACGACCAATAAATAGTTAAGGTACTTACATAATATCCTCGATGGTTTCGGTGGGACATAGTGACTCCTTTTGGTGTTTTCCAATAACTTTGAATATAAGACATGTTTACCCTCAGAAGCGAAGACTACAAATGAGCCGGTATTCGCCAGGACTAGTACTTATAGTTGTACAGCCACGAACGCTTAACCATTAAGAATGGAAAGGGAAGGGATGCTACGTTCAACTTGTGTAAACTATGCATAATTGCTACCTATAGTACAATATTATGTGACGCCCATCGACACTATACGACGCTTCGACCAATATAATATATATATATATATATATATATATATATATAAAATGACAGAAAACAAATTAGTTTTAGGCAAATCGGAGAAATGTCTTCGATTTTTTTTATATTTGGCACATCGAATGACTATATGGAGTTAATCATTTGTGCAAAGTTTGACGCCAAAATATTAATTAAATAAGAAGTTGTAAACGATTAAAACAAAAAAAACGTTTTTTTGTTTTTAATCGTTTATAACTTTTTCTCTTATTTTCGAAATTTTTTGTTTATTGGATTCCTGGACTATTTATCTATAATAATGAGCAATAAAATTCATAGAGCGGATATTAGTAATGGTTCCGGGAGTAATAATAAACAGCGTCCTCTTAAGCTGCGCGCGTCGACACTTGAGGCGATGCGTTACCATAACTTCCTGTTTTAAACGTTCATAAACCGGATGTCGTTAATGACTTCCGGTGTCATTATAGACGATGACCTGCTGAGCCGCGCGCAATGACCTTTTGATTTAAATAAATGTCTATTTCTCAAAAAGTATTTCTCTTATTTTCGAAATTTTTTGTTTATTGGATTCCTGGACTATTTATCTATAATAATGAGCAATAAAATTCATAGAGCGGATATTAGTAATGGTTCCGGGAGTAAAAAAAAACAGCGTCCTCTTAAGCTGCGCGCGTCGACACTTGAGGCGCTGCGTTACCATAACTTCCTGTTTTAAACGTTCATAAACCGGATGTCGTTAATGACTTTCGGTGTCATTATAGACGATGACCTGCTGAGCCGCGCGCAATGACCTTTTGATTTAAATAAATGTCTATTTCTCAAAAAGTATTTCTCTTATTTTCGAAATTTTTTGTTTATTGGATTCCTGGACTATTTATCTATAATAATGAGCAATAAAATTCATAGAGCGGATATTAGTAATGGTTCCGGGAGTAATAATAAACAGCGTCCTCTTAAGCTACGCGCGTCGACACTTGAGGCGCTGCGTTACCATAACTTCCTGTTTTAAACGTTCATAAACCGGATGTCGTTAATGACTTCCGGTGTCATTATAGACGATGACCTGCTGAGCCGCGCGCAATGACCTGTTGATTTAAATAAATGTCTATTTCTCAAAAAGTATTTCTCTTATTTTCGAAATTTTTTGTTTATTGGATTCCTGGACTATTTATCTATAATAATGAGCAATAAAATTCATAGAGCGGATATTAGTAATGGTTCCGGGAGTAATAATAAACAGCGTCCTCTTAAGCTGCGCGCGTCGACACTTGAGGCGCTGCGTTACCATAATTTCCTGTTTTAAACGTTCATAAACCGGATGTCGTTAATGACTTCCGGTGTCATTATAGACGATGACCTGCTGAGCCGCGCGCAATGACCTTTTGATTTAAATAAATGTCTATTTCTCAAAAAGTATTTCTCTTATTTTCGAAATTTTTTGTTTATTGGATTCCTGGACTATTTATCTATAATAATGAGCAATAAAATTCATAGAGCGGATATTAGTAATGGTTCCGGGAGTAATAATAAACAGCGTCCTCTTAAGCTGCGCGCGTCGACACTTGAGGCGCTGCGTTACCATAACTTCCTGTTTTAAACGTTCATAAACCGGATGTCGTTAATGACTTCCGGTGTCATTATAGACGATGACCTGCTGAGCCGCGCGCAATGACCTTTTGTTTTAAATAAATGTCTATTTCTCAAAAAGTATTTCTCTTATTTTCGAAATTTTTTGTTTATTGGATTCCTGGACTATTTATCTATAATAATAATCAATAAAATTCATAGAGCGGATATTAGTAATGGTTCCGGGAGTAAAAATAAACAGCGTCCAATTGAGCTACCCGTGGAGCCTCGTTAGCCGCCACGCCCAATAACTTGAATGTTTGAAGAATTACTATTCTCAAAAAGGACTACTTTTATTTTCGAAATTCTTATTTTTGTGGATTCCTAGACTATTTACCTATAATAATAATCAATAAAATTGATAGAGCGGAAATTAGTTATGGTTCAGGGAGTAATTATGAACAGCGTCCTCTTAAGCTGCGCGCGTCGACACTTGAGGCGCTGCGTTACCATAACTTCCTGTTTTAAACGTTCATAAAGCGGATGTCGTTAATGACTTCCGGTGTCATTATAGACGATGACCTGCTGAGCCGCGCGCAATGACCTTTTGATTTAAATAAATGTCTATTTCTCAAAAAGTATTTCTCTTATTTTCGAAATTTTTTGTTTATTGGATTCCTGGACTATTTATCTATAATAATGAGCAATAAAATTCATAGAGCGGATATTAGTAATGGTTCCGGGAGTAATAATAAACAGCGTCCTCTTAAGCTGCGCGCGTCGACACTTGAGGCGCTGCGTTACCATAACTTCCTGTTTTAAACGTTCATAAACCGGATGTCGTTAATGACTTTCGGTGTCATTATAGACGATGACCTGCTGAGCCGCGCGCAATGACCTTTTGATTTAAATAAATGTCTATTTCTCAAAAAGTATTTCTCTTATTTTCGAAATTTTTTGTTTATTGGATTCCTGGACTATTTATCTATAATAATGAGCAATAAAATTCATAGAGCGGATATTAGTAATGGTTCCGGGAGTAATAATAAACAGCGTCCTCTTAAGCTGCGCGCGTCGACACTTGAGGCGCTGCGTTACCATAACTTCCTGTTTTAAACGTTCATAAACCGGATGTCGTTAATGACTTCCGGTGTCATTATAGACGATGACCTGCTGAGCCGCGCGCAATGACCTTTTGTTTTAAATAAATGTCTATTTCTCAAAAAGTATTTCTCTTATTTTCGAAATTTTTTGTTTATTGGATTCCTGGACTATTTATCTATAATAATAATCAATAAAATTCATAGAGCGGATATTAGTAATGGTTCCGGGAGTAAAAATAAACAGCGTCCTCTTAAGCTGCGCGCGTCGACACTTGAGGCGCTGCGTTACCATAACTTCCTGTTTTAAACGTTCATAAACCGGATGTCGTTAATGACTTCCGGTGTCATTATAGACGATGACCTGCTGAGCCGCGCGCAATGACCTTTTGTTTTAAATAAATGTCTATTTCTCAAAAAGTATTTCTCTTATTTTCGAAATTTTTTGTTTATTGGATTCCTGGACTATTTATCTATAATAATAATAATCAATAAAATTCATAGAGCGGATATTAGTAATGGTTCCGGGAGTAAAAATAAACAGCGTCCAATTGAGCTACCCGTGGAGCCTCGTTAGCCGCCACGCCCAATAACTTGAATGTTTGAAGAATTACTATTCTCAAAAAGGACTACTTTTATTTTCGAAATTCTTATTTTTGTGGATTCCTAGACTATTTACCTATAATAATAATCAATAAAATTGATAGAGCGGAAATTAGTTATGGTTCAGGGAGTAATTATGAACAGCGTCCTCTTAAGCTGCGCGCGTCGACACTTGAGGCGCTGCGTTACCATAACTTCCTGTTTTAAACGTTCATAAAGCGGATGTCGTTAATGACTTCCGGTGTCATTATAGACGATGACCTGCTGAGCCGCGCGCAATGACCTTTGATTTAAATAAATGTCTATTTCTCAAAAAGTATTTCTCTTATTTTCGAAATTTTTTGTTTATTGGATTCCTGGACTATTTATCTATAATAATGAGCAATAAATTCATAGAGCGGATATTAGTAATGGTTCCGGGAGTAATAATAAACAGCGTCCTCTTAAGCTGCGCGCGTCGACACTTGAGGCGCTGCGTTACCATAACTTCCTGTTTTAAACGTTCATAAACCGGATGTCGTTAATGACTTTCGGTGTCATTATAGACGATGACCTGCTGAGCCGCGCGCAATGACCTTTGATTTAAATAAATGTCTATTTCTCAAAAAGTATTTCTCTTATTTTCGAAATTTTTTGTTTATTGGATTCCTGGACTATTTATCTATAATAATGAGCAATAAAATTCATAGAGCGGATATTAGTAATGGTTCCGGGAGTAATAATAAACAGCGTCCTCTTAAGCTGCGCGCGTCGACACTTGAGGCGCTGCGTTACCATAACTTCCTGTTTTAAACGTTCATAAACCGGATGTCGTTAATGACTTCCGGTGTCATTATAGACGATGACCTGCTGAGCCGCGCGCAATGACCTTTGATTTAAATAAATGTCTATTTCTCAAAAAGTATTTCTCTTATTTTCGAAATTTTTTGTTTATTGGATTCCTGGACTATTTATCTATAATAATGAGCAATAAAATTCATAGAGCGGATATTAGTAATGGTTCCGGGAGTAATAATAAACAGCGTCCTCTTAAGCTGCGCGCGTCGACACTTGAGGCGCTGCGTTACCATAACTTCCTGTTTTAAACGTTCATAAACCGGATGTCGTTAATGACTTCCGGTGTCATTATAGACGATGACCTGCTGAGCCGCGCGCAATGACCTTTTGATTTAAATAAATGTCTATTTCTCAAAAAGTATTTCTCTTATTTTCGAAATTTTTTGTTTATTGGATTCCTGGACTATTTATCTATAATAATGAGCAATAAAATTCATAGAGCGGATATTAGTAATGGTTCCGGGAGTAATAATAAACAGCGTCCTCTTAAGCTGCGCGCGTCGACACTTGAGGCGCTGCGTTACCATAATTTCCTGTTTTAAACGTTCATAAACCGGATGTCGTTAATGACTTCCGGTGTCATTATAGACGATGACCTGCTGAGCCGCGCGCAATGACCTGTTGATTTAAATAAATGTCTATTTCTCAAAAAGTATTTCTCTTATTTTCGAAATTTTTTGTTTATTGGATTCCTGGACTATTTATCTATAATAATGAGCAATAAAATTCATAGAGCGGATATTAGTAATGGTTCCGGGAGTAATAATAAACAGCGTCCTCTTAAGCTGCGCGCGTCGACACTTGAGACGCTGCGTTACCATAACTTCCTGTTTTAAACGTTCATAAACCGGATGTCGTTAATGACTTCCGGTGTCATTATAGACGATGACCTGCTGAGCCGCGCGCAATGACCTTTGTTTTAAATAAATGTCTATTTCTCAAAAAGTATTTCTCTTATTTTCGAAATTTTTTGTTTATTGGATTCCTGGACTATTTATCTATAATAATAATCAATAAAATTCATAGAGCGGATATTAGTAATGGTTCCGAGTAAAAATAAACAGCGTCCAATTGAGCTACCCGTGGAGCCTCGTTAGCCGCCACGCCCAATAACTTGAATGTTTAAAGAATTACTATTCTCAAAAAGGACGACTTTTATTTTCGAAATTCTTATTTTTGTGGATTCCTAGACTATTTACCTATAATAATAATCAATAAAATTGATAGAGCGGAAATTAGTTATGGTTCAGGGAGTAATTATGAACAGCGTCCTCTTAAGCTGCGCGCGTCGACACTTGAGGCGCTGCGTTACCATAACTTCCTGTTTTAAACGTTCATAAAGCGGATGTCGTTAATGACTTCCGGTGTCATTATAGACGATGACCTGCTGAGCCGCGCGCAATGACCTTTTGATTTAAATAAATGTCTATTTCTCAAAAAGTATTTCTCTTATTTTCGAAATTTTTTGTTTATTGGATTCCTGGACTATTTATCTATAATAATAATCAATAAAATTCATAGAGCGGATATTAGTAATGGTTCCGGGAGTAAAAATAAACAGCGTCCAATTGAGCTACCCGTGGAGCCTCGTTAGCCGCCACGCCCAATAACTTGAATGTTTGAAGAATTACTATTCTCAAAAAGGACTACTTTTATTTTCGAAATTCTTATTTTTGTGGATTCCTAGACTATTTACCTATAATAATAATCAATAAAATTGATAGAGCGGAAATTAGTTATGGTTCAGGGAGTAATTATGAACAGCGTCCTCTTAAGCTGCGCGCGTCGACACTTGAGGCGCTGCGTTACCATAACTTCCTGTTTTAAACGTTCATAAAGCGGATGTCGTTAATGACTTCCGGTGTCATTATAGACGATGACCTGCTGAGCCGCGCGCAATGACCTTTTGATTTAAATAAATGTCTATTTCTCAAAAAGTATTTCTCTTATTTTCGAAATTTTTTGTTTATTGGATTCCTGGACTATTTATCTATAATAATAATCAATAAAATTCATAGAGCGGATATTAGTAATGGTTCCGGGAGTAAAAATAAACAGCGTCCAATTGAGCTACCCGTGGAGCCTCGTTAGCCGCCACGCCCAATAACTTGAATGTTTGAAGAATTACTATTCTCAAAAAGGACTACTTTTATTTTCGAAATTCTTATTTTTGTGGATTCCTAGACTATTTACCTATAATAATAATCAATAAAATTGATAGAGCGGAAATTAGTTATGGTTCAGGGAGTAATTATGAACAGCGTCCTCTTAAGCTGCGCGCGTCGACACTTGAGGCGCTGCGTTACCATAACTTCCTGTTTTAAACGTTCATAAAGCGGATGTCGTTAATGACTTCCGGTGTCATTATAGACGATGACCTGCTGAGCCGCGCGCAATGACCTTTTGATTTAAATAAATGTCTATTTCTCAAAAAGTATTTCTCTTATTTTCGAAATTTTTTGTTTATTGGATTCCTGGACTATTTATCTATAATAATGAGCAATAAAATTCATAGAGCGGATATTAGTAATGGTTCCGGGAGTAATAATAAACAGCGTCCTCTTAAGCTGCGCGCGTCGACACTTGAGGCGCTGCGTTACCATAACTTCCTGTTTTAAACGTTCATAAACCGGATGTCGTTAATGACTTTCGGTGTCATTATAGACGATGACCTGCTGAGCCGCGCGCAATGACCTTTGATTTAAATAAATGTCTATTTCTCAAAAAGTATTTCTCTTATTTTCGAAATTTTTTGTTTATTGGATTCCTGGACTATTTATCTATAATAATGAGCAATAAAATTCATAGAGCGGATATTAGTAATGGTTCCGGGAGTAATAATAAACAGCGTCCTCTTAAGCTGCGCGCGTCGACACTTGAGGCGCTGCGTTACCATAACTTCCTGTTTTAAACGTTCATAAACCGGATGTCGTTAATGACTTCCGGTGTCATTATAGACGATGACCTGCTGAGCCGCGCGCAATGACCTTTTGATTTAAATAAATGTCTATTTCTCAAAAAGTTTTTCTCTTTTTTTTTTTTGTTTATTGGATTCCTGGACTATTTATCTATAATAATGAGCAATAAAATTCATAGAGCGGATATTAGTAATGGTTCCGGGAGTAATAATAAACAGCGTCCTCTTAAGCTGCGCGCGTCGACACTTGAGGCGCTGCGTTACCATAACTTCCTGTTTTAAACGTTCATAAACCGGATGTCGTTAATGACTTCCGGTGTCATTATAGACGATGACCTGCTGAGCCGCGCGCAATGACCTTTGATTTAAATAAATGTCTATTTCTCAAAAAGTATTTCTCTTATTTTCGAAATTTTTTGTTTATTGGATTCCTGGACTATTTATCTATAATAATGAGCAATAAAATTCATAGAGCGGATATTAGTAATGGTTCCGGGAGTAATAATAAACAGCGTCCTCTTAAGCTGCGCGCGTCGACACTTGAGGCGCTGCGTTACCATAATTTCCTGTTTTAAACGTTCATAAACCGGATGTCGTTAATGACTTGTGTCATTATAGACGATGACCTGCTGAGCCGCGCGCAATGACCTTTGATTTAAATAAATGTCTATTTCTCAAAAAGTATTTCTCTTATTTTCGAAATTTTTTGTTTATTGGATTCCTGGACTATTTATCTATAATAATGAGCAATAAAATTCATAGAGCGGATATTAGTAATGGTTCCGGGAGTAATAATAAACAGCGTCCTCTTAAGCTGCGCGCGTCGACACTTGAGACGCTGCGTTACCATAACTTCCTGTTTTAAACGTTCATAAACCGGATGTCGTTAATGACTTCCGGTGTCATTATAGACGATGACCTGCTGAGCCGCGCGCAATGACCTTTTGTTTTAAATAAATGTCTATTTCTCAAAAAGTATTTCTCTTATTTTCGAAATTTTTTGTTTATTGGATTCCTGGACTATTTATCTATAATAATAATCAATAAAATTCATAGAGCGGATATTAGTAATGGTTCCGGGAGTAAAAATAAACAGCGTCCAATTGAGCTACCCGTGGAGCCTCGTTAGCCGCCACGCCCAATAACTTGAATGTTTAAAGAATTACTATTCTCAAAAAGGACGACTTTTATTTTCGAAATTCTTATTTTTGTGGATTCCTAGACTATTTACCTATAATAATAATCAATAAAATTGATAGAGCGGAAATTAGTTATGGTTCAGGGAGTAATTATGAACAGCGTCCTCTTAAGCTGCGCGCGTCGACACTTGAGGCGCTGCGTTACCATAACTTCCTGTTTTAAACGTTCATAAAGCGGATGTCGTTAATGACTTCCGGTGTCATTATAGACGATGACCTGCTGAGCCGCGCGCAATGACCTTTTGATTTAAATAAATGTCTATTTCTCAAAAAGTATTTCTCTTATTTTCGAAATTTTTTGTTTATTGGATTCCTGGACTATTTATCTATAATAATAATCAATAAAATTCATAGAGCGGATATTAGTAATGGTTCCGGGAGTAAAAATAAACAGCGTCCAATTGAGCTACCCGTGGAGCCTCGTTAGCCGCCACGCCCAATAACTTGAATGTTTGAAGAATTACTATTCTCAAAAAGGACTACTTTTATTTTCGAAATTCTTATTTTTGTGGATTCCTAGACTATTTACCTATAATAATAATCAATAAAATTGATAGAGCGGAAATTAGTTATGGTTCAGGGAGTAATTATGAACAGCGTCCTCTTAAGCTGCGCGCGTCGACACTTGAGGCGCTGCGTTACCATAACTTCCTGTTTTAAACGTTCATAAAGCGGATGTCGTTAATGACTTCCGGTGTCATTATAGACGATGACCTGCTGAGCCGCGCGCAATGACCTTTTGATTTAAATAAATGTCTATTTCTCAAAAAGTATTTCTCTTATTTTCGAAATTTTTTGTTTATTGGATTCCTGGACTATTTATCTATAATAATGAGCAATAAAATTCATAGAGCGGATATTAGTAATGGTTCCGGGAGTAATAATAAACAGCGTCCTCTTAAGCTGCGCGCGTCGACACTTGAGGCGCTGCGTTACCATAACTTCCTGTTTTAAACGTTCATAAACCGGATGTCGTTAATGACTTTCGGTGTCATTATAGACGATGACCTGCTGAGCCGCGCGCAATGACCATTTGATTTAAATAAATGTCTATTTCTCAAAAAGTATTTCTCTTATTTTCGAAATTTTTTGTTTATTGGATTCCTGGACTATTTATCTATAATAATGAGCAATAAAATTCATAGAGCGGATATTAGTAATGGTTCCGGGAGTAATAATAAACAGCGTCCTCTTAAGCTGCGCGCGTCGACACTTGAGGCGCTGCGTTACCATAACTTCCTGTTTTAAACGTTCATAAACCGGATGTCGTTAATGACTTCCGGTGTCATTATAGACGATGACCTGCTGAGCCGCGCGCAATGACCTTTTGATTTAAATAAATGTCTATTTCTCAAAAAGTATTTCTCTTATTTTCGAAATTTTTTGTTTATTGGATTCCTGGACTATTTATCTATAATAATGAGCAATAAAATTCATAGAGCGGATATTAGTAATGGTTCCGGGAGTAATAATAAACAGCGTCCTCTTAAGCTGCGCGCGTCGACACTTGAGGCGCTGCGTTACCATAACTTCCTGTTTTAAACGTTCATAAACCGGATGTCGTTAATGACTTCCGGTGTCATTATAGACGATGACCTGCTGAGCCGCGCGCAATGACCTTTTGATTTAAATAAATGTCTATTTCTCAAAAAGTATTTCTCTTATTTTCGAAATTTTTTGTTTATTGGATTCCTGGACTATTTATCTATAATAATGAGCAATAAAATTCATAGAGCGGATATTAGTAATGGTTCCGGGAGTAATAATAAACAGCGTCCTCTTAAGCTGCGCGCGTCGACACTTGAGGCGCTGCGTTACCATAATTTCCTGTTTTAAACGTTCATAAACCGGATGTCGTTAATGACTTCCGGTGTCATTATAGACGATGACCTGCTGAGCCGCGCGCAATGACCTTTTGATTTAAATAAATGTCTATTTCTCAAAAAGTATTTCTCTTATTTTCGAAATTTTTTGTTTATTGGATTCCTGGACTATTTATCTATAATAATGAGCAATAAAATTCATAGAGCGGATATTAGTAATGGTTCCGGGAGTAATAATAAACAGCGTCCTCTTAAGCTGCGCGCGTCGACACTTGAGGCGCTGCGTTACCATAACTTCCTGTTTTAAACGTTCATAAACCGGATGTCGTTAATGACTTCCGGTGTCATTATAGACGATGACCTGCTGAGCCGCGCGCAATGACCTTTTGTTTTAAATAAATGTCTATTTCTCAAAAAGTATTTCTCTTATTTTCGAAATTTTTTGTTTATTGGATTCCTGGACTATTTATCTATAATAATAATCAATAAAATTCATAGAGCGGATATTAGTAATGGTTCCGGGAGTAAAAATAAACAGCGTCCAATTGAGCTACCCGTGGAGCCTCGTTAGCCGCCACGCCCAATAACTTGAATGTTTGAAGAATTACTATTCTCAAAAAGGACTACTTTTATTTTCGAAATTCTTATTTTTGTGGATTCCTAGACTATTTACCTATAATAATAATCAATAAAATTGATAGAGCGGAAATTAGTTATGGTTCAGGGAGTAATTATGAACAGCGTCCTCTTAAGCTGCGCGCGTCGACACTTGAGGCGATGCGTTACCATAACTTCCTGTTTTAAACGTTCATAAACCGGATGTCGTTAATGACTTCCGGTGTCATTATAGACGATGACCTGCTGAGCCGCGCGCAATGACCTTTTGATTTAAATAAATGTCTATTTCTCAAAAAGTATTTCTCTTATTTTCGAAATTTTTTGTTTATTGGATTCCTGGACTATTTATCTATAATAATGAGCAATAAAATTCATAGAGCGGATATTAGTAATGGTTCCGGGAGTAATAATAAACAGCGTCCTCTTAAGCTGCGCGCGTCGACACTTGAGGCGCTGCGTTACCATAACTTCCTGTTTTAAACGTTCATAAACCGGATGTCGTTAATGACTTCCGGTGTCATTATAGACGATGACCTGCTGAGCCGCGCGCAATGACCTTTTGTTTTAAATAAATGTCTATTTCTCAAACAGTATTTCTCTTATTTTCGAAATTTTTTGTTTATTGGATTCCTGGACTATTTATCTATAATAATAATCAATAAAATTGATAGAGCGGATATTAGTAATGGTTCCGGGAGTAATAATAAACAACGTCCAATTGAGCTACCCGTGGAGCCTCGTTAGCCGCCACGCCCAATAACTTGAATGTTTGAAGAATGACTATTCTCAAAAAGGACTACTTTTATTTTCGAAATTCTTATTTTTGTGGATTCCTAGACTATTTACCTATAATAATAATCAATAAAATTGATAGAGCGGAAATTAGTTATGGTTCAGGGAGTAATTATGAACAGCGTCCGCTTGAGCTTCACGTTCGGCCACGTCGGCCGCCACGCGCCATAACTTGAATTTATGAAGAATGACTATTCTCAAAAAGGACTACTTTTATTTTCGAAATTTTTGTTTTACGGATTCCTGGACTATTTATCTATAATAATAAACAATAATATTGATAGAACAGATATTAGTTATTGTTCAGGGAGTAATTAAAAACAGCGTCCGCTTGAGCTTCACGTTCGGCCACGTCGGCCGCCACGCGCCATAACTTGAATTTATGAAGAATGACTATTCTCAAAAAGGACTACTTTTATTTTCGAAATTCTTGTTTTTATGGATTCCTGGACTATTTATCTATAATAATAAACAATAATATTGATAGAACAGATATTAGTTATGGTTCAGGGAGTAATTAAAAACAGCGCCCACTTGAGCTGAACGTTCGGCCACGTCGGCCGCCACGCACCATAACTTGAATTTATGAAGAATGACTATTCTCAAGAAGGACTACTTTTATTTTCGAAATTCTTGTTTTTGTGGATTCCTGGACGATTTACCTACAATAATAATCAATAAAATTGATAGAGCGGATATTAGTTATGGTTCAGGGATCAATTATGAACAGCGCCAACTTGAGCTGCACGTTCGGCCACGTCGGCCGCCACGCGCCATAACTTGAATTTATGAAGAATGACTCTTCTCAAAAAGCACTACTTTTATTTTCGAAATTCTTGTTTTACGGATTCCTGGACTATTTACCTATAATAATAAACAATAATATTGATAGAACAGATATTAGTTATGGTTCAGGGAGTAATTTAAAACAGCGCCCACTTGAGCTGCACGTTCGGCCACGTCGGCCGCCACGAGCCATAACTTGAATTTATGAAGAATGACTATTCTCAAAAAGGACTACTTTTATTTTCGAAATTCTTGTTTTTATGGATTCCTGAACTATTTATCTATAATAATAAACAATAATATTGATAGAGCGGATATTAGTAATGGTTCCGGGAGTAATAATAAACAGCGTCCACTTGAGCTGCGCGTGGAGCCTCGTCAGCCGCCACGGGCCATAACTTGAATTTATGAAGAATGACTATTCTCAAGAAGGACTACTTTTATTTTCGAAATTTTTGTTTTACGGATTCCTGGACTATTTATCTATAATAATAAACAATAATATTGATAGAACAGATATTAGTTATGGTTCAGGGAGTAATTAAAAACAGCGCCCACTTGAGCTGCACGTTCGGCCACGTCGGCCGCCACGCGCCATAACTTGAATTTATGAAGAATGACTATTCTCAAAAAGGACTACTTTTATTTTCGAAATTTTTGTTTTACGGATTCCTGGACTATTTATCTATAATAATAAACAATAATATTGATAGAACAGATATTAGTTATGGTTCAGGGAGTAATTAAAAACAGCGTCCACTTGAGCTGCGCGTGGAGCCTCGTCAGCCGCCACGCGCTATAACTTGAATGTTTGAAGAATGACTCTTCTCAAAAAGGACTACTTTTATTTTCGAAATTTTTGTTTTACGGATTCCTGGACTATTTATCTATAATAATAAACAATAATATTGATAGAACAGATATTAGTTATGGTTCAGGGAGTAATTAAAAACAGCGCCCACTTGAGCTGCACGTTCGGCCACGTCGGCCGCCACGCGCCATAACTTGAATTTATGAAGAATGACTATTCTCAAAAAGGACTACTTTTATTTTCGAAATTTTTGTTTTACGGATTCCTGGACTATTTATCTATAATAATAAACAATAATATTGATAGAACAGATATTAGTTATGGTTCAGGGAGTAATTAAAAACAGCGTCCACTTGAGCTGCGCGTGGAGCCTCGTCAGCCGCCACGCGCTATAACTTGAATGTTTGAAGAATGACTCTTCTCAAAAAGGACTACTTTTATTTTCGAAATTCTTGTTTTTATGGATTCCTGGACTATTTATCTATAATAATAAACAATAATATTGATAGAACAGATATTAGTTTTGGTTCAGGGAGTAATTAAAAACACCGCCCACTTGTGCTGCACGTGAAGCCTCGTCGGCCGCCACGCACCATAACTTGAATTTATGAAGAATGACTATTCTCAAAAAGCACTACTTTTATTTTCGAAATTCTTGTTTTACGGATTCCTGGACTATTTACCTATAATAATAAACAATAATATTGATAGAACAGATATTAGTTATGGTTCAGGGAGTAATAATAAACAGCGTCCACTTGAGCTGCGCGTGGAGCCTCGTCAGCCGCCACGGGCCATAACTTGAATTTATGAAGAATGACTATTCTCAAGAAGGACTACTTTTATTTTCGAAATTTTTGTTTTACGGATTCCTGGACTATTTATCTATAATAATAAACAATAATATTGATAGAACAGATATTAGTTATGGTTCAGGGAGTAATTAAAAACAGCGCCCACTTGAGCTGCACGTTCGGCCACGTCGGCCGCCACGCGCCATAACTTGAATTTATGAAGAATGACTATTCTCAAAAAGGACTACTTTTATTTTCGAAATTTTTGTTTTACGGATTCCTGGACTATTTATCTATAATAATAAACAATAATATTGATAGAACAGATATTAGTTATGGTTCAGGGAGTAATTAAAAACAGCGTCCACTTGAGCTGCGCGTGGAGCCTCGTCAGCCGCCACGCGCTATAACTTGAATGTTTGAAGAATGACTCTTCTCAAAAAGGACTACTTTTATTTTCGAAATTCTTGTTTTTATGGATTCCTGGACTATTTATCTATAATAATAAACAATAATATTGATAGAACAGATATTAGTTATGGTTCAGGGAGTAATTAAAAACACCGCCCACTTGAGCTGCACGTTCGGCCACGTCGGCCGCCACGCGCCATAACTTGAATTTATGAAGAATGACTATTCTCAAGAAGGACTACTTTTATTTTCGAAATTTTTGTTTTACGGATTCCTGGACTATTTATCTATAATAATAAACAATAATATTGATAGAACAGATATTAGTTATGGTTCAGGGAGTAATTAAAAACAGCGCCCGCTTGTGCTGCACGTTCGGCCACGTCGGCCGCCACGCGCCATAACTTGAATTTATAAAGAATGACTCTTCTCAAAAAGGACTACTTTTATTTTCGAAATTCTTGTTTTTATGGATTCCTGGACTATTTATCTATAATAATAAACAATAATATTGATAGAGCGGATATTAGTTATGGTTCAGGGAGTAATTAAAAACAGCGTCCACTTGAGCTGCGCGTGGAGCCTCGTCAGCCGCCACGCGCCATAACTTGAATTTATGAAGAATGACTATTCTCAAGAAGGACTACTTTTATTTTCGAAATTTTTGTTTTACGGATTCCTGGACTATTTATCTATAATAATAAACAATAATATTGATAGAACAGATATTAGTTATGGTTCAGGGAGTAATTAAAAACAGCGCCCACTTGAGCTGCACGTTCGGCCACGTCGGCCGCCACGCGCCATAACTTGAATTTGTGAAGAATGACTATTCTCAAGAAGGACTACTTTTATTTTCGAAATTTTTGTTTTACGGATTCCTGGACTATTTATCTATAATAATAAACAATAATATTGATAGAACAGATATTAGTTATGGTTCAGGGAGTAATTAAAAACAGCGCCCGCTTGAGCTGAACGTTCGGCCACGTCGGCCGCCACGCGCCATAACATGAATTTATGAAGAATGACTATTCTCAAGAAGGACTACTTTTATTTTCGAAATTTTTGTTTTACGGATTCCTGGACTATTTATCTATAATAATAAACAATAATATTGATAGAGCGGATATTAGTTATGGTTCAGGGAGTAATTAAAAACAGCGTCCACTTGAGCTGCGCGTGGAGCCTCGTCAGCCGCCACGCGCCATAACTTGAATTTATGAAGAATGACTATTCTCAAGAAGGACTACTTTTATTTTCGAAATTTTTGTTTTACGGATTCCTGGACTATTTATCTATAATAATAAACAATAATATTGATAGAACAGATATTAGTTATGGTTCAGGGAGTAATTAAAAACAGCGCCCACTTGAGCTGCACGTTCGGCCACGTCGGCCGCCACGCGCCATAACTTGAATTTATGAAGAATGACTATTCTCAAGAAGGACTACTTTTATTTTCGAAATTTTTGTTTTACGGATTCCTGGACTATTTATCTATAATAATAAACAATAATATTGATAGAACAGATATTAGTTATGGTTCAGGGAGTAATTAAAAACAGCGCCCGCTTGAGCTGAACGTTCGGCCACGTCGGCCGCCACGCACCATAACTTGAATTTATGAAGAATGACTATTCTCAAGAAGGACTACTTTTATTTTCGAAATTCTTGTTTTTGTGGATTCCTGGACGATTTACCTACAATAATAATCAATAAAATTGATAGAGCGGATATTAGTTATGGTTCAGGGATCAATTATGAACAGCGCCCACTTGAGCTTCACGTTCGGCCACGTCGGCCGCCACGCGCCATAACTTGAATTTATGAAGAATGACTCTTCTCAAAAAGCACTACTTTTATTTTCGAAATTCTTGTTTTACGGATTCCTGGACTATTTACCTATAATAATAAACAATAATATTGATAGAACAGATATTAGTTATGGTTCAGGAGTAATTTAAAACAGCGCCCACTTGAGCTGCACGTTCAGCCACGTCGGCCGCCACGAGCCATAACTTGAATTTATGAAGAATGACTATTCTCAAAAAGGACTACTTTTATTTTCGAAATTCTTGTTTTTATGGATTCCTGAACTATTTATCTATAATAATAAACAATAATATTGATAGAGCGGATATTAGTAATGTTTCCGGGAGTAATAATAAACAGCGTCCAATTGAGCTACCCGTGGAGCCTCGTTAGCCGCCACGCCCAATAACTTGAATGTTTGAAGAATGACTCTTCTCAAAAAGCACTACTTTTATTTTCGAAATTCTTGTTTTACGGATTCCTGGACTATTTACCTATAATAATAAACAATAATATTGATAGAACAGATATTAGTTATGGTTCAGGGAGTAATTTAAAACAGCGCCCACTTGAGCTGCACGTTCGGCCACGTCGGCCGCCACGCGCCATAACTTGAATTTATGAAGAATGACTATTCTCAAAAAGGACTACTTTTATTTTCGAAATTTTTGTTTTACGGATTCCTGGACTATTTATCTATAATAATAAACAATAATATTGATAGAACAGATATTAGTTATGGTTCAGGGAGTAATTAAAAACAGCGTCCACTTGAGCTGCGCGTGGAGCCTCGTCAGCCGCCACGCGCTATAACTTGAATGTTTGAAGAATGACTCTTCTCAAAAAGGACTACTTTTATTTTCGAAATTCTTGTTTTTATGGATTCCTGGACTATTTATCTATAATAATAAACAATAATATTGATAGAACAGATATTAGTTATGGTTCAGGGAGTAATTAAAAACACCGCCCACTTGAGCTGCACGTTCGGCCACGTCGGCCGCCACGCGCCATAACTTGAATTTATGAAGAATGACTATTCTCAAGAAGGACTACTTTTATTTTATTTTCGAAATTTTTGTTTTACGGATTCCTGGACTATTTATCTATAATAATAAACAATAATATTGATAGAACAGATATTAGTTATGGTTCAGGAGTAATTAAAAACAGCGCCCGCTTGTGCTGCACGTTCGGCCACGTCGGCCGCCACGCGCCATAACTTGAATTTATAAAGAATGACTCTTCTCAAAAAGGACTACTTTTATTTTCGAAATTCTTGTTTTTATGGATTCCTGGACTATTTATCTATAATAATAAACAATAATATTGATAGAGCGGATATTAGTTATGGTTCAGGGAGTAATTAAAAACAGCGTCCACTTGAGCTGCGCGTGGAGCCTCGTCAGCCGCCACGCGCCATAACTTGAATTTATGAAGAATGACTATTCTCAAGAAGGACTACTTTTATTTTCGAAATTTTTGTTTTACGGATTCCTGGACTATTTATCTATAATAATAAACAATAATATTGATAGAACAGATATTAGTTATGGTTCAGGGAGTAATTAAAAACAGCGCCCACTTGAGCTGCACGTTCGGCCACGTCGGCCGCCACGCGCCATAACTTGAATTTATGAAGAATGACTATTCTCAAGAAGGACTACTTTTATTTTCGAAATTTTTGTTTTACGGATTCCTGGACTATTTATCTATAATAATAAACAATAATATTGATAGAACAGATATTAGTTATGGTTCAGGGAGTAATTAAAAACAGCGCCCGCTTGAGCTGAACGTTCGGCCACGTCGGCCGCCACGCGCCATAACTTGAATTTATGAAGAATGACTATTCTCAAGAAGGACTACTTTTATTTTCGAAATTTTTGTTTTACGGATTCCTGGACTATTTATCTATAATAATAAACAATAATATTGATAGAGCGGATATTAGTTATGGTTCAGGGAGTAATTAAAAACAGCGTCCACTTGAGCTGCGCGTGGAGCCTCGTCAGCCGCCACGCGCCATAACTTGAATTTATGAAGAATGACTATTCTCAAGAAGGACTACTTTTATTTTCGAAATTTTTGTTTTACGGATTCCTGGACTATTTATCTATAATAATAAACAATAATATTGATAGAACAGATATTAGTTATGGTTCAGGGAGTAATTAAAAACAGCGCCCACTTGAGCTGCACGTTCGGCCACGTCGGCCGCCACGCGCCATAACTTGAATTTATGAAGAATGACTATTCTCAAGAAGGACTACTTTTATTTTCGAAATTTTTGTTTTACGGATTCCTGGACTATTTATCTATAATAATAAACAATAATATTGATAGAACAGATATTAGTTATGGTTCAGGGAGTAATTAAAAACAGCGCCCGCTTGAGCTGAACGTTCGGCCACGTCGGCCGCCACGCACCATAACTTGAATTTATGAAGAATGACTATTCTCAAGAAGGACTACTTTTATTTTCGAAATTCTTGTTTTTGTGGATTCCTGGACGATTTACCTACAATAATAATCAATAAAATTGATAGAGCGGATATTAGTTATGGTTCAGGGATCAATTATGAACAGCGCCCACTTGAGCTTCACGTTCGGCCACGTCGGCCGCCACGCGCCATAACTTGAATTTATGAAGAATGACTCTTCTCAAAAAGCACTACTTTTATTTTCGAAATTCTTGTTTTACGGATTCCTGGACTATTTACCTATAATAATAAACAATAATATTGATAGAACAGATATTAGTTATGGTTCAGGGAGTAATTTAAAACAGCGCCCACTTGAGCTGCACGTTCAGCCACGTCGGCCGCCACGAGCCATAACTTGAATTTATGAAGAATGACTATTCTCAAAAAGGACTACTTTTATTTTCGAAATTCTTGTTTTTATGGATTCCTGAACTATTTATCTATAATAATAAACAATAATATTGATAGAGCGGATATTAGTAATGTTTCCGGGAGTAATAATAAACAGCGTCCAATTGAGCTACCCGTGGAGCCTCGTTAGCCGCCACGCCCAATAACTTGAATGTTTGAAGAATGACTCTTCTCAAAAAGCACTACTTTTATTTTCGAAATTCTTGTTTTACGGATTCCTGGACTATTTACCTATAATAATAAACAATAATATTGATAGAACAGATATTAGTTATGGTTCAGGGAGTAATTTAAAACAGCGCCCACTTGAGCTGCACGTTCGGCCACGTCGGCCGCCACGCGCCATAACTTGAATTTATGAAGAATGACTATTCTCAAAAAGGACTACTTTTATTTTCGAAATTTTTGTTTTACGGATTCCTGGACTATTTATCTATAATAATAAACAATAATATTGATAGAACAGATATTAGTTATGGTTCAGGGAGTAATTAAAAACAGCGTCCACTTGAGCTGCGCGTGGAGCCTCGTCAGCCGCCACGCGCTATAACTTGAATGTTTGAAGAATGACTCTTCTCAAAAAGGACTACTTTTATTTTCGAAATTCTTGTTTTTATGGATTCCTGGACTATTTATCTATAATAATAAACAATAATATTGATAGAACAGATATTAGTTATGGTTCAGGGAGTAATTAAAAACACCGCCCACTTGTGCTGCACGTGAAGCTTCGTCGGCCGCCACGCACCATAACTTGAATTTATGAAGAATGACTATTCTCAAAAAGCACTACTTTTATTTTCGAAATTCTTGTTTTACGGATTCCTGGTCTATTTACCTATAATAATAAACAATAATATTGATAGAACAGATATTAGTTATGGTTCAGGGAGTAATTAAAAACAGCGCCCACTTGAGCTGCACGTTCGGCCACGTCGGCCGCCACGCGCCATAACTTGAATTTATGAAGAATGACTCTTCTCAAAAAGCACTACTTTTATTTTCGAAATTCTTGTTTTACGGATTCCTGGACTATTTACCTATAATAATAAACAATAATATTGATAGAACAGATATTAGTTATGGTTCAGGGAGTAATTAAAAACAGCGCCCGCTTGTGCTGCACGTTCGGCCACGTCGGCCGCCACGCGCCATAACTTGAATTTATAAAGAATGACTATTCTCAAAAAGGACTACTTTTATTTTCGAAATTCTTGTTTTTATGGATTCCTGGACTATTTATCTATAATAATAAACAATAATATTGATAGAGCGGATATTAGTTATGGTTCAGGGAGTAATTAAAAACAGCGTCCACTTGAGCTGCGCGTGGAGCCTCGTCAGCCGCCACGCGCCATAACTTGAATTTATGAAGAATGACTATTCTCAAGAAGGACTACTTTTATTTTCGAAATTTTTGTTTTACGGATTCCTGGACTATTTATCTATAATAATAAACAATAATATTGATAGAACAGATATTAGTTATGGTTCAGGGAGTAATTAAAAACAGCGCCCACTTGAGCTGCACGTTCGGCCACGTCGGCCGCCACGCGCCATAACTTGAATTTATGAAGAATGACTATTCTCAAGAAGGACTACTTTTATTTTCGAAATTTTTGTTTTACGGATTCCTGGACTATTTATCTATAATAATAAACAATAATATTGATAGAACAGATATTAGTTATGGTTCAGGGAGTAATTAAAAACAGCGCCCGCTTGAGCTGAACGTTCGGCCTCGTCGGCCGCCACGCACCATAACTTGAATTTATGAAGAATGACTATTCTCAAGAAGGACTACTTTTATTTTCGAAATTCTTGTTTTTGTGGATTCCTGGACGATTTACCTACAATAATAATCAATAAAATTGATAGAGCGGATATTAGTTATGGTTCAGGGAGTTGTGACGGAGCTCCTGGCCGTTGGCCGGAGCTCGTCTGTTTAAAAGTAGGCGAACGGTTAAGTTTGTTTACTTTCCGAGGTCATGAACCTCGGAAAGTCGGCTTGCCGTGTATGGCAGGTGAGAGAGAGAGAGATGGAGAGATATGAGTGACACTCGCCGAAGTTCAGTTGGCCTTTAGCCTCTGAGCTGGACGTTAATAATTTTCTTTTGTTTTTTTTTTTTGCTTTTGGGTTTGTGAGGTGGTGTCAAGTGTGTGGTTTGTGTCTCAAGGTGAGCACCAGGTCCAGATATTCGGTGAGTGTTCTCTCGTTATCTCTCTCTCTCCCTCCGTGCATTTTCTTTTTTTTTTGTTTGTTTATTTTGTATTGCGTGCGCCGGGCCTCGTTCGGACCTCCTGGCTAATTAGCTGGAGCCTTACGACGGCCGTTAAATTATATATTTAGCTGCGTGGTTTGTCGCCGATTCGCCGTCACCGATTATTATTTTTTTTTTTTTTGTTGCGCCTTAAATTTTATAATTTTCTTGTTGATAGCGTTAATAAATTTTGTTTTTTTTTTCGTTATTTCGCGCGTCTAATTATTTAAACGCCTGCCAACTCACCTGTCCTTGACCTTTCAAGGTCATTACATCCTGGCGCATATTAGGCCGTAAGTGCGCCTCTTACCTTCCCCCTTTCTTTTATTTTTGCGCGTTTAGTTGCGGTAGTTAGGCGGAGAAATTAATTTCAACGCGACCGGAGGTGATTGACCTTCATCTGCAAGGTAAGTTTCCCTCCCTTGGTAGCTTTAGGGCTATTTCGCGTTGCATGGCATCCCTTGTGGGGAACATAGTGTGCGCTGGGAATAGGTGAGTGCGGCGTTAACGTAGTTGCGCGTGAGTTTTTTTTTTTGTTTTGTTTGTTGGGTTTGCGCGCGAGATTCGGCGAGCGGCGACGGTTAAGGCGGCAGAGCGGAGCGCGAATTTTAGTTTGCGCTCTGTCTCTCTCTTGCGCCTGCATCCGTCTCGCTCTAACTCTGGCTCAGTAACGGCCGCTGGTGGCGTTGTGGCTAACTAGCCCAACTACAGTGCTACCAGCTGGCCGCAGTGTAAAGGCGCGCCCACACCGATACGGTGTAAAGGTGAGCCTACACCTGAGCAGGTGTAAAGGTGGTGGTCCACTGAGGCCAGGTAAAGGTTGGCCTCCACCTACTGGTGTGTAGGTGTTAAGGTGGGCTTCCACATGAGACCACCTTTAAGGTTGGTCTCCACCGAGGGCTAACCAGGTGCAGGTGAGCATCCACCGAGGTCAGCTTAAGGGTTGGCCTCCACCTAAGGGTATTAGGTGTAAGGGTGGGCTATCACCTGAGCCGACTGGAAGTGACACGCACTACTTTAGGGTTAGAGGCGTGGTGTGGTACCCAAAGGGGGTTGCCCACTTCGCCGTTAGGAGTGTTGGTATAGGGGATATACCACATATACTGGATTCCATAACTGGCCGATAGAGGGCCGTTGGGATCGCAGGATCACTTCGTGACGTGGTCAGTGACCGTCATAACGGTCATTGGTCTTTCCACGACTCCCTTAGTGTTAAGGCGAGCGGCGGTCACTGTTTTAGGTTTACTAGGCCCTATTATTGTTTTTTTTTGTTATTATTTATATATAGTTTTTTTTTTTATTTTAGTTTTATTCTTATCTTCTATTTTTTTTTATTATTTTTATTTATTTATTATCAAGCCATCGTAGGCGCGTTTTGTCCCCGGGGTAGCATTGCGCGATAGCGACATTTTATATAGTTTCGCCATGTTATTGTCGTGTGATAGGGAGCTTAGGATGCGCCGCATAAAAAAGGACGCGGGCGTTCAGGCTTTGGTGCGAGAGCTCTCGGGAGCAAATTTTGATGAGATGCGCGACCTAGCGGAGCAATTGGGAGTGAGGGCCGAAGGTACTCCTGAAGAGTTGAGGGATCGGCTCTTGAGAGTGATGGTCTACCGTAATAGACCAGAGCTCAACCCTCCCATTGCTCCTAGCGACTTCGCCGCTGACGAGGTGCCCTTCCCTCAGTCTCGAGAGGCGCAAAGTATCTTGCGCGAGGAGTCGAGGGAGGTGAACTTCCGCGTTGACGCCGATTGTGCGGTCGACGCGGAGGTTCAAGGGATCCAGCGCGATAGTTGTGGCGCGCTGGATTTATCTCTGGCTTCGGCGAGGTCGCGCGTCTCTGAGGCGCGTGAAGTTCGTAACCGCGTGGACATGAGACCTGATGGGGGGGGCCAACAGACCCGTGGAGGGGCGTCGTCAGGTAGCGAGACGATGCCTCAGCACCAAACGGTTGTGGCAGAGGTCCACGACCAATGGGTCGCTAAAAGAGCGACCCCCACCTTGGTGCCACCTCCAGCGCATGCGCAGGTGAATGTGCGACCATCGCTTCGGTCTAGGGAAGACCTTGAGGCGATGGTACTTTTCGGGGAGAGTGCCGCCACCTCCCAAAGGGGCAAGAGGGCGCAGGGATGTATGGCCGTGTCCCCGGTCTGCGCTTCTAGCCCTCGAGGAGTGTTGGAGCCACCTCCGAGCACATATGCGCATGCGCGGGGGCATACTCGCGAGTTGCAGCGCGCCTATTGTGGGAAGGGAGTCCCTACTGTATGTTTGTCGACCCATGAAGTTTCGGCGGGAGGCTATGGGCCCAAACCACGCGTCATGGGACCTGGGCCCAAAACTTACGCGAACGTGACCGCTATAAGAGTGCCTTCACAGGTCGCGAAAATTTTTTGCGAGACTGCCAGGCGTAAACCAACGCCGGCGGCCCGTAGTGCGCCCTCATCAGACTCTGAGGAGTCTGGTTCGAGGAGCTCGCGGACCAGCTCAAGCGGTGAGTCTTCCAGGAGAAGACCGCCATCGCAGCGCGATAGCGAGGCAACCTCCGGAAATAAGGGCGAGCGTTCGAGGCATCGGAGGAGACGCAGACGCCAAAATACGTACGGCGTTGAGTACGATGGCGTCAGCGCTCTCCGAGCCTTCCGCCTGCAGTTTACAGGGGAGGGTGGCTTCAGCCCAGAAAGTTTTCTGGAGCGAGTCAGGAAGTGTCAAGAATTTTACGACATTCCTGACTCGGAGATGCTTGCCGCTTTACCCACGGCATTTAGTGGGACAGCCGCCGCCTGGTTCGAGAACAACGAACTGGGCTGGCGCTTTATGAGCGATTTCATCGCCGATTTCCGCTCCCACTTTTGCCGGCGTTTCTCTGACACCGATCTGGATCGAGAGCTGATGCGTCGAACCCAGGGTGAGGGCGAGCGCCTCGGCGATTATATAACGGCCTGTAGGTGTATCTTCAGGCGTTATCGAAGGCCGCCGTCGGAGAGAACGCAGGTGAAAAGAATAGTCGCTAACCTGCACCCCAAGTATTGGAGGTTCATTGATGGCAAATCCATACGCGATTTTGCTGACCTCAAGTACTATGGGGAGAAATTTGAGCGAAGACGAGAGAGGGAGTTGGGATACGTACCTCCCCCGTCAAAGGATAAGATGTTGGTGCCTGGCGCAGCTTATATAGCTCCCAAGGCCCAACCTAAGCGGGTTGCAGCAGTGGCTGTACATGAGGAGAGAAAAAAGCCCTCGAAGGATAAAGGGCTCTCCGAAGGAAAGAGAGAGCCCAGAAGACGACGGAAGTCGAAATCCTCGTCAGGCAGCAGCGGCGAAATGGCGGTTATCGCTATGGGCGGCGGTAAAACGCCCCCAGCGGTAAATGCCGTCCAGCAGGGCCAACATAGGGCCAAACAGCCCAATAGTGGCCCGAGGGTGACTTTAGTCAACCCTCCAAATGCTGCTCCGTCGCTTTTGCCACGGGTCCAACACGGTACGGGGTTGGGTCAATCGGCAGGGCCATTCTCGGGCAACTGCTTCGTTTGTGGAGCACCTGGCCATAGAGCGTCCACGTGCCCAACACGTCAGCGGGCAATCACTTGTTTCAAGTGTGGACAGGCTGGCCATTACGCAAATAATTGCGTAATGAGATCTGACGCTCGGGTCAGGAGTTGTCCGAAGTGTGGCACTCCGAACTGCTCGTTCTTGACCTGCCCAAACTGTGCCGATTTAGTGGACCAGTGGGTAAAAGAGCGTGCGGAGGCGACGAGCCGCCCTGCGACCTCCGCAGCAGTGAATGCCATAGGGCGGAGGAAGTAGGTGCTGTCATCGGGGTAAGAGAGTCATTACATGTTAAGGTAATGACTCCCCACCCAAGTGTGGAGAATTTCTGGCGCGAAACTGTAAAAGGTTTTGAAGCGTTAGGACCCACCGACTCTTTAAATGAGTTGGGTGAAGGCTTGATGATCGCTGGTGCGCCGTCAGCCTTGGAGGGGGCAGAGGCCGTGGAAAACACGGCTAAAACTTCCGAAAGAGCTGAAGAAGGGCGTAACCGAGAAGAAATTGCGTCGCGGACAACTAGGACTTCGCCATGCCATACTGGTAACAAAGTGCCATTAGCATGGAAGCATGCGCAGGAATCTAACATCCTGTTGTTTCCAGCTGGCAAAGATATGCCGCTGACAACTGCGCATGCGTCGGAGTCATTAACCGAGAATGGCGTCACAAAATCTAGTCATCTAGAGAAGTCAGTGACGCGTCGTGACGTAATAGAACGCGGTCATGAGACGACATTGGTACCACAGCAAGACGTCACAGTACATGGTCATGGAGACGGCATAATTCTTGAGGCTATCGAGGAGCCCGAGGTTGTGAACGTCTCTATGATGGAAAACAGGCGCCTGCTGGTAGTGAGTATTGGGGGTCAGCCATACTCCGCTCTACTCGACCAGGGTGCCCAAGTGACTGTTGTGGGTAAGAGAATCGCTGAGAAATATGCCCAAAGACTCTCGCCATGCACTGTGCCACTCACGAATGCATCAAACGGGGTGATGAGGACGGCTGGCAACTTGAAACTGATTTTTGAAATCGATTCAGTGGTGAGAGTCATTGAGGCATGCGCAGTACTGGAAGATCTCGCTTATGAGATCTACCTGGGTGCAGATTTCTATGACAGCTTTAATCTTGTCATAGACTGCGGCAATCATGTGTGGCGTGTAGGCGAGCGTGCAAATTGGCATGTATTTGCAGAGCGGAAGCACGATAGCGTGTGCTTCCCCTGCGAAACTCGCCATAAGCGACCAACGTTGACAGCAGAGATTGCTGGTCTATCGTTGCTGAGAAGTGGCGAAAAAGACAAGATTGCCCAATTGGTTCGGAGGGTAATCCCAAAAGAGTCACCGGCTTTCACGAACTTAATAGAGCACGTGATCGAGGTAGTGGATGAGCGGCCTAAGAAGGCAGCACCTCGCCGGTATTCTCAACCCATACTTAGCTTCATGAGAGACGAGGTTAAGGAATGGTGGGACAAGGGGTTAATAAGACCCTCCAGGAGTGGTTGGAGTAGCGCGCCTGTTGTGGTCCGCAAACAGGACGGATCAAGCAGGTTTTGTATCGACTTTCGTGAACTGAATAAGGTCACGAAGGTCGACGCGTACCCATCGCCGAGTGTGGATAGCATTCTCGATAAATTGCGAGGAGCCGTGTACATCTCGAAAATCGACTTGCGTAGTGCCTACCTACAAATAGGGATGGCAGAGTCGAGTAAGAGGTATACGGCTTTCCCAGTACCTGGTTATGGACTGTGGGAGTTCGAGAGAATGCCCTTCGGCTTGATGAACGCAGGCGCTACGTTCAATCGGCTTATGGACGCCCTTTTTGGACCAGAGTTCGAGCCGTACGTCTTTAAGTACTTAGATGACTTAATTATAGTCAGCGGCACGTTCTCTGATCACTTGACTTGGCTAGAACTGGCGTTAAAGAGGCTGGTAGAGAATGGCCTTGAGATAAATGTCGAGAAGAGCGAATTCGGTTGCTCTTCGGTAACATTTCTCGGCTATCTCCTCGATGCAGAGGGTTTAAGACCCGATCCTGATCGAGTGAAACCAGTTCTCGAATATCCAGTGCCAGGAAATGTTAAACAGCTCAGACGTTTCTTGGGCATGGTTGGTTGGTATGCCAGATTCATCGAGCACGAGAGTGATATTAAAGTACCTCTCACAAAATTAATTAAGAAGGATGTGAGTTGGAATTGGGGCACAGAGCAACAGGAGGCCTTCGAGGAGCTGAAAAAAGCTTTAACTCAGGCCCCTGTGCTTGCAAGGCCAGATTTTGACAAAGAGTTCTTCGTCCACTGTGACGGCTCGTCCTTTGCGCTGGGAGCTTGCCTAGTACAGAGAGACTATGATGGCTATGAGCATCCGATCTGCTACGCAAGCAGAATGCTCAACGAGCATGAGCGCAACTACTCGGTATCGGAAATCGAGTGTTTAGCGCTCTTGTTCGCCATCAAGAAGTTTCGACCTTACATAGAGGGCACGAAATTCACAGCCGTAACCGACCACACAGCTCTGACCTGGCTAAGGAACAAAAAAGACCCTGCTGGTCGACTCGCGAGATGGATTCTCGAGCTTCAGCAATGGAACTTTGAGATAGTGTATCGCAAAGGAGCGATGCACCACGTGCCAGATGCACTGTCTCGTGAGTTCGAGAACGAAGCGGAATTCGCAGCCTTCGAGGGGGTAAAAGACCCTTGGTACCTGAGGCGAGTGACTGATGTCACAGCGCGCCCGGAGAAATATCCGGATTGGAAGGTCGAGGAGGGAGTGTTGTATCGTTACACACGAAATGACCTTCTCGACCCCATTCAGGATCACGAAGAGCGATGGCGATTGGTTGTGCCAAGCGAATTCCGCGAGCGCGTGTTAAGAGATGCACACTGCGCACCTTCGTCGGGACACCTTGGCATGGAAAAGACCTATGACAGGGTGATCCGCGAATACTCTTGGCCAGGCATGTGGTATGACGTAAGGGATTTTATTCAGCGTTGTCAGGAATGCCAGAGGTTCAAGGTTGAGCAAAAAGCTCCCTTGGGCCTCATGGGTAGGCGTTTAGTGGAGAGACCTTGGATAATAGTTGCGACCGATGTGGTGGAGCTACCACGAAGTAAGAATCGGTTTAAATACTTGGTGGTTTTTCAGGACTGTTTCACCAAGTGGGTGGAGTTTAAGCCACTGGCGACGGCCGATGGAAAGGCACTCGCCAGAGCTTTAGAGGAGCTCGTGTTGTTTAGATGGGAAATCCCTACCTACCTGGTAACTGATAATGGGAAGAGTTACACGGGTAAGGTGTTTGAGGATACCCTCAAAGAGTATAACATACAGCACGTGCTCACTCCTCCATACCACCAACAAGCCGATTTCGTGGAGCGCTCCATCAAGACGCTCAAAACAATGATATCCATTTTCGTGGACGGTGACCACCGCGAATGGGACCGGCATTTGCACGAGTTTCGCCATGCGGTAAACACGGCGATCAATCGAGCACGAAGGTCTCGCCGGCGTTCTTGAATTTTGGGAGAAACCCCCAACAACCCAAGAGCTTACGCCGCGAGACCGAGAAACGAGGCCTGGTCATAAAAATAAATCCTGAGGTATGGAAAGACCGTCTGCGCAGGTTAGGAGCGCTGCAGGATTTGGTGATTCGCCATCTTGAGGCAGCGCAAGACCGCCAGAAACGGTATTATGACCGAGGCCGTCGAGACGTGCGTTTCGCAGTTGGGGATTTAGTCTTGCGGAGGGTGCACTCACTATCGAGTGCGGCCGCGGGCCGAAATGCCAAGCTAGATCCCAAGTATGCGGGGCCGTTCAAGATTTTGCAAACTCTCTCTCCGGAAGTATACGTCCTCGAGGTAGAAGATGGCAGGCAGGTGGCCATGGCTCATGTCTCCGAGCTTAAGCGCTACCTGCCGCCACGAACCCATTAAAATGGGGGGCCCTCTAGAGAGGTGCACGGAGGGTTAAGTTGTGCTGTCCATTTTGATTTGTTTTTTTTGTTTTTTTTTATTATTTATTTATTGTTTTTTTTTGTTTTTTTTTGTTGCTCTTCCCTCCTCAGATTGGCCATGGCGAGTTTCGACGAGGAGGTAGAGATGACGGGCAAACTGCTCATGGAGGAGCCGCCCGTCACTCCGGAGCCATCTGAGACCGATGGGCTGGCTATGGAGCCGCCCATCGGCCTTTCGCTGGAGCCTGTGGCCTCCGCGGAGCGTCTCGGAGCGACGGCTAGTCGGCATCAGCCCCCTGAAGCCGACATCTCTCCCGATCCTGCGATTCAGGAAATCGAGGAGAGAAGCCGCTCGCTCAACATCACCGAGGTGGCTCCGCTGGAGGTGGACAGCCAACAGGCCCAGCGAGAATCTGGAGGAGGTCATGGCGGAGACAGCTGGCCCATCCAACGAGCCAGAGCGGGCCCAACCTCCTGCCTCGTCGCCTGGGAGGGTCGAGGAGACCTCCTGGGACGAGCCTATGGCTCAGGTGGGGTGGACTGGCCAAAATCCGGCGGTCATTCGGGCCAACGTCATCCGGGTGCTCCGGATGTACGGTTTGGCGAGGGGGGCGCAGATGGTGTGGGACCGGTATGGCGCTGAAGGCGCCAGATATACCGACGCCTATGCCATCTCGCTCTCCTCTGGGCGGCCCGAGTCCGTTGCGGTGAGGTCCCGGGCCCCACCACCGTGTAACCCTCCCAAGAAGAGGGGGGCGTATCCCCCGGAGGGTTACTCGCGCGACGAGCGCAGGAGGGAGCAGGAGTTGGCTGCGGACAGGAAGAAGAGGGGCAGCAAAAGGGTCGGCAGGCTCCCCGATTTCCACCGTGATATGGAGTCATACTACCTTCCGACTCCATCCGGTGACGGTGCGGGGGAGGCCAGCCGACCATCGCGCGACCCACCCTCCCCGCGCAAGGCCTCCAGGCGTGTTGAGCAACGGAAACGAGCGTTGCTCCGAAAACGCCAGGAGGAGGACGCTAGGCGCTACGGGAGCTTGATGGGCCCGGCACAACCATCAGTGGGCCCTGTCATGGCGGCTGGCGCAAGAACGCCGCCGCCAATAACGTCAGTGGCCAAAGAGGTAGAGGGCGAGCCCTCTATCGTATGGTGGACGGAATCCGCTTCCGCGTGCTCGAGGACGGAGCGCTGACCCCTGCCAAGCGAGCTGGCAGCAGGAGGATGCGCGCCATCCGGAGGCGCGAGGATGAGGCGGCGAGCGCTAGTAGAGGAAAACCCTCCTCGTTCAACTCGCTCGCCGCGCCCGCTGCTGCGACTCGTCGCCCGTCTTCGGCTCTGGGAGCCTCTCCGTCAGCCGTGCCCGGGGGCCCTTTTGTCCCTGGAGGCGCGGTTGGGGAGGTCCTGGAGCGGTATTGGGCTTTGGACGAGGAACAGCGGGGGTACTTCATCCATTGCGTTTCTGGAATGGCGCCGCACCCTCAGGGGACAGGTGCGGTGGCCGCCATTTGCGCCGTTTGGAGGGGCTTGACCGGCCTCCAACGCTCGGAGTTGCAGGCTCGCGCCCAGGCAATGGAGCCACTGGCGCGCCTGCGGCTCTAGGCTGGAGGTAGGGTTGGTTCTACCGAGCGGCGGCATTTTTTTTTTTTTTTTTATTTTATTATTATTTTTATTATTTTATTTTTATTTTTACTTATTTTATATTTGGGTTTACGGTGTTGGACTTGTTCTTTTTACTTTTTGTTTATTCTTGGGGTTTTTTTTTTATTTTATTCTATTTAGCATGGCGGCCGCAGGCGGTTGAGCTGCCGCGTCCTCGAGGGAGCGTCAGCTCTGGAGGGGGCTGTGACGGAGCTCCTGGCCGTTGGCCGGAGCTCGTCTGTTTAAAAGTAGGCGAACGGTTAAGTTTGTTTACTTTCCGAGGTCATGAACCTCGGAAAGTCGGCTTGCCGTGTATGGCAGGTGAGAGAGAGAGAGATGGAGAGATATGAGTGACACTCGCCGAAGTTCAGTTGGCCTTTAGCCTCTGAGCTGGACGTTAATAATTTTCTTTTGTTTTTTTTTTTCTTTTGGGTTTGTAAGGTGGTGTCAAGTGTGTGGTTTGTGTCTCAAGGTGAGCACCAGGTCCAGATATTCGGTGAGTGTTCTCTCGTTATCTCTCTCTCTCCCTCCGTGCATTTTCTTTTTTTTTTGTTTGTTTATTTTGTATTGCGTGCGCCGGGCCTCGTTCGGACCTCCTGGCTAATTAGCTGGAGCCTTACGACGGCCGTTAAATTATATATTTAGCTGCGTGGTTTGTCGCCGATTCGCCGCCACCGATTATTATTTTTTTTTTTTTTTGTTGCGCCTTAAATTTTATAATTTTCTTGTTGATAGCGTTAATAAATTTTGTTTTTTTTTTCGTTATTTCGCGCGTCTAATTATTTAAACGCCTGCCAACTCACCTGTCCTTGACCTTTCAAGGTCATTACATCCTGGCGCATATTAGGCCGTAAGTGCGCCTCTTACCTTCCCCCTTTCTTTTATTTTTGCGCGTTTAGTTGCGGTAGTTAGGCGGAGAAATTAATTTCAACGCGACCGGAGGTGATTGACCTTCATCTGCAAGGTAAGTTTCCCTCCCTTGGTAGCTTTAGGGCTATTTCGCGTTGCAGAGTAATTAAAAACAGCGCCCACTTGTGCTGCACGTGAAGCCTCGTCGGCCGCCACGCACCATAACTTGAATTTATGAAGAATGACTATTCTCAAGAAGGACTACTTTTATTTTCGAAATTCTTGTTTTTGTGGATTCCTGGACTATTTACCTACTATAATAATCAATAAAATTGATAGAGCGGATATTAGTTATGGTTCAGGGATCAATTATGAACAGCGTCCACTTGAGCTGCGCGTGGAGCCTCGTCAGCCGCCACGCGCCATAACTTGAACGTTTGAAGAATGACTCTTCTCAAAAAGCACTACTTTTATTTTCGAAATTCTTGTTTTACGGATTCCTGGACTATTTACCTATAATAATAAACAATAATATTGATAGAACAGATATTAGTTATGGTTCCGGGAGTAATTAAAAACAGCGTCCACTTGAGCTGCGCGTGGAGCCTCGTCAGCCGCCACGCGCTATAACTTGAATGTTTGAAGAATGACTATTCTCAAAAAGGACTACTTTTATTTTCGAAATTCTTGTTTTACGGATTCCTGGACTATTTACCTATAATAATAAACAATAATATTCATAGAGCGGATATTAGTAATGGTTCCGGGAGTAATAATAAACAGCGTCCTCTTAAGCTGCGCGCGTCGACACTTGAGGCGCTGCGTTACCATAACTTCCTGTTTTAAACGTTCATAAAGCGGATGTCGTTAATGACTTCCGGTGTCATTATAGATGATAACCTGCTGAGCCGCGCGCAATGACCTTTTGATTTAAATAAATGACTATTTCTCAAAAAGTATTTCTCTTATTTTCGAAATTTTTTGTTTATTGGATTCCTGGACTATTTATCTATAATAATTATCAATAAAATTGATAGAGCGGATATTAGTAATGGTTCCGGGAGTAATAATAAACAGCGTCCACTTGAGCTACGCGTGGAGCCTCGTCAGCTGCCACGCCCAATAACTTGAATGTTTGAAGAATGACTATTCTCAAAAAGGACTACTTTTATTTTCGAAATTCTTGTTTTTATGGATTCCTGGACTATTTATCTATAATAATAATCAATAAAATTGATAGAGCGGGTATTAGTTATGGTTCAGGGAGTAATTAAAAACAGCGCCCTCTTGAGCTGTACGTGGAGCCTCGTCGGCCGCCACGCGCCATAACTTGAATTTATGAAAAATGACTATTCTCAAAAAGGACTACTTATATTTTCGAAATTATTGTTTTTGTGGAATCCCGGACTATTTACCTATAATAATAATCAATAAAATTGATAGAGCGGATATTAGTTATGGTTCAGGGAGTAATTATAAACAGCGCGCACTTGAACTGCGCGTGGAGCCTCGTCAGCCGCCACGCGCCATAACCTTACTTTATGAAGAATCTGATTTGAACGTTTTCGTTGCATAGCGTTAAAAACAATAATAAGACCAATGAAAATCATGTCTTCAACAACCATATATACTTTTATTGTACGAAGACTCAAAGTATTTTTTTCTAACAGGCTAAGAGAGAACTTGATCGAGGTCATCAACAACAGCAATAGTAAATACAAGGGCTTCTCCACATCGTCCTCAACGTAGAGTGACATTTATACGAATAATGTACTTCGTATTGGCTAGTGGATAATTATATTACAAAAAAAAAACAGTCAATCGGGCGATACCAATGGAGTTCAGCGATATGCCGCCGCCACCGTTGTCCACGAGAACGGAGAACGAGTAACGCTGGGAGAAGAGAGGTTACGTTACGAGGATACAGAACGTACCCAAGTTTCAACACAACCTATATTAAAAACACTTATACACTAGCGCTCCAGTGGCAAAACATTGCATCGAGTTCCATGCTCCGTATTTCGCAATTTATTCTAATTATGAAAAAGAGATGTTCAATTTTGCGCGCGAAAAATGTAAATTGTTTAATCCTATTCAAATGTTTTTACAACATGTAAAACATTTGATAACATTCGTCCGACCGTCAGCAAATTTCCCTTTTATCGTTAATCATTTGTGCAAAGTTTGACGCCAAGATATTAATTAATTAAGTAGTTATAAACGATTAAAGAAAAAATCGTTTTTTTGTTTTTAATCGTTTATAACTTTTCAGTTAATTAATATTTTTCGTCAAACTTGGCACAAACGATAACCTCCATATAGGCATTCGATGTGCCAAATATGAAAAAAATCGAAGACCTTTGTCCGATTTGCCCTAAAACTAATTTGTTTTCAGTCTATTAAGTACATTTATAGCCAATGATGTGGCTTGGGCCGGAAAACCCAAATCGATTTGAACTTATAAATTATAATATTATATGCAAGTACGTTTCCAGGAATTAATTTTTTTTTCAATAATTTAAAAGTTTATCACATGTATTATAATAACCTTTAACATATAATTCGTATTAACGAGGCATTTTAGAACGTCAAACGAACAACGAGGGTGTTGCTAGCGCACCTTCTACGACTAAGCATATATATGAGTTGACTAGCCAAAGAGTGGGCTCCGCGCCTAGTCAACTCATTGGTTGAATTATATAAATAATAGTATTAATTCCTAGTACTATTTCGGAAATTAATTTTTTATTAATAATTTTTAAACGTAAATGATTCATTATAGTAACTTTCATTTTATAAATTGTAGTAACAAATTGGTGGTCCCGCCGATAGTGTCTTCAGTGGCTTCCATTTAACGAAAAATATACGGCAGGTGGGAAAGGTGTACGAGCAGCACCCGCGTTGTTCATTTGATGTTGGAAAATTTCTTGTTACTACGATTTATAACGTGAAGGTTACTATAATGAATTATTTACGTTTTAAAATTATTAATGAAAAATTAATTTCTGGTAACGCACTACGAAATAATTCTATTATTTATATTCATCAGCCAATTAGGTATAGAAGACGCATAAATCAGACAATAAATAGGTTGACGCTTATTAATAAATGTGATAAATTTTAAATTATGGGAAATAAATTAATTTCCAAAATCGTACTAGGAAATAATTCTATTATTTATGTTAATCAGCCAATTAGGTGTAGAAGATGCACAATTCAAACAATAAACAGGTTGATGGTTATTAGTTAATATGATAAATTATAAATTATTGGAAATAAAATAATTTCCGAAATCGTACTATCAAAAAATTCTATTATATATATAAATCAGCCAATTGGTGGTCCCGCCCATAGTGTCTTCAGTGGCTTCCATTTAACGAAAAATATACGGCAGGTGGGAAAGGTGTACGAGCAGCACCCGCGTTGTTCATTTGATGTTGGAAAATTTCTTGTTACTACGATTTATAACGTGAAGGTTACTATAATGAATTATTTACGTTTTAAAATTATTAATAAAAAATTAATTTCTGGTAACGCACTACGAAATAATTCTATTATTTATATTCATCAGCCAATTAGGTATAGAAGACGCATAAATCAGACAATAAATAGGTTGACGCTTATTAATAAATGTGATAAATTTTAAATTATGGGAAATAAATTAATTTCCAAAATCGTACTAGGAAATAATTCTATTATTTATATTAATCAGCCAATTAGGTGTAGAAGATGCACAATTCAAACAATAAACAGGTTGATGGTTATTAGTTAATATGATAAATTATAAATTATTGGAAATAAAATAATTTCCGAAAACGTACTAGGAAATAATTCTATTATTTATATTAATCAGCCAATTAGGTGTAGAAGACGCACAATTCAAACAATAAACAGGTTGATGGTTATTAGTTAATATGATAAATTATAAATTATTGGAAATAAAATAATTTCCGAAATCGTACTATCAAAAAATTCTATTATATATATAAAATCGTACTAGGAAATAATTCTATTATTTATATTAATCAGCCAATTAGGTGTAGAAGATGCACAATTCAAACAATAAACAGGTTGATGGTTATTAGTTAATATGATAAATTATAAATTATTGGAAATAAAATAATTTCCGAAATCGTACTATCAAAAAATTCTTTTATATATATAAATCAGCCAATTGGTGGTCCCGCCCATAGTGTCTTCAGTGGCTTCGTTTTAACGAAAAATATACGGCAGGTGGGAAAGGTGTACGAGCAGCACCCGCGTTGTTCGTTTGATGTTGGAAAATGCCTTGTTACAACTATTTTAATTTGAAGGATACTATAATAAATCATTTACTTTTTTAAAATTATTAATAAAAAATTAATTTCTGGTAATGCACTAGGAAATAATTCTATTATTTATGTTAATCAGCCAATTAGGTGTAGAAGACGCACAATTCAAACAATAAACAGGTTGATGGTTATTAGTAAATATGATAAATTATAAATTATTGGAAATAAAATAATTTCCGAAATCGTACTATCAAAAAATTCTATTATATATATAAATCAGCCAATTGGTGGTCCCGCCCATAGTGTCTTCAATGGCTTCCATTTAACGAAAAATATACGGCAGGTGGGAAAGGTGTACGAGCAGCACCCGCGTTGTTCATTTGATGTTGGAAAATTTCTTGTTACTACGATTTATAACGTGAATGTTACTATAATGAATTATTTACGTTTTAAAATTATTAATATAAAATTAATTTCTGGTAACGCACTACGAAATAATTCTATTATTTATATTCATCAGCCAATTAGGTATAGAAGACGCATAAATCAGACAATAAATAGGTTGACGCTTATTAATAAATGTGATAAATTTTAAATTATGGGAAATAAATTAATTTCCAAAATCGTACTAGGAAATAATTCTATTATTTATATTAATCAGCCAATTATGTGTAGAAGACGCACAATTCAAACAATAAACAGGTTGATGGTTATTAGTAAATATGATAAATTTTAAATTATGGGAAATAAATTAATTTCCAAAATCGTACTAGGAAATAATTCTATTATTTATATTAATCAGCCAATTAGGTGTAGAAGATGCACAATTCAAACAATAAACAGGTTGATGGTTATTAGTAAATATGATAAATTTTAAATTATGGGAAATAAATTAATTTCCAAAATCGTACTAGGAAATAATTCTATTATTTATATTAATCAGCCAATTAGGTGTAGAAGATGCACAATTCAAACAATAAACAGGTTGATGGTTATTAGTTAATATGATAAATTATAAATTTTTGGAAATAAATTAACTTCCGAAATCGTACTATCAAAAAATTCTATTATATATATAAATCAACCAATTAGGGGTCCCGCCCATAGTGTCTTCAGTGGCTTCCATTTAACGAAAAATATATGGGAGCTGGGAAAGGTGAACGAGCAACACCCTCGTTGTTCCTTTGATGTTGGAAAATGCTTTGTTACTAATAATTATAACTTTAAAGTTTTGTGACGGAGCTCCTGGCCGTTGGCCGGAGCTCGTCAATGTCGGTGAGCCTGCGACGGGGCTTGTTTACTTTCCGGGGTCGTGAACCTCGGAAAGTCGCCATTCCATGCACGGTAAGTGAGAGAGAGAGAGAGAGAGACGGAGACGGGTGAGTGACACTCGCCGAATTTCAGTTGGCCTTTAGCCTCTGAACTGAGCGATTGTACTGAATTTTTCTTTTTGGTTTTGTGGGTGCTAATGAAGTGGTTGTTTTGCGAGGTGTGCACCAGGTCCAGTTGATCGGTGAGTGCCCTTATTTGATTGTCTCTCTCTCCCTTCGTGCATTTTTCTTTTTTTTATTAGTTTATAAATTTGTGTGCGTCGGGCCTAGTTCGGATTTCCTGGCTAATTAGCCGGAGCCTTAAGACAGCCGTTTAAATAATTATATTGCGTGCGTGAATTTTCCTTTTCGCCGTCGCCGATTTATTTGTTTTTTTTTTATATTAATCTTAGCCGCGTTTATAATTTAATTAAGTTTTTGCGTTCGTCGTGCCTACAATAAATTGTTTTTTTTTTACTAAACCACTCGTTATTAACTTAAACGCCTGCCGACTCACCTGTCCTCGGCCTTTCAAGGTCATTCCAATTCTAGCGTATATTAGGCCGTAAGCGCGCCTCTTACCTTCCCCTTTTATTATTCGTGGTTTGTTTGCGACAGTTGGACTATCAAATTTAATTTCAACGCGACCGGAAGTGATTGCCCTTAATTAATACGGTAAGTTTCCCTCCCTTAATAGACCTTAGGGCTATTCGCGTTGCATGGCATCCCTTGTGGGGAAATAATATGCGTTATGGAATAGGTGAGTGCGGCGTTAACGTGGTTGCGCGAGTTTTTTTTTTTTGTTTTAGGCGGTTGTCATTGTTTGCGCTCTGTCTCTCTTTCTTCTATAGCTATCTCATTCTAGCTTTCGGCTCAGTAACGGCCGCTGGTGGCGTTGTGGCTAACTAGCCCAACTACAGTTTCTATCAGCTGGCCGCAGTGTAAAGGCGTACCTACACCGATACGGTGTAAAGGTGAGCCTACACCTGAGCAAGTGTAAAGGTGGTAGTCCACTGTGGCCAAGTAAAGGTTGGCCTCTACCTACTCGTAGGTAGGTATTAAGGTGGGCTTCCATTGAGACCACCATTAAGGTTGGTCTCCACCTATGGCTAACCAGTGTGCAGGTGAGCAACCACCGAGGCCAGCTTAAAGGTTGGCTTCCACCTAAGGGCATTAGGTGTAAGGGTGGGCTCTTACCTGAGCCAACTTGAGGTTGACACACACTGTCTTAAGGGTTAGAGGCGTAGTGAGGTACCCAAGGGAGGTTGCCCACTTCGCCGCTAGGAGCGTTGGTATAGGGGATATACCACAGATCCTAGACTCCATAATTGGCCGACAGAGGGCCGTTGGGTCTAGAGACCACTTCGTGACGTGGTCAGTGACCGTCATAACGGTCATTGGTCTTCCCACGACTCCTCTAACGTTAAAGCGAGCGGTGGTCACTGCGGTTAGCTTTATTGGGCCCTATTGTTTTATACATAGTTTTTTTTTATTATTAACGGATTTTAGGCGCGTTTCGTTTACAGGGTAGCGTTGCGCGATAAACGTAATTTTACACGTGGTCTAGCCATGTCTTTATCGTGTGACAGGGAGCTTAGGATGCGCCGCATAAAGAAAGATGCGGGCGTTCAGGCTTTGGTACGTGAGCTCTCGGGAGCAAATTTCGACGAGATGTGCGACCTAGCGGAGCAATTGGGAGTAAGGGCCGAGGGTACTCCTGAAGAGTTGAGGGATCGGCTCTAGAAAGTGACAGTCTATCGAAATAGACCAGAGCTCAACCCTCCCATTGCTCCTAGCGATTTCGCCGCTAACGAGGTGCCCTTCCCTCAGTCTCGGGAGGCGCAAAGCATTTTGCGCGAGGAGTCGAGGGAGGTGAACTTCCGCGTTGACGCTGATTTTGCGGTCGACGCGGAGGTTCAAGGGATCCAGCGCGCTGGATTTATCTCTGGCTACGGCGAGGTCGCGCGTCTCAGAAACGCGTGAAGTTCGTGACCGCGTGGACCCGAGACCTGATGGGGGGGGGCCCAACAGACCCGTGGAGGGGCATCGTCGGGTAGCGAGACGATGCCTCAGCACCAAACGGTTGTGGCCGAAGTTCATGACCAGTGGGTCGCTAAAACAGCGGCCTCCATCTTGGTGCCACCTCCAGCGCATGCGCAGGTGTACGTGCGACCTTCGCTTCGGTCTAGGGAGGACCTTGAGGCGATGGTACTCTTCGGGGAGAGAGCCGCCACCTTCCGCAGAGGTAAGGGTGCGCAAGAATGCATGGCCGTGTCCCCGGTTTGCGCTTCTAGCCCTCGGAGAGTGTTAGAGCCACCTCCGAGCACATATGCGCATGCGCGGGGACATACTCGCGAGTTAGAGCGCGCTTATGGTGGGAAGGGAGTCCCTACTGTATGTTTGTCGACCCATGAAGTTTCGGCGGGAGGCTATGGGCCCAAACCACGCGTCATGGGACCTGGGCCCAAAACTTACGCGAACGTGACCGCTATAAGAGTGCCTTCACAGGTCGCGAAAATTTTTTGCGAGACTGCCAGGCGTAAACCAACGCCGGCGGCCCGTAGTGCGCCCTCATCAGACTCTGAGGAGTCTGGTTCGAGGAGCTCGCGGACCAGCTCAAGCGGTGAGTCTTCCAGGAGAAGACCGCCATCGCAGCGTGATAGCGAGGCAGCCTTCGGAAATAAAAATGGACGTTCGAGGCATCGGAGGAGACGCAGGCGCCAAAACACGTACGGCGTGGAGTACGATGGCGTCAGCGCTCTCCGAGCCTTCCGCCTGCAGTTTACGGGGGAAGGTGGCTTCAGCTCAGAAAGTTTTTTGGAGCGAGTCAGGAAGTGTCAGGAATTTTATGACATTCCTGACTCGGAGATGCTTGTCGCTTTATCCACGGCATTTAGTGGAACAGCCGCCGCCTGGTTCGAAAATAACGAACTGGGCTGGCGCTTCATGAGCGATTTCATCGCTGATTTCCGCTCCCACTTTTGCCGGCGTTTCTCTGACACCGATCTGGATCGAGAGCTAATGCGTCGAACCCAGGGTGAGGGCGAGCGTCTCCGCGACTACATAACGGCCTGCAGGTGTATCTTCAGGCGTTATCGAAGGCCGCCGTCAGAGAGAACGCAGGTAAAGAGAATAATCGCTAACCTGCACCCCAATAGTAGCCCGAGGGTGACTTTAGTCAACCCTCCAAATGCTGCTCCGTCGCTTTTGCCACGGGTCCAATACGGTAAGGGGCTGGGTCAATCGGCAGGGTCATTCTCGGGCAGCTGCTTCGCTTGTGGAGCACCTGGCCATAGAGCGTCCACGTGCCCAACACGTCAGCGGGCAATCACTTGTTTCAAGTGTGGACAGGCTGGCCATTACGCAAATAATTGCGTAATGAGATCTGACGCTCGGGTCAGGAGTTGTCCGAAGTGTGGCACTCCGAACTGCTCGTTCTTGACCTGCCCAAACTGTGTCGATTTAGTGGACCAGTGGGTAAAAGAGTGTGCGGAGGCGACGAACCGCCCTGCGACCTCCGCAGCAGTGAATGCCATAGGGCGGAGGAAGTAGGAGCTATCAGAGAGGTAAGAGAGTCATTACGTGTTAAGGTAATGACTCCCCACCTAAGTGTGGAAAGTTTCTGGCGCGGAACTTTAAGAAGTCTTGAAGCGTTAGAACCCACCGATTCCTTAAATGAGTTGGGTGAAGGCTCGATCATTGCTGGTGCGCCGTCAGCCTTTGAGGGGGCAGAGGCCGTGGAAAACACGGCTAAAACTTCCGAAAGAGTTGAAAAGGGGCGTAACCAAGAAGAAATTGCGTCGCGGAAAACTAGGACTTCGCCATGCTATATCGGTAATAATGTACTATTAGCATGTGCGCATGCGCAGGAATCTAACATTCTGCTGTCTCCAGCTGGCAAAGAAGTGCCGCTGACATCTGCGCATGTGTCGGAGTCATTAACAGAAAATGGCGTCATAAAACCTAGTCATCGAGAGAAACCGGTGACATGTCGTGACGTAATAGAACGCGGTCATGAGACGACATTGATACCTCAGCAAGACGGTAAGAGGTATACGGCTTTCCCTGTACCGGGTTATGGGCTATGGGAGTTCGAGAGAATGCCCTTCGGCTTGATGAACGCAGGCGCTACGTTCAATCGGCTTATGGACGCCCTTTTTGGACCAGAGTTCGAGCCGTACATTTTTAAGTACTTGAATGACTTGATTATAGTCAGCGGCTCGTTCTCTGATCACTTAACTTGGCTAGAACTGGCGTTAAAGAGGCTAATAGAGAATGGCCTTGAGATAAATGTCGAGAAGAGCGAATTCGGTTGGTCTTCGATAAAATTTCTCGGCTACCTCCTCGATGCAGAGGGCTTAAGACCCGATCCTGATCGAGTGAAACCAGTCCTCGAATATCCAGTACCGGGAAATGTTAAACAGCTAAGACGTTTTTTGGGCATGGTAGGATGGTATGCTAGATTCATTGAGCATGAGAGTGATGTTAAAGTACCTCTCACAAAGTTGATCAAAAAGGACGTAAGCTGGAATTGGGGCACAGAGCAACAGGAGGCCTTCGAGGAGCTGAAAAATGCTTTAACTCGGGCTCCTGTACTCGCAAGGCCAGACTTTGACAAAGAATTCTTCGTCCATTGTGACGGCTCGTCCTTTGCGCTGGGAGCTTGCCTAATACACAGAGACAGTGATGGCTATGAGCATCCGATCTGCTATGCAAGCAGAATGCTCAACGAGCATGAGCACAACTACTCGGTATCGGAAATCGAATGTTTAGCGCTTTTGTTCGCCGTCAAGAAGTTTCGACCTTACATAGAGGGTACGAAATTCACAGCCGTAACCGATCACACAGCTCTGACCTGGCTAAGGAACAAAAAAGACCCTGCTGGTCGATTCGCGAGATGGATTCTCGAGCTTCAGTAGTGGAACTTTGAGATAGTGTATCGCAAAGGAGCGATGCGCCATGTGCCAGATGCACTGTCTCGTGAGTTCGAGAATGAAGCGGAATTCGCAGCTTTCGAGGGGGTAAGAGACCCTTGGTACCTGAGGCGAGTGACTGACGTCACAACGCGCCCGGAGAAATATCCGGATTGAAAGGTTGAGGAGGGAGTGTTGTATCGTTACACACGAAATTACCTTCTCGACCCCATTCAGGACCACGAAGAGCGATGGCGTTTGGTTGTGCCAAGCGAATTCCGTGAGCGCGTGCTAAGAGATGCACATTGCGCACCTTCGTCGGGACACCTTGGCATGGAAAAGACCTATGACAGGGTGGTCCGAGAATACTCTTGGCCAGGCGTGTGGTACGACGTAAAAGATTTTATTCAGAGTTGTCAGGAGTGCCAGAGGTTCAAGGTTGAGCAAAAAGCTCCCTTGGGCCTCATGGGTAGGCGTTTGGTGGAGAGACCTTGGATGATAGTTGCGACCGATGTAGTAGAGCTACCACGGAGTAAGAATCGGTTTAAATACTTGGTGGTTTTTCAAGACTGTTTCACCAAGTGGGTGGAGTTTAAACCACTGGTGACGGCCGATGGAAGGGCACTCGCCAGAGCTTTAGAGGAGCTCGTGCTATTTAGATGGGAAATCCCTACCTACCTGGTAACTGATAATGGGAAGAGTTACACAGGTAAGGTGTTCGAGGATACCCTCAAAGAATACAACATACAGCACGTGCTCACTCCTCCATACCACCAACAAGCCGATTTCGTGGAGCGCTCCATCAAAACGCTCAAAACGATGATCTCCATTTTCGTGGACGGCGATCACTGCGAATGGGACCGGCATTTACACGAGTTTCGCCATGCGGTTAACACGGCGATTCAATCGAGCACGAAGGTCTCGCCGGCGTTCTTGAATTTTGGGAGAAACCCCCAACAACCCAAGAGCTTACGCCGCGACACCGAGAAACGAGGTCTGGTCATAAAAATTAATCCGGAAGTATGGAAAGACCGTCTGCGCAGGTTGGGAGCGCTTCAGGATTTGGTGATTCGCCATCTTAAGGCAGCGCAAGACACCCAGAAACGGTATTACGACCGAGGCCGTCGAGATGTGCGTTTTGCCGTTGGGGATTTGGTCTTGCGAAGGGTGCACTCACTATCGAGTGCGGCCGCAGGCCGAAATGCCAAGCTAGATCCTAAGTACGCGGGGCCGTTCAGGATTTTGCAAACCCTCTCTCCGGAAGTGTACGTCCTCGAGGTAGAAGATGGCAGGCAGGTGGTCATGGCTCATGTCTCGGAACTTAAGCGCTACCTGCCGCCACGAACCCGTCAAATGGGGGGCCCTCTAGAGTGATGCACGGAGGGTTTAGGTTGTGCCGCCCACATTAATTTGTTTTTTTTTATTTTATTTTTTTTTTATTTTTATCCATTTGTTTTTGTTTTTTTTTAGTTTGTTGCTCTCCTTTCTCAGGTCTAGCAATGACGAGCTTTGAGGAGGAGGTCGAGATGACGGGCAAACTGCTCATGGAGGAGCCGCCCGTCACTCCGAAGCCATCCGAGGCCGATGGGCTGGCTGTGGAGCCACCCATCGGACCTTCGCTGGAGCCTGTGGCCTCCGCGGAGCATCTCGTAACAGCGGCTAGTCGGCATCAGCCCGCTGAAGCCGACATCTCTCCCGATCCTGCAATCCAGGAAATCGAGGAGAGAAGCCGCACGCTCAACATCACCGAGGTGGCTCCACTGGAGGTGGACAGCCAACAGGTCCAGCGAGAACTGGAGGAGATGGTGGCAGCAACAACTTGCCCCTCCAGCGCAATAAATAATTATATTGCGTGCGCGAATTGTACCTTTTCGCCGTCGCCGATTTATTTGTTTTTTTTTTACATTATTCTTAGCCGCGTTTATAATTTAATTAAGTTTTTGCGTTCGTCGTGCCTACAATAAATTGTTTTTTTTTTTACTAAACCACTCGTTATTAATTTAAACGCCTGCCTACTCACCTGTCCTCGACCTTTCAAGGCCATTCCAATCCTAGCGTATATTAGGCCGTAAGCGCGCCTCTTACCTTTCCCTTTTATTATTCGTGGTTTGTTTCCGACAGTTGGACTGTCAAATTTAATTTCAACGCGACCGGAAGTGATTGCCCTTAATTAATAAGGTAAGTTTCCCTCCCTTAATAGACCTTAGGGCTATTCGCGTTGCAGTTTCTATAATGAATCATTTACATTTTAAAATTATTCATAAAAAATTTATTTCTTATAATGCACTAGGAAATAATTCTATTATTTATATAAAACAGCCAATTAGGTGTCGATGACGCACAATAAATTTTTAAATTATTGAAAAAAAAATTAATTTCTGGAAACGCACTTGCATATAATTTTATAATTTATAAGATCAAAACAATTTGGGTTTTCCGGCCCAAGCCACATCATTGGCTATAAATGTACTTAATAGACTAAAGCAAATTAGTTTTAGGGCAAATCGGAGCAAGGTCTTCGGTTTATTTTATATTTGGCACATCGATTGCCTATATGTAGGTAATCATTTGTGCCCAGTTTAACGCCAAAATATTAATTAATCTAAAAGTTATAAACGATTAAAAGCAAAAAATCGATTCTTTAAACTGCTATAAAACGAAAACTATTTATCGGATCTAGATAATTTTTATTTAATAATATGTATATATATTTATATATAGATTTATATATATATACATATATTTATATATATACATATTATAAATAATATATTATTAAATTATTAAATAATGAAATGTTATTAAATAATCGAAATATCAAAATATAATAATTTATGGGTATGTAAAAAAAATTATCCAGATCCGATAAATAGTTTTCGATTTATAGCGGTTAAAAAAATCGATTTTTTGCTTTTAGTCGTTTATAACATTTAAATTATTTAATATTTTGGCGTTAAACTTAGCACAAATGATTACCTACATATAGGCAATCGATGTGCCAAATATAAAATAAATCGAAGACCTTGCTATCCTAGGTAGCAATTATACATAGTTTACACAAGTTCAACGTAGCATCCCTTTCCTTGCCATTCTTAATGGTCAACGTTTGTTGCTGTTCAACTACGTGTACCAGTCCTGACGAATACCGGCTCATTTGTAGTCATCGCTTCTGAGGGTAAACATGTCTTACATACTAAATTATTGGAGAAACCAAAATGAGTTAATATGACCCAGAAAAACAGTCGTGGCTAATATGTAAGTATCTTAATTTTTTTTTGTCGTGTTTTATAATATTTCGCAAAATTGCATGGATGCAAAAAATGTAATCCTTTTCGCGATTCTTAAATCCGCCATAGGAAATAATTCTATTATTTATATGATTATCCAATGAGATGTCGAAGATACATTGTTCAGACAATAAATACAATGGTGGTTATTATAATACATGGGACAAATTTTTAAATTATTGAAAAAAAAATTAATTTCCGAAATAGTACTAGGAAATAATTCTATTATTTATATAAATCAACCAATGAGTTGAGGCGCGAAGCCCACTCATTGACTAGTAAACTCATATATATACTTAGTCGAACAAGGTGCGCTAGCAACACCCTCGTTGTTCGTTTGACGATCAAAAATGCCTCGTTAAGACAAATTATATGTTGAAGGTTATTATATTACATGTGATAAATTTTTAAATTATTGAAAAAAAAATTAATTACTGGAAACCCACTTGCATATAATTTTATAATTTATAAGATCAAAACAATTTGGGTTTTCCGGCCCAAGCCACATCATTGGCTATAAATGTACTTAATAGACTAAAGCAAATTAGTTTTAGGGCAAATCGGAGCAAGGTCTTCGGTTTATTTTATATTTGGCACATCGATTGCCTATATGTAGGTAATCATTTGTGCTAAGTTTAACGCCAAAATATTAAATAATTTAAATGTTATAAACGACTAAAAGCAAAAAATCGATTTTTTTAACCGCTATAAATCGAAAACTATTTATCGGATCTGGATAATTTTTTTTAAATACCCATAAATTATTATATTTTGATATTTCGATTATTTAATAATTTAATAATATATTATTTGTAATATGTATATATCTATAAATATATGTATAAATATTAATATATATACATATTATTAAATAAAAATTATCCAGATCAGATAAATAGTTTTCTATTTATAGCTGTTAAAACTATTTATCGGATCTGGATAATTTTTATTTGGATATATTTGTCTGAACTATGTATCTTCTACACCTAATTGGCTAATAATATAAATAATAGAATTATTTCCTAGTACGATTTCGGAAATTAATTTATTTCCAATAATTTAAAAATTTTTCACATTAATTCTAATAACCATCAACGTATTTATTTTCTGAACTATGAATCTGCGACACCTAATTGGCTGATTGATATAAATAATATAATTATTTCTTAGTGCATTACCAGAAATAAATTGTTTATTAATAATTTTAAAACGTTAATGATTCATTATATTACCTTTCAAGTTATAAATCGTAGTAACAAGGCATTTTCCAACATCAAACGAACAACGAGGATGCTGCTCGTTCACTTTTCCCACTTGCCATATATTTTTCCATAAATGGACGCCAATGAAGACACTAAGGGTGGGATCCCTAATTGGCTGATTTATATAAATAATGGGATTTTTTCCTAATACGATTTTGTAAATTAATTTATTTCCAATAATTTAAAAATTTATCACATTAATTCTAATAACCATCAACGTATTTATTTTCTGAACTATGAATCTGCGACACCTAATTGGCTGATTGATATAAATAATATAATTATTTCTTAGTGCATTACCAGAAATAAATTGTTTATTAATAATTTTTAAAGGTAAATGATTCATTATAATAACCTTCGAGTTATAAATTGTAGTAACAAGAAATTTTCCAACATCAAAGGAATATCAAGGGTGCTGCTCGTTCACCTTTCTCACCTGCCATATATTTTTCCATAAATGGAAGCCAATGAAGACACTATGAGCGGGAGCTCCAATTGGCTGATTTATATAATAATAGAATTATTTCTTAGTGCATTACCAGAAATAAATTGTTTATTAATAATTTTAAAACGTAATTGATTCATTATAGTACCTTTCAAGTTATAATTAGTAGTAACAAGGCATTTTTCAACATCAAACGAACAACGAGAGTGCTGCTCGTTTACCTTTCCCACTTGCCATATATTTTTCCGTAAATGGAAGCCAATGACGTCACTACGAGTGGTGATATTACGTGAATCATTCAATTCACTAGGCTTCTTAGTACAATGAATGAACATCGAGGGCGTTGCTAGCACACCGTATTCGATTCGTCTTATTCAATTTCTAAAAAGAAAGGCAATGACTTGGGTGGGGTGGAGCCATTATCAATTCATTTATTTCGCTATGCATTTTTGATCGCCAAATGAATAACGAGAGCGTGGCTCGCGCACCTTTTTCGACTCGTTTTATACATTTTGTAAAAAGTAAGGCAATGACGTGTGTAGATGCGGAGTCATTACCAATTCATTCATTTCGTTATGCATTTTTGAACGCCAAATGAACAAAATGAACGTGTTATTCACCTTTGCCTCACCTTCCGTGGGCTCGATCCTGAAGAGCGTAGCCGTCTGGTGACGGAGCGTGGGCTATGTTTTAATTGCCTAAGCAACCACGCCGCCAGGTACTGCCCATCTCAAGGCACCTGCCGAAGTTGCGCCGAAGCGTATAATACCCTCATCCACAAGGTGACCGGATCAACGATCCCGCGCTCCGGAGCCGGTGGACGACACGCAGCCGAAGTTGCCCCGCCTTCAAGTCGCCACCATCCTGGCCTTTCCCAGGGAGATGGGCTTGGATCCAGGGTCGCCCTGACTGGCGACCGCCAACATTTGGATGAGCAGTGGCGGAGCCCCTCTGGTGCAGGTCAGAGCCCTACTCGATCCTTGCGCCGAAGCCACTGTGATCAGCGTCCGGGTTGCCCTGCGGCTTGGCTGTCCCCTCCGTTACCTCAACGTGAGAATAACCGAGGTCGCTGGGTCAGTCATGGACTCTGCCCGACATCAAACCGCGGTCTTCCTGGCAGCCCCCTCCGGGCACCAATCAGTCTAGGTAGACGCATTTGTTCTACGATCCCTCGGGATCACCACACCTTCCGAGTCACCTACGAAGCCATTCCCGGAGATCCGGCGAAATCATCTCTTCGCCGGCCCTGATTTCGACAAGCCTAAGGGAGTGGACACCGTCTTGGGGGCGGACATGTATCACTGTGCCATGAAGGCCAGTGTGAAGCGTCTCCGTCACCTCTTGGCCCAGAATACCATCTTCGGTTGGACACTTACTGAGCGCTTCCCGGGACCGCATTCGACAGACCCGTCTTACGCCCGCGCTTCCGACACCTTCGCCGATCGCGCGCCGGAGCTCAGTCATGAGAAGCTACTTGATCTGGTCCAGCGATTCTGGTCATTGGAGGAGGTACCACACTTCCAACGAGTGTCTGCCGGCGACCGGGAACACGAGAGGATCTACGTCGAGAGACATCAACGAGAACAAGACGGACGGTACATCGTTCCCCTCCCGGTGAAACCAAAACTGATCACCCTGCTTGGAGAGAGCTTAGCGCACGCTCACTCGACTCTGGCGCTCTCTCGATTTACCGACGGATGCAGAAGGACTCGGAACTGCGTGAAGGCTACTGCCGGTTCATGGATAAGTACCTCAGCTTGGGCCACATGCGGCTTATGACGACGGAAGAGATCGCTGTACATCGCGGGTTTTCTCACTACGTTCCTCATCACGGCATCTGGCAGAGGAGCGACGAAAGGCCCAAGCTCCGAGTGGGTTTCAACGTTTCTCGACCCACCACTACCGGCTATAGCCTTAATGACGCCTTCCAGCCAGGAGCCCGATTGCAGAACCACATCGCCACAGTCATTACCCGCTGGAGGAGGTACCGGATCTGCTTTGGGGCAGACGTCCAGATGATGTTCTGCCAAATTCGGGTCGAGAAGTGAGACGTTCATCTCCAAAGAATCCTTTGGAGCCCAACCGCTGAACTTCCCGCGCGCCCTATCTAGCTCTTCGCACCATGAGGCAGCTCCATGAGGCAGCAGTACATCGACGAGGAGAGCCGATTTCCTCTAGCCCGGGAGGCCGTCGAGCGGGATCTGTACATGGATGATTTCCTGAGCGGGGGACACGACCTGGTTTCCACGCGGGTGTTGAGAGATCAACTGATCGGACTCCTGACGGCGGGCGGCTTCGCAAGTGGGTCTCCAATGACCTCAAGTTGCTGGCCGACATCCCCACCCCAGGGGAGGTGTCGGCGCCTAAAAGAGCTACACCTGCGGGCCTAGCACACCCGGAGACCCCGAGCTAGGTACCGGACTACGCAACCGGTCCTTAACACCGGAAACCCGATGACCACCTCGATGACTCTCACTAGGCGTAGTGGAAGCAGAGCTGATCATACGGGAATGGGGGCTTGGCTTCAACACCCGGCCGTGAGGATGAGGGGACCTCTATAAAAAACCCCCGAATCCTAAGCTCTGGCATGTGGCGAAAGGATGCACGGCTCGTCGAGCTCGAGTCTTTAGCATGCCGCCCCCACTGGTTGTGGCAACGGATGGCGTGTAATCGCCTTACTGGACATGGTGCTCGCCCGATGGACCTGATGTTAAGCACCAAGATAAAAGCCCACCCCTCCCTAAGGGCGGATAAGGCTGACTACTGCTCCTAAAAACGGGAAAAGTGGAAGGCCTGTCTGTCTGAGGGGGAGGGGGCAAGAACCGGATATATTCAAAACAAAAAAGAAAGGGTTTGTCGCTGGCCCTAACAGCGACAAGTAGCTCAGGAGAAATCGGAGAAGGCGAGTACCCAGAAACAAGCTCCCGCTTATCCATATCTGGGAGATCTAGGACAGGTCCCCCATGGATGAGAGGGAGAAGGAGGAAGAGACCAACATCAATACGGACATATGGAAGAAGGCACCATCTCAACCAAGGAAACTAACAAATAGGGAAAGGAAAAAGCTGAAAAAGGAGAATGAGAATTTGAGAAGGAAAAGATAGACGAAGTTAGAAAAGAAATAGAAGAAGAACAAGAAAAAAAGATAGAAGGTGCATAATTAGAAACAGAAGAATGGACTTAGAAGAACAAAAAAGAGGACTGAAGAGAAGAGATATAACGGAGGACAAAATAAAAACAGGAGATAAGGAACTATACGTAGTATGTGAGATAATAATAGAGGGCCAAAAAGAATGAAAAGAGAAACGGTGGAAAGAGAAACAAAAGACAAGGAGGCAGAAGAAGAAGATAACAATGGAAATGGAAGACAAAGAAGAAGCGACAGAATAAGAAATGAAAAGGAAGAACAGGAAAGAAATAGGAAGAAAAAGGAAGGGCTAGTGGAGGATGCAAGCCGTCACCCAAGATATGAGAGGAATCATACTTGGGAAAGGAAATAAAGTAATGAAATGGGTGGCGGATCGCGTCCTCGGACAGTATGCCCGATACGAAGCCATAATTCAGGAGTTGGAGATAGAAAAAGCTAGGTTAGAAAGCAAGGTAGAAACATTTGAGAAAATGGGTAGGGAATTAATAAGCCAAATGAAAGAAACGGTAGAAATAACAAGAGAAAACGACGAAAAAATGAATGAGTCGAGGGAAACGGTTAATAAAAAGAGGGATGGTTCCGGGAATAAATAAAGAACAATTTGAGCTAAATAAAACTATTGATGAAAGAACATTTGGTTTTTGCGAAAGGGCAAAAAATGAAAGAGAAATATTAGACAATAGGGGGGTAAAGGGAAGGAGTTATGCGGTGGCACTAAAAGAGGCACAGGAGGAGTTAACAAAAAAGGAGGTTAGACAGAGAATAGTGGAGATACTACCCCCGGCTAGTGGATAAAATCCATCTGATCAAGTAGATCCGGGGGAGTGGTGGTAGAAACTGCAGATGGGAGGGAAAGGGATAAATTGTTTGACTGTTCAAACTTAAGGAAAGCAGGATTAAAAGTATAACCAACCAAGAAAATTAGATCCCAGAATAATAGTATATTCGGTACCATGGGAACTAAGGGACGAGGATTTAATAGAGGGGATAATTAGCCAAAATTTAAAGGGGATAGGGGAAAAGGGCGAAATAAAGAAAAGAATTAGGGTTATAAGGAGACTGAAGGGCACTGGGGGAACAAGAAGTAAAGGGGAAGGGGTAATAATACAATGTCCAGGGATCTGCAAAGGAATATTATTAAGAAAGGGAATAGTGTATGTGGGATTAATGAGTTATAAATGTGATGTATATGAGAGTGTGGAAATGTGTTATAAATGTTTTGCGTATGGACATAGAGCGAATCAGTGCACGAGAGCAGTAGTATGTATGAAGTGTGAAAGAGAGGGACATATAAGGAGTAATTAAAGAGAAAGGATGGATGAATGTATAAATTATAAAAGCAAAGGAAAACCCTCGGGGCACTCAGTGAGGTCGCGGGACTACCCCGAGTATGAGTGGAGAGTGAGAATGCTGAGGAGAAGAATAGACGATGGATAGAAAAAATGAGGATCGAATGAAAGTAAAGTTCCTCCATCTAAATTGCCAACGCTCCTACAGGGTTATGTACGACCTTGGCCAATATACCCTGGAGATGGGAGCTCAGGTTCTTATTCTCCAGGAGCCGTATGAGAAGAGGTGGAGGGGGTTGCCCGGGAGAGGCTGGAAATAGTGTATAAATGGGGTATGACTGTGGAAGTGCAAGTGTCTGAAAGTAAAACGGTAGGAATGGTATTGAAAGGAAATCTAAACATACTCAATAGAGGGATACATGTAAGAGTGAATGAGAGCGATGAAAGAAGAATTAGATTTTTGAATGAGGCCAGGTATCTAAGAATAGATGTAGGTGTAGGAATGAATTTCAGAGTACATGTTGATGGACTGCATGACAGAGTGATGAATTTAATTGGGAAACTGAGAAGAGTGTTAAGGAAAGAATGGAGTTTGAGAAAGCCGGTACTACGTGTCCTAATTAAGGGACTCGTGGCGCCGGCAGTGATGTATGGAGCGAGTGTATGAAGTGATATCTTGCGTTTAAAAGGGAAGAGAGAGGAAATGATAAGGAGTCAGAGAAAGTCTTTGTATGCATGTACGAGGGCGTACAAGACGGTCTCCACGGAGGCGACGCAGGTTCTTATGGGGACGCCTCCGTGGGACCTGGATTGTATGAGATGGGTGAGTATGTGCAAAGCGAGAAAGGGAATAAATATGTATAAGAGAGACTTGTTGACAAATGAAGAAATAGAAAATATGGATATGAATGATATAAAAAAGTTGTTGAATGAGAGAGTGAATGAAGAGTGGCAGAGAAAGTAGGATAATAGTAGGAATGGAAGGGTTACGTATGAATGGATAAGGGACGTTACATTCTCGGCGAGGGCGAAAAGATTCGACCCGAGCCTGAGAGTAACATATGTTCTAATGGGCCATGGGAGTCTCAACTCGTTCCTCTATTCGAGGAACTTGGTGGACTCTCCGGCCTGTGTGTGTGTGGAAAGGCAAACGAAACTTGGGTGCATGTGTTGTGTGATTGCGAAATGTATGAAAGCTTTAGAGATCTGTAGGGAATGAATGTCGTAAAAAAGGGGAATGAATGGGTAGTATCTAGAGTTATGAAGGAAAGAAAAAATCATGAGAGGTAGTGTGAATTTGTAAAAAAGAGCATATGCAATGAGAGTGAGAATTATAGCGAGAATGAATGAAGAAGGGATGCATGAATGAAAGCAGAAACGGACATGGCATGGGGGGGGGGGGTGAGTATTACTCACCAAAAAGACGCAGAGGGGCCTCTGAATTCTTTTTGGCCTAAACCGGAGAAGGCTGGAGACCTTCGGGTCGTGGCAATCCCGCATACCCGAGCTGGCCGACCGGTGCTGAGAGTGTTAAGACGAACAATCGGAACTCGTACCTGAGAATAAACGGTACCAAAGGAGACCGGGGCCCGCGGGGAACGACCGAAGGTTGTGAACCGTCCCGGTCAATTGCGGTTGGACTCGTGGTGGCAGTGATTGAAAACCCATATCGCGGGGTAGCGACTGGGGTTAGGTGAAAGTCGCCTTGGGTGTTAAAATACCATCGACGACTGGAATCTGACTCTGAAAGCGACGTGTGAGTTGCGATATCAACTCGGGGAGCGGCCTGCACAACCGTTAGGGAGTTAGATGGATCCCGACTCCCACCGAGGGACTCTGTGGGCTTACACCCCATAGAGAAATCGGTAGACCTCTGAAGATCTTAGTGTCGCGCTGACTGGGTGTATCCTAGTCCCACGCCCCTGGAGGCCGTGCGAGTAAGTCTATGAGCGGGAACTTCACGTAAAGCTAAAGAATAGAAAGATGGCCCACATCCCCACGCAGGATGGGCTTAGACCGAGCTGGGTCCAATTCGCCACTGACGGGCCCGTGACCAAGCTGGGGGTGACTAAGATGATCATTCAAGATCTCTGACGAGCAAGGTTCGACTGGAACGAGGATCTCCCTAAGGTCTAGCACGAGCGATATATTTTGTTAATTGTAAGCCAATGACGTGGCTAGGGCCGGAACACCCAAATTGATTGGTTCTTTTAAATAATGATAATATTTCTAGTACGTTCTAATCGTGCATTTTTTTTAAATAATTTTGAAATAGTTGAACTCTACACTTATTTATGTTAGTGTAGTCAATCTCATGGGTTTTTATTCTCTTCTTGTGTCAAAATAGTGAAAACAACGTTCACATAGATAAATTTTTTTTGTAAACTTTGTCAATTGACTACGCACCAATGCAGATACATTTTTTATCCAAACATAGTGGAATTTTGGCGTAAATTTATTTTGTTAGACTGCGTTTTATTACTAAGTTTGCAACGTGAAAACTAACACCTGCTAAAGGAGGGAAAATTTACCTTTCGTATCAGGGGAAGGCACCCTCAATCGCGCTGAAATCACGACTCACGAACAATAATGCGACGAAATGAGTAAATAAGGGGAAGGTAAGAAACGCATTTAAGGCCTAACATGGGTCAGGAAACTAATGACCTTGGAAGGTCAAGGATAGGTGAGTAGGCTGGCGATAAAAAAAACAACGTACGTAAATAAAAAAAAAGGTTTATTAATCGTTACGCAACAAATGAAAATAAACAATAAGGCAAAAAATATAACGAAACGTCGACAATTAGTGTTCGCGCAAATAATAGAAAATAACGACCGTCGCCAGGTTCCGGCTTTTAGCCAGGAGATCCAAGCGAGGCCCAACGCACGCAAATGATAACAAATATAAAAAAAACTTAAATGATTGCACGGAGGGAGAGAGAGAGTCAATAAGGCTATTCACCGGCTCAGCTAGATGGCAAAAACAAAAAAACAACTTTCAACACTCAACAATTCAAACTTACAACTCAACAAAACCTCAAAACTAAAACTTTAAATGCCCTCATCTGTGGCCAGCACCATATTGATCCAATGAGCGTCACCTACCTGTCCTTCTCCGTGCCGAACACTCTAAATGAATTTTCCGAGGTCAGTGATCTCGAAAACATAAACAAGTCCTAATCACGGGCTGCTAGTAATGACAAGCTCCGGCCAACGGCCAGGAGCTCCGTAACAAGTTCATTAATGTAATATTTTTGTATAAGAAAACAATTTACATGTCTAGTTTAATTCGATGTTGATATGTGGCATGATGACACATAATATTTTTCCCCTTATCTTTTAAATATATATACACTAGATAGAACTTAATTCGTCACCCGCGAAATTCAAAATTTAATTCCACCTTCGTTGATTGAGTATCACTGGCACGAATCGAAGTTAAGTATACGATTTTTTCTCATAAATTGTAACGTTTGTGCTTGAAGTTGGAACTGTCATGATGGTTTTCAGTTATCAGTTCATTCAAATAACTTTTTTAAGCGAACATAAGTATCGATGTAAAGTTTTTTATAAACACATCATATTAGCATTACGCAAAATACAAAGATCATGCAGCTTCATCAACTGAACTGTGAGACAACTTATTCTCAATTATTTGTTGCTTAATTATTCTTGTACCAATATAAGTCATTTACATTGCGTGTTATCTATTTTCAGATCTGAAATCTGGATGTTAAGTAAATGATTCTAATAGAATAACTAGATTTCTAACAGGGACAAGGAGTATTAACAGAAAATAATATTTTAATGAGTGATATAGTCATGATCAATGTGTACGTAAACAACTCAATCAGTTCTTGGGGTATTTTCATTGAATAGATAAAAACCATTAAACTGTTAACGAGATGGTGTCTGTTGCTTCTGATCCTATAAAGAATAAAGTTAATTATGAACACTACATAAACTTATTCGAAGAATTTGTGTAATGCAAAAATATTTACATGGTGAACAACTAAGAGAGAATAGCTGTAAAATTAATTTTTTAAGGAATGTCGAAATGTAGTTGGGTGTTGGTAAAAGAAAAATTTGAAAACTTTTTATAAAAATGAAAGTATTTTTATTAAAAATAGTAAGTTTACCTACAGAAAAATGTACCCCTCAGAAAAGTATAAAAAAGTAATTTCGTTAATAAATAAATATAATTTTTAACGTCTAAAATAAAAATTTTATATTGAGAGGATAATATCACAGCTTTGAAAATGTTGGTGGTTCATCCTTCAATGCTAATGCTAATGCTACATTGATGAAATCTTCACTTTGTATGATAATTTGGTTTCTCTTGAGTAGGAATGTTGAATATCAAATATTACTATTGTATAACTTAATCGTTATGTGTTTAATAAAATAATTTATCATTTTCAGGTAGAATAACTGACTGTTGAGTCTATGCGTGTACGATGTGATTTAGTCCTTCTCCTTGTATAGCAACTGGACTTTTTGAGGCAATTTCCTCAGTTTTGTCAAAAGCTTGAGGTATTAAACTGAAAAAGATATCATTTATGATTATATTTCAAATTTGTGAACATGAAAGTTACTCTTGACAATATCAATTACATACCTTTCTTGATCATCAACAATGTGATTAACAAAACCAATTTGTAAAGCTTCTGGTGCTAACATTTTTCGACCAGTGTAGGCAAGTTCTCTAACTAATTTATGAGGTCCAATAATTTTTGGTAATCTGCAAAGATCCCACGTCAGCAGCCATGCCCAAATCAACTTCTTTTATTTGTAACCAAGCATTCGTTGTACAATATCTAATATCTGCAGAACAAATCATATCTACAGCTCCTCCTATGCAAGTTCCATGAACAGCTGCTATCACGGGTTTAGCCCACTTAAGCATAACAATCATTTATGATACATACCTTTTCTATTGCAATAAATGAATCTTGATAACTTTTAATTAACTTTTCTAATGCTTTGCATTTTTGAGCAACATCAGATTCATCAGCCATGTAAAAATTTCATAGCATCCATTTAATCGGTTCCTAAATACAAATTTATAGAATAAAATAAGATAGATTGTTATACTAAATTATAAACTTATCATGAATTACCTGCACAAAAAATTTACCTTGGTTTTGACTTGCAACTTGTACACACAAAATTGTCTAAATATAAATAAACTATTCTTGACAAGTTCATTAATGAGGAGCCCTGATCTAAAAATAAATAAAACACAAAGTAAATGACTTATAGTAAAAGGATAATTGAGCAAGAAATAATTGAAATTAACTTATCTGACAGTATGAAGTGATGAAGATGCATGATCCTTGTATTTTCTATTTAATTGCATTGCCAACTAAATACAATTGGGACAGCGCTTGCTTCGAGCATTAACCACACAACTCGCGAGAAAGAAACTTGTATTTACCTTGGTTCGTGACAGTGATGCTCGACGGAGATGAAACGCCATTTTGAATCTTGGGGGTCGCGAATTAAGTTCCGTTGAGTGTACATCATCATAGGTTAACTGATTATTAGAATCAGTTTCAACCACATACGACACTGCAATAAGTGCGTTTACTGGGAACACACTAGGCATTCTACTGCTTGGTTAGAAATTGGAATCGCTTTGGACTGCACGATTTGAACAGACGCAGGTATATACATTGATAAGTCAATCGCTTGAGGTATCAAAATAGTAAATACAATTAGTAATAATATAAAATAGAAGAGGTTAATCGATTGATTGTACCTTTGGGCAAATATGAGCCAATCCACGAGCATATAAAATCATTTTCTACTTTTGTTGCTACTTATGATAAGATAAACTCAAAGTATTACACTTAGATTCAGGTTCTTTTGCAGGGTTTAATTACTAATTTCTGTCGCCTTGAAGAATATTGCGATAAGATCAGCTGGCTCGATTAGAAAAAATAACTATATCAACAATAATCAAGCAATAGAAAATGAATATTATGCTGTAATCTCAAAGACACAAAATATGATTGTTATTCCATTGTTTCAAGCAAGTAATAGCATTGTGCAACGATCGAATGAGCGAATGAGAATATGTGGAGGTTAGTTCGTCACCGACAGTAATGATGCGTCACAACGTCACCAGGCAGAGTCGAGACGAACAGCCCAGCGTCGATAGCACTGGAGCTTCGTTTTTCTGCCTCCTTCTGGCAATTGCCACCGCGAGCAGTCACGTTTGATTCGACATTCCGCACCAAAAAAGAGCAAAAGTATTTCGCATTTAGGAGAGAAGTAGGAGAGGGGTAATGAAATGTACCACGGGGAGTCTCTGTCACAAAACTTTATTGTAGCTCACTCACTCACAATTCTCACAAACGCGTAGAATGTCGATTTGTCTTTTGGCGCGGAAAGTAGAAGCGAACGTGGCTGCTCGCAGTGGCGGTTACCGGAAGAAAAAAGAGGCAGAAGAGCGAAGCTCCAGCGCTGTCATCACTGGGTTGTTCGTCTCGACTCTGCAGGATGACGTTGTAACGAGTCATTACTACTGCTGACGGACTGACCTCCATAAGCATTGTACGCGTTTATGAATTATGAGTGAATGACTTGGATAAAGACAGTGACTAATTGGACCGACTCTACATTTTTTACACCCACTCCTCTTCTATCAATCGCAAAAAATATAATTAGTTTAATGGCCTCTTCAAATAGTGCAAAAATTAAATTACCACAAACAGTACTACCAAGTTTCAACGGTGAAATCGATGATTAGTTAGCCTTCAAAGAAAATATTACTGCTGTAATAGGCCGTCGCAATGATCATTCTGACGAACAAAAGTTATTGTGCTTAAAATAAGCACTAGAATCTTGCAAAAGGGCTTTAAACAAATTTATTAAACTTCCTAAGATGGTGTTCGCGGATAAAGCACCGCAACATATGCAAACTTTAGCAACTTTTGATGTATATATTCTGGAAGAGGTTATGGTTATGATTATAGAAGAAAAGCTTTATAAAAGTACAATTAAGAAATGGGAAGAACCTTAAAAACTTTAAAAACGAATATATATCCGACCCTTGAAAAATGATTGATTTTATGTATATCAAACCGGCTCGCCTGTTAAAACGAAAGAGTAATAGTTCAAACAAGCATGCTATAAAAGTGATAGCCAGGCGCCCTCGATAAAAAGGAGAAGGTTGGGAGGCCAACCGTTCGTTACAGCATTGAGAAAAGCATGTATAGTTTGTTCGAAAGAGCATCCGATTTATAAGTGTGAAAAACTTCTCCAAATGTCTACAAACGAACACTTTTAGTTAGTAAAAAATACTCATTCTGATCTTGATGAAAATTGTAAAGCAGAAACTTATAAAAAATGTAGTAAAAGGTACCACATACTGTTGGATTTGAAGAAAAGGGAAAAGGGTGAGAAGAAGGAAATAAAATCACGAGTATCAGATTCAAATTTTTGCTTTAATTCATCAACTTCTCTTCCAATTTGTTAGTTAATGACTTCCGCTTTAATAGGAACTTTACATGTAAATAATAAATTAATTCATGCTATTGCTCTGCTTGATACATGTGCTACTGCTAATCTTATTATAGCTCATCTCACACAAACACTACGATTGTCCGAGGTGCCCAAAAATGTTGCAATTTTATAGGAATGTTAAATGTTACATTTCTATAGGAGCAATCATTAACTTATATACCACCGTCAACATTATGACAACAATTACTTTTAAATCTTTACGTAACGAATTTAAACGTACTCTAAGTTTTTTAGTAGTACAAAATATTTCAGATTGGTGCCATATGTTTCTATAGAAAATTTCAAAGTAATACATATAAGTAGACGAGAAAAGCTGGGATCATACATTTCTAATAAATAAGGATTCGATTCTGAAGGCACTTGGAATTTGTTGGATGACAAAATAAGATTGTTTTATCTATTTGATCAAGCATTTAAATCTACCTAAAACTATAAAAAAAAGAATTATTTTATCTAAAATCGCTAAGTAATTCAATCGACTTGGTCTCATCAGTCTTATTATTTTATATGCAAAATGAATTATACAACAGTTTTGAAAAACTAAGTTAACATGAAACGAATCAGTTCCACTATCTATATATTCCGATTGGCCGAATTTCTGTAAGCAGTTAAAGTTGTTGAATAATATCCAACTGCACGGATTTAGCGACCAAAATAATGTGGGATATGGTCCTTGTATTTACTTGGCGTCTAACGACTGGAAAGGAAATTATCGTTATACATTATTATACGCGAACTATATCAGTCAGTAATCAATTCAATATATATTAAAATAGATTCGAGGATTTTTCGGACTGATTCTGAAATTATATGCGGTTTAACGTTCTCCTTTATCTTAGCCAAAGGGAATCTCATTGTAAAAAAATTGGATTTTAAATTAAAATTATGTTTTACCGAAAACAAAAGAGGTTATTTATTTAAAATTTACCATCAATACTGACTTTTTAAAGTAATTGTTCGATTGTTCGAAGCCTAAACGCATAGTGGCCAGGTGGATTCGCGTATTTGTTAAATTCAAGGATGATAATTGTGACGGGGCTCCGGGCCGTTGGTTTACTCGGTCACTATAGCGCCCAATTTTTGGATAGCCATTACTTGGTTCCTATGGGGAAATTATTGTTTCCATAGTAGGGACTTTTCACGTCTGTTCATGATGGGCTAGCTGTAACAGTGTGCGAATCATGACATAACGCGCAAAAGCTGTGCCATACGTGACTGTCGTTAAGCAGTGGTCGGGCGGGGGGGGGGGTGTACATTTGGCAAAGGAAATCACAGGATACGTTGCAAGTCCTGATCTTTGGTCGCAATGCGTGTCTGTCGTAACATTTCCATGATATCAACCGTGAATGTGTAGCGATACCGATGATGATTCAAGAGAACGAGTGAGAGATAATTTTAAGAGGTGAGTGCAAAACTCACTTTTGACAAGCAAATCAGTAATTAGAACAATGAATATAAAATATTCCCGATAATGAATATTAAAATTTGTTGTAAACTTGGTTAATCATTATGATTGATTGTGCCCTGACTCGAAAAAGTCTAATATTCTTTAAACACATTTAAGAAATTACTTTTACATGAATAGAGGTATATTTTATAAAATTGTCAAAGATGTATAGTAAAAGCAGATAAAGTCTCCAGAAAATATAAATAAAATGGTTCAATAGAATATGAAATACTCATATGGTCTAGTAAACAAACGACCAAACATTTGGTAGTCTCGTCAATATTTTTTAATTTATGATGTGAAAGATTTAATAACGTGTCACAGGAATAATTAACGTGAAATAACTAATGGTGCGTCACGGGGGCGCACGTCTCTAAAAAGGCGTTGCGAGTAAACTCGGCTCTATAATACCATCACGGGGTGACGGGATGACCGTTCTGTCAGTGCTTTTCTTTCTTCGCCATACCACTGAAGATGACACTTTCTTTTAATTTCTTTTCTTCTGGTGCGTTGTAGTGGGTATAATGTGTGTGTATGTGTATTTCGATGAATACTGTAAGCTCATGTGCATTCTAGCAAAGATCAAACACGGAAATTGCTAAAGTTAGTCATGTTAGAGAATTGAAGTCGACGATGGCGTTCCTAGTTAACGCTGAAATATTGCCCTCCGAAAAATAAATAGCATCGCGAGAGAGCAAATAGCGCTTCTAAAGGGATCGGAAAGCTCCCTGGTTGCCAGAGAGGAAAAGTGATATTCACTCTGTGCGGTTATAACTAATTGGTTTATAACTAATTTTGTTCCAGACTCTCATCGGAGCATCGAGAATATTTATTATTAAACACATTTTGCACTTAATTCCATTATTCGATGCTTCTACCTTTCACATACGTTTAGAGGCCATTCTTGGGCTATTGTGACTGAGTGGTGAGAAAGAATTACATACACTATTACAAGAATAATACAAGAATTACTACGTCGATTGAGCATCACTGTCACGAATCGAGCTTAGATGTAAGTTTCTTTCTCGCGAGTTGTGTGGTTAATGCTTGAAGCAAGCGCTGTCCCAATTGTATTTAGTTGGCAATGCAATTAAATAGAAAATACAAGGATCATGCACCTTCATCACCTCATACTGTCAGATAAGTTAGTTTCAATTATTTCTTGCTCAATTATCCTTTTACTATAAGTCATTTACTTTGTGTTTTATTTCTTTTTAGATCAGGACTCCTCACTAATGAACTTGTCTAGAATAGTTTATTTATATGTAGACAATTTTGTGTGTACAAGTTGCAAGTCAAAACCAAGGTAAATTTTTTGTGCAGGTAATTCATGATAAGTTTATAATTTAATATAACAATCTATTTGCTATGATGCTATGAAACATATAGCTGATGAATCTGATATTGTTCAAGACAAATACATTACGTTTGACAAATACATTACAAATACATTACGCACCAAAACGTTATCAAGATTCATTTAATGCAATAGAAAAGGTATGTATCATAAAATATTAGATTTTACTCGTATAAATTACCAATTTAAGACTAAGATTCATCTATCATTATACTTATGTGTGCTAAACCCGTAATAGCAGTTGTTCATGGAGCTTGCATAGGAGGAGCTGTAAATATGATTTATACGATTTTTGCTCGCTAGTTGTATGGTTCATGCTTGAAGTTGGATCTGTCGTGATGGTTTTGAGTTGGCAATGCAATTAAATAGTCGTTGGAAACAAAAAGAAATGTTGATGGATTGCATTTAAAGCCAATATGTATCAGATCAGTATATAAGATCATGCAGCTTTATCATCTGAATTTAATGCATTAGCATCAGCATCAGCATCAGCATTAGCATTGCAGGATAAACCACCAATATTTTCAAAGCTGTGATAAAATCCTCAAGATCAAATTTTTGTTTTATATGTTAATAATTGTATTTATTTATTAATAAAATTACTCTTTGACACTTTTGTGAGGGGTACATTTTTCTGTAGGTAACCTTACTATTTTTAATAAAAAAACATTTTTATAAAAAGTCTTCAAATTTTTCTTTTACAAACACCCAACTACTTTCCGAAGTCAGAAAATTCGTAACAGAACCAGCTTATAAAGCTTCTGGTGCTAATATTTTTTGACCAGTGTAAACAAATTCTCTAACTAGACTATGAGAACCAATAATTTTTGGTAATCTTTGCAAAGATCCCACATCAGCAGCCATGCCCATATCAACTTCTTTTATTTGAAACCAAGCATTCGTTGAACAAATCATATCTACAGCTTCTCCTATGCAAGCTCCATGAATAGCTGCTATCACGGGTTTAGCACACTTAAGTATAACCACTAATAAATCTTAGTCTTAAATTGGTAATTTATACGACTAAAATTTAATATTTTATTATATATACCTTTTCTATTGCAATAAATAAATCTTTATAACGTTTAATGTACTTTTCTAATGCTTTGCATTTTTGAGCAACATCAGATTCATCAGCCATGTAAAAATTTCATAGCATCCATTTAATCGATTCCTAAATACAAATTTATAGAATAAAATAAAATAGATTGTTATACTAAATTATAAACTTATCATGAATTAGCTGCACAAAAAATTTTATCTTGCTTTTGACTGCAACTTATACACACAAAATCGTCTGAGTATAAATAAACTATTCGTAATAAGTTTATTAGTCAGGAGCCCTGATTTAAAAATAAATGAAACACAAAGTAAATGCTTATAGTAAAAGAATAATTGAGCAAGAAATAATTGAAATTAACTTATCTGACAGTACGAGGTGATGAAGGTACATGATCCTTGTATTTTCTATTTAATTGCATTACCAACTAAATACAATTGGGACAGCGCTTCCATCAAGCATTAACCACACAACTCGCGAAAAAGAAACTTATGTCTAAGCTCGATTCGTGACAGTGATGCTCAATCGACGAAGATGAAACGCCATTTTGAATCTCGGGGGTCGCGAATTAAGTTCCGTTGAGTGTACATATAATATTATTTCACCCATGGTCAGATATACATTTTTAGCCCTCTGCCACTTTCCCGTTTAAAGTAAATATCTCTCTTTTCCCTTTGGCAATCAGAGAATTCTCCGTCCCCTCTCGAAACGTTACTTCTCTTTTAACGGTGCTATTTCCCCTCCAGACACCAGTGTTCCAGCTGTGGCCACTAGGCATGCCACCATCGACTTTCTGTAACTTAGTTTTAGCAATCTCCATTTTCATCTCTGATGGCTAAGGAGATACCGTAGTTTGACCGTTTGACAAATATACAGATACATTTTTCCAAAGAAATGCCGACTGATTTTTGTAATGCTCTAATTTTAGTTTAAAAAGGTTAAACATCAATAATGGCCGGTAATTTCTGGCAAAGTTCGCATCAGTATGTACCTTTTTCTTTTTATACTTTTAAAAACATCAAATGAACATTTGCTATTGTATAAGATATGTTAAAAAATGTTGTTTTCTTTAGTCAGCAGTGGTTGTTAGACAAACAAGATTTGATCAGAGAAAGGCAGCATGATTTGTCTATCTTGTCAGAAGAGGAATATCAAAAATTGTTTATATTTTTTGCCAATTGTAAGTAATTCTATCAATTAATTTTACAATTGATTATACGATTATATTAAAATGATCAGGTAAATATTTTATAGATACTAATAACATTAATATTTCAGTAATTCAAATCCTTGGGGAACATCTTAAATTACGTCAACAAGTAATTGCAACAGCTACAGTTTACTTTAAAAGGTTTTATGCTCGCAATAGTCTCAAATGCATCGACCCACTACTATTGGCTCCAACCTCTGTCTTCTTAGCCTCAAAAGTGGAAGAATTTGGAGTGATTTCTAATACTAGATTGTTAACGACGTGTCAAACAGTTAGTACGTACTATGAAAATGAAATTGTCAATATTAATGTTAAATTTTGTCAAAAAATATGTTAATTCCAGTTAAAAGCAAGTTTGGTTATGCTTATGCACAGGAGTTTCCATATCGAACAAACCATATTTTGGAGTGTGAATTTTACTTATTGGAACACTTAGATTGCTGTCTTATCGTTTACCAACCTTATCGCCCACTTCTTACTTTAATCCAAGATGTGGGTCCAGATGATCAATTACTTACTTTAGCATGGCGTATAATCAATGATAGCTTAAGAACTGACGTTTGTCTACTTTATCCACCTTATCAAATAGCAATAGGTAAGTTTCTAAATGAAGCACCCTTCAAAAAATTACTAAAAATATAAAGAAAGCATATCACAGAACTTTAATACCATAATTGATTTGTTTTATTTAAAAATCAAAAGTTGAGCTGTTATTGTATTTAGAAAGCTAGTTGGATACTTTACAGAATTACACATTCAAAAAATCTCTTGAGTGATTTTGGGAAGCTTATATTTATACATATTTTTACAGGCTGTCTTCAGATAGCTTGTGTGATATTACAAAAAGATCTCAAATCATGGTTTGCAGAACTGAATGCTGATATGGACAAAATTCAAGAAATCGCTAGGTATATAATCAATTTGTATGAGCTTTGGAAAACATATGACGAAAAGAAAGAAATTCAAGCTTTGTTAAATAAAATGCCGAAACCTAAAGCTGCCCCACAGCGCTGAAGTGTATTTAAACAGACAATTAAAGAAATTTAGTGCATATTTCAAGTATTGACATTTAAAGTTTGAATTTAACAATTACATATTCTGTAATTATATAATTTTATATGAAAAATAAATTATTGTTTTGTAAAAAAATATATGGCTACTATTACTTACATTAAGAATGATCATACTCGTTAAAAAAAAACTTTTTTATTGTACAAAAAATACTCAAAATATGAAAATCTTGTATGAAAGATTTTTGCAAAACTTGATTGTATTAGGTTTTTATCTTAGGACTACATTAACTTTAATGTCATAATTAAATAGAAAACAATTGTATTCACATATGAACAAATGCCAAATTTTGCTGATTTTCTAATTCGCTCCCTTTGAATAACGCTTCCAAAATCTTTTGACTTCATCATGCCCAGCTTTCGTAACGACAATAGTTCTTTTTCTATAAAAAATAAAAATAAAATATTAACATGCAAACTTAATGTTGTAATTAAGAGTTAAAATTAAATACCTTTCATTTTGCCATATCAGAACTCCTAAAGAAAGTGCATGGTCTCTAAGAACTTCAAAGTCTGTTTGAGAATGAAATTGACTGTACAAAATTCCTTCATTAAATATAAATCTGTTTCTCTCATTTTCCCACAATTTGATTTGATCAACAATAGTTGGTGGCAAAACTGGAGGTCCAGCCTCGATCATTTTGTTATGTGCATGTTGATTTAGATATCCAACTATTTGAGCTGCGGTGATTCCACTTTTCAAAGCTTGCCGAACTGAATCTCTAGTTAATATTGCTACTACTAGATTTGGGAACCTGTAGAAAATAGTATTTAAAAGAACATTCCATAGTTGAAAATTCTTAAATGAAGAAAATGTTAATGTACCTATATAACAGTTCACAAAATAATCCTATCAGGGCCACTTGTAAATTAGAATTTGTATAAGCGTATACTCTGTAGTTCGTTTCAACAACAATATATCGTTCTTTATCTAAGTCTGTTGATAAAGGCTTATTTTGGCCTGTAGCAATGTTTAATGCTAGCCTTGTTGGATAAAATCTATAATTTATAAATATCATAAAAATTAACTTTGTCGACAGCAGTTACACAACTTTTTTCCAATTTCAATCAAAATTGATTCCTTGTGTACCTTCCAGCTTTTCTTTTCCTTTGGTAAACCAAACCAAATTCTCGAAGATGTTGCAAAAATGTTAAAAGCCCTTCTGACATACCTTGTGTACCGTAGTCTTTTCCAAGTGTAGAAAAATTTAATTGGAAAAGAAAAGTCAAACATTCTACCAAACCTAAACCTCTTGTTTCAACAGTATCCAGATACTGAAGGATGAAGTACCAAACCTAAATCATTAATAGAAGATATTTCAATGATTTTTAGTAAGATAAACAGACAGAGATAAAAAAAATTAGATTTAACCTGAGCTGCAGTATCTAATAATAAAAACTGAAAGCCTGCTTGTGTTATAACAGGTCTACCATCTCCTTCGTCACGTTTCATTAAACCAGAATGTAACAAAATTCTAACAGCATCAGCTGATATACCTACCAAAACATTTTTAAAGTTAAATCTTTAATGAAAAATATTTTCAAAGCTCTCTAAATAAAGTCAAATGACATACCCTCCTGTTGCAGTGATCCAACCATATAATGCAAAACACATTCCCATCTTTCCAGAGCATAAGAGTCGAGAAACGCTACATCTCTAGGTTTACTGTCAGACTCAAGATTGTTAGACATTGTCCATGGGACACCTCCACCCAACAAAACAACTTTCAAATTTTTTCTAAAGATGGGATTAAGAACCCATCCTGGCATTCCTCCTGGAATTGGAGCTTCTTTCCAAATATGCAGTTCATTCATAGCTTGCACTACATTTTCATGATCATCATTATGAAGTTTAGAACACCAAGAAGCAATCATAGCTTGAGGAATTGTTTGTTCAATAAACAGCAACCTCATAACGTAATGCCTTGCAATTTCTGGCAATTCTCTGTAAACTGCAAGACAAATTGGAGGATTGTTGTAGAGTTTGTTTAACATTTCTGGAGTCCGAGATTTAAGATATTCATGCAAGTTTTTGCATTGTAATCCACTTGGAGCAAGTAAACTTTTTCCACTAATTGAGGCAGTCATTTTGAATTCCTATAATATAAATGTACTACTTGTGATCATAAATAGTGTACTTGACAACAATGTATCTATTTGAAAATATTTAAAGGTTATTCACCTTAAAATTGTTAATTAATAAACTATCTAACTAATGAACTCGTACCATTAACTTTTCGATACAAACATTTTGTAACAAAAACGTAAATGAATTTATTTAAAAAGTAATTTCGTAAATTATCAACTCAACGCATGCCCTGCACCGTGCATTATTTGCCGTATATAAATACATATATCTATATATATTGCATGGAAGCTCGCGGCCTGCAACTTCAAACTATACTAAACTATTAATTCGGTTGATAAAAAAAGTCGCACTCGAGATTTTGTTTGTATATTTTGTCCGGAAGATGTCGCTGTGATGCTTGCACGCCAATACCAGAGATTCTTTGCCGATAGTAGAGTACCGTCCTGACGAGATGGTGTACGCTGGCGGCTACAATCATTCCGACAGTTCTGCTTCTGAAACGAATAATTCATTACCACAATGTCAAATGAAAATGAAGCAATATTATTTTACATGATCATAATTAATTCGCAAACATCTTTTCTTATAACATCTATACTATATTCAGATTCTAATTATATTAAACAACGAAACCGACGTGGATAACATATTCAACATTTTTTATAAGAGGAAAATGAAGAGAAATATTCAGACAACGGAATGCACTCGCAAGTTATAATATATTCAAATATACATTTTTGTTCGTTACAGCTAAACGACAAATCTCCTTTGCTAATAGTAATAGCTGTCAAGTATTATCAAACGACTCGAATTACTCGTCAAATTCGTGATTTTCGGATATCAATCTAAGCTTTTTTCCAATGTAAAACAGCATTATGACACATTCATCGAAGAAACCATAGGAAATATATAGATTTCAACGAAAACAATAACAACGATATCGATATTTAATTCTGTACGTACGGATTTTACGTGGATTAGCGAACGAGACATTTAATCAAATAAAACTAGTATGTTCGCTTGATAAACCGCGCAATCAGCGGCGAATTACCTCGGTTACGTTATCTTTTACTTCAACTTGATGTTACTATTTTCACCCTTTCTCCAAACTCTCGTTATAATTCTCATCTGTCAAACGTTAATAAACGAGTATGACATCTTGAGGGAGGATAGACGATGATTTTTTCCCTCTCCGGTAAGACACGTGTACTAGAATATGTATACGTGGAACAGGTGTTCTGTAAGTTGGTAGAACATACACACGCGCACACACGCGTCAATGTTAGCATTCGTAATTGTCGTCATTTGTACAGTTTATTGATTGGAAATTTTAATCGATTTATTTCGTTATTTTGATGGCTCGCGATTTCGAAAAATGTTATACTACGAGGCCGTCTCGTGTTTTATTCCAGTCACGAGATATATCGAAGAACAGCGACATTTTGCATTCTCAACAAAAGAAAACAAGTTTATCGCGTTCGTCACATATTTAAAATCAATCGTTTTATCGTGGGAAGACGAACCTTGTTTTTCTATGTCAAATTATTCGTTTAGCCATTCTATTCATGGAATTGATTCCTTTTTTGTTAATCATTGCAAATTGATGCGAGAAGGGTGGGGGCGGCTTGTCCCTTACTTGGTTATTCCATTAGGCAATTTGATCGTCATTTTTTCAGAAAAAAGTCTCTGAACTTGGATTATTTTCTAATAAGCGTAAAGTTATGAAAAAACATTTGCTTCCCCAATTTTAGAAGTAAACTAAGTTTACTTCGTCTTGACCAACCCAGAACAAACCGCCGTAACTTTTGACTGCACGTAATTTTTTTTAACGTACCAAAATTCACTTTATAGCTACTTTCATTAGCTTCAAAATGAGAATTCGTTATTTTTTGTTTGTTTCTAAAAATGAGTGTACCTCAAATATCGAGATTTTTGAAGTTGAAAATCGCACGTGTCACTTGAGACTGGGTTTCAATAACAACGTTTATTATTGAAGTATACATTCCTAAGATTGCGACAGTAAAACATAACTTGCATCTACTACTGATCGTTCAAATTATCCGTGATTAGTAACATTTCAAATGTGATTCGTGCATAAATTTAACTGCACCTGAATTTAACTTCGAAAAATCGTTCGACCAACATCGCGTGCTTTTTTTTCTACAATCTGATAATAAGAAAAGAAATTGACAAAACTCGTCTATCAATTGTTTAATCAAATACAATATGTTTAAGAGCCAGCTAGTAAAAGTGCGAATTGCATTGGCAGAGATAAATAGGCGTATGGATAAAGTGGGGTATTCGGATAGAATAATTTTACGAGAGAAAATGAACCGTTTTCTGAGAAGGTGTTTAATCAAAAATTCGTACAAATGTGTTTGTGTAGGTCGAATGGAGTGTGACTATCTGCCGCAAGCTATGCAGGCTACTGGGGCGTGTATTAACTATCGATAAAACCACATTTCAAAAAACCCCGTAGTTCTTTTCGCTGCTCAAGGGAGCACTCCACCAATGCAGTTGGCAGCGTTTACAATATTGCTGGCTCGTGTGTATGCGTGCGGCTCTGACCGCGGTTACTCATCGTGCCGCCCTACTCCTCCCTCCTTCTCGATCGCGGTGCGCGTAGCGCTCTGGCGGCGGCGGCAGTTCACTCGCGCTCTCAGTTTGAACCCCGCGGCCCGACGTTGCGCAGCCTTCTTTCTACACTGCTTAAAAAAAAAAGAAAACAAAATCGAATCCGACGAACGACAAATCGCGTGTTGTGTCGCATCCGAACTTTTACCCGAGTGCCAGTGCCACAATCTTACAAAGTGTTCTATCTTCTCCGGTACCGAGATGAATTTACGCTGGATCGTCCTAGGCCTTGCGCTTCTTTGCGTTGCTCAAGGTAAGAAAAAGCTCAAAACTTTTGAGTTTTCCAGATAAAACCAACACCAGATAATACGTGCGCGCTCTGCGAGTGAAGTGAAACGTTCGGTTGATTGAACCCGAGGCATTGGATAAATACCGCCAAGTACATGCAACTTGATTTGCCCTCTCGGACTTATGTACTTGACTCGCGGGTAATCATAATGAAATCTACCACGGTGAAGCGAGCTTGAAATGTGCCGGTCACCCGCCTCGCTCGGCATGCCGAGGAAAATCTCAATTACACTGTACAACTGAACGTGTGTTTTACTCGCACGGTACGGGTGTTTGAACTACCGGCGAAAAGTCACGATTCATGATTGATAATTATACTTTTCTTGTACTTGTAAGGAGATTAATAATAAATTCGAAAGTGCCGTGGTTATCACTGAAATAATTCATTTTTGTTTCGAAGTCGATTGTTTCTAATCCAAATGCAATCGGAGAACAGCAGTGGTTTTTATTTAACGTATTACTTCCACTACGCCCGGCAACCAATTGGCCCTTGAGCCTTTTTCTCCTAGCCACTATTTTTTTTCTGTTTTGACTACGAGATCTAGTTGTCATCTCTTTGATATCGCTTCGAAGTACATCGAATGTCGCTCGGTGACGCTCTCTTAATACTATGATCTCTTTCTTTCTTACGTACTTTTCTTTTATTGAAACTTTTCAAAACAATAGGCGATCTTGACTAGTGCGAACAAGAAATTATTTTCTATGGTCTTACCTTCTCTATGGTGTCTCAAATGTGAGTTTAGTTTCCAAGAATCGTTTGTTTCGATCGAGGTTGTCGTTTAAAATCATTGATTTTTTGATATTGCGTTATTAAAAAATGTTGCAATTTGTTATCCTGTCAAATAATATTCAGTATCTCGAGTCAATTCATCGATGAAAACAGTTATCGCTTATCGATTTCGGCAGTAAAACTGATGTAATCGCGGTCGCAACAAAACACCATTCAAAGGAAAATAACCGCGAGAGACTTGAATAACGATTTCCGGAAATCTTCCTTCTGCTGCAAAAATATGGACTGTATGGTAATAGAAAAAAGCGAAAGAAGTAGTGATTCTGAGGGGGCGATAAAAGCACGCCTATTTATTCAAGGACTAGAGAGTCGCAGAGATTTTGATTGCCGAGGCGAAAGATAACAACGAATTTACCTTAACCGATAGCTCGTGCCGATTCTACTTGTGTGACGTGTCGATATGTACACCGTTAAATCTACACCAAATGAAATTGGTATCCGTAAACGAGAGAGAGAGAGAGAGAGAGAGAGAGAGAGAGAGAGAGAGAATGACAATAGTTGCAACTAAGAAACGAGTGCTTTACGTAAAAAAGCAAACGCGTAAGCGTGCACGAGCTTCTCATTAGCTAAGTGAGATTTTTCGTTAAATAACTCGAGGCGGAGGAAAACGTGCTTTCATCGCGAGTAATGAATCTTTCTCCTATTATAGTTGAGTAAAAAAAATAACAATGTCCTAAAAGCGTTGGCAAACAATGAGAGAAACTTCGCCACTTGCACGAGTGAATTTTAATTTTATATTTGTTGTTTTCGTTTTTGAAGAAGAACAAATAAAAGTAAAGACTTTTTCACGACCATTAGAAACGTACGCGAGTAAAAATATAAGGACGGTCGATCGAAATCGAGGCGACACCAAGTCGAGGCAATTGAGCCGTATCACATCGAGAGAGTGGCGCAGCTGACAATGTTCGGCTTTTTTCCCTCCTGCGCGCGCCTCATTAGCTCTCGAGCAGGAGCCGCACGTCGAGTAATTGCACTGCACATACACATACACGCGCTTATTCAAGGGAGAGTAAGAGAGAGAGAGAGAGAGAGTGGTCGAGAGGTGTAATGACCCCACCGAGTCGAGCACGTTTATTAAGAAGCAGTGTTCGCGAATTCCTTCTTGGGTGTTGAAATCGTGTCATAAGACACGCTACTTTTCTTCACGATGACTGGGTGTTTTTTTTGTCGTTCAAGGAACAAGTACTGATGGTGGAAGTTTGGGGCATCGAATTGCGAAAGAATGGAACGATGTTTGAGCTTAATTGTTGAAAAAAATTTCTGAAGTAGGTCGGCTGATCTAGATTTTGAATAAGGCATTCTTTTCAAAGTAGACGTTTTCACGGATATATAGATTTTCTTATCCATATTTTCAATTATCTTGATCTCCCTTTGCTTCGCTACTAATGTCGGTAATCCACGAGTTATTTTTCAGTCTTTCACTTAAACGGTACTATTTCAATTATTTGATCGTAGAAAAATAACAATAACACTCGTCAATAGCGGTGTTCCCGCGATAAAAATACTTGAGATTTTTGTTACAGCGGGGCGAAATAACGAGAGCTGTGTCCTACACGTTGAAGTAGCGATATTTATCAATATCGACTGGTTATCGGACAAGTTGACTCACATTTAGCATCGAACAAAAAGTTATTCATTCGAGCTATATTTGTTAGCATCATACGATCGTGCAATTCGTTTCGCTCTTTCGTAATAAAAATAGAAGAGGAAAAAACACGCGTAACAAACCGGTAGCACGTAGTTTGACGAATGTCGAGCACTAATGTAACAATAGCCGAGGTATTCTCAAGTAAATTACATTTTCACGATAACATCGGTAGCCTTCAAAGACCCAATCTAATGCTTGAATCAGCTTGTCCCAAACACACGCGCGCGCGTACGAACTTATACGCGTCGAGCGCGCACGCATGCACTGCGAAAAATCTGTGTCAGTCCATAAATAACTGCGTTGAGGAGAGGAGGTCTGACAATATGGATTTTCGTGGAAACGAGCGCGACAATATCGTCATAGAAACTCAAAACCCATTGGGGCTTTAAAGAGAAAAACGAGATGTGCGTGCGACTCAATAGGGAGAATATTGAAGAAAGGCCATGACCATCGTCACTGCTGCTGCAGCAGAAACCGGCCGGAAGAGCGCGCGTGTGTGTGTGTGTGCTTCACTGTCCAGGTGAGCAAGAAAGAGAGCTAGATTCTGGTAGCGCCAGATGAATTTTTGCCCGAGAGAGGACTTTGTGGGCGTGTGCCTTACTGTCTACGTGAACACAGATTCGTTATGCTCGGTTGATTTTTTCGTTCTTCCGCTGTAGGTATTTTGATTTTTAACTAATTACAAATGGGCGTCTTTGTGTTATTCGTTATTTTTTTTATGATTTCCGTGAGTCTTTACCTTGAACAAATTAGAGAAATCTTTGTTTTCAAATCTATCAATGGATTTTACATCGTAGGACGTGAGCGATTTTGGAAACCGTCAGGTAACTAAAATTCTTAATAAAACATGGGATATTTAATGACATTGATATCCCAAAAATTACATGTACACGCACAAACATTTAATAAAAATAACGCGAATAGAGTTATTGCGTGTACAACTCGAGAAGCGTAAAATCTACACGCCGAAAATAAATCATCACAAGGGAGCGAGAGCAAAAACCAGCCGGCAGTTTCGGTCCAGAGTAGTATAAGCCGGGGGGGGGGGGGGGAGAAAAAAGAGAAGTATTGTATCTCAGCTTTTATCTGCGTCTCATTCAGCAGTGGACCGTCGAGACAGAAAGAGAGAATGAGACTCCAGGTGATCGTATGGCAGTACTGAATTCGTTTGCACGACCCACGCTGTGCCGTAGCAGATGGCACAACGAAGCTAAGAATATCATCGGCAATTTTCAAAGAGGTAGAAAATCGGTTGTAATTAAGCGAAGATATATCGATCGGTTTGCGCTATCGATGAAGTATATCGCTTTTCTTAAGCGTATGATTAAAGATTTAGCTTATTCGATGGATTGAAAAGGAAAAAGACACTAGCAAAACGAATAAGTGTTGATAAAAAAAATTAATGTATGCATTTGCGTCGCAAGAAAGGTAAATTTTAATTTTTTGTTATGACAAATATCGTCGTCAATCGGTGAGTCACCTTAACGACTCACATATACAAACATATTACCGTGAAGGCAATTCTTTCACTCGATACACGGAAACGTTGCAGGGATTATAATCTTTTTTAAAATTATTGTGAGGTTTTAAAGAAGAAGAAAATAACATAATCAAACCGCATCGAGATAAAAAGAAATCATCATCGATATACATTGTATCCGCATCTATTTTTACATATCTATTAAGGCGTACACCAGTAACGTAACCGTTGTCTCTCGGTGTGTCTCGAAAAGAAAAGGATAGTTTGTAGTTTCTTTTTTTTTACGACAAGAGATGTACCTGCACACAATTGTTCTGTGGCAGCTGCTTGGCCAGTAGCCCGCAACCAAAACAGAATAGCTCTCGGCTGACTTCCTCGTGCCCTTGCCTTATTTCGCTTTTTTGGACCACCTTGGGTGTTTCCTCTTTAATGCTTCCGTTGCTAACGAAAACAAAACAAAAAGAAAATTCGTTTGCCGCTGGAGCCGAAAGGATTTGGTGCTCCTAATCGCCGAAGATAATTTCATGGAATTACCGTGATTGCCGAGAGAGAGAGAGAGAGAGAGAGACAGAGAGAAAGAGAGAGAAAGAGAAAGCGGAGAGAATGTGTCTATATCGAGACATCAGAATTCGATAATAGTGTGTGATGTGTACGCAAAAAAATGTGTGGGTTTGTGATAAGCGATTTTACGATCACTAATTGATTGCTCGTCCGACTGTGTAATTTTAATGAAATACCGATCACCGATTATTGTGTCTGATCAGGCTCAAATACTATCTCTACTTAAAATAAAATAATTCACATGGTCAGAACGTAACATCTTTGAAGTAGCTTTTTTAGTTACAACCTTACGTATCTTTAATATTGATTTAGTTTCTAAAACTCAAGATTGATACAAACACTCGGTTGTTATTTTCGTACGTAACGGCATCATTATTATTGTTAAAGATAGAATACCTTATGAACGCGTGATCACGGCTACTAATTGTTCATATTTGCTTGTCGACCGGAAGTAGGCATCGATAGCTCGCGTACGCGCATGCGACTACTAGCTTCGTACGGCGTTGAACGATAAAAAAATCAAGATAAATGGAGACAAAGATATCTCTTGAGTGTATATCTCTCGGAACGGAAAGTCAAACTTGGCCATGTGTGTTCATTCACACCTTAGACAATAACCGGTGTGTGTAATTACACACTACATATATAAATGCATTTTTCAATCGAACGTTCATTCATCGTAAATTTTTGTTAACGACGATTGGAAAAGAAAAATAGATTCGCACCGTTATACATTTATAAACCATAAACCTCGCTGGCTCCCTCAAGGAAGCTTTGATGAATTAGAACGCACTATATATACGAGAAATAAGTAAGTTATACATTCTATGACAACAAAAATCTAATCGAGTCATAATTATTGTAGCCGTTGTTCCATCGAATCGTCCTTCGTAATAATACAAGCCGAACGAGAGAGAGAAAGAGAAAGCGCGCACCTTTTTCACCTGTAATAATCTCCATATTCCTCAAGAGGCGTTTATATTATCTCTGGCAGAGATTGACTCATTTATGTGTACACACGTACAATCATGGCAATTTCGTTTGTCGTCGAGGCGTAGGAGGTTTGGAAGATGTATTGGGACATGCAAATGCAAAATGATGACGAATCATTTGAGAAAAAGAGAGAGAACGAGCAAGCGTGGCTTCTTCGTTTCGCCTGCGTCACTTATAACAATTGAGAGTTGAATTGGAAAATAAAGAAGTATCGTTCGTTTGACCTTTTAGCTACCATAAAGCTATATAGTTTGCTTAGCGACTGATGCATTTTATTGCACTCTTTGACGCCTTGATTTTTTGGCGTGCTTTGTCGCGTGAACTCACTTTGTTTTTGACATTCCGCAGAATCGAATCGTGAGTAAGCTCGAAATGATATTAGGTCAAGTGTAGATGTAATCGTTCGACTTGAATTAAAGAAGATAATAAAAAATTACTTTCCAAGAAAACATTCTTACGACTGTTGTGTGTATATTATTTCTAATAGCGATTATTTATTCGCAACTGAAAAATATCTGCCCACTTAATTTTTTTATAGACTCGAACAGTAAACAGCCGAACAAGTGATATTTTCTAAATCCAACCAACTACATCGAATCGAGTGATGAAAAATGACCGTTTCCTCTCGATTAACAAGGGAAATAGGGCTACGGAACGTCGTGTGTTTGTCCTCGACAGGCTACTTATTACTACTAAACATTACAAGATCATACAATCCATGAAAACTGCGGTTTGTTACGCAAAGAAATCACTAAGCATGCAAAACGAATGGCTCTCGATTGCTGATTGAAGGAAAAGTGAAGAAGGAGTATCTGGATAAATTTGAAAGCGCGCAGCTTTAAATCGTTTAATCACCCGAGAGCTATTTTGTGCAAGTAATCGTGGGATCGTCGTTGTAAAACCGCGATGATACCCATCGGGCAATGGGGTAATCTAGGTAGAATATGTAAGCAGCAATCAGAGTAAAAAAATTGTGTAAACAGTCCTTTGGAATTCCATTTAAGAATTGAGTCCAATCAGGCATCGATCGATCGGCTACATACTGTTGCGTCACAGCCTGTGTTATAGTACATAGTGTATCTATACGACTATAACTTGGATCAACAATTATAAGCAATTGAGCAGCATAGAACGTTGAGAAGAAAGTCGGGGACCCGCATGAGAACTTTTATTTCATCCTTGGCCACTTGGTTGTTCTTTTCGTGCGCACCCTGTCTATACTTTTCTTTCATTTTTTTATCTATCCACAACCTCGCGAGGTAAACATACGGGATTAAAGATTTTGCGGTAATATCGTAACCTTTTCTTTGTTCCGGACAGTAGCTCGTAAATTGTCCAGACTATACAGGTATGTATAGTCCGCCATATCTCTCGTAACCAGAAGGTGGTACTGCGTGGTTGTAGCTTTGTGCGCACGATATTAGTCCTCGAAACAACCACTCGTCATCCTGCCTCTTACGCTTCTAAGCCCTCAAAACCACGAAAAAAAACCCTCGACACCACAAATCGACAAATTTCTTTTACAAGGAAAACAAAAAAAAGAACAAGAGGTTTTCGTTCCAGTTCGCTAATCAGAGAGATATAAGTATCTTAGAGCGGCTATCCTTTGTTTGCCAGCGCACCGGCAGTGGAAGGTTCCAATTTTCCGGAGCTACCTGGCGTCGAAGAGAAATAGGTATAAGGTAACGCGATACTCGTGCGCGCCGCCATTCAAAACAAATTTTGCGCGTGGGGTGGCGCCGTCGACGTCGACGATCCTGCACAAAGCCCCATTGTCGTTGTTTCGCGTATACGTTATATACTCAGTAGTGCAAGTATACTCGTTTGTTTATGACCCACGTGCGGTACAGACCTACCCGGCGCGAGGGAAATTTTTAGTTGCTCGGCAGGATGTAGGTATTGTTGATGTTTTTTAACCGCAAGCAAAACTTACGTGGTTGGGTTTTTTCATTAACAGTTGAGTTGTTGAAAGTGGAACATTTTTTGTAGTGAACGAATTATTCGTTTGTTCGACTCTTTTCGCTGTAAGCTAAAAAAAACAATCTTCACTACCAATTACACTCCGAAGCGTGTTTACTCTACGAGCGACAGCATAAGACAATGCGTAGGTTAATGCGTGACATTATTAGGCTGTTTGTTCAAAGGGTCATTATGCATAATAGTATTCCAAGAACAAGAGAGAGTTTTATGCCACACCTCGCAATCCTTGCGCAAGGATCCAATAAGAAAAATGATAAATTTTCAAAGTTCATCCATCAAAAAAAGACTATAATGAGTTTTATTCCAATTATACGCGACAATAAAATCTATCAGCGCGCTTCTTGCGAATTCCAAAATCGTCGTTCGATTTCACTTGGATTTCCAATCCGACCTACGAAAAAGAGAACAAAAAGAGGGCGCGTGGACAAAAATCTCCATAAATCCAATGCCGAATTTCGTGCATGCAATGCTCGTGTGTTGTCTCTGTCCCAGATTCGAAATCGAGGTCGAGCGAGCAGAGAGAGAGGGAAAAACGCGTTGGATGAAGCGCGCGTCGAAAATTCGCCACGAGATCGTCGATTTCTTTAGGTTCGCTCCTACCTGATGAATTTTCATGTTACGCTTTGAAACGTTTTGAATGCGTTTACTTTAGGATTAAACTGATTCGATGTAGAAAGGATTTATGATTTGTTGAAAACCCCACTTGTATTGTGTATCTTGCTCTCAAGTGTAATGGTACCAAGATACTTTAAATCTTGGTAATTACGACTTAACGTTGAACTTAACGTAAAATGTTAACACTCGTGCAAGTAAACGATAGAATTTCATTTATACTCGAATGTTATGTTTATATAAAGAGGATCGGGCCAGCCGAATCGGTAGTAAACCAAAAAAATCAACGATGACATCGATCGCAATAATTACAAACCAGCCCGTTAATAATTGTGGTGGTGCAATCGCAAACCGTTATTCAATCAGAGCCCGAGGCTGAACCACGTCGGTGATTCCTTTTTATTTTATTCGTTATGAATCACCTGTATAGAGGGAAAGAAAAACGAGTTTTGCTCTCGCGGAATTTCGTGAGTCTTCTTCCTCGTCTTGCCGAGAGCGCGCGCGAGCGCGGCTAATTGGATGTGTTACTCTCACAGCGAGGGAGACGGTTTTCTTGTTGCTTGCAAAGTTGTTGTGTAGGTTATACATAGCTTTGGCGAGATCGTTATGTCGTGCGCTACAGTATGAGATTCACACAAGTTCTTCGGATTATCCTATCGCGGCTTCAATATCAAATCTAAACGACGTTATTTAGTTGTTACAACAGCGTGCCTATCAAGTTGTTTTTGCCAAACATTTTGATACGTACCGAATCTATGCAGCCAAAAGCAAAGCAATCGTATAAAGCATTTGTTACCAACGGAAACAGTATCGAATAACAATTTAACATCCATCTGGCAAGCGATAATGGCTAAAAGCACTCAATGCTAAAATCTCTCGGCGCGCCTGTAAATCCGAAAAATCACGTATTGCAAATGTCAGCGAATTATAAACATTTGCATAATAAAAAAAGAAGACAACCAATCATGATTTCCATGTTATTCGATTCCCCACGTGGGAATTCGATTTGCGTCGATTCATATACGGCAGCCGATACGCGGAAAACCCAAGGGGGCGTATTGCATGCCAATATTATTATTTTACCCACATGGCGAACGAGATACATTGTTACAGCAATGAATACGACTTTCGCGTGCAAATAAACGTGTATCGCGCTTATGCTCTTGCCAATTCTTTTATTATCGCTCGATTTTCGTTCGACTAAATATGACTGTCCTGCTAGTTAGCGTCTCTTTCAATTTATTGCTATTGGAATTTGGGTCACGTTACGTTCTTTTTTCGTACATGGTCTTTTACAAACTTTTAATTGTACACTTTTCGGAAAGAACTAAAAAAAGGTTATTCAAATTCTTTCGACTATCTAGCTTATTTCGATTAATTCAACAGTTGAAGATATTTCAAAAATAATTTAAAAATAAAAGTCAATTCATTGCGAAATTAAAAATAGTACAGAACTGAGAAAACGTCTGAATTTCACTTTCCTCTACCAGAATGATTCGAATTCATAAAGTAGGTGCTCTTATCTCCGACATACTAACGCTCGCAATATTTTTCCTGATAACGATACTGATAAGCTTAAGCTCATATTACGATGGTTCATACTTTCGATCTATCGGATTAATCGAAGTAGTTGCATGTACATATTTCATTAAAAATGTTGTACGTTTAAATACTTTTCAATCAAATTCTGTTGACCCACTTAGGTGTAAAATAACGGAACATATATTCGTATGGATCGTTGAAAGCAAGCATCGAAATAATTTTCTCTCAATAAGTCTTTCATCCAGGAGCTATTAAAATACGCCAGTATATAGTAAACCGAGGCTCGAATATTTTTTAATTCCTCCAGAAGCTTCGTGTAATCCGTTCTCTCTTGTGCTGTTCCATTAATACGACCGCCCACCCGTGTGTTTCTAGATCGCATGTATATACATTTCTCTCTCTCTCTCTCTCTCTCTCTCTCTTTCTACCTATCTTTTATCACTCAAAGTCAAAATTCCAGTTGAATCGTTATGCTTACGTAACTTTCTATTGGAAAGCTCAAAACTAACCTTACCTCATTGTTTTAAATCACTTTACCAGTGTATAGATTAAAGTTACAAACTAATAAAATGTTATTCATTAAATTAATTCCGATCAAAATTAGTTAAATTCGATAAAAAAACAATGACATTGATAATTCATTTTGTTTTTACAATTCAAAGAGATGCCATCACATATTTATAATGTTACATAAGAAACAACCATCCACAAATATAAACTTGTCATTCATTGCGTTGTAATATTTGGAGAAAGGGGGAAAGAGAAGCAACCGTATCTACGTCAAAGTAAAAGGCTTCAGATGCAATCAAGCTTTCTATTCGCGTTTTGACGGGTGACGAAGTCGTTGTAAAAAAAATGTATTTATAGAAGCTTGCCTAACGTAAATGAACAAGTTGCTCGCTTTTTCCCTCCCGGAGAGAGAGAGAAAGAGGGACAAATCTACAAATCTACAAATCTTGTTTGCGCGGTCGTTTATTTTGTAAAGATCAAACATACATGAACAAATAAAAAAACACTTAATAAATTATACAGTCTCAAACGCGAACGATCTCGAAAAAGCCTTAGAGCTTGACTCTCACATGGAAAATCATTGATTGCATGCGCGCGATTCATCGATTGTCAGAATTCATGCCTACGGCTAACAATTACTCCCACTTATATACGCACGTAATGAAACAAGATACCAACATCTTGCGGATGTAGAGGAAAAATCGATAATGAAGGTGGATCACTGCTAGGGGGCGAGAAATCGCTCATAATTGTGAATTAAAATCGAGTAATTCACGTTCTCGTACATCTAGGTTAATCTGTTCGTAACATTTTTTTCTTTCCAACTCGTACAACGAAAAGCCCACAACTTTTATCACATGGTTTCTCTCAACTACCCATCATCGAGCGCAGATAAAAAACAGGAAAAAAGCAAACACGTGTGTTCTTTCCTTCATCGTCCAATCCCCGTAAAATTTCGCACGTGCACACATATGTGGGAACTTAGAAAGTATTCGAGAGAAAGAAATACCGTTCACCTATAATTGAACATGAACAATACGCCTTGAGCTTATTGTCGAACGTACACATGCGCATATCCGCTTGATAAGCCAGAATTTAAAATTGAAATATCGCCACATGCAAATGACAATATTGTATCTCCGAATTGCGGTGTATGACGGAATTCGTGTCGATCGCTTGAACCTTCCAGGCAGACAGACACGGTAAATTCAAATTTTTTTGAATCACGTGTAGCGCGCAGACGAAAGAGAAGAAGAGTGTACTATACCGCTTTTCTTCGCTTTTCTTCGTAATTGCCGCGCGTACCGAGGGAGATTGAGTTTCAGAAAGAAGAAGGCTAATAATTCAAAGAGATATAGCATCTCCGCGACTTTTATTTATCAACGAAACTCTATAGTAGAGCGTGCAGATGCATGTCAATACATATACCTAAGTCGATAACCGTTACCGTACTGCAGTACTGTGTTCGGCTACTGACTTTTAAAAGCTCCTTATGTCGCAACGTGAAGTTTTAATCCTTTATCCAACATAGCTTATGCATTAACACTCAAATTGCATATGCATAATATACGCCACAATATTACGAATATTATCTTCGGTGTTTTAACCCACAAAATTAGTGAACAACGATCGATAACGGCCGCTGAATCTTCGAATGATCCATCCATTTCCCACTCGATCGGGAAACACAACGTGTTACGCATTGAAATTATTTTAATTGCCCAGTACCATTCACACCTATTTGAATAAATTAGAAAGTCGATTCTCTTCTAAACATGCTTCTCCACTCGTCAGTTACAGCGGTAGCAGCAGCAGCAGCAGCAGCTTCTGTTATCAGAATCACGCGTAAATCGTGGGCGCGCGACATCACGAATAAAGTGAGCTCGAATGAAAACAATGGTTGGACAAGCGCCAGGATGTCGCCTACCTATACGGAATTCTTCTTCTCCCCCTTAGTAGTAATAGCACGGAGAATTCTAAAATGCAAAAAACACTTTCTCTGCAGGGCCAATTCTTATCAAATTATTTATTCGACTGTGAAATGATTTTTTTCAATGATGATATGTCATAATGGCGAAGGTTATACATAAATTAACGAGAATCGCAACAAAATAAGATCGATTTTCAACAGCTTTGGTTTATATAGGCGTTTTCTGTGATATCAAAAGTCTCCATGTAGCATCGTTAATGACGCGTTCTCATCTCGGGGATGGATTTCCGATTCGTGGATTTATATCAGAGTGGACAGAGATTGCGATTACTTTTTCCATGTACTTTATAGCAGAAATTTAAAGATCGAATTAACTATAATAACCCGTATAACTTTTGTTGAACTTACGTGTATATGCGCGCTCTTCCAACTCGCTACTGCAAGCGCACAACGAGTCTGTACGATTCCACTGTCGCCAGAAAAAGCGACGTCAAGAATGCATCTCCAGAATCCAACCATTTCTCTGTTATTCAGAGTAGTTTTCCATGTCAAGGGTTAAACGAGATGTTATATATATATATTTCTAGCTTTTCAAGTACGTTGTTTTCGTTTTTTTAAGTGACTCTGCAGTTGTCGGAGATTAATTTTGTGGTCTGGCTCTTCTGTCAATGTAATAACGAAGCTACATTTTCTGCGTCGCCATTCGTTCTCGTGCATGACCTTGGCACGCAATGATCGCTAATTAGATCAGCCGTCGCGTTAATTTACAATTTAAACAGTGAACGATCCGTCGATTCACTCACTTCGACATGAATCGCCCAAAACGCTTCCTTTGTTATTCTTTTAGCAACAAGGTTTATAAATGACGCGAAAACTCTGTGATGAGAGTGAGATGCAGACTCTGAGCTACACTACCGCCATATTAATTTATTACAATGTGAAGCGCGAGACGGGTCTGGTGCTTGCGCTTCGATTGAATGATCTTACCCAAACATATGAATGTTAATTTATGATATTAAAGCATACGATAAATTTAAGAAACGATAGTTTTTGCGAATAAAAACATGTAAAAATGACATCGTTTTAGATATTATTTTCAGTTAATAGTAGAGACCAATTATTGCCTTCGGTTTCTCACTTTATAAAAATGCATTGGACATGCGTACGTTAGTAATACCAAGATAACACGCGCGCGCGCGCGCGTGTGTGCGTGTTCAGTTTGTGTCACAAGCAAGTCGGGAACCTCAATTACATTGACGCCTTTTCATCTTTGCCGACGCACCTACGCGATTCGTTCTTATGTTTTCTTTTCTTTTTTTCGTGTACTTTTTGAATGTAAGCACAACTTAGCTCTTTTTTATTAATTCGTAAACCAACTGGATATTCAGTTGGTAATGATTATTGCGTGAAAACTTTGGTAGTAGTAGTTAGTAAAATGAATAATTGTAGGTTGGTTTTCAAAGTATTTTCTTTGATTGATTATCCTCGGTACGTTTCTCCAATGGTATTTAGGTTTTGTTTGTTCCCTTTCAAGACCCCTTTCGACACGTCTTGTGTTTTAATTTGTCGTTGTTCTTTTCTGTTTCAGGTGAGTTTCCCTAAAATCTTGTTTAAACTAGTCCTGCAATTAGCAACTTAAGTAGAGAACAGCATTGTAAAAAATAAAAATAAATTCAGGTAAGCAAAGTAACATGAAAAACTGTAAACGTCTAAAAAAAATTTCTTTTATAACGTAACGTAGATTTTTGTAATTAATTTAAGTGACATAATTCTTGGAAATTGGCCTTGTTATTTCAACGATGAGTGGGCTTTCTAATTACGCTTAGTATAAAATACGTTTTTACGCAGCCGTCAAACTGTTAACTCGACGTACTGGTTGGGAAGGGTTTAAAATCACTCTCCACACGAATCGACATACAAATAGGACTCTAGAAGCACATTTATTTTATTCTGGTATTAATAGTCTTATGGTAGCTTTATTTTATCGTCAAGTGCGGTGACACAATCTGAATTATTACTTTTCGGGTTCGTTATTTCGAACTCTCCTATACGCGACGATTCTCTCGCGTTACTCGCGCAATTTTTACGGACTATAAAATAAAAAATACGTATTATATACTCGTCACTACATATACTCGCGGTTCAATTTTGAACGTTAATTTATTTTCAGGGGCGTTTTATTGCTCCTGAGAAAAAGGGTGTTTCTTTTCTCGTTCAATTCCTGTATGCTTCGACAATTTTGATTTATTCTTTTTTTAATTCTTCGGCACGAACTGGCGATAGCGGCTACTCGATAATTTATTCAGAATTTGCCTGATATCTCTGGGTAAAAATTAATAATCTTGTTAAAAGTAATTTTGATTTTAAAGATCTTTTAAAAATGTTCAAGAGGTATCTTAAAGCATGCATGTTTGAAGCAAGAGACTCGTAAATTTACTTAATACGTTTGTTGCAAACGAATTGCTTAATTAAGGCAATTTGCGTGATCCTGTTGCGGGTTTCTTTGAACTTCCAAGATTTCGTCCAAACAAAGGCGTTGAAAATAAAAATGAATTTGCACAATTTGATTAAATCGTACGTTTCCGTTGTTTTTCGTATACGTTCCAATATGAATTTTATTAAAACATTATTTAACTGATTTCATGAAATTCTAAGGTCGTATTCACGCGAGACCCACACAACAGACTCAATTCATCGGAGCACTCATAAATCCTCGAGAGTCCTCGGAAGAAAAAAAGCGATATTCTCATAGCGCGTAAGGCGTCGAAATATAAAGTTGGGTGGAACCGTGGAATGCAAAAAAATAATAAAAGTCAGAACGACGACCGAGAGTGAGAGGAGAAGACCAGCTTTCATAGCAAAGCACTGCAGCCTTGAATTCCTTGCTTCTGTTGATCAAAGAGGGCGGGGGGGGGGGGGGGCTATATGCCGATGTATGGCGATTCACGAGGTCGGAGGGCAGGCGTTAAGTGCGAAGGCGCGAACGAGCCTACTGATACAGGCAGTGCCTAAGTAAGCGAGAACGCTTAATTTTGAGCAATTGACACTTTATCCTTCTTTTTCTCTCGATCGAAGTTAATTGACCGTTTCCTTTTTTTACCCTGAAGTTTGCATTATTTATGGACCTGATGCTAGTTTTTTTCGGGTAAATGTGCTCGATTGTGTAATAGTGTTGGCTGTTATAATTGTGATTTATCTAGCACTCATGTCGAATTTGTTTGAATTCATGCCAACTTGAATAAAAACGAGATCTATAAAATCATTCTACACGTATTTGAAATCTTGTGTAATGACATTTTGCAGCGTGTAATCGACAGGATGGTAACAATATCGTTCTTTCCAATGTAGTAGTTGACATTGACAAAAATGACAGTAATATCGTTTCAAGAACAATTCGAGCTCCGCACAAACATTTTAAATGGCCAACAAACAACAATAGCGCTTCTTCAAAAAAATGCCCTGAAATTCATCGTGATCTGTGTATTTAGTTTGAGTCTATCATCCAGAAAATACAGATGACTGTTTTTCAAAGCAATCGAAGCTCTTTTCAAAATGCGTTTATAGAATCATCGAGAAAATAAAGCCAAGCGTATAATATCCAAGCAAAGCCTCGAACAAGCGTTAAAAGTCGTGCAAACAGACGCTAACAGAGAGAAAAAAGGATACGGAATCACTGTCGCAGCAGCAACAGCAGCAGCAGCAGCAGTACACGGTGGCCAAGTCAGAGGATTAAAGGAAAAAAAAGCCGAACGACACTAAAATTTCTCCTGTGTGGGGCGTGCGTGTATCGAGAGCAAGTCAAACACACCCGTGAGCGACGTTGCGGCAGATGGTGGTTGAACATGACGTCACGCACTCGTAAAATCAACTGTGACTATATGTATTTTCATTTGGCCCGTGTGCTAGCGTGCGTTGAACGTCACCGTCTATAACTTATGATCTTGGTCAAGATCAAATTTACCGCTTCCGCCTTTTTCGCCAAGTACTTACCGTAAGTGAACTAACGTCGCGCGAAATCCACGAATCGCCTTAATAGATGCACTCTTCCAAATGTGCGTCTCTTATGCAGAGTGAAAGATAAACATCTTTGGGACATTTTTAGCGTAAAAAAATTGCTTAAGAGAAGAAGATCGCGGTGTTCGATACCGCGATCTTTTACGTTGTAAATCGTACAAATATCAAAACACACGTTTTAGCACATTGTCACGTTTAATTAGAATATCAAACGATATTAACAATTGGAATAATTTAAGAAGACAAAAATAGATCTTGATTTCATAGCGAGTCTAATGTTGAATGCTATAAATCGTAAAAACAAAGGGACCACCTTTTCCGAACGAGTATGCGTGTACGTGTGGCGTGCCGCACGTTATCGTATCGAGATCTCTTACCAAATCATCGCGACACCCCCAACTACTTACGGCCCTTAACATCCCATAAAAATAAATTCAAAGAGTGTTAGCGTTAAAAAAAGATCTCACGCAGATAAAAATTTTTGGTTGGAGGAGAACGTCCGAACAAAAAGAAAAAAAAACAGAAAAATTGTAAGTCGTTGTCCGCCGACGAGTTTTCGGCCTCTCCTATATTTGGACCTGTATTTGGACCATTACTAAGCGCAATCCTTTCGCGCCTATACTATATGTTCTCTCTTTCGGGTTTAGAAAGTTTAGTTTGAAAACAAAACTCGCCATGAAAATGAGTTTTATCGGTTGCGCATCGCTTCGGATTAGCCCCGTATGAGCCTTTAAACTCGATTGATCGCCGTTGTGATGTTTGCATTTCGAAAAACCAACGATATGCCCTTATGTTACGAACTTCCAGATTACAACAATAGTATTGAGCTGTCAAAAGCTACACGCGTGTAATTTCCGGTGCACATGTGCACTCTATGCGTGTTTGATATTATTATAATGTTTGAAAATGTACGATGAATTAGATCGTCGGCCTACGAGATAAACTCCCGTATCTAAGCATGGGTATCTCGTATACGTATTTCATTGCGCAAGAAAGCGTTCTCATTTATCAAACTTAGTTAATTTACATATTATTGCGTTTGTTACAAACGTCACGACGGGAGTTCAATTACAATATACTTTATGCGAGGCGAGAGTATGTGCTACGCGTGCATACTTTACGAATTTAAGCCACTAACAACTAACTTCGATAAAGATTAAAGAGGAAAACAATGTTACAATGGCGATAGAAAAATAGAGAAACAAGGAACGGGCTAAATTACATCGTGAACGATATATACGGTTCCATGCTATTTCTTTTTCTTGATCTTTTAATATTCCTGCAAGTATAATATTTTGCGAAATAACGCCGAATATTTTAATGGATTAAAACGCGTAATGCACTTTCGATTTTTTTTTTCGTTTTTTTTTCTCAATTCAAAAAAAAAAGAAAAGCAAATTATTCTTAATGCGTCAATCGCGTTCAAAGGTGTTAAAAATTGAGTTGACTTTCTCTGCGCCACACACACACACACACACACACACACAAACAAACATAATCACATACTGGTACGAAACTTATCTCGATGATTCACGAGAGGTGTCTTGCAACAACGCGTTGCTCGTTTGCACTTGGTTCAATTCATTATTAAGTAGCGAGGAAAGGAGCGCTTTATTCGGCTGTCTGTGTTTTTGCGCAACGTTTAAGTAAGCGACTATATCGAAAGCTTTCGAAGAGATAAATGATGCAACGCTCGTAATCCGCGACTTTCCGTGTATCCGACCAAAGCCCCACTAACCCAGATGTATTATCATTCGTCTATGTTTTAGTTATTTTCATTTTCGACTAAACAGCGCGCTGTATAATCGACGTTATAATTTGGTTTTTTTAGCGATGATTCGATTATTTAACTCGAGTCAAAAAATAATTTTACACGGTGGAAAAAAAGTACGCTAAGGCAGCAACCATTGCGTAAATACCCAATAGATTGCAATATATGCGCGTAACTTGGAACTTTACAAGTATAAACGTCGATGTGTGTGAAAATTTTACGAGACCTTTCGTCTCGTGTGTCGATAACAAAAATGATCGGTGTACGCGCCGCCTCATTATGCTACTCGCGCTTGCACTACAATTGTGTTTGTGACGATGGAATATTGAAAAATGATTTTTTTTAAAATGCCTCGTTGAAATATGCCCGTAAAATGTGTCCTTGAGTTGCAAATAAGTAAACGCTTTTCGAGAACTATCTTAAGAATAAATCAACGTCAAATTGTGCGAGACTATTCTAATTTTTCCTATTTACAGAGAAAATACGCCACGTCTATCATTCTTTATCAAGCGATCCATTAATAATTTGATTTATACGTATATCCTTAGCACGATCACACGCAGTAGTACAATCGTTCAATGAATTCCTCATAGAATAGTAGCAAAATAAAACTAAAAATTAGAAATTAGATTAGATATAATGATTCGTATATAATTATTTGGATGACAAAATTGGTGGTTGTAAGTTGTTTACCCTCGAAACTTTGTAGCCCAGCCCATATGTCGAAACGTGTACGTATTCTGTCGTCTATATAGAGAATAAAGAACAACGACGAGCGTATACGAGTTGCGCTTATTAATGAGAAGCGGGTCCCGGTCACCGTTTGCCATATATAGCTGATGTCATCGCGCTCTCTGTGAACTCTATATGACAGTTTTTTTCCCCGTTCTACGGAATTATAACGACCGCTTTGAATCATAGATGCGCAATCTATATTTATGCCGACTTATTTCGATTTTGCGTAAGTTAAATGAAAATTAGGTTTTTTCCGGAAAAAAAAGAACGAGAATTGTTTGCATAATCGAATTGCGCTTACGCAATGTGTACGTTTATTATCGTACGTTTTGCGTGCTAAAGATAGGACGAAGATTTATTATACAAGCCTGATGATGTCAAAAATAAAACGTATACGCGAATTACCGTTCCTTTGCTGAATGAATCCTTTTTTTGCTCTATTTCGGTGACCACTCTCACGCGAACTGATGACAAATTATGGTCAGAGTCATGGCCAGACTTTTGTCGTACAACGGATATGTTGAAGGAGCGTTCGCATGTTTAATGAAGTATCTTGTGAATTTATATCCCAGTTGGCATTTTCATTCATAGAACGGTTTCGCGTGCAAAGAATTTTGATATTCTTCAAATCCCAACGCGTTCAACGTTTTTTTTTTATTAGCGTGACAAATGAATCAGTTTTAAGCTAAGTTTATCAACGAAATAACCTGTAAGAGTTAGAATTATTATTTACATAAGATTATGATGTGTCATTAGATTAATTAGAGAAACGACCTTCAACCTTCATAAATGACGTCGCTTTTTTTGCAACGTTCCTTACTAGCCCCAATTGCAATTCACATACACACAGTCATACCGAGTTTTTCCTTAGGCTTTTTAAATGTTCATTAAGGCTAATCGCCGGCAACAGTGAGCGCTAGAGTAATTTAGTAATAACCTAGACATCGTCCGCATTTTCCATCTATTGTTATGGAGGAAAACATGTTTTGCTAAGTGGACGTTGTTCATAGTTTTCCTCCTAAAGCGATAAACTGAGTTTGATGTGCTATTTTCTTTTCTTAACAGTAGTCGATAAGAACTTTGTTACCGGTAAGTCTTGCGTAAAAAAAGATGATAATTGCAAAGTTGCAAGTACTCGACAAAAAAATTGAACCAATAAATCCTGCTCTGCTGAGCTCACGCGAGAACTCATCCATCACAGCTTCTTTTTTTCCCACGAGAGCTGATCGCTCGTGTAATGCTCTTGGATCCTATTGTGTGTGTGTGTGTGTGTGTGTGTGTGTGTGTGTGTGTGTGTGTGTGTGAGCAAAGCAAGCAATTAATTTCGCCGGAGCACGCGGATCCGGCCTTTCGCGAGGTCCGTTTTATTCATATTCCCGGCTCGTTTATGCTAATCGGGAAGACCGGTTTTTTCGTTTTCTCTCTTTCTCTCTCTTTCTCTCTCTCTCTCTTTCTCTTTCTCTTTCTCTTTCTCTCTCTGACCGAAACAATGACGCTCAATTTTTTTTCGTTGTCCACCTTCGCGTCATGGAATTATGCAGAAGCCGTTGCTCATTGAAATTTCTAAAATAGTGCGTACACCTCGTGTGTGGTTTTCACCGCATTGACTTTCTGTTCCCTCTTGAACGCGTTTCATTGTCGAGATACGATATACGGGCAATTTGTTAATTTATTTATTTTTACTCGTTAACCTCTTTCGAGTGTGAATGAATGTTCTAGTTTCATTTACGTCAGTGAGAATAATTTCGCTATTTTGTCGTAGTATGGTGTTGAAAAAAGTTCGTTTTGTTGTGCGATTTAGAAAACTTTGGTTTTAGCATGCGCGAGATTGTAAGTTACGTATGCGCAAGCACGTAAAACGGATACGCCTTTGTACAATATCCGGAAAAGTTGGGTTTACGGCCGAACGCGTGTGCGACCGAATGCAACAAACGCGTTAGAATTGTTCGAAGAAGTGCTTTTTCACGCATCTATGGCTTCCATAGAACACTATAATAAAAAAGAACGCCTTTGACTTAGGTTTTGAGCAAGTCTCGATGAGATATTTAACCACGTGACATATTTTCTGTTTCAGGTGAGTTTGCTGTACCTCGATTGCAATATTGCTCAAGTGAAACTGGTAATTCGAATCCGCTTAATGATATACGTTTACTGGAATTCCTACGTTGACCTTATATAATATCAATCCGTTAGATGGTCAAAAAATTATAATCGAATCTCATAAAAGTCAATGGATGGTTTGATCGTTTACCGCATACCTAACGCACATTATTGAATTAGCAATCGCAGCGGTATAACGTATACGAATAATCACGAAATGTTCAAAGCAGCCTTTTGCGCGGGGAAAGTTTTACCTGGAAAATCTTCTAAAAGGCATATTTACTTGTTTCTTGTGTAGGCACAATATTTCAGTGTAAACAAGCGCATAATTACGTGAAATAGACAGAGAGAAAGAGGGAGAGAAAAAAAGAGACCCACAAACCGTCAACCCATGAAAGCTGTTTTTTGATAGAGCACGTTGACAAACAGTCGGTAGTCAGCCGATAAGCAAAGTCCAGTGTGCGTTGAGAGGGTCAAACAAAAGGACCTTACGACCCTACGAGCACCTGTGTTACCTACCGAAATGCAATTATTTTCTCTTGTCAGTCCTCCCCCCGCTTTTCACTAATAACCGATTCTCTTGTGCCGCTTCTCGCTTTATTTTCCTGTCCTGAATTTTGGTATTTATCTGAATTAGAATCGGCGAGAAATTACCGGTTCGTCGAGAATTTTACTTCCTTTTCAACGATCTTTATCGCGTGATACTTTTAACGCTAAGCTCCGTTGCGTAGGAAATCTCGAAGCGTATAATTTTCCTCTGCTTTCCTTATTTGCATATAATGCTCCTGTATCTAACTCTCGCTCGTGATAATTGCAAACTGTTGATGACTGCACGCGCTTTTACTTTCGTGCGTCGGTTTATTAATTCGTATAGACGAACGATACTAACATCGCGAAGATTGCAAATGTTACGTGTATGGATAGCAATGTAAATCGCAGCTGCTCGCAACTGGTTATTCAAATTTTCATTGATAAAAGCTATACTTACGCGTTCTCGCCGCTGTACTTTCCAATGTTCTTGTTAAATAAACTTTACCGCGTGGACTTGCCCTTGCCCATAGCTGTATATATACGGCGAAACCCGTTGGCTGTCTTGCCTATATTTGCTCGATAACATCTTGAGAATTGTGCTTTCATTCATTCATGTGACGTACTCAAGCAAGCATTATTAATGTCGACTATTCTCGATATAAATTGTCCGTTATACATACGTATACGTGACTCTTTGTGACTCTTTTTTTTGGACGTTTAAAGTAATGGTTTTTCGGCATAGTAAAGGTTTGTTTATTATAAAGCGGTGCGAAAAAAATAATAACAGTTCATTCGTTCGGTAATTAAACGGAGGGTGATAAGATCGCGCTCCATGATGTCGTATAAGTACGTTCAATTAACTTTATCAGAGTAATTGAAGTTATACAAGCGTATTTCGTGGAATAATTATTAAAAAAAACATCGTCGGTAGTCGCGGGTTAAAAATATTTTAAGCGATATAATATCAGCAATGTTTTCAAAACACCGAGCAACTGGTGTTTTCTCTTGGCCGTGTGTTTTGAAAATACCAATTTTCCTTTTCGAATCCCCTACAAAAGTACACATTTATGCATATAAGAACAATTAATCGAATGTCTAGAAGCTAATCGACAGGTAAAGATTAAAAATAATCGAGCTGTGAGTAATGTCGGACGGGAGCGAAGAAGAAAAACTCTGCAATAACTTGTGGGTCTACGAGTTGTAAGTGAATGCAACGAAATTCTTAGTCCATGAAAGGAATATGTAATAGCTACTGTTGTGATTCACGCCAGTTCAATAATGTACCAATGTATACAAGTGCGCGGGAGTATGTGTGTTGCTGCACAAGTTTGAATTATTTATGGGCGTACTTTTGCGCGTGCTCATAGTGTTAAGCGCCAAAGTTAACAGCACCAATTAGCGCCTGGCTAAGTAATAACACGCACAACGCGTTCATAATAATACACCTCTACCGTGTGTGCGAGCCATATTAAAAAAAAAAAAAAAAACTAAAGTTACGTACTTATTTCGTCGTGACATCGCGTCACTGACGAAAAAGACAAGACGAGAAGAAGAACGATGAATGTACGGATAAACATCCATGGCATTCGGGCACTCTAACACACTAGACAAAAATCCCACTCGAGATGCTCGTAGCACGCAAAGCTCCATTGCTTATCGTCGATAGCGACGCCCTGTGAGTCTGGCCTACGTCAGTTATTCGATCTGTTAGAAAAAGAGAGAGAAAGTTTACGACCTATTTACAGATAGAGGAAGGCTTCTTTTCGACTTTTAGCCTAAAAAAGATTCAACTAGCTGATAATGTACGTTGTGTGTTGCGTTTGTATCTTTGTTCGCTGTAGGGGGGAAAAAGGTTTTCCAAAGTAGCAGGTGTATACAGTGTATACGTTTAGGAAATGTTCGGCCACCGTCGATATGATACAACGGTAGTAAAATTTTGTTTTAGAGGGTCGAAGAAATATTCGTTAATAGCTGGATTGACGAATGTAGGCACAATAAACTCTTTTTGAACGAATGATAGTATTTATCATTGAGCGTCGTTTTGAAATTACAAAGCTCTTAATCCAAGGCTTTTACTCAATTTGCAACGATCGTTTTGCTAACCATCCATTTATTTTACGATAAAAGCCTATTACCAACGTAATCTAAGGATTACCACTTGTAATTACATTTGTTTCAAACAAACAGGTAAGCCATTGTAAGCCACTGATGTCGCAAAAATATATCCTTTTTGAAAAATAGGGTTTGTTTTTTCCTAAAAAATTACATAGTTGTAGGTTTTTCGTGCTATGTTCGTTTATGAGCCACTATTAAATAAACAAGTCATTGTCAAAACGCTCAAAGAATACGTAACGAAAAAACATTGCCATGTAAATAGGCCATTGTTTTGACCGCATACACTTTGTGGCGATCGAGTAATTGTAAAATGTCAACGGTAGCATTTACAATCGATTGAAATCAAACCACTCTCGATTTTCGTAAGGCATCGATTAAGCGCTTTCTTTTTCAATCGATCTTATCTTGCAACACGCGGCTCGCGTATGAGACATATTTGCATATACTCGTGCACTTTGCTAAAATTTAACGTTCAAGTATTCGTTTGCGCCCATCAACAAATTGAACTTGTAAGAAATGGAATATACGTTACACTGTACATTGTGTTTCCGTCTAGGCGCCACTACTGTCAAGACTTTCGTCCATAGGCTATAGGGTTTACCGAGAACACTTACAATCATTATACCACCAAACAACACGACGCATACTTAAACGGCCAAGGTTGGAAATATGTAAAAAAAACTATAATTTAGCTACTAATTAAAAGATACACTTTTCGTGTTTTATTCTCAAATGATACAATATTAAAAGATTCTTTTACACACACCGTGTTATTAACGGGTTTTCAAGTTCTATTATAAAAACAAATTTACTTGTTCTATTACTCTTGCTAATAAAATAACGACCCTGTACTTGCTATAACATCAGAAATATCCGCGTGTGCTTACACGCAATTAAGCCCAATGTTTATCCACAAGTATGCATCATCCAATAGATCGCTATAATAAAATACCGATGAAAATTCGCTCACCAATTTAAATAAGTACAGCAGTGCCTATAGGCGGATTCCATCGATATCCGGTAGCTCGCGCACAACGACTGAATTGTTCCCCTTCGTCTCGCAATAATCTGTATCTTTTTGCATTTTCAGCTTAATAGACACACGGAGGACTACTGCTATCGATTCAAAAATATTCGTTCGGAAGTTCGTTTTACTTTAACGTTATTACGATTAACGTTCAATTCATCGGCCTGTACTTGCTGTTACGAATAATTTATTGACAAATATTTTGAATTTGTTCGAATAAAAGAGGTTTCAACTTTCGAAATGTAAAACTGGATACAGGTGGCTTCGTTGTCGTAAAAATGACGATAATTATTCAAATAACGTCACTTTACGATTCAATAAAAATAGATCGTTGTTTGTTTAAATTATTGCTTGACGCTACAGTTCATAGATTAGTATTATTAGTTATAGATTCATGCTTTCTCTGCAAAATTGAAAATCAGGCTGGAACCTTTCTATAAAACCGCCTCCGCCCATGAAAAATTCATAATTACGTACACGTTAGGGGAGGGGGTACAATTATACACACTGTTAAAAAGCACGAGAAGGGAGTTGAAAAATCTACAAACGCACGTACAGAGGAAATATCGGAAGCGGATATTAGTGAAACATCTGCTGGTATGTGTCGTGTCCCTTTCCCCTTCCCTCGACCCTCTGCCAAGAGTCTCATTTCCTCTACGCACCTACGCGCACCCACCGTAAAAGTTTTATGAGCAACGCAGTGACGGAGAGGGGGGGGGGGAGAAGAGAACGTTTTTAAGCTGGGCATCGGTGCGCGCCCGAATATATACATACGCATTTTTTTTTTCTTTTAATTTCTCTGTACATGCGGGAGAAGGTCAACGATTCCTACTTATAGACTCGGTCTGTCGATCTCCGATTGTCGTCACGCTGATAGCTATCTTCGCATCGACGAAATTATACCGTAGTATGTAGTTATTGGTTAAATTAGTGCGCTCAGCATTATTGACGTTTCTTATTGTAATTAGTTTAAGTGTTGATGGTTAGTTTTATGTCACATTGTGCAGTTAAAAATATAGAAAATCATCGGAGTTTAATAGAGATTTAATAGGCAAATATTTACGAATGCGTGTTTAGAAAGCCGATAAAATCGGAATGTTAACGATTAAAAATAAACTTGGCGGTATACAAAAAGCAGGATGTGTAAGTTATAGTTACATAAAATGTTTACAGGATTTATGCAGTCTCTACGAAACAAACACTTAAGATTTGAAATAACGTTCTTTTTTTTTTGTTTAACATTACGTCGTAACAGGCTCGTAAGATACGAGTTCCATATATATCGTGCGCGTTTACAATTGAATTACCCGGGACGAATGGACTTTCACAATTAAAGTCTCGCCGGGTGTCTTACGCAGCTGGTTTTTATCGAACCTTTGTCACGATTAATCGTTATCCTTTTTTTTATTATTCCGTATTGCTCTACTTAATAAAGTCAACTTAATCGCTCTATCGCTCTATGCACATAGTTCACAAGTGTACGGTTGAACAAAAGATCGACTCGATCTCGATAGCCGATAAAATTCCATGCTTGGCATTGGCCTCCAAAGCAATAACGTAGCATTCGATAAGTCATTCCATAAAGAATGATCTCCATCTAGTTAAGTCGATGGAGCTTATCAAAATCGTTACAATTTGTACGTGCAACGAGTTAATAAGAATTAATGGACTCGTGTGGGTGTGTGTGTGTGTGTCCACGAAGAACACAAATTGTACATATGCGTCTCTTGAGAAGTGCTTTGCGTACCAGAAAGCTCCCATCTTCATCTATCGATCGGCTTTATCCGAAACTCTTGACGACGAGACGACCGCAGCCTTTGCCGAGAGCTCCGAAACAGAGCCCTGTGAAGTAGACGTATATGCAACTCGTAAATTCTTATTAACGCGTATGCATTGGAATAAAGCTTAGACAAAAAAGAACGCTTTACTTCTGTCAGCGCATTGTCTCGATTCTTTCACGCTTGGACACGACGACGGTAAATCATCGAATCGAATACATACGGCCAAACCTTCGTGACGATTGTTTCGATGTGACGCATCGTTCGTCTTTGTTTGAAAAACATACGAGTTTAGAACATTTAATTCGACGGCTTACATCCGATCGTTTATGGTTTAACGAAGGACATCTTTGCAAAATTAAGATTTATCCGCATGCAATTACGTTAGTGATTCGCTTGGAAGACTTTATTGTGTTGTCCAATGATTATATATTTCGATTTAATGAGTCATGATTTATTAGCGCGCGTTACATTCGCTAGCAAAGAGATCTGTTCGTAAATCGAATTTAAAAAGCTTTCCGACGTTCACGGAGTACTTTCTCCCCCGCGCAAGCGTGGATATATCACAAGATTTGTCGGGTGTGCGAACAACGTGAATTCCACTATATGCGTTCTATTGAGCGATCAAAAACCGAAATCGGAAGGAACAAAAGAGACGTATAAAAAGATGTCGCAGAGTCATCGCGGATTATATTATAGCAATGTACGCGCGTAGCCAACGCCGTGCGCCGAGATAGTCTCTGTTAGGTCAAAGAAGAGGCAAGTTCAAGGCCAGCTGCTGAAAAATCCAGTTTCTCCTACCTATACCTATCTTCGCCACACACTCTCTTTCTCTCTTCGTGGATATCGCGCGTGCATGCATGCATGTGCAAGCGACGACGGTTTGTATGCACGGGGGCGTCCTCTCTCTTTCTCTCTGCTTACACGCTTGTGTTTTGCTTGATCCCCTACTCTCGCGCGCACAAGCGGAGATCGCGTTGTTGATTCTTTTCCAAAGAGACCATCGTGTGTGCCGCCGCCACCGCCGCCACCGCGGCTATTTTCTCTGGAAATACTATTTGTTGTGACGGATGTAAGTATGCGGAGGGAACAGGTATATGCAAGGCCGATAATTATGTTTTGTCGCATACGCCAAAAGCGCTAACCAACCTCGTGTGAACGAATAACGTACGATATGTAGGATACGTCTTTTGACTATTACCACCCGGTGTAGGACCACGTGGATAATTTTATATACGATACACGAGTAGCGGTGCTTGTAGATAGACTTCACTGGGAGGGCTTCAGGCGGATTGACATACCATATATTAGACTGTCGTAAATAATGTCGTAAATCCCCTCTACGCTTTGTTCCATCCAATGCACGCTCCGCAGGATAGCGTGGAGCAATCTGCTCGAAGATACGCTGTCGTTTGTTGTTTCTTTCGGTATTCTTACTCGAGAAAAACTTCATTTTCTTAATTGAAAACGTTATTTCATAAATTCGAATTTAAAAAGGAATAACAATTACAAATAGTATACTCGACGAAATTCTATGTAGAAATACGTGTACGTCACGTACGATGGTATACAAGCAGTTATCGTAATTGACACTTTTCATATTACGGTTCGACGTAGATGACATTTCTCCGGCCTAAATAGGAATTCGATAAAAAATGGTTTTACATATTCAAGCCTTTCACGCGCGTTGCTGAATGCAACAAGAATGACGCCAACGATTATTCAAATGAATGAAAAAATAAAAGAAAGCAAAAAAACAGGCTTCGAGCATAAACACCTACACTTGAAAATATACACACGGCAGAAATTTGTAAGTACAATTTACCGACACCTCGAGAAAGAGAAAGAGAGAGAGAGAGAGAGAGAGAAACCCTAAGGACACAGTTCAAGGACCCGACAAGTCACGCAGAGCGCATTGCTTTGCCTCACGACAGCACTGCCAGTGTCGAAAGAAACATCTCTTCCCTTGCGCGAGGATAGAAAAAGAGCAGATGCACGCAAAAGACACTCGGTGTCAAAACATAATCCTTTTCGAGTGAGAAAATGAGAGAAAGAGGAGGGGCGATTGATGCAATCGGTGGATACACGGCATGGGGACACGCATGACGATACTGGATTATATATGGGCTGTATGGGTTAAGGTCGAGACCTCTCTCTCTCTCTCTCTCTCTCTCTCTCTCTCTCTCTCACACACACTTTCATTCGCTTTGTTTTCATCGAATTCTCCGCGGCGAGAAAGGTGTTGGATGTTTTGACATAAATAGCTACGTATATATTTCGTTCTTTTTAACGTGACAGTTCGTTCCTCTTCGCGCTCGTGGGCATTTTTTTATAGAAATATTTTGGTTGGGCGATTGGGAGTATTGTCATTCGTATGCTTCGCCACGGCGAGCAAACATGGAATTCTATGGGAGAGAAGGGATTTAAATGTTGTTAAAACTTTGAAAAACTCGTCAAAATAGGTATTTGACAGTTTCCTTTACTGTACTCTTGATATTTCACCGAAGCTTACAAATCTGTCGATGGTCCGCTTGGATGTTCCAGTCACACTCGAGGTACTACGAAACTGGTCGAACTTGACTCTCGCACGCGCGCGTTAATGGACATTGGTAAAAGTTACATCGAAAATAACGAGGAAAATAAAGAGGAAACAATAGTTGTGGTTGCATTAACGTACTAACCGGAAGCGCGAAAACGAGCAGAATAAAAGCAGTTTTTTTTCTCGTTGGTATACGGCGTAAATTGGATTTAATGGCAGATTGTGACGTTTTGCGGCAGCGGCCAATTGGACAGAGTCGATAATCGACTTGTACACCCCATAGATTGGTAATCGAGCGAAGATGGAAAGGCCATACATCGCTTAGCTTTGAATCGATGGAAAACTACGGTACGACTGAAACTCATTACTGCTTTGTGTGCACGTAAGTAATTAATTAGCATTCGCAAGAAAAAAGGAAGTCGAAGAAGAACCGCGTGTCTCATCCACGCCCATGTTCAATTACGTCACCGCGCAGCGAGTTGTCGTTAATGCAGATGAGTCTCGGGGTCTTTTTATTTGAGAGTCTTTCGCGTTGGATGACGTTGGCGAGAATTTTACGCGTGCGGTCTTACGATATTCCCGCGCAAATTTGTGTTCTTAATTATAGACCACAGCCGATGACAACGGAGAATGTCGAGTATTTTTGTATTTTTTGTTCTCTCATCGCGAGGATAAAGAAACTGATAATTTTTTTAACTTCGAGTAACATTCCATCTAATTCATATACGCTCGACCGTACATCGTTTATTCGCGTCGCGATACTCAAAAGTATCTTGACTTAGACTGTACACCAACAAACGACTCGATCGCTCTTTTCCTTGTTTTCAGAATACGCTACATGGTAATCGAGTTGTTTTTTTTCTCATCAAGTGTCTTTAGATCATCAAAATGTCTCATCCATGCTTTACTTTTAGTGAATTTTGTGTACAGTCTTGATTCATTAAAAACAGACGAAGTAACGGATCGACGCTCTCAAGTTTCTCGAACGCCTAAGGTGGTCTTTATAAGCTGCGATCGACTCTTATCGCCTCCACTCGGCAGTATTATTTCTCAAAAGAGTCACGTCAATTCTGATCTAATGAGACCCCACGAAATTATACGTTCTCTCTAACCAAAAACAATTAGGTGTAATTAGGTGATTGAAAACTTCACGGTTCTTCATTTTTTCTTTTCGCAAGTTTTGTCGATGAAGCAATTGAACAACACTGTTGAATGGAGTTAATAGGTTGGTTTTCTTCGAATCTTGTTTACTAATCGTCCCATTGTCTTTTGTTTGTGCACTTATCAATTGGTTTTTACCACAACCCTCTTATATTTTTACGAAACATGTTTTCTAATGACTGCAGATGTATTTTTACATTTTTCAACAACGAGGAAAATCACTAGGTAAATTGAAAAAAAATCGTCCCACAATTCCGTGTCACGCATATACTCTATACGTTAGTTCTCTCCCTCTCTTTGCCTTTCAAATTTTTTTAATATTTTCTCGTCACAGACGTGGTTTGGCTCCTCCCTCTTCCAACGTCATTTACATCGTTAGTCTTTTCTTTTTAAATTCGTTTAACGCTCAGGCGTCACGGACGAAAAACACAAGCAAAGATTAATTTCGAGCGAACTGGGACGCTCTAAACCGGTGCGCACACGCATCCATGCGCGTTAGTCGAAAATTCAAGTATAACACCGCGTCTCTTATGGCCCGATTGATCGGTCGGTCGACGCGCTGGTACGTTTGAAGCGTATACACGTTTGGTTTGATTTAACGTTGACGCTTCTGAAATTAGCCGTGAGATTTGGGTCGCGACAATGCACGGTCTTTTGATAGAATGTCAATGGCGATTTCGCATTATTTGTATCGTCGTGAAAGGCTTCACATCGTAGTACTCGAGTACCTATCCCTGAAGAAAAACCAAACAAAAAAAGATGAGAAACAAATCGTCGGTTCAAAGAAATTTATGCGACGCACTTGTTCTCTCAAGCTTTTCAGGTATATTGACGTATACGACCTATACAAGCTCGTACGTTGGGAATTAACCCGTGGCATGAACAATTGCAAATGCAAATCCGTTGATCGAATAAAAGACTGTATATATAAACGCGGGAGACGATCAAAAAGCTTTGGTGGTGGCGTCGGCGCATATAATGGAGTCTCGAGTGATCCTCTGCGGCGTCTATAAATACCGGCGAGTTTCTCTTTCACTTGTACAGTGTGCGCACGTCCCTCTGGCTCTTTCTCGTCGCGCGGGCATTATGTACTTGATGTTTTATGCGAGCTAGGATCGCGTATGTGTGCGTGCGTGTGCGTGCGTGTGTATGTACATACGTATATACAGATGTGCGCATACACAAGGCGCAGATTCGACCCGAGACAAAACGCGCGCGCGCGCGCGCGCGAGAGAGAGGGAGGAGGGAAGGGTCTCCTCGGAGATCATCTCATCGAGATTACTGCTGCTGCTGTTACTGTTGCGGCCACTGCGGTGGTACGATTATAATTCGGATTTTTACGCCAAGTGAGTCGGATGTATTTTGCTCTACGTCTCTACGATGATTATTTGACAGGGGAGGCTTCCATGTTCCTTTTTGTGTCTTATGCGAGCCACTCTGTAGATACTAGTTTGCGACGATCGGCTCAACATTAGCGATTTCTTGCAACATTCTTCAAAGGTTTTTCAAAGTAACTACTTTCTAGACGATTGTTTCCACGCAGTCTCCCGTTACACTACTGCATGCCAAGACGCTTAAATCACTTCCTTCGATATGCCGTCACAACAATCTCGACAATACGTTCTTAATAAGCTAAAACAAACTTGTTTATTAAAAGGTCGATATCCGAAAAGTTGGCCGCGCGGTCGAATTACGAAAAACGAGAACGTTTGGTATGCGCGTACGTACCAAGATAGTGGGGCCATAGTTGATGGAGAGGGAGAGAAAAGGGAGGATGACGTCAGCGTCTAAAATTTCGATCCTTCGTTCGTGGCGCGTCAACGAGGTTCGCGATGGACCTCCAAGGTCTTTAGTCTTTAGTCTTTCTAGCGTGAATCTGTGTGTGCGTACGAGTACGTTTTTGTGTTGCACTTTTTTGACGCAATGCCTTTTAAGCCGTTTTATGAGTATTTTATGCAAATTGAACGCTGCTACTTACTTGTTGCACTTATGAATTTGTAATCGTTAAACGTTGGTTCGTATTTCTCATTGAAGGAGGTGCTGCAGCGTACCACGAACGAATGACTATGTTTCTTTTGTCGTATTTAAGAGGGGGAAATATCGCGTCATCGTTGAAATTGGAGGATTGAAAACTGGCGTTTTATGTACATAATACCGAAATGCGTATAATCACGCTCGAGAAAATTTACAAGCGAGGCACGTAGATCGCGCATAGTAGTGACGATGGCTATTTTCAAGTGCACCGTATGCCTTGGAAACGTGATAGTTTTAGTTATCGCTGTTATCTTATCGAGAAATCGCGTAACATTGTACGAGAATGATACGTACTTCCAGTACAAATAAGGCCAATCATGTCGCTGACTGCTGTACTCACGCTCGACGCAATTCACAAAAGACATCGTCTAGGCTCATCACTCGTCGTACAAGACCAGTCGATCGTAAAAATAAGGAAAAACCTCGTCGGTGGTACTTGAGAAAAAAGTGTCATGGCCTCCCTGGAGTAGGTGACCCCGATTCGATCCAAATTATCCATGATCGGTACGTGTCAAACGGAAAGGCACACCACGCCTTTGGTTGTTTGTCCATGACGAAACGGAGAGGAGAGACACGGTGGATGGTACGATATAGTATCCTCTTCACTATCGGTGTACACGATGTTGATGACAAGAAAACGATGAAATTATACGCGAAAGAAACCATGAGTAGTAATCATTTTGTCTGCCAGCCGATTTATTCCTGAATTGTAGTTCGTTGTTCGTATCGACAAAATAGCTTTCGCAATTGGGTTCATATCACAGCTGCGAGTGAAAGTAATCAAATTGATCGTCGGTTAGATAACAGGCTGATCTGATGCTACTGTTGCGAGACACACGTCAAAGGTGTATTACCAGACATACTCTAATTACGTACACTGGAATAGTGCGCCAGAACACTCTCTCGATACACTTGATTTTTCACAACCGCTTTAATTCCATGAATCTCTTTATTACTTCTTATCGAGTATGCCAAAAAGATAAGCCTGCTATGCGATAAGAACTTTATAAGCAAAATTGCCCTGGTGAATTCCTTATTCATTCTGCCTCCGAATATAAGTTTTATTTGTGCCGTTGGTATTTTGCAATATACATCTATCTTCTTCGTTTACGACTCTATACTCAATATTTATGCGTAACAGACAAACGAACATCTCACGTCGAAATCTAGCGTGAAACTTTTAAAATCGGATTTTTTTAAAACAGATGTAGACATTTGGAGAGAACATATTCCAGGGCTCTTACACGTCTTGCAAAAACAAAAAGAAGGCAGCCTTGGCGGGAATATCTTCCGGTCCTTGTAGACGAAATTATAATTTCTCACAAACACAAAGAGGTCAAAAGCCACACACACACACGCGCGCGCGCGCGCGCTTTAATATACAGTCACGACCCTCTCTCTGTTTCTCCCCTCTCACTTAGCCTTTAATGAGAAACGCTCGCTTGATTCAAGAGATGCTGCCCGCGGATAAGATTAAGAGTACACGCATACACGCTCGCGGTTTGAATATACCGGTGGTAGGGCTTATACAAGTTTATATATATATATGCATATATACTCGTTCAGTACCACTCGTGGTTGTACGGAACCTTTATGTCAGTTGCGCACCAATGTGTGTATATATATATATATGCATACGAGGCAATTTATAGTTAATTAGCAGAGCCAGGCAAAGGAGAGCGAGTGTGACGAGAACGACAATTGCCAACGCTTTCGTAAAGGGGTTTATATTGATGTCCCGCGTATGTTACTGTCCTTTTTTGATTGATTGTCTTTTCTCTCTTTCTTAAAGCGTTTTTGCTTGCGATAATTTATTGTTACTGAGAATTTTAACGAATTGAACACTTTCAAAATAGAATTTTTACAAGCTTATACGGTGGCTTACAATCGTTATTCAATACGCCTTTGCAATAGTCAAAGAATTGTTACGTTCAAAGGACATTGATTAACAGAGAAAAAAATGAGATGTGACGTAGTTCTTTTTTATTTATTCGTTCAAATAACGTAATATTTAAAATAATATATAGAAAGCTCTAGTTGCACTTGATTTTATTGGTAACTTCTGGCGGAAATAGCCCAAGTTCAACGAAAGTAAAAAAACATCCTCTAATGGAGTGTGCATACATCGCGTAGTAACGAACCAGCAGCTTTTTATGCAAGCAGAGCTGCACGCGCTACCGATCATCGATAGTAATCTCATCTTGTACGTAAGAAACTCGAGCTTGCAAAGGCAAAAAACAAATGGGCTTTCCCCGCGTTAGCCTTGCGACTTGGGGATCGCAAATGAGTAAGCTTAATTGACATTATGTGATGAAAAGCCAAGCACAGTGGCAATTTAATTACAATTTCACGTCATACTCTCGCTAATCCTCGTTATATCGGTGCGCATTGTAATCGTTTAATTGCCGAGTTGCTTCTAGTATACGAGATGAATGGTGATTTCATTGAGTAACAATATATTCAAGCGATTAAAGTTTCACGGAAATCGGTATCAAATCTTTTGCTAATGAGTACATTGATTAAGTACATTACGGAACCTTTGAAAATTCAGTGTGAGATCTCCCGTATAAGAGCGTTTTTTTTTGTTAAATTGAATTTTTTAGCAGGAAATTTAAAAATAATACGCTAGTACTCAAGTGCATAGAAAATGAGACGTTTTTACGAGTTGGTATAAAGTGATAATCACAGTGAAACAATCGATAGCAACAGTCGAACAGTACGTTATTGCGTAAACAATTCCTTATTTTTGACATCAAGTTCACGTGGCATAATCACCCTTATCAGATTCATCAATAAAAAAAAAAATACTTTAGATCGCTGTGCGGAGCACTTGTAAAAACTGATTTGAAGTTACTCATCAATGCAAAACTCAAGTTACTAATGTGCAAACTTTTATTAACAAAAAAGTGATTTTCATCAACAGACCCAGAGTGCAGTCGTAAAGCAAATTGTCTCGTTGCTTATCGGGGCATCTGGGCGCTCCCCGAAATTTCGTGCTGCTTTCGTAACGTGTATGAATAAGGAGAAAAGAAAAAATAGAGTCAACGCAAGAGAGAGAGAGAGAGAGAGAGAAAGAGAGAGTGTCAACGACCTCTTTGTAACATACGTACGCTTGATAAGTTTAGTTAGACAACAGAAAAAAAAATACGTACGCGTTCGTTAGAATTAATTGTTCGTTCCTTTACCTATGGCTTTTGTATCCTCCCCTTCTTATGTCAATAACTATTATTTCCATACCTGTGCGCGTATGATTATTTTGTCGCGTTGTTGTCGATTTGAGATATCGAGCGGCAAGTGTGCGCGTGTACGAGCGATCGGTTAGCCATAGCGCGACGGTGCGTCGGATTATTCTCTTTGAATTAAGAAAATTAATTTTCCGTTAATTTAATCTTGGACGTTAAAAAATGTAATATTGGTCAATCGGAGTTGGACCGTCGCGCAAATGTTCAGTGGTTGCAATTTCGTATTATTTAGTTCACGAGGTGCACTTTTAAATTGACTTGAATAAAAAGAAAAAAAACAAGCGTACTATACGTCGATGAGAGAAGTCATCGACAAAGAATGTTTCAATTGCAGAAGCGTATATTTGAACTGAAACGTGAATGGCTCAATCGTCAGTCGAGTAAATAAACAAACGCGAGCATTTCTCGTCTATCAAAGACAGTCTGTAATCCGGCGAAAGCATATTAAAGTCTTATTCATTTCGATGTAAATATAAATTGCATCTTTTGCATGTGCATGTTCGTCACTCTATGTACTCGATTTAGTAACGCAGAGTCAGACGAAAAGGAGATGCGTATACATGTAGTTCTTGAAACGGGAGGAGATTAAAACGTCCGAATGCGGATAAGCGCACTATGAATGCCAAGTAGTCGCGTGAAAAAATGCGCGAAGGTGTGTGTATCCGCGTGTATGCAATGACGAGTTCGATGGGAAAGAGTTGCACGACTGAAGATTCGCAGAAGTGGGTTAAATTTCATTCTTTTGCTGTTTTATTATGAGTTTGAGTTATGCCGCATCTCATTCTGCCAATCTTCAGCATGAGTTATTGTAGAAAAAAGTAATAAACTAGCAAGAAAAAAATGCTGCATTAGTGATCAATTGGACATTTTCTATAAAATACGCAATGTTTTGCACAACTGCTTTAATAATTTCCTTTTGTTTGTGTTTCAGGTAAGCACAAAAAAAAACAAATTTCCCACACCGAATACCTGGAATAACGTAAGTCCAAAGCAGACATTTTCAAACGCAATCTAGACGATTCGATTTGGCGCGATTGGAATTCAATCGACAATGCTTTATCAACTTCCCAAAGCGATTGCCCATAAGAAAAACGGTACTTTCGAAATTCTCGGAGAGAGAGAGAGAGAGAGAGAGAGCAGTTTGAAAAATTAGCGTATCGCGATGTTACCCGCAACAAAAATATCTTCAAGTGCCAGTTACGGTGGCATACCTCGGCCATGCTTCATTCCTCGAGTGCCGCGAGATAAATGGAGATCTGAGTGTCTCTCTGTGAGAAAACTTCCTGACGAGTGAGTCGTACCTTCAATCTCATGGTATGCCATTGCGAGAACGCTAAAAATCAAACGTCAATGCAAATGAAAAATTGGGTTTGTCGAGCGACTGAATTAGTGTTTTTCAATAAATTCTTCCATTTGAATTCCATTTGATTCAAAAATCATCTCAAAAGCTTTGAAAGGAAGTTAATCGACGACCGAGAAGAAACAAACTAAGACACGGAACTCGACTTTCTCGTAGTATTCTGCCCATTAGCAATAGCCCAGATGACGCGGTTTCAGAGAGGGAAAGAGTCGCGTGTTACACGAGACATGCAAATCAAGTCCTTCCGAATTTACTCTTCGGGACGCTTTTACGAGTTATAAAACAACGCGTACTCGTGCAATTTCGACTATGGGTCAGTGTTGAATTAATGCGCTGCAAACTCGCCAGTCGACGACAATCGTTGAAAAGAGAAATTTTACATACAGAAAAACAAAAGTATACGTGTTCTTGCATAATGTGATACGTTCAAATTACACGCGTAGCCTCTATACACATGGGTTGTTATTTTAATAAACTTAACGAGACAAACCAGCGACTACTGCTAACGTATAAGATCTTTGATAAAAAAGAAACGCCGTTGAACGACTGACATGGCAAGCAATCAACGTCAACGAACTATCAAGACAGCTTGCTATGTGTATCCTTTGGCGCGTGCGATTAAGTTTCCGTATAAATAAAATACAGAAAAGCCAAGAAAGATAGAAATGAGAGCTGGATTCTGGCCAACGTTAGTTGCAACGTGTTGCCGAATGTGCACGCGTTTGAACGATCTGATAATGTTTGTTGTGGCTTTGTTGTTGAAATAACAGTAAGATTGTTGAACTTTCGAAAGCTAGTCTCCCCCGTTTATTTTGTCTTAATAGTAATTAACTCTCGAAAAAAATGGGCTTTTATAAGAAACACAACGTTTCGCTAATTGGAGACTACACATATCACGTTTTAGCGTTTAATTAATTCAAACGAAATATTTATCTTTCAATTGCAGTATTGATTTGACGTAAAATTTCATACACGCTAGAAACAGATATTTTGTACGAGTAGGTACGTTATAATCCTCAATTTTCAGCACGTTCAAATGTATATTTCGAGCGTTACGTAATCATTTGAACATTTTTAAGTTGGTTGAGGCAGACGGAAGGAGAAGCCCGTTTATGTATTCTTAGATGTCGAGTCGGTGAAGCCTTTTCTCCGTGTAGGTATCTCCTAATACAATTTTTCACGATCCAATTCACCATTGCAGTTACTATAAGAGCAAGGCGTTGGTATCAATGCTGACACGTGCCTTTGAAAAAGTACTTCACACGCAGTTGGGCTATTTGCTGTTTATTTGCACGCTTCCTTCCAGAATTTAAGTTTACAAGCTAAACCCGTACAAGAGTAATTGCCCTTGCGCGAGAAACGTCTACGAATAATTACATTTTTACGAATCGAGGTTATTAATGAGTATTCGTAGCACGTACTCGAATAAAATTACAAAATCAGCCGAAAAAACTCATTGATTTGATCCGATAAAACGACTCTTAACCAAAGTACATCGATTGACATCACAGTTAATTTTAAACCTCTTGTATCCTCATTCGTCCCCTTGAGAATCTTAGCCGATCGGCATAAGCAAACGTACTCGCACTCAAATTCAAATTCCCTGGCGCACACAGACGTGTACAATTGTCGAACGGCCTTTGCGCTCTGACATATGCGTATATACGATAATGTTACGCAAGCTAGAGACAGAGTAAACTAACGTATACACAGGCACATGTGTGTACGAGTGCGAGACACTTCTGGTATTCGTGTCATAGAAGAGAACAAAAAACGTAGAGAGACGTCGGTCATTGTCGTCCCGTTAACACGATTATTAATCGGTACGACGCGTTTGAATAAGATATATATATATATATATATACACATATGTTTGCCAAAGAAACGCACGGTTAAATTTTACTTCAATCCAACTACTCTCTTGTCCTCGCACGCGCAGGTGCCATTCTAATTGATAAAATGTCTTACGGCTGACTCTATTCAAGCATGCAGCTTCCATTGCAGCTTTCACATTTCAGCTACCGATCGATATACCTTTTAATACGTGCTGTTTGTAAGCTAATAATTTTTTTTGTCGAGAGATCACTGAACTAACGTGACAGATATCAAGGAAATGACTGCTGTAATGGGTTTAATGGAGTCCGTTCTAATATTGACCTGAGTGTTTGAAATATTCAATTAGTTAATAATATCTCTCGACTGATTAAAAACATTAGAAATTGAATTTCATCCAATTCACTCAACTTAATTTTGACGTTACGTTCTCAAACAAAAAATAAACATTCAATTATTAATACGTGTCACATATGCGATTAAAGCCTTGACATTGGAACTATTCGTAATTTTCTATCAGCAACACACGTGTAACACTCGCAATCTGTATCTTGCAATGAACGAGAGCCCGCATGCGAACTCGAGTCTCTCCCGTCTATACTTTTCACGTCGATACATCATCACGCGCAGCAGTGTTGTCCTATGAATAAAATATAAGTTTGCTAGTTTTATTGTTTTGCTTTGTTTTTTTTTCAAAAACTCATTATTATTCGGTTCTCTTTGAAACGCTTGTCGTACCTATGGTTTTCGTAAGAATTTGACATCGATACCGCTAACGTGATTCATTTCGGAAAGACATTTGACTCACGCACCGTCATATCAAGTATATCAATTAATCGCATATATATTATCAATAGCTGAAGACATGTTAGCGATCGTAGCTAATCACGCTTCATAGTAGTTATCAAAACTGGAATAAAACAAATAAAACTCGTGAATTATCATCGGTGCTTACGAGTAACAAAAAAGAGAAATATAAAATCGGTAGTTGAGAAAAGACGGTAACGTAATTGATCGTGCTCTCGCGCGCAAGAGCACATCAGTAGAACCGCGCAACTGTTTTTTTTTCTCGCTAATGTCGATACGATGAAAACAGATGTGTAAACTCTCTTCGTTCTCTTTACTTTTCCGCGCGATATCAAGACCATGGAATCTCACTTGATTGGTGGCTTCTAATGAGACGTTACTCATTTTTGTACCAAGGATGATTCGTGTAACGCTTGCTTATATTTCGGTATTTTTATACTTTTTCGTATAAATTTGAAAACTAGTCGTTAGTCTGAGAAAAATGCACGTTTGCGATTGAGTAATTTTTAGCAGTACAAAGAGTTGTTGACGATGGGTGTCGTACAAAATGGTTATAGTTCGATGCAGTTGCACGATTTTTTCCTGTGATTGTACAATACCAAACGATACATCATCCGACATAGATACGATTATTATTGTCGCCCGATGTTAAATCTTTTCTATTAATTTATGTCTTGTTTTTTTTCGAAGGAGGCACAACGCTTTCCGAAAAAATCGAAAGAAAAAGAAGGAAAAGGAAGGAAAAAGAAAGAAAAAACTGTAGCAGGCCTGGAAAAGCCTAAATCATCAAACCGCTCTCATTAGCATTTAAAGCAGCTAGTAAAAGATAAGGAACCGCGCCTCTATCGAGGTATATTACGAAAAAAGAAATTGAGATCTCTCTAGCGCATGAAATTAATAGCGAGAGTAGTACGAGAACGCGAGATAAACTCTCTTCCCTTTTCTTTCTCGCGTGCAAAGCCACGACATTCCCGAGACTCGAAAGCTTGCACAGCTGAAATCGAGAACCAGACTCCCCGCACCACCTTTGTGTTATCTTTACGACGTCGCTTGCTAAATTACTGCGTTTCTTCGCGAATACGTTTTTACGCGAAAGGCAGCTACTTTTTTCTTTGTTGATACGAGTGGAATCGTAGAAGTTTATGTGTTCCGTTTAAATATTACGTAATCGTCAAGATATTCTCCAGAAATATAGGAATGGTCATTCGTTCGTTAAATGCACGTAATAATATTTGCGGCTGAAAACTGATCAAAGATTTTTCCAACGATAATTCACGCTTTGTATGTTTCGAAATAAAACTTTGCTACGTGTCGTTACGACAAAACTTTGTATCCGTAAATCACAACTAAGAGCGTGTGAAAAACTTTATCGAATACGTTATATACGGTAGATTCACTTCAATGATTACTTAAATTAACACGTAAGATTCTTTCTCTGAACAATGATGATTGTCTCTTGTTTTTTATGATGTATTATAATCGATCGCGATAAGATAAAGGATCCGTGAAAAGTAATGCTCTTCGATCCAAAGAAAAATCACATTAATAGACGTCGCGTTGAGTATAAAACGAAAAAACCACAAAATAAAAAACGACGTCACGCAAGCGCGAACAATCTGGACAATCTGGATTTTGAGGGGCGCGCTCGAGCGTTTATGGTTTTTCGTGCAAGAGCAGTGAAGCCCCGCTCGTTTTTTTGGGCTTCGCCCTGAAACCGCATATCACGAGCAAACTAGGCTTCTTCTCCCGTTCACTCTCGCACGCCGTGACACTTACGAAATTTTAGCTGCCACGCGTGACGAGATATCTCGCAAGATTTTGTTTTTTTCTGTTTACCCTCTTATTTAAGTAGCGAGTACGCATTGGCCTCGTTGCTTCTTTCTCTAGTAGACGAGTGGCAAAATTTTCAGCAAGGATACAAAGGATTTGTACAATTTATCGTCCGGAGGTTTATTGCCTGGAAAGACCTTGTAGGAATACGAGTGACAGTATAAAAAGTATTTTTTTCTTTTTACGGTGAGCGTGGTTAAGAATGAAGTCATAAAGCGCTGTTTTGCGCACTTAATTGCACTTTGAGTAATAACGTATTGTAGATAAAGTTTTAGTATTTTCTATTGGGGTTTTCTTCAAGTTTTATTACATTAGTTGCGTGAATTCGCCCAATATCGCGTTACTCGCTAATAAGAACAATGATTTATTTAGCACGTCGTTTCGTAAAACGCTTCGCGTCAACAATTCATAGACATACATACTTACTCGAAACAGCTTACACGAACATACAGTTTCGTCAATTGTACAGATACGTTGTAGTCTCGTTGAATCTGCAATTTTTCCTAGCCCTTGTGTTTTCAATAAACTCCATCTTACGTATATTCGTTTCGACGTAAACGTGCGTTACTGATGCGAAGAAACAATAAAGTAACGAGAACGAAAATCACGACTCGTCAAAAGGGTTTTCGTATACGTTAACGAAGAAGCAAATTGACGGATAAATTCGAAATCGTGCGAATCCGATGAATACAAGCGCAAAACCAATCAAACTTATCTTAAATTAATTCTAATCGCAGGAATATCCTATTGGTATACCAGAAACAATTTGTCAAATTTGTCACGAAAATTATGTCCGTCCTTGTACAACGCGAGCAATTACGGATGATAATATACTTTGCGCAAAGTACCAGTTGACTCGCGTATCGGGTAGGTGAATAAAGTAAAGGTGTGCGTGCAAGATTTCACGGAATGTAATTCCGCGCGAGCTTGGCTGGATTCTGGGTCGAAGTCCTTACGTGCGCGGGCGCACTACGGTTTTATTGTCGTACGAGACGGACGCCGATGTGTTTTTGCTTTGAATTTTACATTTAACAAACGATGAAGCTGTTCGCGAACTGCTCATTTTTTTCCTTCATTGGTTGCTACAGTTGACTTTAATTAAGAAATTAGATACGCGCTTACGTACATGGTTAACCGCTGAAAAGGTTTTCACGTATCGTTTCTTCCCCGTTTGCGGTCTACGCAACGTTTTCTCTAGGGTTGGTGCAATAACATTTACATTCGCACGTCCAAGCCGATTAGCAATGACCTTAAAGCGCTTGTCGTGATAAACCGTTCGGATACGTTAAAAATCGCACGATTAATTCCGTAATTGTTTATAGATTACTTACACTCGTTATGCTTAGTCTCGAGATGTATAATAACTCGATGAAAAATAAAAAAAGTACCGAAAAACAAGAATCACTCCAGACACCATCGTCCTTTCTCGCGGGTATCTGGATCACATAATAATCTCTCCGGACGTGCGCACTAGGCATAACATAATTGGAAACGAGTAGATCAACGCCGAGAAAGTGCTGCGACTATAGGCCGTCGCGTCGCTTCTCGACGATGGAAAGGCTTTGGTGGCACAAGTGTTTGTAATGGAAGGAAGCGGCTACAGAGTCGCGCGTTTCTGTCGGCATTGATATTTGCTCGATTGCTGAATGCACGAGAGAGATATTCGCGGGCGGAGATCATCATTGTATCGATTGTGTTTTTATCGTGCGATTTGAATGACGAGGGATATACTTTGTAACGTACAACGTTAATAGAAAGAACAAGTTTTAATCAACTCGCGTAGTATGCGCAAAAAAAGAAAAAAAGCTTTTCGCACTCTTCTAACAACGGGCGAACCTCACTCTTCTCTAACAATTTGATTACACCACACACGCGAGAGTATGCACAAAGATATTGCGTGTATTGAACGCACGCTCCTCTCTCTCTCTCTCTCTCTCTCTCTCTCTTTCTCTCTCTTTCACTTTTTTGTGCTCTTTCCCCCGCAAATATGCAATATAGTCGCCAAAAGATCACGTACAGAATTCAAATTAAAAAAATTAAGTAAAAGTTCAATGTTGAAATAGTGTAGATTTGGATGCGTCGGTTGGATCGCGTGTTATAATGGCGACGGTACTTTTTATATCTATCACGAGATGCACAGACCTTGCGCACTTACGACGAATGATGGAAAGTTTAAAAGTCCGCTACAGGGCGCGGCCTATGTTTCATTTACCAATGTAATCAGCCGTAAAGGGATAGTTCGTTCAATTTTACTGTTTTATTTCTTTTGTGAAACGGTCGATGTTTGACGTTCCGAGTATAAGCGACCCTACAAGCAGTGTTTTTAATGAATAATTTAAAAAACCGACTAGTCTTTTGTTTTTCGTCGTACGTGATTTTGCTTTCGAAAGTACACATACCCGGCACTGAATGTATTCAGATTTAAAAATTAACTTTCCATCGATTATATAGTTCTTTGGGAATTCCATCGGATATCCACATTCTGAATAATTTTTTCATTAATCTGCCATTATAAATTCCATTTTCACTCGTGCAAATAAATCAGCAACTATCGCGCACCGAAAATATACATACAAATGAAGTCGTTTTTCGACGTTAAATTCAACGTCTCAATGGGATAAATCAATGGTGTGTAAATATGTATATGTAACCGACACACGATTTTCACATTCAATGCCGCTTTAGCACGCGCGCTTACGTGCAATATATCCGTTATAAGCTATTATATCGCGAGAGTTCAGATGTCGCGCCGCTAGAGAATCTAATTGACCTGAAAAGCTTCTCTTGGTAATAGCAGTAGCCTGACTGACGAGTTTATCATGACGCAGGTAAAACGTACACGTGTGTGCGTGTGTGCGTGTGTCTTCGTTTCCTGCGATTTTCAATGAGAAAGTGCGCACTTTTGGATTTCCCTCCAGCGAACGACAATGAGACATTTGTCACGTCCAATCAAATAATACAACTCTCGATTTTGCGGACAATCGATTAATCGACACGTGGCGTCGTTGTTGTTGTTATTATAGTTAGGAATGCAAAGCACACGAGTTAAATAACCAGTTGTGCAACGTGAGAATCTACCAATTTGCCGGCGCAGAGATAAGTATCGAAACGTTTTGTCTGGTGTGCAATTAGCAATCGATCGGGGGGCAGTTATCGCGAGTGCATCCCCTTGTCTTTGTACTTCGCAAACGGTTAAGATTTAATCACCGTACGCCGTACAAACACAATGCAATTGCTGTATTTATAGATAATTACGTACAAATCGAGGGAAAAACGTTAACTTTTCTCGAAATGTTCAAGGATACGTTCTACCCGTGTTGGCGATAGCCAAATGAATTCGCGACTAGTTCATTTATCCATGAATCCACGTAAGCTTTGTGACATCTTCGAAATCAATGTTACTTAATCAAATCTCATATAAATGTTTATAACTGCACGTTCGAAAGTATAAGAGCTCATCTGGCGAATCCGTTCACTTTTAATTTACGTATTCAGCTCTCTTTTTCCTATGTTCGAACGTGTATTCGTTTTCAGCTTTGCCACACGTCGTCGATAAAAACAAAAAATGCTCGTTCCGTTAAAAGGTACGCAGGGGGAAAAAAGAAACTGTATACACTCCCTCGTATCGAGAAGTTTCACACCGTGAGACGCACGTGCCGAGAATACTGTGGTCGCAAGTGCAAACCAATTAATGACATTGCACTCTCGCGTACTAATATTTGTGTTTGTGCGAATGTATTGCTTAACGTACTTGTTTGTTGATCAATGAGTATTGTACTTTTGCGTGTATATCATGCAAATATTTTCCGGCGATATCAATCTTCGTTAACGCTGACGTAAACCTTGGAACGACCTACGCATTCGCATATTTACACGCCTTTTCTAAGAAGGATATACCTTTTAAACCAATCGTGTTAAGATAATTGTGAGACACGCGAGAGAGAAAGAGAAAGACAAGAAGACACCTGTTTTAGAAAATACCCAACGAATTCGATTCGGCTCCCGTGCGACCACCTGTCGCTTCTTCGTTCGATCGCTTTTCTCTAAGCAGGCCAAACGTATACGTTTCATCGCCTTGATCTCTTCCACGCTTACCTTTAATTTGCTTCTTTTTATTAGCTCGCCGATATTTATTGGTTTTACGTATGGCTTTAATCGGGATGCTAAATCTTTCGCTTGTTTTGTTTTTATTTTTCCCGATATTCAAATTTTTCTCGGAACATAATTACGGCGTTGTAAAGGTCTTTATTCCGCAGCATGCAGTGAAAGATTCTGCAGGTAAACGAATACATCCTATTGATAAAAACTCGAGAATCCACGAACATTTAGTCGACGAGATAACGTTTCATTCGAAATATTTATTTTGCAATAACGTTTAACAACATTTTATTACGATCGTATCCGTATTTTAAGGAAACATTACACGTTAATTATACCTCGCGCCTTATAAATACGATTTATACAATTCTTACGAACACAGGAACACAGAATTGGTATAATAGCCCGTCTCGGAAAACATTGATTTTCCGATAAAATTTCATCGCAAGCCCGTAAATAAAACTCGGGATATAAAAACGTCTTTCAATGTGGTGACTAATAAGCAAGACTTATGAAATATGAAACATGAAACGGGGAAGCGATATTACAAAATACATAAGTGTGAAAAACGTTCCACGTGTCTGCTGCGGTAAAAGTATACAAGTATACGCCTATATACATTGACAAATTTGCAAACTTAATGGAATGCATGTCGAAATGGGTTGTTGCGCGCGGAAATGAACGGCTGCGCTGAATTTGCATCTTTATAATGGATCAGCAGTTTTGTTCTAGGTTAGCCATATTCCACATGCAACAACCGTACGTTAATATTCAAGTGAACGCGCGCATACGTGCGTCTTATCGTCCACTTATTGTGCGAAATGGGGTTTATAACTTCGTTAATACAAATACATATATGAATAAGTAAAATAGAACAAATAATACTTGATTTCTCTCATCGAAAGTGGTCAAAATCACAGCTGACAAAACCACCGACCACCGAAATAAAGGCACACAAAAACATGTATTTACGAAAGAGGTACGCGCTCTGGCTTGGCCATCAGGCCATCAAAGAAGCCCATCGCGCAAAGCACTTTACTCCGTTGATGACGGATCTTCGAGTCGAATGTACAAAGCGTACTATACAACGAACAATGTCGTCTAAGTTCACCTGTGTGCTGTGGCGATTAAATAATCGGACGACTGGGAAAGAGAGCGAGACACTCGATACGGACGAGTGCTACGTGTACACGTGCTCAAAGCGCGATAAAGAGTAGTGGACGGGTGACGCTTTTGTATACACCTTCTTTTTTTGTTCCAACTTTGAAACAAAAGTGTCAAGTGCATATAACGTATTTCTCTTCATCTTTATACAAAGTAATTTGTTGACAGTTGCGCTGACAGATCCGTAACGAGCAGTTTCATAGAATTATACATTCATAAGTACGTATTGTCGTTGTAGTACGTATAGTATCCACGCAAAATGTATAATTAATGTACCAACTTCATTTTCTAACCAGTTACACGCGGAAAATGGATCGAAATTTGACAAACCAATCGAAGACGAATATTCTATTCCAACTTAGTTTATAAATGATCCAAACGCACTTAGCAAACCTATCGATTCACGTCGACGAGACGCGCGTGAAAAAATAAAAAAATGACAAAAGTATCACTCGTCTGAAATCAATAAGAGACGAGCATCTACTTGCTATTTATCACGCAACAATGCGCTCGCAGTCGCGGCGAAATTCGTCGTTAATGCATCCGCAACGAAGCTAATGCATCGCGCGTACATAAATCAGCACATGTACACATGTATATAAGCTCATATACTTGACATTGCGATTCTCTTTCCCGCGCTCTCTCTCTCTCTCTCTCTCTCTCTCTCTCTCTCTCTCTCTCTTACTTGCACGTGCATGAGAAGCTTCTCGCAGAAGCGCAGGCGTAGGTACTGATAATAATAGCGCGCTTTAAAGTGCAATTGATAAAAGCAAAGTACACGGATTATTTACTAGCAAAAAGATACGGAGAGAGGAAGGAGATAAAAGATTTTCCTAGAAAATCGTTAATTCCCGTGTAATCGATCTATTAATAATCGTTTGAGGTTTTCCTAACGGGATAAACTTGGTCTTCCGAGGTAACGACGATATTGTGAGTAGTTCACTGATTTAATTACTTAATGATTTTTGTTGAAAAACTACCGTTATTTCCATAACATTTCGACAAAATAACCTCGAGAATATTCCCTGTACAATTGCACGTAAGTGTTTTTACAAAATAGAAACGAAGCGTGCACAAATATTGTAGCGTTGTAAAGTAGATCGAGTAACTTAACAAGCTGTCCAATCGTCGCAATTATCGCTGACAATGCCACAATCAAAAGCCGTGATCGATTATTACGAGAACAAACAACAGTTCATGCTCGGGAGGATAGAGATGCTGTGAGAAGGCATACAAGACTAAGCGCCTCCTAAAAAAACACGACACCGCGACCCAAATCAACCGTACGAAATTTGCATGGAGATATATTCAAACGATGTAAAAGATCGTGTCTGTGAAAGTGATACGATATTATGATCGTGACAGCGGCTTGCATAGGTTGTTGAACCGCCCGTGGCGATGGTGACGTCTTCGTCCTTTTCCATTCCGCTGATGGCCTTTCCGCTCATCGCTATGTCGCTTGGCGGTTGCGGATCCAGCCATTCCAAACGCGGCGTGCTTTTTTTTGTTTTTTCATTAGCGAATTGCAGTCAAGAGGATATTGGTTTTTGTTTCGTTTTGTACGGGTTATTCGGGGAATGGGTCAGTAGTGGAGATTAGCGTTTTTAATGGACAAAGAAAAGAACGTTTAAGTTTCAGTTCTCGCGGCAAATTTTTTGATGCTGATATTCTTGGAACCGTCAAATGTTAACGAAACTTCAATGTTTCAACTCAAAATATCGAGTGTAAAAGCTTGGATCGTAGCGTGAACGATACATTATGGAAAATCAAAAATTTCGAGTGTTTAGAAGGGCGAACATACGAGCCATAAAGGCCACGTCAAAAACTGAAAAGTATCATTCGTCATGCTTGCAAAGAATCCTATCAAAATAAATACGTTACGCTGTGTAAGAAAATCCAAATAAACGATCGCCGCACCCCAATACGTTTTCCTCAATACTTGGGGCTTTTTTTGTTCTCGCACGGCTCGCAACATCGTCGCCACAGCTGTCGTGCAGCGTGCGCGCACGCGCAAGACTCCTACTGTGAGCTTTTTTACGATCATTCGCTTGAAGGTGTCGTACTTACGTTATAGTATGGCTTTCTATTTCTTTTGTCGCGTGCATTCTTTCTTTTATCCGACTTTTACTCTCTTGCGCTCTTTTTTCTCTGTTGACGAGGATGGAATGTCGCGCGACGCGTCGACTCGCAAAGTTTATTGAGCTTACGGTTGATTTGCAGTCATGCGAGGTGAGATTTGCGTTTAAGGACCTTTTGATTTCACACCGTGATGATGGATGTTTGACGTTTTTAACGAATTCGATGGGTATACGTTGGTGATGTTTTGAAGAAATTACGTAACTGAATTATAATTGCGTGGTTTGATGAACGCGATGCGATTTATAATTTTTTGTTGTTGTGTTGCGTACTTTGAAAATTATGGACTTGTCAAGTAAAAATTAATGTACCGGTTCAATGTCTAACGTAAATCATAATTTTTACGGTCGTATACTGTACTTTTCATGGCTAAATCTTTAAAGGTGATTTATAATGAAAACTTTATAGATACACGGGATACTTAGAAAAGTATATGCGTGTAAAGGCAAACCATTGTGAGAAAGAGAAAAATACTTTTCCAACGTAAAAAAATACGTCCGTTTAGACTGTGATAAAAACTGGAATTTAATTTCCTCAAATATGCCCAACGTTTTAAAGTACATAAAAGGTACGTATTAATTCTCAAATTTGCTAAAAGCCTATTCATTTTAAAAAATTTTTATTCCTACTACTTGTTCGGTAGCCAACAAAGCCTTTGATCTCTCTTTACATCTTTCTTTCATTGGTTCGTTGAATCCGTTTAAAAATAGTTTATGCCTTAAGAAAAGCTTCTCAAGACACTCGCAATAATAGTCGCCTTGAGATATTTGCTAATTAAATCTAGAATCATCTTGAAATATTTGAAAGAAAAAGAAAACTAAACCATCTTAGAATTTCTCGTAAAATCCAGCCGATACTATATTTGTTATTGCTAGGCGTGAAAAAAGCATCTCGACAAATTGCATTCCATATTGGTGCGAGATCAGGGTCATTTCTTACGGAGGGGGAATCCTCTTTGTGGGTCAGGCAAAATTATTATGCAGGAAAGCGTTGTGTACTGTGCATTAAAGTCCGTTTTCGGGATGACAACGTTGCAAAGACTTGACTCATCGCTCGAAATAAAGCTAGCAACGCTGAAGTGCTTTATTTTTTTATTTACTTCTTTCGCGTGCTGTAGACGAGCGATGCTTTTGTAAAGTATTTGCAAGGGAAGGTTTGGCATGACAATGGAGATATTCTTGTACAGCAACCATTGCATTTCCGGTATTCCTTATAATTGTTTGGCTTGGATTTACAATTCTTCAAACTGAAATGAACGAATTGTCTGTTTATCAGTTTCGTAACAAAAATTATAAATTAAACGAAAATTAAACGAAATGGTTACTTTATAGACGAGTTCAGTTTAATGTGATGTTACCATAATCAACTGCAGTGATGCAGTAATGAATGTCGATGCGCAGTCAAATGAGATAGAAACAAGGGTTAACTATTATCCATGGTAATAAAAAGTCTCGAAGGCTACTACAAAGGCGCTCAGCTCATGCAATACAATAACTACTCCTCGTCCTTAGTAAGCAGTCGTATGTTACAATTGCTACTTTGATCCTTTGAATGTAAATGTGCCGATAAATTAATGCTGTAGTATGTAAAACTACTGGTGTACGAATTAATGGTGTACGTAATATTTTCATTTGTGCACTTACGTCAAAATTATCAACCAAATATTACGTCATCTTTTATTTAAAATCGATAAATAAACACATTTTAAAACATACAAAGAATGCAAGAGATATTCCGAATAGAACTGTTCGAAAAATCTGCCCGAAACCATGTTGCCAACGAATAATAAATAGGCAGCGCTCTTAGTTAGTTATCAACCGAATTGCAGCGATAACATCAAACTTTCTGTCTGTCTGCCTCTCTCTCTCTCTCTCTCTCTCATGAATGTATACTGACAATCACTGAGATAGTAGAGAAAGAGAGAGAGGGAGAGTCTTGTTGTACCATCCTATAAAGAATATGCTTCGCACGACCAGCAACGCTTTCCATCCAACAGAAGCTTACTTACACTTGTATTAATAGATTGAGCGCGCAAGCCCAAGCCGAGGCTGATCGAAAATTAATCCATGTACCCTATTAGAACCATACCACACGTAGTACATGTCTCGAAACTTTTTCAACGGTATTCTACAATTGTTTTCTTTTTTTCACATCAGAGGCTAGCAATTGTTTGCGCGGCCATTTAGCGCGAACAATTACTATTGGACGATACAATTGGGCGCTGCACTGTCCAACTTTCGTCTTCAACGAGTTACAACTAGCTCTAAAGACTCCAAATGTCAAGCTGTACGCGTGTCTGTGCAGCACGAGATTCCAATTTCAAATTGATGATCTGAGAATGTATTTATTAATGTCGATTATTTATGTATAAATGGGCCATTAGTAGATATGACTTCTTATTTCGAACCAATCTATTAGTACTGATTGCTCGTTACTTAGGCTACTGTTTAATTCATATATTTTAATTGTTATCGTTAAACTGGCCTGATTGGTAAATCTATAACGTACGTTTCCTTTTTTTGTTCCAGGTGAGTGTTACTATAACCATTGCGAAATATCCATACATAACTGAATCGCGAGTGAGTAGAAACATTTCGTCATTCCACTTATAAAACGTATTTTCTGTAATTACATAAAAATGTCTTCGATCAAACCTGATCGATAATAACACTGGAAATCAATAGTCAATTTTCCATTGACAAATATTCAGATCAACAGAATAAGATGCAAATAAAATTCTCGCGAGCGATACGATAACATTAATCGGTGAGTAGCAGTATTAACGGCGTCGGCGGCGGCGTTTGAGATAAAATTAAATGACGCATGCTTAGCGAATACTAAATAAATCAGCGATAATGAAAAGCCGTTTGATAAATTGCGATTAATTGATTCAATAATTTTTCCCGTACTTAACGATTGCACTATTCAATCATCATCCTCGGTATCTTCCTTTGCATACTTTTCAATTCTTCAAGGTGCAAATTAAAGCACCGTTGGTTGTGTTTTTTAACAAAAAAATCGTATAATTAAACGTCGTCTAATACACGTAACTTTGGTGGTGGTATATGGTATAGTAAGCTACAAAGGTCTTTCGCGCGCGAGTACGCGTTAAAATTTCCTTCCTCATAGCGCATTCCATCTCGAGATTTATGAGCCGACACGGTTGTATGCTGCTGTTGCTGCTCCTGTGCCAAAGAAAAAAATCGAATTTCCGAGGTACCGAGTGCATTGTTCCTCCGTCCTTTGCAGGCTTCGTGCATTTTCATCGAGACAACTATGTATATGTATTTATGCTCACAAGCGTACTCGTACTCGCACGCACACACACCGAAATAGCCCTGACGCCGACGGGAACAAGTGTCGCGACGCGCGTGCGCTTTTTCGACGACTGCCATGATGCACATCTGCGGCTTCGAGGTCATTGTCACTTCTTTCGGCGGCTGTTTTCATTTTCGTGCTTCGTCCAATTCTAGTCGTATTCTTCTTTGTATTTATGTACTTTTTAAATTTCAAGCAAGTTTTCATTTCGATTTGGAAAAATATGACCTTACCCTTTATCAATGCACACCTCGTAAAGATCCGTTTTCGGATTTCAATGCAAATATAAATTTCACACGACTCCTCAATCTACGAGGCAATCTAGAACGGAAGATTTATATGTTTGAAGATAGGTACCAGTATCAATACTTAAAGAATAATTATCATAAGAGAAGTAATAAGAACGCCAAAATGGTTGACATTTCAATTCTTTACATTTATTAATTTTACTATAAAATTACGATAGCGAACGAAACGTAAACATTTACAGAAAAAATGTGCGACACGTATCAAATAGACACTCTCAAAATAATGCATATTTCAGTAGCATTATTGCAAAATTATATCTATCGCACGAGAGAAACCTGAATGTAAAATACAAAATGATGCATTCGCTGTACAACGCGAGTCCATTAATCATATCAGTAAGACGTCATGCACTTCGTATAGTAACCGCATCAGCTGCTAAGACGCTTAGAATGAATTACGATCGCGGCTAATCCACAAAGCTCTCAATAAGATTGCATGGGAAAAGCGACTGCTGCTGCAGCCAAAGAATCTACGGTAACGAGACGGTTCTCGAGTAGTACTCCCCATTTCCCAGCATATAGGTACTATCGTCGAGGTCTAAGTGCGCGCGTGTCTATTATACGTTGCATAGAAAACTTTTGAGCGTATCTCGTCGACGCACGATGTCGTCTTTCATTTCGATGTATAGTTTGAGCGATCGCGTTATTGAAAATTATCACTTACGTTCGGTTAATCCGGTTAATACGTTGGGCCAAGGAAAGATTGTTTATCCGAGCTTAATCTAATTTTTGTTGTTGTAGAAAAATTAACGCGAAAACAAGAAACCTCATAAGTCTACCTACGACAAATGAATAGCGTATCTAGCAAATGAATAAGCTAGTATAGGGCCAGAACGACGTGCAACCGAAGAATAGTTCACGTACAAGGATGGCGCCATTTCTGTAATCTCAAGAAAAATCACGAGCGTTCCGAATCGATGACTCGATAACAAATCAGAGCCGTACATCATCGCTTGACTATGGCATTTTGGTAGGTGAGAAATAATAGACTCGAGTGCGAGTGCGCGTACGCGCGTACGATTGATGACAAAGCGATGACGTCCAATAATAGGCTCGTGCCTTGTATTTTCCTTATATTTTTGTTTGTCGCTTCACGACGTATTATATGTACGTTTGAAGTGCATAAAACAAATAGGCCTAGGTGTAGGTAGGCGTTCTTTTTATCAGCGACTCGTGCGTGTGTATATATTTACGGAGAAGAACGGATCCTTCGTGTACGCCGTTTGGAAGGAAGTCCAGAGAGAATTTTAAGTTGCGCCGCGTATCTACTACATGGTTGAGTGTTGTTTTTGAATAGGCCCGTACATTCCGACGGTTGTTGGAAAACGGCGTACGATCGTTTTTCACGCGATCAACGGACGATTTTTCTTTTTCTATCGGCAGTTGTACGTTCACACTGAATTACAATGACAACAAATAAAGAACAAGTAACAGGTTACGTTGTTTCAATTATCAGCGAGTTTTTCAGGATAATCGTTAGCGAATCGCAAAGTGCAGCTCAAATGTTGGTTATCGCTGATTTTCCTTTAAAAAACATTGATCGTAAATTATTCAAAGCTGCTTTTCGAATCGAATTAATTAGCTCGTTAAAGCGCTTGGCATGAACGTCAGCGTCGTCGTTTTTCCTACCGCGGCTACTTATTTGAGCTTTCGCCCGTCGTGCGTAAAAAACGAAGAAAACGCGATAACGAGGAGAAGCTCGTTGCCGCAATTATCACGTTGTTCACGTTGAGCAAACTTTGACAGGTGCGAGCGAAAAAAACAAAAACATTCGAGCCCCGTGTGTCGTCAGTGGATCCCTTTGTATCGCGCGTACGTATTTGCAGTTCTGCGTTTGCTAAGCGGCAACTTCCTCGTTGCACAGTGTAGATTTGAAAGCTGTTGATGCGTTTGTACGAACCTATCGACTCGTTCGTAACGTTTTCAAAAATACATCCTACGCGATTAATACTTGCTACCTTGTTGCCTGTATTAATTTACTTGGGAAATGGTACTCTTTGATCCCGTGCATGCTAACGTAACGAGTAGTCGTGGAAATATCGAGAGGTTGATGACGTTCCAAGTAATGTTCACAAGCCGAATTTCAAAAGCTAACTCTATTTGTTTTAAATAAAAACCATTGTGTTAATATACGGGCATGCGTGATAACGATATGGTCGATTTATCCGATTACAGATAAGTACGATAACGATCGAATCGTATCAAACTTATCAAACTTGATTTTCAATGGTTCACCATGAGAAAGTAACAATTGAGCTGTATACAGACAATCGATCGTCGACACTTCTCGCGCGCGACAATCGTGTCCCATTGCGCAGCGAACAAATGCCGATTAATCATCAGTTGCGACTTGCAGCCTTGGAGCACGTGCGGCGTTTCCTCTGCGAGTGTAGTATAAGGTGTGGTGTAGACTTGACGCTCGTCGTGGGAAATGGCCACACACGAGAACCACCGCAATTAGCTAATAAATAGACTTGAGGGTGAAAGAAAGAGAGAATGCGCGGACGAGTAAACGTACTATCCAAGTTCAAACTCACGGATTGCAATTATTAGCTCGTGGGAAATGGGTAGTGCGAGAAAGTTAGGTCCTCTTTATCTCGTTTACGTTCAACGATTATTTCGATAGATTTTTCCTAATACGAGATCAGTATGCTTAGAGCAAAGATTTTTCTTCGTCGCTCTTCTTTTTGTCCGGTGAAATCAAAATGAAAGTTACGTTTGCGCTTTTAGTAAAATGAGCCGTCAATGCTAATTGTGAAACCAGGAAAATGCACGTATCTGCGAAACGACAATTTTCTTATATTTACATATTTTCCTATAGTTATAAAATAGAATCTTAAGCGCGTTGACTTGCGCATATTTTGTAAGAAAACGCGAACGTGACTCATCTGCGATGCAAAGTGTTCAATGAACTTGTCAATCGGTAGAATGTCGGTACGACGATAGATTAATAGAATTTGCATTTTTCTCGACGTATGTAAATCTACGGAAGAGACGCCATTATTTACGTGAAGTTATCGTCGTCGTTACAACATTAACAAACCATCCTAAAATATATTGCACTTGGAGAACAATCCCTCGGCGTAAGATATCGACGTTACGCGATGACTTTCAGCATAAGTACACAAAGAAAATTCTCTACACCCATAATCACAAATGCGATAACTATCAAATGAAATCCTCGTTTCGCGACACCCACGTTTATAAACCGCTGTTCTTCTTCCATAGGTTAAGAAAATTGTGCCCACTTGCAAACTTTACATTTTGGATGAGATCTCGCACTGGGTCCTCGGGAAAATCAGTAGAGAAGAAAAGCCCCATACGCCCGATACGCCCAATACGCTCAATATAGTCCGGTACAAAAAAGCTATAAATTTTGAGCATAGAAGCTGCTCTGATCGAGTGGTGGTCGATGAAAAAAAGTAAAAGAGCCGCCGATCGTACGATACGAATCAGCTTGGTCGATCGGAAACCGCCCCCTCGGGTGCCCTGCAATCTGTGAGTTGCGCGCGATGCTTAGGGTCATTGAACTCGCACTCGAGAAAGAGAACAAGATCGTGATTCTGCTATTCCACACGCTACACGCATACGCGAATTGTAAAATAAAAACGCATGTAAAGGTGCAATTCGAAAAGCGACCTACACACGTGTGTCGGTTTACGTAAGCGTCAGGTTGATTCTTTCCGAGGTGCTTTCTCTCGTTAATCCCCGCGTATATCGTATGTATGTGTGTTCTCAGCACCTCTGTATAAAGTGCATGTATATATCGAATGAAACGCGCGCGCAAACTTGTATACAACGCGAATTTCATCGTAGAAAACATCGTAAAACTCATATGGACCATTAATTCGTGGAGTTTTAACGTCCATGTAGCGCGCAAAGCTGTACAGCAGCAAATCGTAAAGTGATCTTATAGCGCGAAAGAGCTTTTGGGTTCAATGGGTCGACGACCGCCTACGAGTATATACGTAGAGGCTTGTCGAAAACGACAACGTCGTCTTCTTCGGCAGCGCGCATTGCATCTCGTTACCGCGCACAGCGAGACCTTTGCGCTACAGTGCTCTTTTTCTCGCAGACGCCACGCGCGTGACGTTTTGGAATTTTAGAAGCGATTCTATCGCGCGATCGTATGCGACGACTGGCCATTTATTACGAGGCTTTTACGCGTTTAGCGGTTTCGGGAAATTTATCGGACCTCTAAACGTTTATTTAGCGATTTTAAATATAACTTAACCAATGAATACAATGCTATGATTTGGACGTTAATCGCGACAAACGAAATCTTTTGTCGAAACTATAACAATACCACCCGCAGTGAAGTTAATCTCGTTTTGTTCGCATTAACGAACGAAGAGTAAAATGATCGTTGTTTTCAGTCTCGCGGATAGTTAGACTCGTTGTTATCCATAAAAATCGTTTCGCTGAAATAAACGATATCGTCAATGCAGACTCGTTACCATCCCGTACCGATCAATCAATCGGTTGTGGCGAACGATGACCAGTGAACCCGCTCCGCCCTCTTTCTTCCTCGCCAACCTTTTTTTCGTTCTTCTTACACAAGTATCTTCCGCGCCGTGCACGAGACGAGACGAATATAGCCGGCTGTACATGGCTCTTTATTTTGCGGCTCTAACTAAACTTGCCAACGACCAATTGCGAGGGTTTCGCAGAAATGCTCCAAAGTTAGCACTGATTCTTTGCTTTCTACGAATTTCCCCAAGGTTTCTTTCCTGTCAACATTTCCATACGAATCCGTAAGAATCTACTACATTAACATTAATCCGACTATAAAGAAATAAAACAAGTGTCTTGGTATTTCCGTCAAACATTATGCAAAGTTATATATACTCGAGGCCTTTTTTGTGTTCTTTATGACACCAGCTGCTTTGCACCAGCAGTCAAATGAATTCGACACCGACATTTAATAGCCAGTACAGTAGCCGGGAAGTCGACACTTTTTTTTATTATTTTGCAGTAATCGGTGACAACGTTTTTTTACGATACAAACTTTTTGTCGTGGAAAACACCTATCGCTAATTTTAACTTTCAACTATTGGAAAAAAAGGTTAATTTCCTCTTTTGAAAAAGAAAGAAAAAATTGATCTATTTTTCGACAGACCCCAAAATATAACCACACGTAGGGTCAGTCGTCACGTAGTAAAGACACGGTGCAGATTGTGTCGTTTGGCTGCACTGCGGATTGGATTTTAGATGCCATAGCAATGCCCGCGTAGACGAAACAAGCGAATCGAATAACACGTGTGCGCCTTCTCGAATAGCAATCGTTTTGGACCTTTCCCTCTCTCTCTAAACTCTTTTTACATACATGCCGTGACAAGAATTTGCGATGCACTACGCCATCTGAGCGTTGCTTCCGGCGCTGTTGCTATTGCTGTTGCTGATGCTTTTGACGCGATAATGACTGTGGGACGAGGGTCGATGTCCGGCGTCACCATTGCTGCGCAAGCAATTGGATGATGGAACAAGCCTGGGAAATTACCGCTTGTCAAGTTAAACGATCGTTTCGCAGGTACATATACAGAGAAAATGAGGCATTGTTTCCAGCTTATTGAATTCTGCTTTTTATTTATCAATAACAAATTGATGTGTTTTGGAAAGTATTTTTAAAGACGAACGGGTAATGTCGATTTGAATAAAAGCGACGTTAATGACGAAACAAGTATCGAGTCTATTTTAGCACGAGAACGTAAGGAAACAAATATGTACGGTGAATCAAATCGTTAACCGATATAAGCGCGCAATAATAAACACAAGTGTCGCGTCAAATATACGACGTATATTTCGCGTATATCGACAGAATTTGTCGCCGCTCATCACGCTCAGCCGAATTACATAAAATTCAACAAGTTATACATCTAACTCGACCGAAATTCATCCGTGGAAAACAATTTTTTATTTTCCAATTCAGAGGAGGATCACGTTCACAAAGGAAATTGATGAAAATTTATAAGCGTCTGCGGGGATACGTGTAACTGTCGCCGTGTTTTATACATTTCACCGTTGCAAAGCTAAATCCGAGCGTATACGTGTACATGTCAAAATAAATAAGAGAGCGGAGATAAGTAGAATCTTATCGTGTCATTTACACGAGAAATCCGTCGCCAAGATTAAATATATACCGGCCACCGAGTAAACATTAATACTTATTTTAATCCAGTAGTTGCGTGACTTTACAATAGCCAGCTTCTCGTTTGTCAAATTTAGTTCCGTTGTTATTGACAAGTCAAACTACTCGATGCTACCTTTATCACGCTCCAGTTGCGATTTTGCAAATTGTCCCAAAAACGTCCATTCACCTGGTCTGTCAATCGACCGATCTATATCTTTTTCACGCTTCGTGCTCGCTCGCAATATATGTTATATATGTGTCTTTTTAAATTAATCCTAGTTCTGAATGTCAAGCGAATTTGTTTTGTTAGAAAATTAATACATCCATCCTCAAAATTGCGCGTGACGTTAAACGAATATAATCCGCTCAGCTTCCACTAAATTCTTGACTTAACTCGTCGGAATCAATTAAACGCAGACGTTCTAAACTATTTGGCTTTCGACTCAAAGAGTACAAAATAAAACCTTCGCACTTCTCTCCGCGTGTTTGCGCGCGCGCACGCTGGAGAAACTCGCCTTTTGGGGACACGCAAATATTAGTCACGCGCGCATAAATCACTACGAGGACTTCTCTTCAGTTTCGCGGTGGTGCTAATTTTTCAACGTCGAGATATTCTCCAAAGTTTTGATCTTTATTCTCTCTTGTTAGCAAAAGCTCCGTTTCATGGGCTTTTATTAGGTAATCATTGTTGTTTGATTTGCCATTATCGTTTCAATTAGATGCAGTTTGTATGTAAATTGTAATATAAATTAAGGATTAGCTGTGTTGGCGTTAACAAAGCTACGAGTTTCGTGAATTCCAAGCGAAACGCTGATGGGGCCAGTCTCTTTCGCGACGATAAAAAAAGCAAAAAGATGCCACCCACGCTTACCTTCTAAAAAAAATCATGACGACCGCTAGTTAAATCGAAATCATCCGAAAGCCACGGCAAACAGTCTCCGCAAGAGAAAGAGAGAAATCGAGAGAGGTGCAGTCTCTTTTGCGAAATCAGCCTCACTTAGCTTCAATTCAACGCTGCCTCGTCAATGAAGGAGCGAGCCACGCAGTTATGACTAGTTTGATTGGCAAAGAACTGCCGCTGTTGCTGGATGGCCTTTGTTGCTGCTCGTGGCTACGCGCGCGCGCGCGAGAGAGAGAGAGAGTTCGTGACAACAAGTATAGCGACTATACATCGACTTCGATTCATTCCCACCAAGTTCTGAATGTGTGCGACACTTTGATTGCAAATAAACCGTGGGTGTAGTTGAAATTTACGACAGTTTGATGTTGAAAATCTATATTTTATTCGATCAATCGTGAAAATACACAGTACGAATATTTGCAGATAATGTTTGTTGTTCAAACTGATGCACTATTGGAATTGATTAGAAAAATAACGATAAAGTTAATCAACAAATGTATGACAAGGAGATAATAAGAAATTGTACAAAATAACAATTGGTATAAAAGTTCGTCATTTTTACAAGGTGTCAATATAGTAACATTGTATATCACATTTTTCAACAATAGCTGAATTCGTTTAGTTCGTGAACTCGTGCAATTTACTCCCAGCAGTCAGTCCCGAGGTAACAGGTATTCAAGCGTAGTATTTCTTAAACCGGTTCAGTTTATAGAACTCGAATATTGTCTTGCCTGCTCTTATTTCGATTTTCGGACGTTCTGTTGCCAAAAAACTTACCCACGTTCGAAATATATTACCAACGGCTACCGTAGATATATTAAAATGACGACTAAGATCAAAGTTTGGACAGTTCCTCTTTAATTTCCACAATGTTAAGAAAAGTTGGTTTTTCACCGACAACTTTCCCGTCGATCTGTTGCCGCAATAAACCAATTTCACTTTTTCACCAAGACATCGCAAAACTTGCATGAACCTTTCGTAACTTGGCAAGCCTGTAAACACATTCAAACCTTTGGGATCGTTTCTGAATTCTTCGACATTGTATCTTGGTTTGATTAGTTTTGGTCGTAACTGATATGTTTTTGCTATGTGATAATCGTGCTCAAGTAGTCTGATGTCACTTTCCACGTAAAAATTATTTTTCCGAGTAATTTCAAGCTTGTTAGTGCAATTGACACTTGTTCTTTCCGATCGAGTTTCCGTCTTGTTGAGAACAACTCTGCTGACTTGAAAGCTATTCACGCTTTCTTTGTTTTCCAATTGTTTACAAATTTTAGCGCCATCTTTATCGATGTCACTCGATTCGAAATATTCCGATTTAATGAAAATAGTTTGAAAAGGACTTGCGATAAGATTGTCTAGGCATTTTTTATAACTAGAGTTATGGCAGTAATGAGTCTCTATCGAATCTTCCGACTTTACGTCAACAGTGTTACCTACGTTTTTAAAGACTTTTATTTCTTGCCTCTTTAGAGCCAGACTCCAAGAGAACACTGACGGCACTATATGTCTGCGTAGAACAACGCGTTCTGTTTTATAACCTGCAAAATAACATAAAATAACATTATGAACAAGTGAACGATTGCAAGTAGTTGGCGAATTAGCGCAACAGTTGCACAAAGTACCGCCGCTATAACTTTCACATGGGATATCTTCCTTTTTAAAGTGATCTGCACACAAGCCATTTCTATTTTTTGGTTTAAAGTCAGGTCGTCTTATCGCCTCGAGCCATTGTCTTCTTACCACTTCATTCTTTGGAAAGATAAATCTCGATGGATTTTTACATTCTATCACGCAGCACTTCATCTTGTATCTATTACGACTGTATTATTACATTGTGGGAACACACAGAGCTTTGCAGGTTAAGTTCAATAAACGCGCGCGTACATACTTGGCGATCGGCACAAACGCATACGTGTTAAAGGAAAACAAGAGCCACGATCAGTCTGACCTCTAGTGTCTTAGTTCGCTACGATACAGTTTTACCCATCGAGTATTGTTTTGTATTGAGCACTACCGCGCAAACTCGAATGTTCCGATCACGATTTTGCTTTCACGACTATAATACTAAGGAAGCGCCTCGCGCCAATTTATATATCAAATTATTAATGTATTCATTTTTGTCTGTTTTAGGTATGTTAAAGTGACTTGACTAATGATGATTGTACAGAATTTAAGTAAGTCGTCTTAACGTTCAAATAATTTTGCGCTTTATTCAATAACTTTGTTGCAAACTTTTCAAAATAGCGAGATTGCATCATTTCCTTTTTACGTTGCTCGTGAAAAACGCCTGCGTATCAAAAGCACGTCCGTTTACATTGAAATTCATGCAATGTTATAAACCAATCAATCCATCGAACACTTTCGATCCTAATCGCGTTATAACAATTCCATTAGAATCCAACATAAAAGACCCCCATCGACCTGAAAACGTACGCGCCAATCAAGCGCTCGTGAGCCGCGCTTCCTGCAGGTTCAATGGAAACGCGCGGACGTTGAGATTTTCTAGCCTGATTGCTGAAGCAAATTGGAGGCAACATAATACGGCTCTTTGAACGAATTGCGAACATGATGATGATGATGATGATGATGACGATGACGACGACGACGACGTCGACGTTGACGATGACGACGACGATGATGCGCCCACCAAGCTGTGGCGCCTTTTTTGGACGAGTAAAGCACTTTGCGCCACTAATAGCGGATGTCGATTGTTCGCACACCGAACTGTGACGCCCCCCCCCCCCCCATCTGTCTCTCTCTCGTGTCATTTCTTCTGAAGGTTTTTGTTTTTTCTGTTTTTTTTACTTGTATCTTTCAGCATAGTTAATCACTGCTGTTATGTCAGATGTTCACGCTTCGAATTCGAATACGAGCGAGGCTATTGTTTTTACGCGAACTTTTTATTCGACCACGTTTATGGTCGCTTGACGTTAATTTTTTTCACGTGTTCCTGATGAGAGATTGAATTAAACGAAACAAATGTTTCCTCCAGTGTTAAAATTACGAATTACACGTTTAATTATTCACTAATTGTAACATTTATATTTACTCAAGCATAGTATGTTTGCTCGAAAAATAAGTTTTGTAAAACCAATACAGTTCTCTATTCTCGTATTTCAAAAAAGGAGGTGTATGTTTAAGAAATCAAATTAGCACGGCTACAAATTGATAAATTGCCAAAAAAAAGTCTCATGTGTCATGAATTAAGCACTCGGCTCGGCTACTGCTGAATGAAATGCCTCTGGCCAAGGCTTTCCTTGATTCAACGATAGCGGTAACAGAGAGAAGACTCAAAGCGAGCAACGCTCATGGAATAACAAATGGCATCGTGGAACGGCAAAAAAAATGCCGGCGAAAGTCATTAACGGTACGCTGATTCATTATTGGCTGGAGTCATTTCATTCAGTCGATCTGTTCATTCAAGTTTTTTTCTTTCCACGTAGTTTCGGATTTCCTTTTTTAACAGACGGGAGAGAAGAGAGCTTGGTTTCGTCAGCTGCGGGTCATTAGATGCAACACGTCCGCGAGTTTGGACTTTTTTTTGATCGTTCGCTCTCTGCGGTGTTCGGACAACAGCCTTCGTATGGTCAGCCGTGTTTTTACCGTCAGGCTTTGTAATCAATTTCTGCGTTTTTTTAGATTAATATTTTGAATCATATCGACTCGTGTATTTTTAGTTATCGTAATAAATGAATGCAGCTTCGAAAAATTGACAACGAATTCTTCGCAAAGTGTTTTCGCGTGTCAGTGGTTGATTCAAAAAAGTATCGAACACTTTTGTGATGGCAATTAATCAAATTGTTGTACGAAAAAATGCATCTCTTTCTAAATTAAAAAAAATAATAAGCCTTTATTTTGCCTTAAGCATTAATAGTATTGCATCAACTTAATAAAACGCATGGCCGTTAGAAAAAAAATATTTTTATTTTCATTAAAAATTCCGTAAACTTGCATCATAGATCGATTGTTGTCTTTTTATAGATATAACTCGTTCCTCGGAAAGCGAAGCTCGAAAATCTCGGTCGAATTATAAGATAACATTGATACTGCGAGCTATTTAGAATTATTGAACAATCGTGACGACGGGTTATTAAGGGGGGTAAGCGTGCGTCGATCTCTGTGATATCTGTTTGTATGTCTCGTAAGCGGCGCCCGCCTAATCGGATTCGACCTAATTTGTCGCTTATGCGCGCGCGTTATATTTGCGTTTGCTACGAGAGATAGAGAAAAAAGTTGGCCACTTTCCCTATCTTGTTTGGCTTTTCCTACTTGACCGCAATTGTATATAGAAAATACAAATTCACGGCACTTTCTTTGTTCGCGACAACAGCGACGAATTTGGTTAGTTGAGCAACGACGTTGCTCCCTCCTCCTCCTTTTTCTGAGCTCAGTACGCGAGTACGCGGAATTTAGATGTAAAATTAAAGTGAATTAACTCTTTAGTACTATAGTTAATTATTTTATTTTCCTTATACTCCACTTTATTAATGAAATAACTACGATAAGATCATCGTCAGCGACAACAAAATTCTTCAATGTAAAGCTCAAATCATACATTTCAAAAGTGTCACGTTAAATATACAATAAATAGCAGCATGCATATACAAACGTTTTCTCTCTTTCATCCACACAGAATTCAGATAAATTTAGTTGTCTGATGGCGGTGGCACGAAGGCGCGCCGTCTTGTGGGAGAGTATTAACGAATGAACTCGTGTTGGTGGTATTTAACTCTCGTAGTACTTACGGATCGCGTGTACCTTATCGGAGACGTACAGTCAGGTATGCACTCGTGCGCTCATTGTGAGAGATGAATGGAGCCGCGATTGTGTGTATTATATACGCTAAAACGAACAATACACGCGTTTTCATAGATAAATTTGAAACGCGGAGGTATTGTAAAAGCATTATTGTCATTTCGTGCAAAATTCGCGTATTTCAGTTGTAAGTCGTAACGCGTTTGGAGAATAAACCTTCCAAAACCACATTTTATATTGTCACGTGTCGTAAGAGCTCATGACGAGAGAAAGTTATGTATCTCTAGCATACTTCGAACGAACAGCATCAATGAAGCGTTGTAAATTAGTGAGTTAGCGTGGACGTTAAAAAAATTATAAATGAACAAAGGCGAGACTTGAGAAACAGGCACAGAACACATTTATATAGGCTCGAGGGTGCAAAGGAATTACGAATAGGTATGGTGAAAAGTGACGTGGAAATTGCGAGACGCTTGTTAGCGAGAGATGATGCAGATAGATGTAGATGGACGAACGAAAATTATTCGTAGAAAGATTTTTTACAAGCTTAGGATTTATTCGCGTTGGATTTTCTTTTGTGCTAATAGCAATTGGTTGTTAGATGACAGTTTTAAGTAATGGAAAAATAGCAGTTGATGATATTAATACAGTGTTGACAGAAATCAAGGACGTTCAGCAAATTTTATTAATTCTTTGTTTAATAAGGCGTTTTTAACGAAATCTAAGGCATCGATTAAGTTTTATAAAATCCTTTCTAATACTAGTAAAAAAAATTAATTTTAACATGTTAAAAATATTGCAAATTAATTAATTTCTACTCGTGCAAAGTAAAGAACCTTCTATTGATGCGCTTGGCAAACCCCGGTCAAAACAGCCATAGTGTGTAGCATTCCTCGGTAGTGTTCCCAAGTAGTAATCGTGTTTCTCATTTCGTTGAACATCGTGAAGAAAGGCTAATTGATTAAAATAAATCTGAATGAATAACAACACTTTTCAAATCAAAGGTTATAATTGTACACAAAAAATTGACATACTTACATTGAATAATCCACCATGATTTTTAGCATGATTTTCTTCTGGATTATCATCGCCATGAACTTTCTTGGGTTTACTAGTTGTTTCATGATGAATTACTGGTTTGTCGACTGAGTTCTCCCTTTTCTGATTTTTTTCAACTGGCCTGTCTTCTTTTGGAGCTTTGTCAATGGGGTTGTTATGGTTCGGAGGTCCGTTAATTGGAATGTCGTGTTTCGGATTATTTCCAATTGGCTTGTCTTCTTTTGGAGCTTTGTCAATGGGGTTATTATGGCTCGGAGGTCCGTCAATTGGAATGTCATGTTTCGGATTATTTCCAATTGGCTTGTCTTCTTTTGGAGCTTTGTCAATGGGGTTGCTATGGTTCGGAGGTTCGTCAATTGGAATGTCATGTTTCGGATTTTTTTCAACTGGTCTGTCTTCTTGTGGAACTTCGTCAATGGGATTGTCATGATTTGGTGGTTCGTCAATTGGGATGTCATGTTTTGGATTTTTGTCAACTGGCCTGTTTTCTTTTGGAACTTTGTCAATGGGATTGTCATGATTTGGTGGTTCGTCGATTAGGCTTTTACTGTTCGGAGATTCATCAGCAGATTTAGCGTGTTTGGTTTCGAGTTCAGATGTCGATTCTTTAACAGTTTCTTGTTTTGTACTTTCAGAATTTTCATTGCCTGATTTCTTCCGCAATATGTCTGATGAATTGGTATATTCGGTAAATTTCTCCTTATCAACAATTGCTTTATCTTTATTACGAGCTACAGCTTCTGTTTCTTCGGGTGTAGCTCCTGGCATAGGACCATTTGATTCTGAAGGTACTCCACTAATCTGTGCATTTGCAACAGCCTATAAAAGATCAATTCAACTAAAAATGTTGACTACTTGTACTCATCATAGAACACATTGATTTACTAACAAAACCCCTCAAACAAATACGTACGTTTCTTTTGTATTTAATCGATGGCAGTGAATAGCATTGTGTCACTAACACCAATAGTATCAAAATAGTTACTTTATTCATGCTTTCTATAGAATACGTTTCAAGTGTCAGAAGAAAATCCCCTTCACCTTGGACACTACACACTTTTTACCAAAACGATTAAATATAACAGTCAGCTAATTGAAATTTAAAATACTTTCAATATGCTTTCTCATAAATCCGCATCAGAATGAAAACTGTTACTAGTTCTGACATCGTCCTTGCTTTATAACGTATGTGTTTCATCGAAGCATTGAAAAACGTGTTCAATCACTGAATAATACGATAATCTTGCACGCGTTTCGTTCTCGCGCTCATAACATTCGACTTGGTGCTATCGTTGTTTATTTGAGAATGTAATTTGACGCAATTCGATGTCATTTTTACACGTAAATCATCTGGAATTTTCTTTGTTTTATATTTAAATATTTCAAATCTGTGTTTCTCACTCGATACGTGAGCATCCCTCAAAAGGGAATCCAGTACATCGAGTCAGATGGTTGTATTTTTCCAACTTTTGATCACTTTTGCGAGTTTCAGCTTCGCTAGGTATACGGTTCCTTCCATTCTTCTTTCTTCCGCTCCTCGTTCGCAGGGTAGAATGCTGGAGTGAATACGAGTTCATATCGACGGTCGGTAAACTCCATACCGATCTCCAATTTTCATAACGCTCTTCTAGTTAGACGCATTAGGCATTTAAGCGTTTGGCGTGACTCCCGCGCTTTCGATTTCATTGTTTCAAAGAGTCCCACGAGGCCTCTACCGTATCCAGTTAAGGACACTGCTTTATTTTACTCATTCTTAGTTATTTTGACCAAAAAATTTATATGTTTATTTTACCGCTAAATCTTATTTGCTTATTTCTTTCGGGATAAGTTAATAGCTGTCCGAGTGGTTCACGGCTGTGAGGACCACCTCGCGAGTAGAGTTACGCTACTTTTTTAGCTGTCACCTTAATGATGCTTAACCTCTATTTTTACGCCCTTAATATCTTACTCCGCCTCCCCCCTCTCCCAGAGGGCATACTGAAATCAAGCGAAAGAATGAAAAAAGTCAAATAAAACTGAATTCGCGAAAAGTCGCCTAGAGAGAGAATAAATTTGTAAAAAACTAATAACACGTTGTGCTATCGAGTGCGCGCGCTCGTAAATCTTTGGCACGCATGCTTTCGTTCTTCCGTCTGTATAACTCGATGGCCCACGGGGAAAAACCATTGTAAGAGAGCGAGCACCTCTCGAATCACAAGTACCAACCTTGAGGCGCTGCCGACAATTATTATTGCTACTTCTTGACTACGGTATGTAAAGAGGTTCTTTATTTTGTTAGTTTTAACCTGCAATTAGCTTAGCCAAGTGATTTACTTTTGCTTTACTGTTCGAGTGCTTCTCTCTTTTCTCGGTAGCGCTGGACATTATAAGACTACCGATTGCTTCATCGTAAAAAAAGATACTTGAGTTAAAGTCCTTTATCTCTTTTTATTGTTGATTGCGTCAATGTAAATGAGAATAATACTCCACTTTTTTGAAGGGCATTTATTTCGTGGGTAATCGATTGGTCTTTACGTAACGCTACGAATAAATTATAAACAAGATTGCAGCGCGAATCGCGGTTTTATCGATATTAACATTTTAAAGAATTGCAGATTTCGTTCAAGATTAGAAAAGATCTATCTCTATCTATACGAACTTTGCATTCTTCGATCGACGAGCCAATTACGCTACTATATGTTCAACGTGAAAAGCACAAGAGCGGCTCGGAACACTCGAGTAATCGCATAAATGCGAAAGCACTATAAAATGCACGTTATTATTATATCGATAGAAAGAACACTAGGTTGTCAAGCGACAAGCAAGTTAGACGGTACTACCGTGGGTATTGTATTCGTTAGAATCGTTGTACCGACGTTATAAGGCAAAAACCGTATAAAGTTACGATATCGTAGCATAACATATTCACCACGTACATAACGTCCTTACTAGACGAAGAAAACAATCGCAATTAACCCAGTTACGCATCCTTTTCGCATAAAATACAACGTTTCAGGCGCATACTGGACGAAAAAACATCAACAAATGATTATTACGTGCAATCACCGCGAGATTTTAAACGAGTTTGTTTTTTTTCTTCCTTAAGGCCGAGTCGAGATTTGATTGGTTCGTGGGAAACGCGGAATTCAAGCCACGTTGATATAAAACAATTTTATTGGTATCGGAAGTTGATTGCGTCTGCTGATTCAGGAATTCCTTCGTATGTATCGAGTACCAGTTTTTATATCCTTGTGTGCGATTGCGCAAAATTTTTGCGATGTACCGACGCGTGCAATTTATCGCATTACTGCCTTGACATTTAATAAGCCATCAATAATTAACTGCAGCAAGTAATCCTTATAAATAACAAGTTTTTTGTTGGTTTGCGTTTGCATAAGCACGATTTACTCGGAAACGAACCAAACAAAAAGTCCTTTTGTAATCGGACAAAGAACTGTTCCCATGGCATTGCCAATCGTCATACGCATTCCCTTACGAAAGCGTAGGCAAGATTGATGAAAGTTCGTCGAGGTTTAACCGGGCAAAAGGCGCCAGTTGATTTATATCCGCGAGTTGCTGTAGACAACAAGCGCGATAGGGAAAATTACGCTGTGATTGTACGTTTTCCGTGCAGCATAGAGTCACTTCGTGAATTTTTCATATGCATAATATGTACGTACGTGCACTGATACCCCTCGCCTTACTTGATTAATTAAATTATCGTCTACACTGAATGGATTGACTAAGGAAACAAATCGACGTGGCATGCTGTTATATACTCGCTACGCGACGTGGTACGTAGCAATAAGAAGCAAAGTGCAAACACAATGGACAACTTGCAAGCGTGTAATTTTTTTAGAACTAGGCCTCGATCACAACGGATATGGATTTTTTCTTTTCGCGGTTAATTCAGCTTAGCTATTCCATTTGTCTTTGCAAGTAGCAAGAGTATTTTTACAAGAGGGAAGAAAAAGCGAGAAGGTACAAATCATTGCGGTGTGTTTTATTTTTTCGACAGTGCACAAACAGCTCATTGATGTTTGATGTTTGAGAATATCTTGATACATTCGAATTCTGCTTCAGAAGTAGGTACACCGTGAGGCATAATTAAATCACATTCCCGAAAGAAATTTTGACAAAAAATGTTTTTAATCCTCAGTCCAACGTTTGAACCACTTCAACTACGAATAAAAGTATATTGCAAAAATCTATCTGCAAAAGTACTTGGTTACGTAAAAAATATGCGATTGCGTAATGCTTTAAATCTTGCAAAAATACTTGACGTATCCCGATAACTGCACCAAGGTAAGAAACACTCATCTCCGTCGATTAAGCTGAAACCATTGAGTAAAACGAAGCATCCATTAGGCGAGTCGACCGATCGATCTGCAATGTCAACGATTTCACGGGCGTTTTGCGATTGAAAAAAAAGAAGAGAGAGAGAGAGAGAGAGAGAGAGCGAGCAAGCTAGCTTTATAAAATTCAACGAGCCTGCATGAGAGAGCACAGCGCTTTTATACGTAGGCCTTGTATACGTACACTCAACGAGTTCATCGTACACGTCTCTTTTTATATTTACGATATAGCGAGTTATCAAGGATCTTGACGGGAAAATATGTTTATTCCGATCTATTCCTAGACTGGCAAAGTCTTGACTAAACACTGTCACACAAATAGTCAGTTGTGTTGTGTATCTTTTCCGTTCTCGTAAACATAGTTCTCGACAGTTTATATTTTCTTTTAAAACGTCTATATCCAAGAGATATCAGTTTTACTTTACAAAGTATTCTCGTGAACGAATGGATTTTTACTATTGTTACAACTAAATTGTTTATTCGTTTAACATCATGCAAATTGCATCCAAATATTTACTCTTATTTCATTAGAGTACGCGCATTCCCGTATAAATGGAAATAACAAATTCGCTGAAACTCGGCCTTGAAAACACTTGGTTTAGTAAAATAAAAATAAGGTTGCACTTGAAAAAAAGCGATCTGTTGTGTATCCCAACTGTCGTTTCCAGACGTATATTATACGTGGGACACCCAGTAAGAAGAAAATTGTCTTATAAAATGGCAAATTCACGAAAACAACAGACGAATAAAACGAATAAAACTGTCGGTCAATTGTGCGAATGACGCAACAACGAGTACATCCACCCCGACGTGCGTTCCTTGCTTGAAATAACGATCGTCGTCCACACACCCACGCACACGCAGGCTCGCGCGCGCTTCGCACAGTGTGAAGTGCGCGCCATTTAATTGACTGGTTCGCCGCCGTCGTCGCACATTCATGAAGCCAAGCGGCACGCCAAACGCGAACGGACGGTCGTGAGCTGGTTTTTTTCTTTTTGCTCTTGGTAACATTGACCTCTCTGCGAACGAACGCTTCCGCCTGGTTGTATAGTTGCAAGATAAGTCGACCAAGTCTTGTTATAGGATGCGGGCGAGTGAGGAGAATTTTATGCAACCACAGATGCTTCGCTTCGATATCTATACCCATTCTAAGATAATTAAGTTTGGTCTCTTCTTCTTTTTTATTCGGAAAGTATTCGAGCGATGTTAGATTTAATTAGTTTTTCACGGTTGTCGCTCGTGACCCTGTGCGATACATGTTACATAGATATCTAATCGACGTGGCTGCAAACGGGGACTCTCGATGTTTTTATTTCGCGCGATACTTCGAATTATCGCTAGAAACTATTTTATTGATTTCTTTTCCAGTCTTAAGCTAGAAAACTCGTCAATATGGAGTTTAATTTATCGATAAAAAGGTCGTCGGTACTCTTAGCGTACAGGACTCGTATTTTTTACAAAGCTTTTTATCGTGGTACTACAAAAAAGTTGATTGGATTATTCGGATAAATATATCTGCAGATGCGTGATTAAAATTGACGAGACTGATTGACGTTACGAATTACTACTCGCATACAAATTAACGTATTTGACGAATAATCCCATGGCGACTGCAATTTTTTGAAATTTGAATTCAATTCATTCAATCGACTTTTCTATAGTCCACTGTCGTTTGCAGGTATCTTAACAACAATTTTTATCGTTAAAATTATCGTTCAACCTCGTTTAAAAGAATTCTCGTGCGATAACATTAAGACGTTCGTACGAGTTCTCAAGCGTCTCAAGACTACTCGTATTAAAAATAATCATCTTACCGACGTATCGTCGCGCGCACGGAGGTAATCACTTTGATGACATTCTCCAGACTTATCACGTATGCGCTTATAATTTCGTTCGGCTTTCTCACTAGGTGAATTCCGCGAAGTATACTCCCGATCGTGTTATCTTTCGTAAGAGTGACGCCTTTCTAGCCTATTACGTGCGTTTATCGCTCTTTTTCTCTCACCGTGATTTGTCTGCTATTATTAAACGATACATAACGAAGGCTTTATGTAATTGTACGTATTGATGCAACATGTTTCTTTCCCCGTTGTCGCGTTATGTTGCAAGCGGTATTCTTCGAGACACATTTTTTTAAACGAACAAGATATATATGCCAAGCTTCGCGACGGATTCGCATTCAACTTTATTTTTATGCAGCGACGAGTGTGGCTGGTGCGTGGTACAGTGTGCGTTACGAAAGCGATGCTGTCGATAAAACACGCTGTTTTTATTTATAATACGTGAATTCTAAAAAAACCATCATCCTCACTTCTGCAGTGTACAGTTTATTTTGACGGAGCCATGGAGAGCAGTCGTCAGCGATCATTTTTACACGCGATTCCCGCCGAAATTAAAACGTCAACGACAGCGGCGTAATCGGACACCAACCGTTTCGTTTTAACGAGCGTCTGCCAGGACTTTTGTAAAACACGTCGGAAAAAATCTCGCGGGCAAATGGGCTACGTTCATTTTCCAACGATGTTCGGAGCTTTTTTGGAAGCAGTTGAACGCGCGAACGAGACGACACCATTCTTGTTGGCCAATCATTTCTTAGTCGCCTAGGCAGTAAACCCATACGGGTACACAATACCTAGGTTGGTTTTATTTTTGGAAAGAGTTTAGGCGAAACACGCGATTACGTGCAAGAGATCATACGGACTAAAAGCAAATGCGTTACTTGATGAGAATCACGTGCACCGCTACACTAATACATGCAATAGTAGTATACGACCTTCGCTTGGTTTTTTGGTGACTCGACGTGTGTTTGCCTCGTTAGTGCAACTTTCACACACGCTCGCATCGTGACTTGAATCCACGATTGAACATGACGCGCCAAACGCCACACGCGTCCATCTTCGTGAACATCCTGATCGTCGTATGATTATTCGATTGATGCGGTTATTTGTTTCTTCCGAAATAGAAAGGAAAAAGCAGTAACGAAGAAACTATGTTCTTCGATCAAAATGTTCAGCAAACGAACGCTTTGCCGGGCGTAAAGAACAATTTTTTGAGATCCTAGAATTTTCGCCTACAAGCTCCAACAATGAAGCATGTTGGTACTGGGAATAAATCTTAATCGAATGAATTATAAGTCAAGTAACGATTTAACGAATGCTTCACCGTTCAAATATTCGAGTAGAGTGGTTAATTCATAGACCTACAAATACGACGATTAAGATAACATTTTTTTTCTCTGTCGTATACTTGGTTATTCGACTTGGTTATTCCAGCCAGCACAATAGAACTGACGTATAAACGTTTTTTTCTGTTTTAGGTACGTTGTCAAATGCTAACGATAAATTTTGCAGTCGCACGTAAGCTCTATTGTACATATTCAATTGTATCCTTCGATGATCCTATTCGGTAAAATACACCTCATAATTTGCAATCACGCGGAAGTAAACAATGCCGCCCCTAAAGATGTCAAACGCACTTCCTTTTCAAATAATCCACGTTCGTGGCAATCGACAATTAAGCTATATATCTTCTCCTTTCTTTCTCCGTACTACACGATTCTTCCCCCCAAGTTTTTCCAAAGGCGCGTGTCGCGCGCGCTCTCTCTTTCTGTCTGGAAATGATGACACGTTGGTGAGTCACGCGACGTGTTACCGCGTCAATAAAACCATTTCTCTCTCTCTCTCTCTCTCTCTCTCTCCCGCGGAGAGACAACTGAGATACACGGCTATTTCGTGTAGGGCGCGTAATTAATTACGTGGCCGTTTGAATTTCGGCTGAAATTAATTTAGTCTTATCTCGCGTGCTTACGTATTACGTTATTGCTACCGAAGAGAAAGAAGCCACACGTTGTACGTGGGATCCAGGCTATTGATCTTGCGGTTCTTGTGATTACGGATTACTTATCGAAAAGATTTATCTTACAAAATTGTTACGGTTGTTTTCGTTTTTTTTCCGCGATGATCGCCAGTTTGGTATTTCACCACAAGATGGAAACTCAAACAACCGAAAAAACAATGTTCTATAATCTATATGTTTGTCGGTATAACCCGCCTATTTACGACGATTTTAATAATTTATCGCAGATCCTAAATGCAAATTGATGATTTAGATAATTTCCATCATAATATGATTAATTTTGTATCCGTGTAATCTTTCAATCGATTACCAGATTTACGAAGAGAAAGAAAAAAGCACGAGCAGCTTCTCGCAATGATCTACCTCGTCGGCATCATTAAAGCCTTCGTTTTCCCCCGGTAGCAAGAACACCAAACATCCAAGCCTGTATACGCGTAACAAGACATGCTTCACTTATACCAACATCCTCTTAAGAAGAAGAAAGAAAATCTCTCTTGAACGTTGTCGGGAAATCGATAGCAATCCGGTCGCGGACAGGTATTTTTTTCGTACGATCGCTGTTGGGCCATTGCTCGTTCACCTAGATTCATATCCAAGGATATTTATTAAAACGTAACTTCGAACGAGTGTACGCGGGGAGAGAAACGGTACACGTCACTCGTTGATTAATAATTGTGAGAACGTTGAAGCGGTCGTGTTGGCTTTTTTTATTAGTATAGATGATCGCATACCGACAATCCGATGAATAATAAGAGTTTGGATGGTGTTTTACTCGTGCAACGACGGACATTCGTGGCTCAATCTTCCTCGAGTCGGACGGGAGAGCATCGGACAAATGCCAGGCATCCAAAGGCCCTGACAAATGACTCTCCAACTTAAAGCAAAAAGGAACGCCGCCGCCGTCAGAATGGAGGCATTTATACGTCGATTTACTTCTTGTACGAGAATTATAATTAACCAATCGAATAAGTAATAGCTGCTCGTCGGCTATCCCATACTTCTTTGCAAGATGCTTCATTGTTCTCTACCGATGTCGCACGATGCATTTGACCAAACAACGTTTATCAAGTTACGCCGTTCTCGAGGTGTAACGCGGTTAATTGAACGCGTACCCATTCCGTTATGTCACCTCTGTCTTTCGTTTTCTTTCTGTTGTTTAATAGCAGAGTTTGACTCGACAACGTATCGGGATTTGTTCCATTTCTCTTTGCGAAGTGAGCGCGAGTTTCTCTAATTTATGAACAAAAACCAAATTTGAAGAATCGCTCTCGATTCTTTGCTACAATTCTGGTATAATTGATAGAAAATCCACTCGATTCCAACACGGAAAAGAGACAAAAAAGCCGTTGACACAAACAAACCCTGCAAAAGGAAAAACGAACGTTATAACGCGGACTAGAACGGGCAACGCACATAACGACCAGTGAAGTAGTGTATCGACATTAATCGCTAACAATCCGACAGCAACTGTGTGTCCCTCTCGGCTAACTGTAAAAATGTCCAGAGCACACGATATATATTGTAGCCGAGAAGCCATGTGAAACATTACTTGGTCTTTTCGCATGGCCGCAGTAACAACAAAAAAATTTATAGGAGAGTAACGATGTGCCACACGGCGCCGTTGCTGAAGACCTCTCTCTCTCTCTCTCTCTCTCTCTATGTCGATGTTACCCTGCCCCTCCGCCCCCCCCCTTCTCCAATGGCAGCTGAGAAAACCGGACACCACGAGGTGAAAGTTTTGCACGTGGACTGTTTGCTTATCGCGAGAGCAGTTGCGAGTGTTTTGATTGAACAGCAAAGGGTTCAAGAACTTCTTTGTTGATCTTCTAATGGGGCGTTCAAAAGTAAACGATCACGCTCGGATAGATCATCCGTGATAGGGGTTCCAACTCAAATATTCTCATCGAGAATACATCAATGTTCTATATGCGTATAGACATTGAAAAATGCTTCACCGTTTGACCATTAATGACAATTTACACGAGAGCAATTATTTCTGGTTAAATCAGGTACAATGTCTTTATTTGCCGATCAAATAATGCAACTTGAAGAATGCAAGCTTTTCAATTTGCTCGTTCTTATTCGTTGCTCGCGTTGACGCTGTAGTTTTAATAAGGAAAGCACGAACCCCATTCCGACACGACTGCAATTTATCGCTAATCATAAATCAATTACCTCGTGAGAATACTAAACTTACGTATGAATCCTACATTTCCCCAATGGAATACTTTAATCTTTTGTTATAAATGGTCAACTTTTAAATCGAAGGCACGTATTCAAGTTGAACGTTCGAAGTACAAATCGTTAACGTAATTTGAAAAAATCAAAAAACTCCCGCGTTCTAACGTAATTTATAAAATATTTCAAAAAAATAGGATGATTCAGCTTCGTTGTTCGCGCGAATGTTTCCTTATTGCGAGCTAAGATTTCAGGCCAAGCGAATAATTGATATAGCTTGATTATACATACTTTTGTCTCGTTCGACGCAATTAATATCAATGAAGAAAACAACATTGAATAGTCCATCGAGTTTTTCGGTGGCATAATTTTAATCCTTAAGTCGCGGAGAGATGATTGCAGCAACTGAAATAATGAACTATTTGTTTTTCCTCGCATCTGACTCAACTGAAGATGAGGCCGGAACGCATCAATCGTTGCTAATAATACGTCGAGGCGAAAAATAGTCGGTGAAGTAAGCGTAAAGCCTTCGTATACGATCGAGTTAAAGATTACGTAAAGCAATGTGTGTTTGTGTGTGTGAAGATTCGCGCGCGGCTTGGACAACCATTTAAACGCTTGCGACGTGGACGCATGCGCATTTGCATATTGAAAATAGCCCAGAGCCTACCTATACTAACGCCTCGTTTCGCTGCACTTTCGGTTGTTTAGGTCACTTCGAATAACGCTTCTGTGCAAAAGTCTATCGATAATAATTATTCTTATCCGCATTCATTAATAAAATGTGAAATCAAATTGCTGTGTGATCGATCGATTATTTATTCATTGCTGAGTACATTAATTTATTACTTGCCGATTGCGAATGACAAACATTCGCTACGTTTCATTAACACCCGTACAGTTCAATAGTCATCATTGAATGCTATTTCGCTGTGTACAAATTATTTGAAAACAAACGTTTTCCATACATTTTCCTTTTTCCTCGATGAGCTTTCGTATCCCTTATCGCAATCGTATTCCGTTTAAACACCCTCTACTGGTTACTCTACGGGCCATCTTAACGCACGGTACGGTGAATACTCCAGAGATGCTTAGAAAAATATGATTTATCGTAAAATTGACGCGCGAGGTCCTCCTAAGTAATCCAACGGATGAAAATACGATGAAAATAACGTCAAATCTTCTTCGGTAAAAAGTGCATTCGTTGAATTTTGAGCGTGTTACTTTTGCCATAGACTTTTAACGAAAGCGTTGTCTGTATTATATAGGTGAATTATATACAAGTACAATTTCATTGTGGAAAAAGATAAATAAATAACGCAGACGAGTTACAGATTATAACGCGTTGGTTTTTGGCATGATGCCAATGAAAAAATCAAAAAACGCCTCTCTTGATTGCCTCGTGACTCGTCTCTCGTTGTAGTCGTCGTCGTTGTCGTCGTTGTCGTCGTCGTCGTCGTCGTCGTCGTCGTCGTCATATTTGAACCAGGACAATAATAGGTTGTTTATACAGTGACGTTGACGTTAATAGTTCTATGTACTTTTTTCTTCTTCGCCGAGTGGTTTGCTTCCGGATCTGCTCATTGCGTCATCTCGAGCAATTCGTTTGCTGTGAATAAATAAATGTAACGCGTGATCATATTTTCCGGCAAATTTCAACATTATCGTTGGTTATACATTGATGTAATTGAAGTCGTTATTCGTTAAGCAGCTTCGATTTTTATAATCAGCGCTTGCTGTAATTTTGACTTTATAATAAACGTGAACAAATTGTAAGCAGTGAATAAATGTCAAATTTAGTCGAATTTTCGAACGACCGATAACACTTTACCTACAACTACGAGGCAAATAAATGTCCGATCGTTTGTCGAAACAAAGTACAGAGAAGGACCCAATAGCAGACTGAAAACCACGATAATCCTCCGAGGAAAGTAAAAAGCAACTTGTCGGCCGTGTTGCCCGTGTCAAGAATACGATTACGCAACGCGGAGAAGCCAGTGCTCGAAAACTTGACGTCGCATATATTTACCCAGGGTTAACAGAGGGTAATCGAGATAGTAGGCACGAGGAAAAATCGAGAGAGATTCGTAAACTGATTGGCTATCAGAAACAGACACGGGATCTTCTCGATGTGTCGGTAAAGCACAAAGAGGAGAGTAAGAAAAAGCACGAACACGCGTTCGCGGTAGATTTCTTTCGCCTTTGCCAAAACTCGACCCGAATGAATCATTGCTGATTTAAAAGGATATTCATTTCAATTGGAGCCGATATAAGCATAAACACGAAGCAAACTACTCACTTTTTACACTTTTACGCACACGTATGAACATTGCGAGGAGATAAATAATAATTTGAACTGGCCGTGATTGACACTAAAATAATTATTTCTTTATTCCAAGTCGAATGCAATTTTACTACAGGAGTGGCTCCTGCCATTCTTCTTGCTTGCTGGCCCTTGAGCCTTTTTCTTATCGCCGCTATTTTGTTCCTGTTCTGACTACGAGCCCTAGTCATCGCGCCTCTTTGATGTCGCTTCGACATATATCGTGTTGCTCGGTGCCGCTTTCTTAGTGCTATGATCTCTTTCTTTCTTACGATATTGTTCTAAATATTCGGTTGGTTTTATGTTTCAGGTGAGTTGTGTCGAAACGAAAACAAAGTATGTAACCTCTCACGATTCGCAACTCGACGGTAAAATACTGCAAACTGGTATAATATAACAAAACAACTTGCAATCCATTGAGCACGAGAGGTAGGCATTGTAATTAAATTTCTTTAATTTACATAAACAACGAGTGTACCGACAGTATGTGACGAATCGTCGGTTCTCTTTCGACGAACGAGCCCTTCCCCCTAATTTGAAAGCAAAAACCGACTGTTGTCGGTAAAAGAACATTCCGCTGGGCCCATTGTCGAGGAGTTGAACATATTTTAAGAGAGTATACGTCGCCGAAAAGCTCGGCTGCTGCTCTCTTCTCGCATACCGATTTAAATAACCGACGTCGCGCCCGACAAAACGCGAGGCTGAGAAGCACGTACGAGAAATAAAGGTCCGCAGAGCGAGTAGGAGAAGAAAAAAAGACCACTCCCTCGATTCGTCTTTGAGAGCTCCCTTCGTCATTAACTCGTACGATACTTTGTCGAACGTGTCTACAGCCTTCGTGACACGGTCGAGTCTCGGAAAAGGGTTAAGAATCGACAAACGAAATGCACTGACCCGTTTTACGGTTACTGTAAAAGCTGTCCGAGTTTCTTTTTCAAGTCTCTTCTCTTCCCTTCTCTCTAGCAAATTTCATATCGTCCGAATGCGCTGAAGCGATTTCTCTTTGAAAATGGCAGAACAAAAAATTCACACTAGAGCAAATACTGATAATTACCGAAGAACTCTATATCGTCTTTCGCACATGCTCTCTATCTTGTTGAAAGTGCAGAACTGATGGCTGCTCTTGTACGAAATGTACGACACGATGTCAGTTGACGCATTCTCTCGATCGGCATGCTAATGGTTTGTCATTGATCCGAGTGAGAGCGCAAAGGACGGAGAAAAAGCCTCCTTTCGGTTGCGTGTCCCCTCCCCTTTTGTACCTCGAATGCTACTTCTGCAGTTTGCTAGTTATTGTTTTTTTTCGTTTTTACTATTGAGGTCTTTGATTTTTATGCAACACTAATTATGTAACGAAATGGAAACACGTGCTTTTATTTATAAATGTCGGGTGAAACGTACAAAAAAGAGGGATTATTACGCGTGTAACAAATAGTTTTTCGCTGAAAATAATCAATTATACGGGGTGAGTGTACGCAATCAGGGCTCTGGATGTGACGTGCATGCAACCGATCCAAATCTAATTTATGAGGTCGACTCGGAAAGATAAGCATCGCTTGTTTCTCACTCTTCCAAGTCTCGAAAATCGTCAACTCTTTTATACAGTTGCACGAATGAAATCTAATCAAAATGTTTTACTAGACACCTTTCCTTATCTATCGGAACGTATCTTGGAAGAAAATTGATTATCCTTTACAACGAGAAATAAAAAAACAATTATTCGTTCCGAATAAAAATTAAATCTTTGCGTTAGTGCTTTCCAAGTTAGTAAAATTGAAAGCACTTGTCGGAACAAAACTCATCGAATCAAACAACAAAGTACGAATGAGATATCAAGCACCACAAATGTGTGGGGAGGAGAAAAAAAATAGTGTCTTGCGTCACCTTTGAAAAATAGCAGCGATTCTATCGAAGTACAAAAAAATAATACGCAACCGTCCGTGATTTCCTTAATGCCAGCTCACTCCCTCATCTCTTACAATACCAATCGAGCGATAAACTTTAGTAGTACCAGCGTCGTAAGCTGGTTGTTGTTTGTCCTTCGTTTTCACCCTCCTATCTTGAGTTGCCAAGAAAAATCTATCAAGGGTTGGTTGTACGTCGATTGTGTACAAGGAACAAGCGAAGATTTAGTCTACGTAAAAGTACGTCCATTAACATACCGAAAGTGAAATGGAAGAGTTTCGTATTAAAAACCTTAATATTACGGTATTGCTATCGTTGAAGAACATCGCATTCCTGTATCCGATGGCAAAATTTAATCAACAACCATTATCTAATAACGCAAGCATCCTTCAATTGGTGTATACCCAACAAATCGCAGATAATCCCCACGAGAAGAAGCGTGTCTAGTGTGTGATTCGAAACAGTCCCCGCCACCCAGTATAAAAGTGGCGTCGAGTAGTCGGGGAGCAGGCGTGCTAGATCGACCCGGGAAAATGGTACACACGCACACACACGAACAGAGCAATGTAGGAACAGATTCGTGCAACGCGAAAACAAAGATGTTGTGTGCTCCTTCTTCGTAGTGGGAGTAACCCGATCGATAGCCAACCTAGATAGAGGAGGATCAACAAGGATGAAGATAAGTGGCGACGCTACGCTAGCAGTGGATGTCGTCACCTTCGTTCAAAGCGTACAGCCAAGAACTACCACAGTGTTGAACTACTCGTAATCGATGAATTGTCACGCTTGAAATTGATTTCAGTGGCAATATTTTCCGATTTTTTTTACAAATTGTATCGTTGACAAATGATAATTTACAATCAAACGTTTTAAATACTAAAATAGTCGGCTTTAAACAGTAGATTAACGTTGTTGTAATCAAACTATAATACAAGAATTACAGTTGTAAAAAAAATCCATTAACTACGTCCGTGAGATCCGAACGTGAGATTCTCGTTCGAAAACCTTTCGTCTATCCATTAATCAAGTCTTTTGAATTTTCTCAACTATAACTCCGTTCAATTACAAAAAATTTGATTCGAATCTCATGGCAACTAGCTTGCGTCAAGTTAAATAAGACGCGTACATGCGGGATCGTCTTTTTTTTCGAGTGCTATCATAAGGGTTTACGATGTTCAAGTCGCCAAGGGCAATCCAATTGCACCGAGCAGCGACCAGCAGAATTTTTGGTTGAATAATGATTTATGATAAATGCTTGTCCAATCTCACTGAAAATTCGTTGTACGGCGTTCGTCGCGTTTCACCCTCCTCAAAAAATAGGTCAATAACAGTTAGTATGTAACATCTGCATTAAGTCGCGCTGAGTATCGATTTACGCGGACCGCGCTAATGCGCTTTGGCACTTTAACAAAAATAACGTCTTGCATTCGTCTATTGCAACTTTCTTCCGAGAAAATCTAGCGGATTATTATTATTACACGCTTACCTCATACGCGCAGGTCTATGAGAGAAGCAAAGAAGCGTCCGACAAATACCGAAATACCACAACGTAATATCCGTTCGTTGTTTTTTTATCCAGCTTGATTCACCTTCTTTTGCGAATCGTTGAGACAACGCGAACTCGTCATCACTCTATTGACTTGCTAATACATTTTATCCCTCGCTAAATCTCTCGCAACAATTATTTTAGTGTCTGACTAACTGGCACGTGGAAAGCTGTTCGTTCGCTTTCTTAAAAGCACGTTTAGTGGCTGCGTTACATTGGCATTTTTTTTAATTCTTTGCGGACGGACACGTAATCTATCGGCCAAAAATATCGATCCATTACGACTAGATTCTACAAAACATTTATATTTCAATTTGTCTATTGAGATCGCGAAAGCGCTTACGTATTTGTTGACCGAAAAAAAAAGAAAACGAGACTGCGCGTCTCGTACAACAAGGAAGAAATAGTTCGTGTCACTGTGTCAACATGATCGGTATAGCCGGAAGCTCCCAAAAACCACACAAGCATGAATTTTACACGGCCACAGACGACTATGTGTCGGTGGCAAGCAAACAGATGTCAGTTACGAATATTTTCGTTAAATCATCGTTGTATCATTCGTTTAGATGTGCCGTGTGAAAATTGGACGTTTTTGTTTGTTAGCACAAACGCGTGTTAACTTAATAGTTTTTGCAAGGCCGGCATAATGGAGACACAAAAAGTTTGTCGTTTCCGTTTTGGCGCCTGATTTATTTGTCGTGAGACTGTGCTTCTCGGTAATGGCTGTTATAAATTCATTCGACGTTACTTTCTTTCTGCGATCTCGAATTAAATATAGATTTATTAAAAATATCTCTACGTGTATTTTGAATTTGATTTTTCTTGCTTTTGAGCCCAATTAGAAAGTAGGTCACTTTCTTGCGCGAATGCGTGGCTAAGTACTGATCCGACGCCTCGCCTGAACGTTCAATGATCTCCAATCAAAAAAATGCGTTCTCGCAGTGACAGCGATCTTCTCGTTAGGGGGAATTGGCATTGACCGATTATAAGCATTGGCTCTATTAAAAAGCAACCCACCAAAATAAAAGTTTCAAGTCCATAGTGCGTTACTACACGGAAAAGGTCGCCCACGATCGATTTGAACAAGGGAATTGAAGGTACAGATTGAATGTACGTGCGTCGAAAAGCGAATGCCCATTAGACTGGGCTTTTTCGGGTGACGCTGTCGGTAATTGCACGAACTCGCAACTTCTGCAGTGTGGAAATAGGCCGAGTATTTCTAACGCTCTTTAGAATGAAATTCTTACCGCTGCATTCACTGCTTGTGAAATGCTTTGCTGCTGTTCTTTTACGTCGTCATAGTATTCACCGTGCGTGATCCTTCGATGGTGTATATCGGTATGGTTGGTCATAGATGCTGATTATCGTAATATAGAACTTGATTTAACATGAAAATCAACTGATTTTTCGACGCCTAGTTACTACGACACCACAGATTTATCGAAATTGAAATCGCGGTGTAAAGGAACGATTGTTTTTATCGAAGTATCGCTCTTCGCGTGCTTTTAAATACAAGAAGTCAGCCTAGTCTTGTATCGAAAAGCGAATTCCATTGCTGAATAAAAACAGAATCCGCATTTTGAAAATAAATTACACGAATTAAATTCTTCGAGAGTTTTTATGATAAAAAAATCTCGTATTGTTGCTATTACTACGATTTTGACTCACCGGTATTTATTAATTACGTCAATCGTCGTATTAGAGCAAATAAATTGTACGTTGCACGAACGAGATGCCACGCCGATGACTTGATCGTTTACAAATCACATTTCCATCGATGCGTTCTCTTACGGTATATTTGTATCGAGCGATTACGTATGTACATTCCGCAAGCTCTCAGTATCTAGTAAAACTGTCCACGAAAAAAACAGTTTACACGAGTGGATCCAAAAATATTTGCTCTCAACCTTAAAGGCATCGCGATAACTCATCGAGTAGCGAGTACGGGACGGCTAAAATTAAGAGAATAAGAATCGAAACTATAAAAGCTCTTTCTCCATCTGGTATAGCCGGACGGTATAGATGGTAAAGCACCTCGACCTGTTCTCGCTCTTTTGCATTGCCAGAAGGTCCTATAATTATAAGTAAGAACTTTGTTGGCCTTGTGACATCGCTCTTAAACAGAAGCGCGTGTGTTACTTTGTTTGGATCCGATACTATTCCTCGATTACGAACAATACTTAAAAGAAGATGTTTTTGAGGAATTGGTTGCGCGGTTGAGTGGTGCGGCTAAATGGTGCGGCTAAATGGTGCGGTACATGGAAAGTGTTTTATTCGAGAAGCACACCATTCGTTTTCATTGCGATAGTCGAGTCACATAAATCGTAACGAACGAGTATCTACTAGAATCGTCAATCGCATTTTCCAAACGAACCAACCAACGTCGTTTCCTCCCGCATAACTCGTGTTCTGCTCGAATCGTAAAAAAGGTAAAGGTAAAAAGAGGCGCTTCCTGGATAGCGATACGAGAAAAGTCTATAGAGCAAGGGGTGCGGCACGCATATATAACGATGAGCGTTCATGGTATACACACGTACACTTTGCAACCCTTTCCGTGAGCAACAGCAGAGGTAAATCCACGAACGAATAATTAACCCCAATGTTGTGTAATGATCGAAGCTTTGCGTGCTACACGTGTTGACGTAACGGCACGCGAGGAAGGCTCCATTGATACGTGACTGCTCTCCTCGGCTTATTGCCCTAAGAACATCGGACCATTGATATATACACACGACGATTGATCGACTGGATTCCTTTGGAATTCGCTTGGATAATACGCCAAGTTTGCGTTTGAGATAATTTTGTTGAAGAAGACCGTATACGAGCGACGAGATGAGACGTTTGTGTTCACGATTTTAAGCACGCCTCGACGATGTAAGATGTATACACAGTGCAAGCAACCATGATCACTGATGGTTTTAAAATGTATTTGACGTGATAATGGACATGTCCGTGTATCTCGCGTGATGATATCGCTGTACGTGTTATATAAATCGACCAATTGTATTGGTTGAGGATTACTCATTGGATTCCTTGCATTATTGAAACCGAGAGGCTTTAATAATGCTTTACTTTGCTCCGTTGTACGTCTTGTCGATTGTTTCGCCGATGGACACGGCATAAAACACTTTGTCGTTCAATTGATGTGCATTAAATAGGAATCGACTTGCAATTAGTTACAAGGCCAATTGCTCCGACTAAAATTTTTATACGCGGAATAGAAAGATACACGCGCGCCTTTCCGACTATTTGTTGACCGCGAAGCTTGTAAGAAGAGCCTCTTGGGGTTTTCAATAATTTATCGACTTCTATTCTCGAGTAAATAAACACTTGCGCGTGCCGATTACGTATCGCTACTGGGAACGACAGTTAATTGCCAATGCAAATTTTGTTCGTTTACTCCCGGGACGACCTACGGCAAGCGACGCATAACGAGAGAGGCATCGAGAGAACCGCCTTGCAAATAAATTAGAAACGGCATAAACCTATCGCGCGAGACCTACAAACCGCAAACGTGGTCACGAACGCTAAAAAAAAAAAAGAAAAAGAAGAAAAAAAGAAAAAAATCGGCTTACGTGTGTCACTGAAATTTACGTTGAATGCAAAGTGCGTCGTTTGATATCGATGCGACAGAGACTGACTCATCGCTGACTCCGGAAAAGAGCCCCTTTGAAAAACCTCTTATCTGCACTATGCCGTCGTGGACCGCGATAAATTCCTACCTGCGCACCGAAGAATTTCAGGAAGATACAAAAGGTATTTTGAGAGTTTTACGATGATGCTGGTAACAAGGCTTTTTAGCTTTTATTTCCCTCACTAAAAGTACCAGTGGATCAAATAGGATTTCTTTGTTTTTTTACTACTTTCGTTTTTTTCCAATTACGAGTGTTGGGTATAGCTAGTTAGCGGAATGCGAATCATTCGTCATTGCGATGTTTGCTTAGGCGCCAAGAAAAAGACAACGTCGAAAATTGCTGTGAAAATTTGTGGGAGGTATCTTGGAAAAGTAACACGCGCAGTTGCAACCTCGTAAAACCGCGAAAGGACGCGCGAAATTCGTTATTAAAGAGATTTAAAGAGATCGTCACAGTAACACTACGGCACATCAAAGCAGCCTTTAATTACGTGGTCCCGTATTAATTACTTTACGATCAAGCGACATCACGTGGATAGATGCGCAAACAACCAATAGACATGCTCAACTTGAATCGAAGCCTGGAATCTCGCAAATGCACGTACGTACGCTCGGCGCAAAGCGCCGTCACTCGAAACGAACGCGTATAAGCCGTCTAATAAGCAACGAGGGCGTTCGAGAAAAAGACAAAAAATCCAACTGCACGGTTTAATTAGAAACTTGCACGCGAGCAGCACGATAAAAAAAAATTGATGTCATGGGATTTGGGTCAACGTCCAGCAAATGTCGATCGATTTCGCCCCTCTTTGTGGCATGCCCACTGAGCGTCGCCGTAATCTTTGTTGGCCGATGACCTTCTATTTTAACATTGAATCATTCATGAAATATCGTGCCGCATGGGCTGCTACCAGTTTTTCTGTATTCCGTACACGTGTTGTTTTCTTTGGCTCTTTGCTGCTGCTGCTTCTGCTCCTCGCGGACTTATTAATTGCGGAGTTGTAACGTTCTGCAAGCTTCTTTGTTTCACTGGAAAAACGTTCCTTTTTCGGTATCCCATCCGATTCGTCGATTACCGGTACAGCGATGCGTTCGTTTTCTTGACTTGTCCTTTTGTTGTCGATCTATTTTGATGAAGGATTTTTTGCAACACTTTGCTTGCCTGATAACGCTATTACTCCAAAATTAGGCGTAAATCTTGTACTTAATGCTTTAAAATGATTTAATTATTATAGGCTTAGGCTCTTTTCAAAGACAATCCATCCTTTGAACGTTTACGAAAGCAATATTCAAAAGGCACCCCACTTCAAAAATATCAATCCACGTACATTTGCATAGAGGGCAAGGACGATTGAGGCATCAACGATACGACAACATCGTTGGCACTCAAAAATAATAAACTCTTTTCCGTTTCGCCGGTGAAAGCGCAATCGCAACGCCTATTTTTCTCGAACGTTGAGCCGAGGCCCCGACGTAAAAAAAGGGCGCGATGGGTGTTCGCTTTTTCTTCCGCACAGCCCATTTTCCGCAAGGCAGACGCGCACACGCGATGCAGGGGCGTGGCGCCTATTTATCAATATGCTATACGTGTGTGCGCGCGCGTGTATACCTTCGCGTTATCGTGCCGCGTTTGTTTTTTTCTTTATTATTTGCCGCGTCGCTACACGAGTTATTTCTTTACGAGGGGTTCGGGCTGTGCGGCGAGTCGCTTGACGTTCATAATTTGGGTCACGGATACGGCAGAATTTTCCAGCTTTTAATGCTTTATTCGCGCGTGAAGCATTCTTAGCTGGCAACTATCGAATAATCGCACGATGAAGGATTGCCGTTTTAGTTTTTTTATAGAACGAGAAAAACAGAGTTTACGACAGGAGAAAAACAAAGCGGGCTAAGTTGTGGCAATCGTTAAAATATTCATAGCAATGTTGGAATAATCCAAGCATAAAATCTAGATAAAGATGAAATTTATTTTAAAAAATTACGCATGACTCTTGAAAATAACAAGTGGGAATAAATTTACGTTAATTTACTATGCTGTAGGTATAAAATGCAGTATTAACGTAGCGAACGACCCTTCTCGAATTCTCATGGAAAATAAATATGAAAGTTTGTTCCCATTATGAAAATACGAACAATTGTTCCATGCTGCCCGCATGAAGATTTACCGTAGCGACAATGTTTTTTCTTATACTTTTGATCGATGTTTTTAAACAAACTCGTGATCAAGTACGCAGATAACGAGGTTGATCGATCAGCTAAAGAGACAAGATCGTGTTTCATTTTTTTGCTATAATCAGCTTAATCATATTTCCTAGGATGTGCTTTTAACAAGCCAAAAATAAAAGCTTTTCGGGAATTTTATCGAGGGTGTGGTGTGTTACCTTGTCGAACGCGGCCTTCGTTCTTCCCTTCCCTTTTTGTGATTGTAATCGGAAAAGTGATTATTCGTTCCGGAAGAGTCTCTGAAAATTGAGCCAGCAATGACAGGAGGGGGAGCATTTCGTTTGTTTGGCTTTCGTATACAAGCCAACGCTTTGTCTCAATTGGGTCAGTTTTACAAGTTTATTACAAGGCTTTCCTGTTCTATTTTCTTCGTATCCTACTTCATTTTTCACGAAAACGATTCCAGCATTTGTTCGTCAACTTGTCGCATAACATTGTACGTTTGTGCGAAAAATTGACAAATATCTGATTTACCGACGAACAAATGTTTTTATTACGTAATCGCAATATCAGAGGCGTTGAAAAAAAATTCCGTTTCCAGAAAACATAGTCTCTCTCTCTCTCTCTCTCTCTAATTTGCTCTTTATAGACGTCACAAATGGTAGTTTAACCTGGAATTATGTCTAAAACTAGTGAAATACCGTAATTTATTTTAGCATTTTTTCTTTTAATCTCAATATTATTCTAATTTTCCCATGCTTGTACATCAATCACCCTCGGCAAGTAACCTCGTAACGTAGCCAACCAACGCTCTTAGCCATCGTGGCAACGGAGTCGTAAACCAACACACGATTCTTACCATCCCCCTTTGTAAAAACAAAGAAAAGTAGAAAAATGTATACACCTACGAACGCTCGTACGCGTATCGCTCGAGGAAAAAGAAAGTACCGAAAAGGGTTGATCGTACGGCAACTCGTCGGGCAGGAAGTGACGATTAAACGAGGGGCAGTAGCAGCATCGGCAGCAATAGCGGTAGTCTCTTTCTCTCTGTTGGTCGCGCGTGTAATATATTTTTAGCTATGCGCGCACCGAAATCGGGCGCGGTCCACAAATCTAATTTCAACTCTAGCGGCGTCTGCGGCGACTGCGGCGACTGCGGCTTCTACTAACGCGGAATTTCGGGCGCGGGTTCACAGACCTTCCGACGAGGCGTCATGGAACAAGACGCGCGTATTATACTTATTCGACGACGCACGTATGACAAACAGTAAAGTGGAAATTCGCGGAGCCCACCAACTACGAATAATATCGTTTTTATCACGTTTCTTCGAAAAGAATCGACGGAAAGGTAATTCGATCTACGTCGCTGTACTCCCATACCGCCCGAAGAGTCCTCGGGCTCTCCGAAAATCCTGCAGTTTCGAAAAAAGGTGGAAACAAACGATCAAGGTGTCGAGATAAATTCGAGCAATTTACAGAACAATTATCGAGGGTTTTCAAATAACCGCAAATCGAAACAAGCCAATATATCGGAAAAAGAGGTGCGCTTTCGTTGAACTGAACGCGGTGTATAGTATCGAGCATAATGGAAAAAGCTATCGACCTTACCGAGCAACACAATGTAACGCGTAGAGAGAAAAACAACGGCGCTCGTGAACGTGAAAGCTTGCGTAAGCCGATCTTTTCCATTGTCAAAACAAATCAGTTGCGCCTTTGCCTGGAGTGATAGACAAAGCTCTATACATGATGTATCACTCGACCCACGAGTTTTTCTCGGATATTTATGAACAAGCTCCCGTAAACTACTTTCGTGCTTCTGATGCAATTCGTTCAGCGCAACGAATTGCTCGGCAAGACGCTGTCACAAACCAGTCCCTGTGCGTTTGCTTAGTACGACAAGTGTCGCGTGTTTGCAATATATAACGGTGAATTTGCATAATTCCAGTATGGGCCAAGCCAGCCAATAAAACTGCCGACGATAACGATTACCAAGAGGATGACATACAAGAGGACAAAGTAACCGACTACGACGATGACTCTACTTCGTCGGGCCCGGCAGTCGTATTGTCCAAGCCCGAAACACTGTTCGTCCAAGCCGGCGCAAACGTATCTCTGCCGTGCGAATTTCTGAATGCAGGTATAATATCGCCAAGTTGTGTAATGTTTGAAAACGACACGATTGACATTGCGAAGAAATAAAAGTGAGTGGCTAAATTGTCCTCTAAAAACAGAGTCGTTGGTGATCGAATGGAGAACAAGTTCAGACCTCGAGCTGTACGTGGACGCAGTGAAGATGGTCCAGGATTCACGTATTCATCGTGGCGAAAACAACAACAGTCTCACGATTAGCAACGTTAGCTTGCAGGACACCGGCGAGTACAAGTGCTCGGCGTTGAGCACGACGCCCGTCGTGATCGTGCACAAACTGTTTGTTCTGCTCGACGACAATCAAGTGAGAGTACTGCCAAACGAAGAAAACGACGTAATTCAGGACACTTCGCTTACCCTCACGTGTCTAGTTGGCGGAGGTCTTAAGCCGACTTCTATGTACTGGTCTCGCGAGGTATGTATTACAAACGTTTTACGCGCCGTTGACGTAGCTTGGCGATTCTTCCGAAGCTCGCTTTATAACGACCTTTCCACGTTGCAGGGTATCCGATTGAAGAGCGAGAAAATCGAGTTCGACGGACGCATACGTGCGGTTTCGCTCCCAATCAAGAATGCCACGAGGCACGTCGCCGGTGACTACCAGTGCGGTGTTGAAATTGGAGCTGCCGTTCCTATCATCAAACACCTTAAATTGCGAGTTCAACGTGAGTTCGTCCACGCGACTTAAGCAAATTCAATGCGTTGAACGACAGTTTTTAAAAAATCGGTAAAAAATGGATATACGTGTTAAAAAATACCTACCGATTGTACACAGACGCACCTGAGATCGAGTACGACAAGGAACGCGTGGGTGAACACATGCATCACATCAGCCACTACGTGACATCGATCGGAGCCGATATCAACATCACTTGCTTGGTTCACGCTCACCCGGGTGTCACCAAGCTCAACTGGGTCCACGATGGTTCTATTGTCAATATCGACAACTACCATTACTTCAAGAACGACATTGTACGTAGTCACCATGTACTTGGCATCAAGAACGTTACTAAAGCCGATTTGGGATCATGGCATTGCAAAGCCTACAACGCGCTGGGCGAACGCGTTGGTCCTGAAATGATCGTCAGCGACGCTCCTGGAAAGCCACGCTTCCAGGTCGGTGAAGTCGTCAACGACGCTATCAAGTTCCATTGGAAGGCTATCAGCTACAAGCCCATCAAAAGGGCCGAGGTGCGCGCGAGTCAACGCTCTTTGTTTTTCCAACAATATCAATAGTCATTTTCATTTTGATTCTTACCATTCGTTTGCAGTTTTTGTACCGTAAAGAAGGCGAAGACGACAGCAAATGGAAACAAGGTAAAGTTGACGTATTCTTGGGTATCGGTAAGGAATACGTTATCGTGACGATGCTCAGCGGCATTGAGCCTGGCAAGTACGAAGCCAAAGTAAGGACGAGCAACGACGTGAAATATAGCGATGGACCCAACGTTAAGTGGGGACCCTACTCCGATATCAAGAAATTCGACGGAGGTATGAGATATTTTTATTGTTTTACCCGCCCTCGGTTGATTTTTCACTGTAAATTGCTGATTTTTTTGTCGATAAACGACAAATTTCATTTGGACGAAAAGAACACGATCTATTTCAAAGTAAAAGCAGCCGAAAATTGTCTTAGATGTTGATGCTTGAACGATACGATGAAAAAAAGCTCCTAATATTATTAGTCTTATTTACTAAACGATGTTTCTTTTTTTGATTTTTTCAGAATACGGAAAAACCGAAGCGTCAAGTAAGTTTCTTGTCTTTGTGACGTTGTTATAATGAAATAATATGCAAGTCTGCGAAAACTAATGATCCAAAAAATTTGTAGCATCTCAAACAGGATCGGCAGCGATCCCAATATCAAGTATGACGTCACTTTTACTCATCATGGTACCACTGGCTTACGCGTGCCTTTAATTCGTCAATTCTGTTAATTCGACATAGGTGAGCAACTCTTTTTTTTCTATTCAAAAACGCTTCTTACTCTGTCTAAACTAACGAATCGGTATTATTACTTTCACAGGTACATAATTTTCAGCCAAAGCGTTCACCAGTAGACCTCGTGATAATCTCACAAGTACACAAATCGCAACACGCACGATAAAAATGACAAACTGTAGCACGTCAGGATAAGAAGCATCTATCTTTCTCAAACTCGATTTTCGACAAAATTGGATCCAGCGTTGCGCTTTGCGCACTCGAAACGTCTCATAGAGCCAAAGACGAGCTTTATTTCGCTCTCTTTTATCTATAAACGAGGCTCGTCGATCGAAGCAGCTGTCGGCGCAAGTCATAGTCGCAAGTGCAACTCATTCTTAGTATTTGTTGAGAATGCGCGAGTCTGAGAAACTAGAAGCTTCGAGATTTCTATCTTTACGTTGCGATTAGCTGTACACACAATTTTCTGTAATCGCATTGCCAGGTGAAATATATATCCTCGTGAGATTGCTATTCGATAGTCAAGAGAGCACAGAATCATCGGGATCTTTTGTTAGTTTCAAGTTTTCCATTTCCGTGACAGTTCGGCAGAATACATAACGGTAGATTCAGCTTATTTAACATCGAGTAATGTTCGACAAAAGATGGCACGATATTCGCGATGATTTCATAAGGTGCCTTAAAAATGTTCACACTGACAATGCAACGTTCACATACAATATTCTACAATTTTACTCCGTACGCTTGACTTAGCAGGATTTTGTATAACAAATGAATAGAACATGTGAGAGATGACTGCAAATAACATTTTAAAAGTGTATATTAAAGTATTTATCGCCGTGTATAAATATTATTTAATGACGCGATTATCAACTGTTATTCATAGTCATATTTCGATTTTGGAGAAAGTTTTGAAACTCTCGCGTGGAAAGGGAAGGAGCAATTTAGCTTTCTTTTTCCTTGAATCGTAAAGAATTCACTCTTACAGAGCGAACGTTGTAGAGTGAAAATCGACTTCAAACCATTTGTATTCATTCGTCATTGCAGAAAATGATATATTTCTATTCATCACGAGTCTCCTAGGTGTGCCATTTTTACGTGTGCGTTTTGTTAGTGGGAGGTCATGGAGGTGGTAGAGTGACAGAGCAACAAAAAATTAAGAGAACGAAGTAATAAGAGCATTTCAATTTTATGGAATTACGAGTATAAGATATATAAGAGATATTCTATATATTATATATTTTAAATAATTTATATACAGAACGAAAACACAAAACGGCATCATCGCTCGACGGATAAGTATTCACCCTGTACATGAATAAGTCAAACGCAGATATATACACGATTGATACTATAATTTATTTTTGTATGCTTGACTTACGGAAGGAGAAGTCTGTGTTCGATGTTGTTAGGACGCTTTTGCATTGTACTACAAAGTGAAATGGTAACGCCTTCGAACGACGTTTCTTCTTCTTTTTTTTTCTTTTTTTTTCTTTTTTTTTAATATTTTTTTAACTATCATAACTTATTTTGGCGAGTTCAGAACTTTTCGTAATCAGTGCAAACGTTTTATCGGTTCACTTCATCGTTGGTTTTTGCTTAGGTGTTTTCTGAAAGATGGTCTAAGCGCGCTTGCGTGAAACGCCGAAATTCGATTCTTGAAATGGAACAAAATTGTAACAATTACAAATTGATACTTCGAAATGAACGTAGCATGTCAAACTGCCGATTCAGTCGATTGGTTGAGAAAAAACGAAAATAAATGCCGTAAATAAACGAAGATTGTGTAAAACAGAAATTGAAAGTGAAAATGTTCGAGTTCGGTAACGAAAGTGCAGTAATGTAACATAAAATTATTTTTAAAACTATTACTACTATACACATTATACGATTTCTTAAATAGTAGACGAGTAAATATATAATATACGTTGCCTAAGATAGACATACCTATTATAACTATAACTGTACGATTGTCAAGAACGAATGTGTGTTATAATAATGTGAATACGTGAGACATATGGAGCTCGTTGATGGCTAGCGCGATATGCGTCTTATTATTATTGTATTAATAAATTTAGGATTTATTTGAAATAGTTCTCCACTGAAGATATTTTTGTATGAAGATGACAATATCTCATCCTACATCCCCAAAGAGTTCAATTAGGTTATCCGTTATCCACTATTGTCCTACCTCTTTACGTTCAAAATATTTACTTCGTCCGCATTCATATTTGTTGACAACTTACAAAAACAACAACTTTTCAAACAAAAATATATTTACTGGGATTTATGAATTAGTAAGCAATCAAGCATTTTATTTTCGTTATGCTCGAGGCCTGAACATCGCGAGTTATAGGTAACGAAGCCTTAATTCCTTGCGTCCATTATGATCTTTAAACATTGTGTAAAGACACTTAAACTTTGTATGGCGTCGAACCTTAAAAGTGCAAAATTATACATTTTTGAAACGAGAAAGATGTGATTATTTGACGATGAGCAATTGGGAACTTCTGGAATATTGGAACGATTGTTGCAATTACGTATTGCAGATTGCAAAAAGTCGATTTTTTAGAAAAAAAGAAGAACGTTCGGAAAGGAAAGAGCGAATTTGCTGCATAATATAATTGTGGCGTGCGCTAGAGGAATTATTTTTATTGCGTATTGATGAGTATGTGGTATTTTTCTTTTTTCGTCCCTTGAAGATGCAAGAGAATCACTAATATTCTTTTTTTCCTAGATTTTTACTTGCAAACTTCTTTGTGTAATGTCAATACAATCTGTATAATCTTGTAAAATACGCTTATACATACTTTTTTTTGCTATGAAGACTTCTGTGGAATGTTACAAGCCACTGCCATCGACATGTGGTGCAATGAACGAGCTTTTATCGACGTACTTTTGTTTAGCTCGTTAGAAATAGGCTAACAAACAGTATGGTAAAATTTGTGTCTTAGTAAAGTAATAACACAATGGAGAATTTCATCAAACGATAGAAAAATCTTTATTAACTGCTTTGCAGTTTCCAATTTACAAAAGTACAGCTTGACGTTGCCGTTGCCTTAATGTTTATAACTTGTACAATCACAGAACAATGTAAAATATATATTATGGACATAAGATCTTTAATTTCTTTTCCACATGTATCCCTCCATATTTACAGTTATCCACACGTACTTTTAGTAATCGATGGCACATCATTCCAATTTTTAAATGCATCTTTTAACATTTTTCGTAAACAATCTACCAAATAGTACTAGAAGTATTGTTATCTGAACTCGCGAAAAGAAAGACATTTTTATTTTGTTCAATACATGCAATTTTCTAAGGAGCGCCAAGTGTATAACATGTGGTCAAGTTATGTCTTAAAAAAATATTTTCGTGGGACGTAATATAATTTTCGTAACGTGACAAATTCAGTTAAATATTATTTCGTTTACTTTATACAATTAATCCAACTTTGAAATATTAAAAGTTTTATTCATAAAATGTAAAATACTTTTCAATATATATATCGAAAACCTTAAAATTGTCAATAAATATAGTATACAAATCTACATTGGAAGCTTACTGAGTAAAAATACTGAACTGCAACGCTTTTTTACAATCAACTAGAATTCGGAAGAATATCGACGTTGTCAACGCTTATTGGAGTTGTTACATTCATCAATGTAACTGTTTTCATGGTTGTTTTATTATCAATGGTTAGCTTTTCGTATCTTTTTTCTTCGTTGTTCTGCAAAAACTTGCAGCATATAAGGTACCAAAACTTTTGTACAAGATTATTCAAAATACCTAAAAAAAATATTTCAAAATAAACTATACGGAGTTGGTAATATTATGTATAATAATAATATACCGAACACGTGGAAACTGCTGCGTGAACATGAATCCAAATTACTTACCATTAGTTACGAAAATACAACCAACCGTTGCACTTAATCTAATAAGAAATTGACCAATTGAATCGCGTTCCTGACTGACTTTAACTTTTAATGCACTTATGTCGTATTTGAAGTAAATTCCAGGTAGTTCGTGCCTTTTTGCTGTGGAAACAGGTCTTTCGTGATCTCTTACACTGTATTGGTAAGTTTTCGACTTTTGCATCAACATGTCTATGTCTGTAGGTACAATTTCAATAAAATATTGATACATCATTTTATCTGGAAATCACAGAAGTAATATAAATAACATTGTCAAAAAATTTTTAACGTTCCTATGCCTATTCAACGTACGATGCGTTGAAATTTTTTCATCGCCCTCCAATGGATGGATTATTCCTGGACTAGGCTTCCCAAAAGAAAAGCGATTAATTCTGTGAGTGAAGTTGTATTCCTTATCGCTCATATGTAATGAAATATGAACGTGGCCTTGTGGAAGAGCTATAGATTTGCTAGCAGTTATATGAAGGTTTCCTGCTACTTTATTTATATCTATACTGCCAAAAATTCTGCATGCGTCAAATGCATAATTAGGCTTATAGTCTCTGAAATAAGATATCGTGTGTTCAAAATAAGTATCCAAGTGTGTTAATACTTCAGTATGAAAGTATTCAATTATTTATCAAGTTTTAGACCTTTCTGGCATCTTGGAACTTGAAAATGTTAACTGATTAGATTTCCATAAAAGCTCATGAATAGCGTGATATTCTTCTCTAAAATACGAGTTCATATGCTTCAATGCTTCAAAATGAGCCCGCTGATCGGGTGTTAAAGACCACCAAGTATCTTCCGAATTCAAACTCTCTGTAGTCAACGAATGCTCATTAGTAGAGTCTAGAATATCAGCTCCGATTCTAGCACACGGCATAGCTATAGTCAGATCAATGTTCATCTGCAAATGACTATCGTGATCCGTATCTGGTTCAAACTTAAATTGCAGCCTACTATCTAAGAAATATTTGGTCTCGGCGTAAATTAGATAAATTATGACGCATACGCTAACTATTGAGACTGAAAGACAAAACAGATTATTTATTGTCGATATTCTAATTTGAACGTACAAGTTATATCGAAATGGAAAACTAACATGTTCCTCCCACAGCTGATTGCTTCCTATAGTCATCAGGAATTTTTGGAAATGCATCGAGTTCCTTCACAGTCTTAATAATATTCCTTTTTCGTATCATGATTACCCAAAATTAAAATAATTACTAAAACTGTGAAAAGGGAAAAATAAAGAAAAATTACTACAGTATTGTTTACAGTTCACATGCAGATTTAAAGATTCATTTCGTCTTTTGCGAAAATTACACTCGCATTGTCGAATAGAAAAAAGAAAACAACGAAGTTTTATCAACACACGATGTATTAGAGTGTATTATCGTAACGATTAATTTCACAAGACAGTTGATTAAAATATCAAAACAAAGCAGACGGAACGACGGAATTAAAGCCGGAAATGCATTTCGGCAAGGTTAGGTCTATTCGCCTCTCAAAACGATATCACTCCAACACAACGTCATTATCCACCCCAAAAAAAATCAATGTATTTACATAAATAATGCGATGAAGTGGATACCCAAAAAAAAAACACGTAAAAAGTAGATAGGTTTATCTTGCGATGCGCTCCAAGTGCGCGATGACAAACCGCGACATTTTTGTTCCACGTGTGCTGCCGACTGCTTTTATTTTCTGGTAGCGTGACGCCCTCTCGATTCGTTTCTGCGTTGCTTATTCGAAAGGCCGCGTCCGCGAATCCCGAACGCCCACGCGCAAACTTAGCGAATGTTATTATTAAATTTGCCGTGGAAAGTTACGTTTTTCATCTTGACGCAAGATCTTTTTCAAGTTTCAATATGACGCATGTTTACGTTTATAGATCGCATCTGTCGGCAAAAATATGCGAAAAAATATACGTATATATACGTCGCAACGTGTACAAATACGTGTTTTGTTGCAGATTTTAGGAGACTCGACAACGTTTTGAAAAAGCCGCGTTTTGAAAAATTGTCGTTACCGCGACAACGAAACGCAAATGTAAAAATGCCAGAGAATCAAATCACCTCTATTTCTAATTCGTCAATATATTAGATGCTTGCGACGATAGTCAACATTTTGCAAAAAGTTCTTCTGATCTCTTTGCAATGTTAAATCAAGTCCCCAATCGATGGGTACGTTCCAAATACGAATCGATAAAGTACGCGTTGCATTTTCATTTGATGCAATTACACCTACGCAAAATAACGTATCGAAGCATTATTACTACACGTTCCATAAGCTGCAAATATTTTATAACGGGTAGTGCTTTTTCAAATGCAATATCGTTTGTTCGATCTCGTAAAAACGTTTATTCAACCCAGTCTACGCGTCACTTTAGAAATCGCGCAAATTTAAATATTTCTATGAACAAATGTTAGGCAACTTCCAATCGCAGATTCGTTAGCGTATCGTCTGACGTGGTATATGTGTATGCGTTGGAAAAGAAAACTAACGTGGGGAAACCATTAAATCGTTAAAAATCTTACAAAACATGGTGTACCTCCGTAAAACAGACGCGCTTCGCGACTTCTCAAGTTTCCTCTTCCGAATTTGGCTCTTCCTCTTGTGGACGACACACTCGCGTGCGGAAATGCAATACGAAACTAGTGCAACAGCGTGTTGTACAGCGCATAGCTCGGTCGTACGCTACGAAGAGTCATCGACCCGCACGCGACGTCTGCCTCAAAACCGAGATACCGTGACATTCAATTTTTCCGATCATTACGTTGTGATAAACTCTTGCGATTGCTTTTGACGAGAGTTTTCTTGAAAACCGACAATAATTTGTATTCCTGTCGACGAGAATCACATTCTATCAATGGAAACTCAGACTGGCGAATTCGTAATCGTTAAATCTCGTGAACGCGAAAAAGTTTGGACAAATGGCCTTGGCTCTCCACCAACTCATCGTCGCTTTCTCAAATAATCAAATAATTGTCAGCTACTTGGATGCTCCTTCTCCCGCGAATACCGCCCTGATCCTCTTGCCAGATCCGCCAAATTGTTAACTCGTTCGGGAAATTCCGCTACCGGCAAAAGGCTCCGAAAGTTTTAAATATTAATTCGTTGTTGCATCTGCGACGATATAATTCTACCGTTTTATCGATATTTTTGAAAGTGACCTTCGCGATCAAGTATTATCATTTCTATTAGTCTCAATTATTATTACGTATAAATGTTTCTTAATTATTTTGTTATCGGATAAAAGCCGACAACAACACGTTTATAGCTATGGATAATGGCAGTCGATATTTTTATCTCAAAATTAATAACGTAGTATTCTAGATTATCAGTTCTCCTCCAATCTCAATCGTAAACGGAATACTTATTTTAATAGGCTCAACGAATTATTTAAAAAGAGATTTTCTAAATCAACCGACAAAAATTTGTTGAAAAGAACAATTATAATTAATCAAGTTGAGTTCGTTTGAGTAATGGACAAATTTTACGTACAATGTCATCGGCTCAAATATGACTAAAGATTACGAGGAATCGAGTGACCCGTGAAAACGTACCCTCCTCAACGAGGCAGAATAGACATGTTTTCCAAGTTCACGAAACTCAAGTTTTACAACCTAACACGTCAAACCATCTTTTTCCAATTTCCCAATTTTCCTTTCACGTTTGTACGACACGTGAATTGATGTATTTTTCTAGTGATTTCCAAATAATTTTTGATGCTAATTGCTTTGGAATATACGTAAATTTCACGTCAATCGGTAATTATCGTTCTCTGGTAGTTGCGAACAGAGTCCGGGCGCGTTGGTCCATAAAATTGCAATGTGTTTTCAAATAAAAAATTCGGATTTTAATTTATTTAGATGTATAAAAATTCAGTGAATATTTGATTTCTAGCTCTTTTGCTGGAATTCGAATGATTTTTAACTTGTTACGATTTGTTTGCGTACGTGTAATTGTAGTTCTAACAAATCCATAATGTTATTACGCGCTCAAGTTGTAACACCCAACGTATTCTTTATTTAAAGCGCATCCACGTTATTCTTTGTGAACACGAGCACGCGAATATTCATTCCTTATTTTCGTCACGAGCATTGCGCATTAGGGTATATTTAAATTAGACGTATAGAAACGTAACGCGTTATTCGCGCCCGAACAAAATCGAATCGTTGATCGCGAGTACGGTAATCGACCAGCGAATTTAACTACGCTGTCGTAACAACACGCGACGATGACTAATTGTCACGATTATACCTTAAATTTGTCCGGAAGCTTCATTCTGGCGAGAGCGTCAAAAACGCGTCGTGAGTTAACGTTGGCGCAGCGCACGAGACTCGTGCTAGTAATAGATTTTTCACCATGTTTTTATGATTGTTTCAATTTTGAAGATTCGTCGCGTAAAACTGCCAGAAAAATAGCTTATCGTCAATTTCTCTCTCGTTTGGATTGAATTTGTGCATTTAATAGATAGGTTTAGAAGCTATTTTTATTTTAAAATGATTTTGATGGTTCAACCAGAATATTCGCCAAAATTAAGGTAAACGATAGAAAGGTCAAGTCAATATTTTTGGGATAAAGCAAATGCGAAGAATTCGTGTCCGATTTGAAGATGTTTATTCAGCGGAACGTTGTACAAGAATGAAACGGATGGTCGATGATATGTTACTCTAAAATAAAAATGTTAATTTTGTCGAGCAAACAAATTCTTAAAGTATGTTCCGGCGATTTTCGTTGTAACACAATAAGTATGAAAGTTATCACAATTGTTAAAAAAAAATTCTTTAAAAAAAGAATTTGCGGTGGAAACTACTCGAGATACCATGTCAGCAGTCTGAGAAATCGTTAAGGTGTGCACAATGACAGTGGCAAGATCTCTGAACGCGCTGCTTACACTCGCTATTCACCAATCATTCATACAAAACTCCATGCTTGTGCAATATAGTTTACACCAAAAGATACATTTTGACGGAATCGCTCGCAAACGATGATGCGTACACCCTTCAACAGCCAATGTACGTCAGTAAGCAAACTCGATCAACGCACAACATTACAAATAAATAAATCAATGAAATTGTGGTCAAAGGTACGTGTGACTATGAACGATATGCGCATCACCAAATCGGTACTCAACAACCATCCATCGTTAAAGCGACAAAACACGTTGCTTTCTCCACGTAAGCGTACAAACATTCGATCGTTTTCGTTTAAACATTCTTCACGGCTGGGTTAGAGGTGTGTTGAATCGGCACAATTTTCTCGCCAGGAGCAGGAAGGGCCAATTTGGGAGCAGTTATGGTCAGCACACCATCGGAGGAGAGATGGGACTGAACATTGGCGACGTCGTGTCCCTCGGGGAGTACGTAACGGCGCACAAATTGACGCGAGATGAAACCGTGCTCGTCCTTCTTCTCCTCGTGCTTAGCCTCGACGACAATGGAGTTGTCGACGGTTTTGACCGTGATTTCGTTTGGCGTGAATTGCTGAACGTCGATGTTCACCTGGAACTTGTCTTTGTCGTTGGTGATTTTCGATTGGCCACGTGACTGCTCGAGCATGTTACGCCATGGTCGGCAATAGCTATGAAACCTCGGAGTTATAGCAGTGTTGAATAAATCGTCACGCGTCAAACCCATGCCAAAGTGCTGGTCCAGGAGACGGCTCGGACGTTCGAAGTCATCCCACCAGTCACGGAAAAGTGTTGGGATCAAGGCCATTTTTGTTCGAAGTAGATAACCTGCAAGAAAGCAATTAGTTTTAGTGTAAGGGTGTCGACAAAGCTTCCGTTCGTCGATTGGTGAACGTATCGCAACGCTCATTTTCGTCGTTTTCTTTTCTAGACATCAAAATCTGTTTGCGAGCTCGTGTATTAAATCTAAATAGAGCTGAGAAAATAAATAATTGTAACGTAGAAAAATGAAATTCTGAAAACGTCAACAATACGCGATGACGAGTGTGCCCGACGTTACACCAACGTTCGATAGCGTTTCAACGGAGACCGCACCCGCACACGCTTGCAATCATCGAGACTGTTGTCAAGTTGAAATTCACGAAAAAAGGTGTACTAACTAACGACCCGATGCGAAAAATGATTTATTTGATAAACTACTACTCAGGTAGCGACACTCGACTGTTAACAAATATATTACGTTTATAATACGTCGCGAAACGTTCGTTAAGAAAATCGAAAAAGAAGCGAAAAAAGAATTATTCGTGCAAAAGGCCTGATAGTCGCTAATTGAACGTTCGATGACAAACCGAAAAATGCGAAAGAGCGCGGCGGCGGTTAACGACACGGTAGAAACGACGACAAACGTAAGTGTATTTGCACTCGCGATATTCGCAAGTTACCGTGTAAAAAATAAAACACACACACACACACACACACTAGTCGACAAAATAAAGCGAAATAAATTCGACGAAAATCCGTACAATGGAGTATAATTGTAATTATCCGGCGAAGCGAACGTTGATTCAAACGAAACAATAAATTACCAACGAAAAAGAGTATGTACAGTGCACTCACGTTATCGTTTCGTTGCTCAAATTCAACTGACTGCGGTGGCGCTCGGTGGCTGGTCTTTTATACGCTTGCGCCGCTTCGAGACTGTTCTGTTTCCGCGCGTTTCTCGAGTGCTCGAGAATACGCATGCGAATGTACCAAGTCCTTCCCGAATTATCTCGCGTGCTGTCGAAAGGGAGACTAGTACGATGAATTTTCGGCCTAACAAAGGCCTCTTTTTCGCACTAACGCATTTTATGATTATTTATCGTTGCTCTCGTTTGGAGCGATACGTTTTCGCTCCAAACGAGCTCTTGTTTTGTTTGGAAGGTTCGCGCTGCTTGGATTCTATGGAATGTTCAAAAGGACACCGGATTATTCTCGATCTAGACCATTATAAACGTTCGCCTTATCTTACGTCTGCACGAATGAAGTTCAAATGTATTTTTCAAGAATAACCTCTTGATCGCATTGCTCCAAAGAAATCTCAATATACGGGTTTATTTCGATAACAATAGCGCTCGTTCAATTTGTTTACACGTTTGGACGATTTACAAAGGACCTCTCCAACTAAAACTGAAGCGGATGACATTTCTGGATCATTCTTGTCAGTCGTTCATTCAACCACCTCCTTACGTGTTATCAGCATCGTCTTGCTTGTGTCGGCGATTGTTTACAAATATCTCATTTGTGTATTACAAGTGCAGTGTTGGCAAATGTACTTGAAAATACCCAGCCAATCCAAACGAACAACCGTTCTGGGGTGTTTAAAAATATAAAAAAACGTTCGGCGTGCAGCGGTAATACTTGGTGCGCTGGAACGACAATCGTAAAACAACGTCGCTTTCAGTTTAAATGACAGCGGCGCAAAATGAGATCACAACACGTAGAATCATCGGATAAAATGGTGCGCGATGAATCAGCGTCGGCCCAATTTGGAAAAGTTTCGGGAAACGTTCGCGCGAAAATGCGGAAGGCCATCGGACACAGTAGCCGGCCGGCTGAAACGTTTTGTAGACGATTAAGGCGCGGCTGTGTCGTTATACCTTACCGAGTTTTTTCATCGAAGTTTTATCATTGCTTCTAGGGGCACAACACATTGTAACGTTTATCGACGTTCCTCTAGTACCACAGTCTCGATTTTGTTGTTCTCGTACTCTTTCTATGAAAACGTATGCGTCTGGTACGGTTCAAGGTCGAGCTAATTTGACGTCGAGCGTGCGCATTTTCAGTACGACTGATTGCCAAAAATAGAATTTGACAGATGCGCGTTGCCTGCGTAAAGGATTGCAGCTATTACACTCGTCAGTTGTAACGTACACGTTTTGGAAGAATCTTGGAATCCATCGCCAATACGGCGATATTACGTATCTCCGGATAATCAACGCAGACGCCATCAATTGGTATTCTTTGGCGATACTTTCAATTTTTTATATTAAATTTCCATAATAACGATGCGGCCATATGGTCACAAGGTAAACGTGTGGAAATTAGAATAATTTGTAGGAGATTTACTTGGTCTTAATTCAAGTTTCATTTACTTTCGTCGATGCCGATAAAACATTAAGGAATTTACAATTATTCCATTCGTCGTAATGTTTGCGAGAATAATTTTGAATTGCGGTGAACTAGCGACATCTGCCGGGTTCGCGATGGACTTTAAAGAGCGACAATTCCTACTCTTCTTTTACCTATTTGCCAAAATACGTTTATAACGACGAATCATTTTCTTATCACCGACAATCGTCAAATACCGAATAGCTCCTCGATCGTCCTCTCTTAAATACAACAAAGTATCGTTTAATCGTTCACGTGGAAGATGGTCGCGTACGGACTAACATTATTAACGGTAAAACAAACCCTCCGCTACTCCGATATATTAAATGATATTCTTTATTTTCCAATTGTAGCCGAGTTCGAATCGGTTTACTCGACTGTAGAAAAGGCATTCCATAATTGTCTGGAAGAGGGGCAGAATATATACGTCTATACGACTCGATCATTTTCGTAGGCATAACAAAAGAGCAAAAGCTATTAACGCTTTTGAAAAATACACGAAATACAAAGAGTAGCTTGCATCTGAAACGACAATGTAACGCGGACAATGTATTATATATAGCTAACTGATTCGACAGTCTGCGAGAATAAGCTCTGTAAACGAACGTTGCAAAAACCGATTACACTTGTACACGTTCTATTTACGAGATATTCTTTATTGTGAAAGACTTATAAGATTACAGTGAATTAACTTTTTCGACGGACTAGTGATATGCATTATTTAATATTCGTAATCTATATTTGTTGTTCAAGTTTAAACACTCAACTTACATAATTTGCATGTTTCCTACTTTATCCACGAGTGTTATACAATCCGCTACATTTTTGATAATAAGGTAACGCGCCACTCAACCCTACTACATCGGATGTAATACAAAAGCTAACTATTTTTACATTATTAACGAGGAATTATTAATATACGTGAGATGGAACCAAGCAAAAACCATGCAATACTATCAACGTTCATAACACCTTGTTTCCCCTTTGGTCGCATTCAGTTTAATCTCACATAGATTACACGTTTCAACGTTTTACTAGATTAACAGCTCGCCGTATAATTATACTTGATCAACTTCGAACAAAAATTCCTGTACGTTTACAGTTCACCAACTAGACGCTATCGTTGCATAACGAATAGTGAAATGTTTTGGAAATCGCTACATTAAACGTTGTTTCGTTAATTACAAAGTATAAGTAATCGTCGATATTTGACCGAATTTTACACGTTACTACTCGTCAAAATTGCCGCAAAAACCTTTTCGAATACGTAGTTAAAATATTACAAGTAAAACGGCAAATTATAAAATTGATAACTGTGTCTTCAATTTCAAACGAACAGTAACAGTTGCGTTACTGGCCAAAACATTACGATTACGTTTTTCGCGCAACTTTATACGGCTTTTTATCCTTATCTGCATTTTATAGTGTCTACTTACACCTGTAGATGTATATATATATATATATTAATACGAGTTCAACCTATTATTGACATTCAAATGATGTTAGTTTGATGTTTGTACAAAATACATTGGCACGCTTCCGTAAATATTTTCGTAGAATGGCCACAGCCGAGTTGGAAATCAAGTTAAGTACGCAGCTCGAGAGTAAAGTTGATTATCTAGGTAGTACCCTGGCTTTGCTAATTTTTTACGCAATGTTACACGTAGTTGTGATTATAGATGAGATTCGCTAAAATTAAGAAAACTAGGTTGATGTTGTTTTATTCCTAAACTGCTGATAGTTTGGCTAGCTTTTCCACTGATACTTGTCAAACCGATTGTTGTCCACGAGTCGACGTCAATTGTTATTTTGCTAATCATCAAAACCGCAACTTTGAATATCCAAATGCTACTCGATAACTTCCTTTCGATAATTTCATTGTTTTTCCTATCTCTTTCTCCAAATCGATACTATCGAAAAGCAGAAGACTAATCAATATTTCACAAATAACTTGAGCTTTTTAAAAGGTAATCGATATTGTTAGTACAAGATTAGCGTAATAAGTTTAACCATCGTAAAAGTACAATGTTTCATTTTAAAAACTCGTTAAAAAATGCGCACTACCATTGTGCGTTGGCTTGGCAAATTCGCCGTCGATCCGCTTAACGAGTACAAGAATGAGCGCGCGTACATTATTAATATGTATAAAAGCTATTATACGACGCAACAATGAGAACTAACTGTGCAAGAATCGATAATCCAATGAACGACCGACAAAACCCATTACGATTTGTTGAAAACAAGCAAAACAAGCACAGAGCTCTCTCGGTGCGCGTAAATTAAACGTCGGCATTCCTTGGGTCGATACTACGAGAGGTAAAGAACGTTGCAGCGATCGCGTACAAATGACGAAGGATCGAAAAATAGTGCCAAGGTCGTGATCGTCGACAAAATGTTTCTTACCTAGATATACCTACGTTCTGCGTGCGTCTGACGACGTACGTAGTCTCGTTGCGAGCTTTCACCTTTCCTTTCCTTCTCTTCGTCGGTATACGTATATACGTATACGTGTATGCGTCGCGTGACTCGTAAGCTCTTTGTTCACGTGCGTTTGTGTCCCACGCGAAAGAGAGACGAAGAGAGAAGACCTTCTTTAACGTTTTCTCTCTGTTCGTGGCACGGATTTGATTACGGGAAGAGAGGCTTTTTCTCTACGCCCAAGAGTGCATCTCTTCACGGGTGTCAGTTTGTCGACGACACTGCAGCCTTTGCTCGACTCGTACGTTATGCAAAGCGATCGTTATTTAGTTTAGCTCGAGATTTCGTGCATTTAGGCCGTTCGACATTGTTTGCAAGTTGTATTTTAATCCACACTACGGGTTTTCCCTTTACCGTCGGATGGAAAATGAAACCTTTTGGCACAAGTTGTCTAGCCAAACTCGAGTTTCCGTTAACGAGAACCGACAAAAGTCAGCAAAAGCAAAAAATTCCTTCCCCGTCCCCTCGGCCCTTCTTCCGGAGAGAAAAAAAGCCAGAAGAAAGCTGTTGTCTTACAGCACACCTACTGTTTTTCGCAAACGTAAGAAAACGATTGCAGTTTGAGTGTCGCGAAACTGGGTTAATACATCGTACATCATCGAGACTCGCGCGATACGAGAAACAACTATTATTTCGCGTGGTTACGCGTGCGGAAACCGCAACGTTATTCGATTTCGCTGTTTAACGTAGATGGGTTGCATTGTGTTACCGTTGGATAACTGCCGGAGAACATTGATTAGCTCTATATGTATACGTCAATTGTACTGGTTGTCGGTAAATCTTGCAGAGGTGACATTTATTCCAGCGAAACGATCTGTGTTCTGAAGCACGGCGCCCAACGCAGACGGATGGCGAATCGTACCTTCTAGGGGATCGATCGTTTTTTCCATTTCTATACAACGATCGAAGCGTTTCTCGTTATCAACGAAGCCTCTATCCGTGCTCAGGACAACCAAATTTATCGACGGATCGAATCGAACGTTATCGTTCTTATTGCTCGTTTTCTTTGCAAAAACAACTATCGCTCTCTTTTCCACGCTCGTCGTACGGCAAAGCAACGATACTCCTAACCATTTATTCAACCCGATTTAAACAAATAAAACTCGTAACTTGAGCAATAAAAGAACGACAAACTTTCGATCGAACTTTGTTTTTAAGAAAAAAAATCGAGGAGGTTCAAGTTTATGACCAGTTTACGGTCCTCAATTGCACGCTATGTTCGTCATTTAAAGGGAGCATCGTCCGATTCAGAGAGTCGCATTATGAGATGTCAAATATCGATTCTTCGCGTTCGTACATTAAAATGCATTCCAATCGGATTTAAAAGCCCGATATCCCTTCGAAAAAATTAAGCCTCGGTCTAATATTGTCAACGTGAAATGCTTTGTTCGCCTTGTGGTCGACGTGAAAATTACACCAAAAAATCAGGCTGCAAGCGCATGAACTTTTTCCCAAAGTTCTTGTAAGAGTGTTCGCCTGCACAATTTCACCAGATATTCATTCACGGATCACTTTGACAGATTGTCTCGATATCCTTATTAGTATACTTTTAGACGGTGGCTTTATTGTTAACTTCGCATTGCCATACGAACATTAATTGTATACTGAATAATGTATGCGAACGTTATTACTAATTGCTTGCGTAGCATACTTAATCATAACAATGTGCATTATAGTTTAAATATGTACATGTCGTTGTTAATTACTTTAATAATGGGAACCCAATTTCACGTGACACACGTATTATTTTCAAGTCAGCGTATTCTCAATAATCAACGTTATACGATATAGAACAGCTGCGATCATTCGAAAGCTTGGTTCTAACGGGTCAAACAATCTCGTCGCTATGGAATCACCGGTGAAATAGGCAAAAACGTACAAATAAGAAAATTTCACGCGAAAAAAAATGGATTCAAGCTAAAAAGCATCTAAAGAAAATCAATTAATTAGTCGCACTCGACAACAGGTTCAATCGAACGTAAGTTCTTTGGCAATCTCGCATTGGAAAGCAGCTTAGTAGTTAAAGCGACGTTCGTTCACCATTCTCTCTCTCTCTCTCTCCCTCTTTCTCTTTTCACCGCGTACGCGCTGCGAAAACTAGGGGGTGACGCGGCTGGATGAGTAATATAGGTATAGATTTACGTATATATATATATAGTACATTCGGCACAGGGAGAGATAGAGAGAGAGAGAGAGAGAGAGAGAGATATCGAGGCCAGGGTTAGGTTAGGCTGAGTTACGGCACGAAGTGCGGGCTCTCTCTCTCCCTCTCACCCCGGGCCGGCCACTTTATTTTCCCCAGAACCTTTTTACGCTTGACGTCAGCTGTGTACTCCATAATATAAAGAGGCGAGTGTGCATAGTCCTCTACAGCTTATTTATATATATATCGAATGTAAAATACATACAATTCGTATTAGCGAAAAACTCTGCCACGAGCAGTCGCAATCTTTAAATCAGCGTTTCAGAAAACTCAACTACTCAACCAGTTAACGCTTATTTTTGTATAACGTTTACGATAGAGCGCTGCTTGTGGCAAATTGAATTTAAATTCCTTGTTGGGACGCTGCGAGTGCGAGAGAGAGAGAGAGAGAGAGAATGAGAGAGAGAGAGAGAGAGAAGTCGTTGCCTGAGAGCGTAAAACAGGCTGTTCAAGTAGGCAATGGGGGGTGTTCATGCGAAATCGTCCCTCTCTCCCTCTTGCTTTCTTGCAAGTGCATGCGCCTGGGCAAACGACAAAGACAGACATACAAACGTTCGCGTGACGTCCGAAGCCGTGCTGTACTGCTGCTGCTGTTGGCTCTGCTGGTTAACTGGCAGCGCCAGTAGTCCGCTTGCCCTCGGCGCGTTCTTATCTCGTTGAATGCACTATACGCCCAGATTTTTTCCCTAATCGCGTGGTTTACTTTTGTCGAATGCTTTTCTGTGTTTTCGCCTTGACCTCGGTTTTTATTATTTTGGCTTGAGTGCAATGTATCGATACAGCTGTCATAACCTACGAGATCAAATGTGCGTTCAGTGTCATGCAACAATTTTGTAAGCAACGCGTGCAAACAAAGGCTTGACGACGAGCTATTAGTACATGGTTTTGCAGATCTATTTTTACTGAGTTTTCCCGTACAATCCACAACGAGGGGATTTCCTTTCGCAAAACGATAAACACGTTTCCAGAGCGTGGCTCAAGCAGATAAGCTCGCACGTTTCCTAACCTAAAACGCACGAAAAGACACACATCAGACATCGAACGGAGTGTACCTGTACGAGAAAAAAAGAATCACGCAAGCAAGCGAGAGAGAGAGAGAGAGAGAGAGAGAGAGAGAAAGAGACAGCGCGATGAATTGTAGCAAAGATTATCTCTGAATATCGGCTGTGTGCTGCAACTGATCCGTCTCGCTGTTGGACCAATTGAGAAAAGAAAAAGAATCAAGCATCACACGCAGGCAGATAAGAATGATGACTGTCTAGCTTAAGAAAGAATCTTCGCATGAAGAAGAGCGCGTGATGCTTTAATTGTCACCGAAGGCCCTCAAAGCTACACAAGCGTTGTTATACGGCTCTCCGCACTCTTCAATGAGAACGAGCGACGAGAGAGCAACAGCAGAAAAAGCAAGCGAAGTGCTGTCAAAATCGCCGTCGGCCACGACAAATATGCCCAGACGTGCTGGCGAGACCTCGCGATCTCGCGTTGTTTTTCTCGCCACAGCCGCAACTGCACGGGGTTCGTTATACTTTATTAAATCTCGCATACGCGTATATTCCGTCTTTCCCTGACGAACCATCCACATTTTTCCAATATTTTTTTAATTATTCTTGCACTGTTCGCAATAAGAAATTTTTTACGCCTGATTATTTATTGTTTGATAACGTCATGGCTACTCGTACAAGCGTAGATTATCGGTAATTGGAGTTAGTTTAAAGTAGATGATATCAGAGCATTTGCTACGACGTTTGAATTATCAATAGCGTATATGATCAATCGTGTTATTTTCGCTTAGACGGCGTCAATTTTCAAGTTTTCATAATTCTATAGCGTTTACTTGTAAATATAGATCGTGGTAAATTCGCAAGAGGAAAATTTCCTTCGCCAACAGTCTTACGACGAGGTTCAAACAACAGTTTACAATTATGTCAATTATTTATCAGTTGAAAAATACACGTACAGCCAAAACTGTCAACGATGTCAGATAAATAAACGTTGTTCGGTGGATTCGTCGGTATAGTTTTGACATTCTCATACTTGCTATTGTCATTTTGATTCTTATCGATGCTTTATCGGGTTTTCACTTAAAAATGACAACTTGTTGCTTTGAGCACATTATATATCACACTCGGTCACGTATATAGGTGCAATCGTTACAAACAGCATTAACACAAAGTATACGTCATTTTTGTACCAAACAAGCGAGATTAGCTTTGTATATGTGTCGATCGCGCGTTGTTTGTTTCGTGTTATGTGTTAACAGTATCGTTTGGATTTACGTCGTAATAGTGCGACGGTATTATTTTTCACACTCGGTATGTACAACCAAAAAACTTGCTCAAACAGAGCGATGTTCAAATATCTATATTGACGCTTAAAAATAGCTTTCAACCACAAACTATAGCCGTTTGCCACTTCCTTCCGTCGTGTACAACATTGTTCGCGCTTATTTCAATTCTAATCCCGTTGTAACTCTTCTCTCTAATTAGCTTGCTACGCGTTAATTGCTTTTTGCCAAAAATTCAGAATGAACCACGCGTCGAGTTTCCGCACTATGTGCTACGTGTGCCCTGCAAAGACGATCCCACAGACAGGATTAACAATCTTTAAAAGTGCGATTGTTATAGGAACGGGTAGATCGATTTAGAAAACAGAATGTCGGAAGCAAATAGGAGCCAAGTTTGCGAATAACGGATGCTAATATTTCTTGAAAAGACAGCTTTATCAAGACGTACGGTCTTGATAAAGCAAATCACATCGTCAAAAATCAGCAGAGTTGAGACTAAATGCATTGTAAATGTGGATTCCGAAGCAAAGAGCGTGTCCTTTTCGTCTAAATTTGAATCGAGCCGTTGTGTGCGTCGTCGCTTTATAGCGTGTGTTACCTACGTACCGACAGCTATATCCTCAAGCTGTAACGAGCGGGTTATCGACTACGGCACAGATGTTACGCATCGAAGCTGGAGGCCTTGAAACTCCATAACAGAGATTCACTAATAGGTCACTTTGCCAAGGGGTTGGTGGCTCTAAAACATAGCGCACTTTCTTCCATTAGAGTCGACAACTTCCTCTGAAAACCTCTCAAATGACGTTCCATCGCAATCTTCAATCGTCGCGTCGACGTAATTTGTAGACGCGTAGAGATAAAAATTCCTTCTTTGTTAACGTATTGTATTGAAAATTGTGGCGTATCAAACACGGTCAATTCCTTCGCGACAACACTATTTATGAGACGTGATATTCGGAAAAAGCTAACGCTGGCAAATATCGCTGTACTCGTTGGCCGTTTAAAAAAACGTCGATGTACAAATTAATTTGCGCCTTATATCGAACTACTTTTCTTTTTCCTATACGCTTTATTTAATAGGCCATAAAAATACACTGTTTTATGCGTTTTTCAGAATAGCAAATTTTCCTCGCAGATAAAACTCTTTTATGAATGGTAGTTACGCGCACGAACGAATCCTCTCGTGGATTTCGCAAGTCATTACGATAAACAAGCGATTCAATATTCACCATTGAAAAGAAAAACGCCAGGATGGTTCAATTCAAAATTATCAAGTTATACGATGCAAAGGTATGAATCTGTCGAAGCAATGAGTAAGGACGTGATACGTAGCTCTTGAACGCTAACAATTCTCAAACGGGATTGCAGCGATGACAAGAACGACGAATAGAACGCGTCAAAGAAACGATCGTATGTTTGTGGTAATACTAACGTTTCGAACGGATATCTTACAACAATTTTTATACGAATAATTTCAACGTTTTATCTCTTTTCTTGACTCGACTATTAGTTGGTCGCATTATCCTTGCAAGCGTATTTCTATCCTTTTTAGTTTCAGCTTAGCCAGCATTTCAAACTCTCAAATTCCGTTGAATAATATAAAAATGTTTCAATAGCTCCGTCATTGGCAATGGAAAAAGCTAGCGAATTGAAATGGCTTTTGACTGTTTGTCCTCCCGCTTTAAGTGCTGCGGCGTTTTTATTTATACGCGCAACAATTACAATTTGACGAACGCTGCACGAAGGAGGTTGTTTAAATTTGTACTTGCTACCAACCCAAACAATTTACTTTAATTAAATCTGCAAATGTTGCACGATGATTCCATTCACGTCACGTTTATTTTTATGCCAAATTTAAAAATTGAAATATTCACGTTTCGTTCAAACGTACTCTATAATACTAGATCTGATTCTCCAAACTAAATGGGAGCTAGCTTTCTCTTATACTTAACGAATTTCTGAGCTACAAAGTTTTAAGATAAAAATTAAAGTTGGTGAAAATAAATTGAATGGGCTCTGGAGACGAAGCGGGGATACACGGCTACTCTTGCAACTTTGATTGCTACTTTTTCGTCTCTTTTCCAAAGGAAATGAAAGTTTCCTCGTTCGTTTGAAAATTAGAAGTTTAACCTTTCACCTTAGCACCATAGTCGTATTAATTTTTCGACGACAATTGTACGCGTACTTGACTCGCGTACGTACTTTTATATCTCGATTCTGCACCTGGCGAATCGAGCGTTTTATGCATTACTAGAACGGATTGCATTGCAAAGAAAACACGTAAAATTGCTCTAGAACCCTAGTTTTTTTCGCATTTTTATCAGTCTGGAAAAGCTTTCTTTAAAAATTCAGTTAAAATATAGTCTGTTAAATTGAACCAGTAAAGCAGCATGTTGAAGCTTTCAACAATCTTCTTAACGTTACGTTTAGTCCTATTCAATGTATAAATGTAATTTTCACGACTATATAAAATACCAAATTGAATTTTTTCAAGCCATCTCTTGAAAAAGACTTGGGTCTTGCAGTAGTGGATTGAATTTTTTTTAGAAGCCCGCCTTGCAAGTAAGGGATTTTTATTCAGAGGATAAAAATCCTTGGGGAACACATTGTTCAGTTCTCGCCTTTGCAATACCAGAGGCATTGCATAATTAAAATGATTTTCACTCTGAAAAGTACTGTTTCATTCGAATCTTAATGTCTATTGAAGAGATAATAGAACATTGGTTAACGTTTGAAATTGAAAACGACCGAATACGGTTTTCCAACAAGAATTCGATACTCGTTTTATTTATTTTCCTCCCAATTACCAATAACTAGTAAAAGTATCAACTTATCTCGTCCGAACATCGATGTATTTGCATTTGCTAAAGATCGGGAAATTGGAAACTTTTAACGATAACCAATTGAGCGTCACCGCGCGTATAAGATGTTATACTTTACACTGCGTTAATTTTCCCACGGTTTATTGTGCTGTTACAAACTGACCGCTGGAAGATTATTTTATCAGCATAAGAGTTTGCACGACGTTTTAAGTAAATAAAGTGCTTTGGAGTGAAATGGTCCATCGTCAAACATATCGGGTTTTCAATTACTCCATAATGCATTGTTCGTCTGATTGGATTTTGTGACTTGGAAAGGGCCCTGCTGTAGCCCTACGCCTTTCAGAAAATTTGCTGGCAAATTCGTTTTAATATTTAAAGACATTTCGTATAAAAATGTATTACTCGTCCAGCTAATGAAAAATAACTCATCTAATTTGGAAACGCATTCAATTTCAATAAACTCGGCGAAAATAGTTTGATAATACAAACTATTTCTTGGTCGCAATTGCTATCAATTTCAAACAGAATCTTTTACAAGCTTATAGCGTATTTTTGTTTATTGTTGTTAAATTGAGCATAACCGAGCTTGGCTTGGATTGGAAAAACGTTAAATGTATCGCTTTTATTATCGCTAATGAGAAACAAAAATAGCAAACGAACAAAGTCGAGACGAACTAATCAGCTTCTTCCATACGGTTTTGCTTGTGCTCTTGTTACACGCACACGAGCGCGTTATCGTTTAGCCAAGTGTAACCGCGAAACAAAAGTTGCTTGCGAGCTATTTGGTCTTCATATTTGACGTTCATGGTCCCCGTGCAATCGCAATACTTGTTGCATGAATGGACGAAGCATTTTTGAGGGATAGAGAGTAAACAAAAAAAAGCGCAAACACCACGCAAAAGAATAATGCGAGAAAAAGAGGACTCGTGTCGTCAAACTAATGCTTATAGACGAGAGAAGAGAACGAGGTCGAGCGCGCGTTTGTTATTTGTCCGAGTTGCAGTTTGCAGCAGCAACCGATACGCGGAAGAGTGCAATTACTAAAGGCGAGATTCCACAACGTTAACTCGCCTGAAAAGAAGCGCGACCGACAACGTTTTTGCATTGTCGTGATATACTTGTTGCTTACTTCTACTGTTACTGCTTGTTTTCTCTCTCTCTCGTGGATTATTACTTTAGAGAGCTCTCTGAAATTCGTTTGCTAGCAAAGCATTGTTAAGGCAAATAATTGCTTGCTATTACAATTGCACGCTTGGTTTACAGACTTACTAACCAAATGGACAAGGATGAAAAGATAACGATAACGATCATTTTGCGTATTTTTGAGATTAATTTATAATTATGATGTTCCTGTTTTGTGCGTATTATTTTAGTAGCCATTTGGCCGTAGAACGTGTAGGTTCAACAGTAGCTGTCGCTTAATTTCGAACCTATGTGCAAAGTTTCGTTGACGATATGATATATAACGCCAATTAGTTGAGAGAAATTGATAGTGCCTTTGAGAGATGCCCACGGCGCTAATCAATTAAAACTGGTTCTGCGATAACTTACGCGAACTCGTTTATTTTTCGTTCGATTCTTTACTGAAAATATTTCGTCTGTGTATTTTTTAGCGAAGTTGAAATAGAATCTTCGTTGTTGTTTATTTACCTGTACGATTAATTTTAATTTAGGAACGAAATACATCTTTCGGTCGTAAATGATTTAATAATTGATCTTGAGCTGGGAAAATCGTTACTCTGTTGCACGTTCAAATCTCTAATTCAAAACGCACTTTCATCTACCTTTTACATTGTAATAGGTAACAGATGGATTACCTATTATCCATGTTTTCGTCGACGTCGCTGCTAATCTTGTTAAAACTTGACGTAAGTTGACAAAATATTATCCTTTAATTAAAACGAAACTCGTTGTTTTCAAACTAGTTTGTTTTACGTTTCTAGTTGTGTTTTAGCTGTCTAGTCTTTACGGTAGAAGGTAGGATTTACTTTGATTCCCGGTAATAAATCAACATCAATGACGACAAAACTTTGGAAAGTACCAACGACCAAACTGAAACGCGCGCGACGACACCTTAATATTAGTTAAACACTCAAAATAGGATTATGTCAATTGATGGACGCTCAATTTCTCGACGCAATCGTGAATGTTTCAAGGCGTTTCCGTAACGTCCGTTTCATAATTGTTAGCGCATCCATCGAGACGGATCGCATTCGCCAACTAGGACAACGAACGTCTCGTCTCACCGCGGGGAATATATTTTAAATCCAATCAAAGTTTCGCGAGCTGCCACGAGCGACAACAGCTGCTCGCTAACGATTTAAAAAAATGTCTTTTGAACGATCAAACAATAATAACGAATAACGCCTCCAGGCCTGCGAGTCGATACGACTGTTCTTTGTTCAGTGGTTCTGTATCCAATGGCTAGATTTCATCTCGCGCATTTTTCAAACGGAAAACTACGCGTATGGGTTGATGAAAAAAGTTTACATACCGAATGATTGTTTTGGCTTACTTTTCCGACTATATAAGGATTACGTGTTTTATTGTTAAAATGCACCTTGGATACACACGTTTATACGATAAAAAAAAACTATCTTCACTCTGCATGGGTTCGCGTCGGGAATACACGTATGGAAATACAAGTTTTCCAGAGAAAAGAGCGGCTTTTCAAACTTTTTCTCAAAGTTTTCCAAAATAGCACTACCAGAAGAACAGTTTTCTGAATTCATGATTCGAAACAAGTGTACAAAGCGATTCCGCGTTAAAAGCTTTCGTCGTTTGTGTGTTATTTTGCACAGACTTACGCATAATACTGACAAAGGCGTCTTGCATACGTTCAACATTTCAAGTCCAATAAATCAATTTATCAATGCAGCCCAGAACTACGTACTTTTTCACTTTTTTCGGGACGTTGAGGGAAAATTGAAAGATACATACTTTATACGTTTCAAAGTTGCCTTCGTGGTCTAAAAGCACTGGGTGCTAGATTTTTCTTTAAAAAGGCTCAGAATATAAAGTTGTTTTACAAATAATCACCGACAGCAACGTACACTAACGCACGAATTCCAAAATATATACCTACACGAACACTTTACACGTTAACTTTACAAAACGTACGAAAGTTTCATTTCGCCCTTCCCCGACAATTAACGCAAGTTGCAAACAAGCAAGTCATTTCCAATTACAAAACTTTCGTACTACTAAGTAATTTGAACAAGGATAATTTTATCAGCAAGAAGCTAAATTAAAATCTATATTTTATATTTTTTCAGCAAGTGTCACGTACATGAACCCAGTAAAACTCCAGAGCGCAAACCTTGCCTGCCACCAACTATACGATTATGTAGTTACGCAGCCTTAATTAAATTGCCGGATCATATTTAAGATGAAGTAATTTCTACTTGGTCAACTTTATTTTATCGTAGGATGGTAAGCTCGTTTCTCTGTTACTAATAGTTTCACGAATATACACGAACTTACGCGATGAACGTATTTATTACGATAGTTTCACTTGAATCGCCCTTCGAAAAAAAATGATCGCGAGCGTAATTATTCTTGGAAATGGGCTCAAGTATTCCAGCGATACCCTTTGTATTTAACGACCCAGTTTTTAATTAAATTTTTACACTCTCGTTGTCCTGTGATTTTTCAAGAGCCCTCTCAAACAAATTACGTACAGGCCTAATACGCCTATAAAACGAGGCGTATTTTTCTCGTACAAATAGACGGAAAACAAACATTTGTCCAAAAATAACCAAAGCACAAACACTGATCCTCTTGTAAGCTTATAAATAAAAACAACCCTCCGAAGAGAAGTTAACGTTATCCGACCCTCGCAAACACACGAGTAATTGTTCTCTCTTGACAGATATATCGAAGAGAGTGACGTTTGCCGTAATAACCGTCTTGCAGATTTAGAAGCTCGTCAATGGAAAATGCGATAAGCGCAACGAGGCTGCGTTCCATTAGCGAAACAGTGAAAAGAGGACAGAAGCCAGAATTTGCTTGCTTCTCGTATCGTCGCACCGCGTATGACGTCGAGGACCACGTGCAAGCAACGAGGGATGAGCCAAGCGACGGCAACGTAAATTAGAGGGATGATTCACAAGAGCAAGAGCATCCGAGTGGTACGTGTCGGAAGGGGCTACTTTTCAGTAGCCTTTTATTATTTTTTGCCCTCTGTTTTCACCGCGTTGTAGATACCATGCCAGTATTGCGCTCACGAGACACCACATTTTTGTTCTCTCTTTCTCACACCGTAGTCACCAGCATACCTATACGAAGGCTTTGTCAGCGTATCTATTTCGAGGCACGCGGAGAGCTCTGAAAATGCCTTATGTTTAACTATCTATGCTTACAGGTGCGTCAAAGTGTGATAACGCGAGCCCTTTATGCAAAACCATTTAATCAATGATGGCCAATCTAAACATTAGTGATTATACTATTAACTGATTGATCTACGCGCATAGTTCATTCGTAAAATTTAGCAGTTACCGATTGCTCTTGACGCTTAATCCTCCGTTATTACTACGGATATTTCGGATATTTGTAGCTCTATCGAATTATGTTTGCTTCAATTTGTTGTCCAGAAGATACCAAGTCTTTCGTGCCTCGACGCGTTCTACCTAATTTCCACGAATGATTACACGTAGTACGTACGTTCTTTAATTATAGTTGTTTTCTTCTTTTTTAAGATCTATGTGCTTACTCAATAGCTCTTGTGATGAATTATTTTCATTTGAAACGTGCTTGTGCTTGTGCTTACACCTGATGAATTGGTGTAATCATCGTGGAATCCCACTGACACAATATTGTAATTGTATGTATTTTTTACGATGGTTTCTTATCGTTACAACACTCTTTTACTCCGCACGTTAAAAAGAATACGTTTCGAAAAATTGCATGGTCGTTTGTACGTTCGCGTTATTTGTTCCGTATGCAGCAGGTAAACACCCACTTTATATATTTTTTGTGCCGCAAGCATTTTCTGTTTTAAAGTTTCCAATGCACAGCGAGTGGCCTGAATAAATTTTGTAATTCGTTTTATTCGCATAAACATTCGTACAAACAGAATTTTCAATGAAAATATTAGAAGTTTATCTTTAATTGCACCTTTTTTAAGTCGAATGTTCCAGAAACCAGAATACGTTTGAGCTTGCAATTAACAACTGTGAAGTGGCCTCGCAAAACATCGTTACTCGATAATCGGATTGACTACTGTTAATTATTCAACAGTATCACTATTGTATAAAGTCTTTTCCACAGACTAATGTATTATTTTAATTGTGCGCATAAATGTACGTTGTAAACTTGACCTACATAACAAATAATCTATGTCTACATACCGCATTGTTTCATACGTATGTTTTATAGCGTTGTAAATTGTTCTTTCAAAGTCTGTGCTATCGATGTGCCATCAATGAGTTCGCTTCATCCAATTGAAACAAAAAAATTTCTTTTCCCTCGATATTTATCAAACACTTTCGGTTCCATATCACTTGGCGCGTCGTAAAAGTCCACAAATAAACAATATCATTCAACTTTCCCGAGACACACGCCAAATTCTCAAAAAGGTTAATAAGCTTTTACGTCTTAGCGTGCCAAAAAGATGACTTTTTTTCTCCACTAAGCTCCAGAACAAAAGACAATAAACTTTGATCCCGTCTCGCGTCATAGACGTCCCCATCGTGGGTAATTGGATCGTCTGGCAAGAACGAAGAAACGAAGCATCCTACCTACTCTTGCACGTCTACAATTTAAGTAGTCGCTCTCTCTCTCTCTCTCTCTCTCTCTCTCTGTTTTTTCTCTTGCCTATAGTCCGATACGTTATCAGATGCAAATTTATCTTATCTCGGTGCGACGCACACGTAGACGCCTGCCTACAATTTCACCAAATCAACTGTTCTGTTTTTTCGCTTCTTCCTTCCACTTTCGCAGTCGACAACTCATCACCGTAGCGGTTGGCTGCAGTTAGTAATATCTGGGAATAACCGCTTGAATTATGACTGAGATTACGAGATCGTTATCGTGTTTGTGTACGTTTGTGCGGACTGGTACCGACGGAATCATCCAATGATGGTGCTCGCGATTTTTAGTTTTAATTCTTTTACTTTTCATTTCTTTGCTTAACGTTATTTTGTGCATTATTTTATGTATTTCTTTCCACTTGGCATGAACTAGGTTGAAAACGGAGAGTGTCAGCGAGAATCAGCAAGATGGCAATTGGCAGTGTAATCTGTGGAGCTAACGCTCCCAAAGTCAAGCGAAAGAAAATAAAGGTATATTTTTTTATTCATTTTTTTTAAGGAAATTGGTCATGGGTTAGCGATACTTTTGGATGGTCGACAACATTTTATACAAGTGTATGCATCTCGTTTATCTAAATTGTTGTGTAAAAAAAGAAGTGTACGTTATTTAAGTTTCAGTGTATTGCTTGTCGTTTGCCGATACTTTGTTTTGAATGCGCGATAAACTGTATTTATATTATTTTATCTTAACGTCTTGATACGGTATTTTCTATTGCACATAATTATGTTCAAAAGCGTTTGTTTTTACTAGAGTAATTTTGTTTTGAGAGATTTTAACGCGTGATTACGTGACGTATGTCATGCACTACGGACACGACGTCAAATCTTCGATCTAAATTCAAGTATGATTTTACTCACGTGCAAGATATGAAGTGCACATTCGTAAATATCTTCGTAGCTAGCTTGCGTATCTGTAATCGAAATTACACCGTTGATAACGTTTGAAGTGCACGTTACTCCTTAAAACTACTTTAGTTCGTTGAGCGAGCGAACGTGAAAAATGTCTTTCAAATGCGATCAAATAAGTAAGTTTTTTTGGCTATTTGCACGATATATGTTTATTATTTTCATGGTTATTTAATTGCCAATGTCGTGCGTAGTCTTTTTTGCTTGTTCGCGTTGCGCATTGAACAGGCTTTTACCTGGCCATCCATCATGATTCATCGTGATTTCCACATCGTTATTATACGATACATTCCAACAACTGCTTTCAGTTTTTTCACGCGGAAGAATAAATGCAGTCCGTTAAAATCATAACTGAAACCGATTATTATTCCGCATCTATTACGTAAACGGCTCCATTGTATTTTCGTTCTTATTTTTTGTCGAGCTCAGTCACTTGCAATACTGCTCGACAATGCACAAGAAAAACATTACGAATCAATCGAAGTTGATTTATTATTTTTATACGAATATCATACGGATATTTTCTTTCGATGTATACGTATGTGTTTTGTGTGCGTGTAGTCTACGTGTCGTATGAATAATCACACGTAATAAATTGCTCATGAAAATGTTAAAGGTTGTATTAATCAAGTAGAAAATGACTTAATAACTACACATTTTTAAATTATCGGATCATTGATTTCTCATTGTGTGTACTAGAGATTGTTCTCGGTAGAGTAGCTATGTTTGTGTAGTAATACGTGAAATAACATTCATTATCACGCGTATTGACAGAGTCAAAATCTTCTCTAAACATCTTCATTACTCACAACACTTGAGCCAGAGTAATTACTTTTACATTTTAAATTCAAATTTGCACAGACACCGTTTTGATTAAATCGCAAAGCGAAACGATAAACTTGGGCTCTTCGTAAGAAAATTACATAAATATTGATCAATTTACCAGAGAATTCAAGGAATTTCAATTTTTGATCAAGGAATTTTTGATATTACACTTTTCTAGACAACGGAACGAAGCTGGATCGAGGCTACCTTTCAAAAGCGAGAATGCACAAAATTTATCCCGAGCTCGAAGGATGTGGAACGGTGAGTATCGAATAGTCGAAAGAATTGCTTTTGTGCTGTTCTTTCTCTCTTTCTCTTTCTCCCCCCCCCCCCTCCCCTCTCCCTCTTACTCTCTCTCTCTCTATTTTTCAATTTTTGTATCAATTATGATGGACGAACGGATATTATATTGTACGTGTATTTCAACATTATTACGATCGAGAGCGAAGAGCAGGAAAAAATTTTTTTTTTCGGAATTTCCATTTTATTCAGCAACGAATATAAAAAGCTTTAGCACACTCATACGCATAAGTTGCTTTATTCGTTATATTCTTTTGGCACATTCATTTATCATCAATCATGGACTGTTTAATTTAGCCATTTAAATTTTGTGTTTTGCTCGACGAAAAACCAGTTATTTCGCGTGACTTTGTAAATTGTAATAATAATTTATCACGATATGCAAACTATTTATTTGACAATTATTGCAATTCACCAATTATTACTATAGATCAATTTACAATGTTTATCAAAACTGTGGAATTCGATATTTCTATTCAAAGTGTAACATTGGGCTTTTAAACTTGTTTCCCTTTTGGTCTAGCCAGTAAAACAGCGATTTTTGTTGGGTCTTAAGAATTTTTTAGAAATCTTTAGAAGCTTAAAGGGCCTGTAATAACAATTTGAGCAATCTACAATTAGTTCGTTAGCGAAACAGCCTGCTTGTAAACTATAGCTAATTGGATGGTAACAGCTTGAAATTCCAGTGGATGGAAAGCGTTTCAAAATTATTGAACGGTGCCACGACGACGCCGGCGGCGTGGGCAACGGCACCGGAACGTAATACTGTATCCATTATAATCGGTTTATAGCTGTACCAAATTCGATTTCCGTTCGTTTTCAGAAACTTTGTCGTATCTATATAGTTAGATGAAAGTTGATCCTCGAGCAAAATACGTACAACTTCAGTGGACAAGAACGAAGCACCTCGTTTTTCCATCATCTCATTGTTGCACATGCATAACCATATATACGCATTCGTATCACACCTGACACGCATATTCACACGCACACACACGGGGCTGCCGACGGCCAATGTACTATAGAAAAAAACATAAACATGTACGTACAGAAAAGAGAGGTGGCCGACGGCGGTGGACGTATACGTAACTCTCATGCATCAGTCATCATGTTTCTGTTATGATTTATCATGTTTTTTCTTTGTTCTCATCCCACATCGTTTAGGTTGCAAGAGGTTAAGGGCGATAAGAGTGCGGAATACGACGTGATCACTGACTCAAGGTGAGGCTACTTAGGCCAGAGTCCTGACCACCAACACTGCTAATACTTCTCTCTCCCCCCCCCCCGCCCTCCACCACCCATCACCACCCCGTGCTTTGTTAGAAAAAAACTCGTCCGCGTACTAGTTATATATAGTTTTATTCTGTCTCCACCTGTTGCGCAAAACAACTGCTCCTCGATTATCGAGTTTACACATTGATATACATACACGTTGCCGAGAAAACAATTAAAGAAACCACGGCTTCTCATTTCACTTTTCCCTTCGAAATCTTGAAGGGAGATGCTGTCGTTGGTTTTCATGCACGATCAATCTCCTTACATCACGGAAAAGACAAATCGTGCGCTTAAAAGTTCCATGAAGATTACATTCGTATTGATTCGTCTATCGTTGTATACACCTAATGCAGATAAATTGAATTAAATTTCCCTAAGCGTCAATTTCTATTGGTTTCTTTTCGAGAACCGCTTAAGTGTTGTTTTAAACCATTTGAAGGGGATTCGTTTTTCTGCGTACAAAGACGGAGGCAATCTTTTATTTTCTAAGAAAATTCACAATTAAATTACGTGCAAATTGATACACATTTATATTGTCTCTGTAGACGAATGAGAACAGAACACATTAAGTATCATTTATTCAAAGCTTGTTTCAAGTTTACTAAATTTAAAGTAAGCTACTTTTCAAAAAGTTCAATCTAAAACTTACTTGTCGTTTTTATTAACAAGTCCAAGTTTTGTTCTTGTTTTGTAAAAAAAACCTTCAATCAAAGAGAGTCTTAACGTTATTCTTTCATCAAGAATATCCTAAGTATCCGTGGTCATAGATCAGGTTTGGTTGATCTCGGATAGTTTTGGATCTTCGATAAATCGTAAAATATTTTTAGAAAACAATAGGGGTTGGAAGAAAAGGGGGAGGGGTGTCTATTTCGATAAAAGATTCGGAATTTACGAGTTAAAAAAATAGCTAGAATGCGAGTTTGATCGAAAAAATTACAAAAAAGTACTTACCAGAGTTTTAAAGCTTTAGCGATGTTGCAATAATGAATCACCATCAAGATTTCGAAGCATTGTAAATTGATAATCACTAATTGCATATAGATAACGGTCAATTTATTAATATCTTGTTTTATATAAATCATTGACATAATAACCCCAACGTTTTTTTATTGTTACGTTTATCACTGATAACTTGTCAATACATTCATCTCACCCAAAAACATTACGTCGCTTTTGCTTAATAAAAAGCCAATGAATATCGAAGAAAAAGATAAAGAAAAATGAAAAACAGCAGCAGTAGCTGCCAGTATCGCAGCTCGAATATAACCGTTGTAAAGTATCTGTAGCGTATACACACACGCACACGCGCGCGTGTGTGTGTGTTTGCAGTGTCGCTGCTTTGCAATTGAATGGAAGGTGTGATTTTTCAATGAATTGTGGGTGGCACGTTGGCGATAGTGTCATAGTTTAACGCAACTCGGCGTCAAATTGCAGGTGCTGTTGTGGTCACTCGTTTACCCATCACTGCGGTACTGGCGCCGATGTAGGACTACATCACACCACCGGATCCGTCGCAGAACGAGAGAGAGAAGAATGGTGTCCCGGTAAAAATACTAAACAGAGTCCTACCGATGCTTATGGTACTATCGAATTCCAAGGCTTGCCACATCCCACTAAAGCACAGGTATGAACCACTAATTGGCGGTAGTAACACCTAAACGACTATGCGATCAATATTCCAAGTCGATATAGACTTGTACGTAAAATCAACATTTTCTTCCAATATAACTTAAAAAATATCAACTAATCGATAAAACGTTGTGCTAAAATACAATATCGAAAATCTTTTCGGCATTTTATTTTACCACTACTTATAATAAAACCACTTTCCATAGAAATTCAGAGTGAAAAGCTCGAGGAGAGTTTCTGGTTATGAAAGCAATTTGAATTCATATTGTCTCCCTCCCCCTGTTTTCAGTACGTTAGATTAGCGCACGACACAAAGCCAGAACCCATTGTCCAGCTATTATGTCGAGAATGGAATTTGGGTTTACCGAAACTCCTCATAACGGTGCACGGTGGCCGATCCAATTTCGAATTGCAGCCGGCGCTGAAGAAAGTTTTGCGAAAGGGCTTGTTGAAAGCTGCCAAAACAACTGGGGCATGGATTTTTACCGGAGGAACCAACACTGGTATGTTCACTTGTCGACAATGCCATTTCCGTTAGCTTAAGCTGTGAACAATCGTTACGTTCTTTTCGATTTCAAACTACACGGGACTCCATCGAATTTATTCGAACGTTAAGTCAATTTCTCGACATTTCACCGTCCGATGATTAAACTAGCAGAGCGCGTTGTTACTTTTTACATAGGCGTAACGAGGCAAGTTGGAGACGCGCTGCTGTTGGAAAGATCTCAGCGACAAGGCCGTGTAGTAAGCATCGGTATTGCACCTTGGGGTATCCTCGAAAAAAGCCACGAACTAGTTGGCCGAGGAAGAGAGGTTCCATACGATTCGCTGGCCTCGCCCTGGTGAGTTGAACGCATCCTCGAAATAAACGATCAAAGTCCAAGTAGAAAAAAGAACGTCGAAACGACTTTTTCTTATTCCTAAAACGAATCGATGCTTCCCGGCCTCCGCGAGTTAACTTATACAGATATACTACTTGTTATTCGCCAGGTCCAAGTACGCAGTATTGAACAACCGACACGCTTTTTTCCTACTGGTCGATAACGGCACTGGAGGTCGATATGGCGCCGAAATTGTACTCAGAAGAAAACTCGAGAAATATATATCAAATTTAAAACTACAGCCGTGTAAGTCTCTTTAACGAACTGTATATTCAACTAAATGGCTCGTTCCTCACTGTCTTCGTCCGTTTCGCCAGACACGCACAGCAGTATACCAGTGGTAGCATTAGTTATTGAAGGTGGGACAAACACAATCCGTTCCGTTCTGGAATACGTGACGGACGAACCACCCGTGCCCGTAGTCGTCTGCGACGGTTCTGGACGTGCCGCTGACATCATTGCTTTTATGCACAAGTAATATGAATTCCTTTAAAATTTATTCGACCGGTTTAGTCCGAAAATAAATGATTAAAATTTGGTTTATTCATTCAAGATATGCCTCCGAAAATGAAAATGACGAAGAAGAGGGACCACTCGAGAGTATGCGAGATCATTTACTTGAAACCATCATGCGTACTTTTAAAGTATCACCGGAACAAGCGAATCAACTGTACTCGGAATTGTTACAGTGCGTGCGCAGAAAACACTTGGTAATACATTCTTCGAATCCAAGTATCTGTACCAATGAAACGATGATTGTAAAATAATACACCTAAAGCTTGGGTTATTATTTGCATAAAATGTAAATTACACGCATCGGAATGATTATTGATAGTCTTAATTTCATCGATCGACAGATTACAGTGTTCAGGATATCGCAGGACCAACCGCAAGAGCTGGATCAAACAATCCTTACAGCTCTATTCAAATCTCAGCAATTGACGCCGGCAGAGCAGCTTTCGCTTGCTCTGATTTGGAATCGCGTGGACATAGCTCGCAGTGAGATCTTCGTCTACGGACAAAAGTGGCCGCCGGGTGCTCTTGAGCAATCGATGATGCAAGCATTACAACACGACCGCATCGACTTCGTCAAGTTGCTACTTGAAAACGGCGTGTCCATGCGCAAGTTTCTTTCGATACCCCGCCTTGAAGAGCTCTACAACACCGTAAGTCCCGATCACTGTTCGACATTCCCTGACGAATGTCTTGTCAACTATATCAAGATTGAAAATGTGGTTATTTTGACTTATTATAATCGACCACTCAATTCGTTAAAACGAACAATTTCAATTTTTAGCGCGAATATTCGATTACTCGTGTAATTCATTGAACATTATCGGCCTATTGTAAAATGTGCGATACTTCACTTTTGACGCTAGATAACGTAACGAGCGCATCGGTTAAACATCAGCATCTATAATACGAACGCGGGTCAATAAAATGTTTCAATAGAAGCAGAGTGTAAATAGCACACATTCATTGAGTATCATGTGGGTGAAACGAGAGCATCAAAGCGATAAGGAGCTTTTTCATTAAGAAAAATCATTTTAATTCGAGCCCAGTTTCGTTTGAAGTCATTTCAAAGTCGAACATCCATTTGCTCGATTATGCGCATCCTTAGGAATCTCAATAAAAAGGTGGACAAATTGTTAAATTAAGTGCAATTTTTCCGAGTCTTTGATCAACTTTGCCAAAAAAACAACCCAAATTTTCCAAAGAATGTACCGATCGGCTTGGCATTAAAAAGGATGCATCGTCATTCCAACATTGTTAACTATACTAAAACGATCGCCACTTTTACGAACTATCGAGCATACTTAATCAAGCTATCGAATGACTCTTCGTAGAAAGACGGTCCATCCAACACCCTCGGCTATATCCTGAGGGACGTTCGTCCGCACATCCCACGTGGTTACATGTACACGCTGCACGACATCGGCCTAGTGATCAACAAACTGATGGGTGGTGCTTATCGCTCGCAATACACTCGCAAGGAGTTTCGGTTTCTGTACACGCGCGTAATGAAACGCTCGGGTGGCTTCCAGCAGCATCACGCACATCGTAACAGCTGCGCTATCACTCTGAATAATCGATCGTTTTCCGGCTCCGGAGGCAAATCTACCATGAGTTTACTCGCAGAAACAATACCAGCAACCCAAGACACGGCTCTCTTCGATTTTCCATTCAACGAATTGCTCATTTGGTCTGTACTCACGAAAAGACAGCAAATGGCGTTGCTCATGTGGCAGCACGGCGAGGAAGCTTTGGCTAAAGCTCTCGTAGCGTTGAAATTGTACAAAGCAATGGCGCACGAAGCTGCCGAGGATGATCTGGAAACCGAGGTTTACGACGAGCTCAAAGGATACGGCCGGGAGTTCGAGAATATTGGTGAGTCTTTCATCGATTTCATTCCCGGGAAAAATGGCCGATTGCCGATAAGAACCTTTCGATGTAATATTAAGGTGCTTTCACCGTGATAAACTTCTTTATCCGCATTTCTTCAATTTCCTTTGTGCTAACTTTCTTATCTCTGCTGGTCTTATTTATAGGCCATGTAGAGCTATCCAATAGCTTCTTCAATAAACAGCCCAGGATACTTCAAAGACATTTCAATTATGATGGACGGAATAAACCGTAAGGTTTAATTCCTCAAAAATATCTTTAGAGAACCAATTTCGAGAAAAATTGAGCAGAGATCAAACGAACGAAGTTTTCGTTTTTTTTTCCAATTTCAAACCATTAATGTGTGAGCGAGTTTATAGGCTTTATTGAAAGCTCGAAAACTCCAACATGCATTGTCAGAACATTTAAGTAGTTTCAGCGCTCAGCAAGTTAAACTATTTAAACGCGTAAAATGTACTTTTCAAACTTCTGTGACTGTAGTTCACAAACTCAACATCAACGTGTAAACACTATTTACGTTCAATGTATATATAAACGTAAAAATTACAAAAACACATCACATTTGCTAACGTACATTTATGAGGACATCTGCGAGTATAATTAATTATATTTATACCCTTACAGCTTTGGAATTACTAGACTATTGCTATCGGCAAGACGACGACCTGACGCAACAGTTGCTGACATCAGAATTGAAGAATTGGTCTGGACAAACGTGCCTTTCCCTCGCCGTGACGGCCAATCATCGCGCTCTTCTAGCGCACCCCTGCAGTCAAATTATACTGGCAGATCTATGGATGGGTGGACTACGTACTCGCAAAAGCACCAACTTCAAAGTACTTTGATTTGTTTACTTGGGAATTAAATCAACTTTTCTTTCTGGTATTTGCAATAGAGTCGAGAAAGAACTGATGTAAAAAAAAACAAAGAACTTGCAGAATTAGATCACAATCTCCAACGGTCAAATTTGGTTTATCTATGTAAAAAAGCAATGAATAGCAAAATTCATTTAATCAATCGTAGGAAATTCATTACACAACAATTGTCTTTAACGACTAATTTTGGAAAACGTTCGTAGGTGATACTTGGACTATTCTTTCCGGTTTACATAACTTACCTCGAATTCAAGAGCCGAGAAGAGCTGCAATTGATGCCGCAGACGGCCGAGGAGCATCTCATCGCGCTCGAAGACGAGAACGAGGACAGTGAATCGGAACAAGGGGCACCAGCTGGACCTGACGTCGAGGTAACGTATTGCGTATTAATGCCCTTCCGGATCTGGTATTATTGAGGATCACGGTGATTTTTCATTGAAGTTTAGGAAGTAATTTTATTTTGAAGAAAAATAACGTTCTGTACTCCGCTTCGTGATAATCCATGCGATTCTTATGTCATATTTTACGGAACTCGATTGTTCTTAGCCTCTAGCTTATAATTTACAAAGTATAGTTTTTCATTCGATACAAATGAAAGACAAGTATGTGAATATCTCGAAGCAGTGTCCTAAGCCAGTGGCAGAAATACAAGGAAAATCACCGAGATTCCATTGAAATTTTCATCGCGCGAAAATGACAGTTACGGAGGATTTCTGTTCATAGTGCAATATTAATGTAAAGGGAGTTCCAAGATAAAGAGATTTGTTACCGCGGAATAAGAAACGCGCGTCATTGTTGGTCGCGTTCTTCTTTCGATGGATGATTTTCTGCAAAGGTTTTTCGCGAAGCTCATGGTGGAAAAGATTTTGACACGTTATTTTTTGTTTTTAGATGATCGTATGGATCTTCTTTTTACGTTATACATTCCTTTACCACCCATGTCCTTAACAATATTAAAAGCAAATCAGAGCTAACTTATATTTCTTTGCGCTTTTAACTGATAAACGCACTCTGCAGCTAATAAAAGCTACGTAATTAATGCTATAAAGTAGCATGCGGATACTAATAAAGGGAATAACTTGCTACTCTAATATGCAACAGTACCTGTAATATAGAGAGTTGTAAGTGGTTACTTTGATATTTATTGATTTCATTGCCGATTACGACCTCATTACAAAAAAGATGCGATTTCAATGAATTAACCAATCACAGATAAGATATTTGTAGCCTATTAAAAAAACCTCGTATTTTTGTTATTTTAAATCCTCGTGTTATTATTGCACAACACTACACGCCGATAAAAAAACTCGAGGTAAAGCAAAACACGTAATTATACATCTCCGGAGAATATTTTGTCGTAATGAAGTAAGCTTGCAAAGTAAACCACAGAAAGCTCGATTGTGCATGTTTCAATACCTCAAGCTACGGGATCACCGAACGCATAAAACTCGAGCACATCGCTTTGATAGAAAAAAACAAACAATTATAAGTACAGCGACAGTGCTTGTAAGATTGTAAGAGGAGAGAGAGAGAGAGAGAGAGAGAGAGAGAGAGAGAGAGGGAGAGAAAACCCAGTGTTATCTTGGGGTGCGTCTATCGGCGCATTGGTCTTTTTTAGAAACGGCCGGTGCGCAGAAGCCTGAGTATTCGCTACAAAGCCAACAGCCAGCAAGGCGCCAAGGTATACAAACCCTAACCACCGCTTTTTACTCTCTGTCGCTCTTACTTCGCACATAACTAACACGCTCACTCTACCGCCTTTATAGCATTTTTTTGTATTGTCTTTTTGCTTTCTTGACACGGTTGATTACCGCTACCGTCCAGCGATAAAAACAATAACAATAACCATCGATCGATTGCTCTTACCACGCACTTAGCGCACAAGTTTATCGTGTCAGAACAGCTTTTTCATCGTTGCATCTACTCCACGAGCTTTTTCTCTATACTTTCTGCACTGCAGGTGGGCACAGCTCGGATAACGAGTTCAAGGGATACTCGTCAACGCTTTCGTAATGTATCTTTTTCTTTTTTTCTGGATTTCGAATAGGCATAGTGGTGTGATTACAGTGAACGAAAAGGTTCGCCATTACGTGATATTTGGGGAAAACTTACTTTTTAATTCATTGAATCAAACGGCTTGGTTTATTTAATCGACATACTTGTGTAACAACCTATGCTTCTGTTGCTATCGTGCAACAGGTGTACACTGTATAAATAACTTTTTGTCGTCTTGCAATTAATTGTTCGACAAAATCGCACGGATCGATAATCGAATCTGTAAGTAGGATTAGTCCTTTAGATCGTCGCTATTGGAATTCCAAATATCCTACTGCTAATGCTTTTCACCAAGAATACTCTATGCTACTTGAAAAATACACGTGCCCTAGTTACAGTTTGCGAATTCCCAATACACGTCAACATGAAAAATGCTACTGTTATTCATCACCATTTCCGTTTGTCCGTATCTCGATATGCTTTATGACCGTCGAGAAATATTTGCTTGGCCAAGCTTTCGCACTTTTTCTGCTACCTACACATGTGTACGTATTCATTTGTCCGATAGATTTTCAATATGCATTAATGCTTTCTACTCATCAGACCTTTTACAGACGTAGTATACACTTATTATTTAAAATGCCAATTACGACCTTGTCCGTGGTTTTTATCTATCTTTTGTGAATTTTTAGCCATCTATCAACCTATAATAGATATATATATAGATATACTTTTGGATATTATATATAATTATTCACGTCAATGAATTTCTTCTTCTCATTATTAAGCAATCGATGTTACGAGTATCACTATTACCGTTATAACTTTTATTATGTCCTAACACGATGATTTTGACTACGTTAAATGGGACTGTAAATAATGCGTCTCTCATATATGCCATTAACGAACTCTGGATGTACTACTTCGAATTGTTGATAACTGGTTTACAACTGATTTTTTTCTCATCTATCGTGCTCCGTAGTTTGAAACAAACGAACGAGAGGTACGTTCTTTATTTTACTTTGTTTCAAGGGCATGTCTAACGAAGCGTATTCGATAAGCAGGATTTATTGCAAACGATCGGAGAAGCAGTCGAGATTACAAACACTACTTTTTTACGATGTAAATTCACAAACAATTAACGTATAAGAAACTTATTCTAATCCAATACCAATTGCATATGACTTTGACGCTTGACACAACGATTCGAAGTAGTATATAGCTGTTGGTAAAAGTACCAAGCAGTTCCAGAGTAAGCAAAGCTTGTAATCGTCAAAATAAAAAGAACAACAAACCTGTGTTATATTCGTTTTGAGTGTTAGCTACAATAGCCTTTCGGGCGCTTTGTGTTTTGTCTGTGGTGGTATAGGCTCTTATCGGCAGCGAACACAGCACAACCGTGCCCAAGGAGACAATCGTCCACGAGAATGGCAAAGTGCTGACTGATAACGACGAGGGTAATCATCGCTCTTATGGTATGCTGTCGGACTATTATGACAATAAGAACACTCGTCCGTTAAGACTGAAGAAGAAACTCTATGAGTTTTACACTGCACCTATTGCCAAATTCTGGGCTAATGCTGTTAGTATATCTTTTTTTTCCTTTTATACGTACAACAATCACAATACCCTTCAATCGTCGGACATTCTATTTTAATTCGTTTCAACGCGAACGCATTACAAAATAAAAGTAGGTCAAATTTATATTTCATGAAAAATAAAGAGTGACGTAATAATAACTTTGATTGTACCAATGTTGCTTATATTTGAAATATAGACTCTGGCGTTACGATCATTTAACAAACACGTTATCCGCGTTCCAAGCCAACAAATACAATTGCATTACTCAAAGTTGGCATATTATGGCTCAATCGTTGTGCGTTGTGCGCAACTTTTATTTACTTATTACAATGGCGCTCGTCGGTAAGAACAATTTTATTTTACAGCGCCAAGAGACTCGAATTTACTCAATTGAGTTTTTCAGAAAACAATATAGCGCTTCGTTCGTTTGAAACATTCGAATTGGTTTTTGCTTTATTATTTGAATGCAACTTTCGTGTTTCCGTATCCGTATAAATAGAGGTCAGTTACATTTTTTACAGTTTCAAAATATCAGGTTTAGAATTGTTGTTTTTTTTTATATTATTGGAAAAAGAAAAAAGAGCGTTGCCTCGGCGCAGAAAATGACCGGATTTCGTTTTAGCGAGAGGGAGTATTCCAACAAAGTCAACAAATCTAATTAAACAGTTTCTCTTAACGTCGCGGAGCCTTTGTGATTGAAGAGTTTAATTTGCAAACTCCAATTGACTACTCACCAACTGCAAAAGACCAAGTTCAAATAACGAAATTGCAATCTATTAGTAGATGAAAATTACGCGTGACGATTTGATTTTCTCGATAGACATCGTCCAACCAGAAACCCCCGTTATATTGAAATAAATGTTTGCGACGTCACGGAACGTCACGTCCACATTCCAAGTTCATTAAGGCACTTCTCAATTTTCTCGACGTATAATATAAAAATTCCAGATAGTTGAATTAATAAATCGTAGAGTTGCATGAGCTTGTGAGTATTACTCCGAAGGGGCATCCAACGCTAGCACGAGGATCTTACTGTTTATTCATGCTAGAGCACGAGTATAGCTCCGGTTACTTAAGTAGCTTCTCTGCCTTATATAACGTACAGGATACTCGAGCGTTTGCATCGGAGTACTACTCACTCTCGAGTCGTGTTTCGCTATTTCCGAGAACACATATTGGACAATCGTAGATGAATTATTAATGGAAATTATAGCGTTAAAGGAAAATAAAAAACATGTATTAATCGTCAGATCGCCTACGTGCTGTTCCTGTTATTAATGTCATATACGGTGCTGGTCCGCATGGGCGACACTCCTTCGTGGGCCGAGTTCTATTCAATAGCTTACATCTGCACGATGGGCTGTGAGAAGGTACGCGAGATCATCACCTCGGAGCCAGTGGCATTGTCGCACAAGTTCAGCGTCTGGGCATGGAACATGTGGAATCCTTGCGACGCTGCGGCAATTATATTTTTCATCGTTGGCTTAGTACTCCGGCTACGACCATCTACTTTCGACGTCGGCAGATCCATCTACTGTATTGACATTATGTATTGGTATCTCAGGATGCTTAATATTTTGGGTGTCAACAAGTACCTTGGTGAGTTGTGCAGTTTTACAATAAAGTTTCATTCCGTAGCTGTTACATCGATGCGCATTGTGAAGTCGAGCTAATATTCCACGCTGACGCGAATAGTACCCCGTGAAGAGTTGACATTGTCCGAATGCAATATTCGCGTTGAACGTTCTGCGAATATCTAGGAAAAGCATAGCTATTTTCATATAAACGCGAATGTTAAATCCAACTTATTGCCGATAACAAGATTCATCCTATCATTTAAGTCCTCTGTTCACTTTTCCGATATTTTCGTGTTTATAGAACTTTGTCGTTTTTTTCGCTCCTCTTATTGCGCGTACACACGAGACCTCTCGAATTTCCCGATATCTCGCGTCATCTTTCTTCCATTTACTTGAATTCCGTGCTCGTACTGTATGCTCGGCACGTTTGAAAGGATGTTGTAGAGTTCAACCTTGATATGAAATGTCTGAATGCATCAGGTCCATTGGTAAGCATACTTTAAGAATTTGCATTGCAGAAGATGTTCTTTTTTTCCTTTGAGTACTTCTTGATGGCCGAATTATACATTTGTTGCGGTCGATGTTTATTTTGAAAGTAGTCGATGTTGCTTCTTTGCACAGGTCATGTCAGCGAATACTGATTCCCGTTGAATATTAATTCGTAGTTTTGTACACCGTCAAGAGAAGTTCTAGGTTATACCGGTAAAAAAACCAATCGAAAGAACGACAACGCCTTCGCGCTAATTTATTCGCAAAAATTTATCAATGAGGTTTTAACGATAATTGAATGTTTTCAGGTCCGTTGGTTACAATGATGGGAAAAATGGTCAAGAACATGATCTATTTTGTCGTTCTTTTACTGGTGGTGTTGATGAGCTTCGGTGTTGCACGACAAGCCATATTGCACCCCAACCTAGAGCCCAGTTGGACGATTGTCAAAGACGTAATTATTTGTTATAATTTATCATTTATACTCCACTACAGTCTGGCTGAACGCTCGGAAACGAATGCTTTTATCTTGTAAAATTTCCTTGTGATTTATTTGATATGACATTGGCACGTTATAAACGACTTGGCAAAATATAAGATAGTTGAACCGCCGGACGGTTTAGGACCAATAATCAACGAAATAACACTGAACTTTACAACCAAATCCAACGCTAGAAATCCTCTTTACGCAACATATTCTAGCGTTCGCACTACACAAATAACGTACTCGATGATTGTTCATTGCAGGTGTTCAAAGAGCCTTATTTCATGCTGTACGGTGAGGTGTACGCTGACAAAATCGATCCCGAGTGCGAGTTAGATCCAAGCATGGAGGCGTGTCTACCCGGTCGATGGATAACACCAGCAGCTATGGCCATTTACTTATTGGTGGCAAACATTCTACTGATCAATCTACTCATTGCCGTATTCAACAACATCTTCATCGAGGTGAATGCTGTTGCACACCAAGTTTGGATGTTCCAGCGATTCACCGTTGTCATGGAGTACGAGCAGAAGCCCGTATTACCACCGCCGCTTATCGTCTTCTGTCATCTCTATCTTCTGATTAGATACTTATGGAGGTACGGTTCGAACGAAATTACAATACCTTAGAGTATTGGTTACTCGAAGTCCTGCTTACTTTGCTGCTATAATGAAATTATCTTGAACTTTTTTTTTTCAAAGTTCGTTCGAGTTTAGTAAAACATCCCGTTGGTAAGAGATACAATTGTATACGCATTGTCGAATAGTTTTATCAATTATTCCACGTCGCTCGATTTTTAGATTAGCTTTCTTTTTTATTTAGCCGTTTGTTTTATTAGACTTTAGATATTTTTCTCTATACCGTTCCATCTGAACGAGTAGGAAATTTTTAAATTTGGACAATTTAATTTTGCGATCAAGATAGTAGCATGAATGTTGTATGGCACGACTCAGCTTGTTACATCCGTTAGTTAAGCCGCGCTAATTATTAAACGATCGTTTGCATGAAGGATGTAACACGTATAATATGACTGTATAGTAAAAAGAAATCTTGACTTTTCTCAGATATTCCGTCGAAATAGTACAGGAATGGAAACGAATAAATTAGGTGAAAAACGCTTCTATCGAAAGTCGCGAGATATTATCGTAGTATTATATTGAGTGAAAGGTATTCCGTTAATTGGAAAAATAAAAAGAGTTCATTCCTTTACTGAAACTTCCGACTGAAGGACTGATCGCTAGAACATCCATTGACGCACTCAAGGCCGACATTTCTATTAAAAGCTCGGGGGCTGATTTCCTTTCAAACCGATTCGAAATCCCCTGTAAAGCCATCTATAAGCTCCAACAATGTTGGAAAAGAACAACAGGAACTTTGTGAGTTGAGAAAAGTGTTTTTTTTTTGTCAAAGGTATCTGACACAAGGTCGAACACAATCGGGCGAAACAAGCGACAACGGGCTAAAGTTATTCCTCGAGGCCGATGACAAGGAGCGTCTCTATGACTTCGAAGAAGACTGCGTGGAGGGTTACTTTCGCGAACAGGAGCTCAAACTGCAAATGTCGACCGAAGAAAGGGTCAAGGTCACTACCGAACGCGTCGAAAACATGCATCAAAAGATCGAGGATATCGATAAGAAAGAGAGCAATCAGTCTTCCACGCTCCAGGTAATATAAGTCAAGCCATGCGCGAGCAATACGTGCTTCGACAATTTTTTTCTCGTTTCGAATCGTGCGTCTTGCAAGATTTATTTAGGATCGATTGCCGTTACTTTCAACAATGATGTATTGTGGCTTTATAAGCCGCACTTTATCTACTTTATCTACTTTATCCGCTTCATTTTTTACGATCATATTCAATTTGAAATTAATGGCGATTGAATCGCTCTTATTTATTTATTAGACGATACACCAATCGTAATGTTACGGTTTAAACGACAGTTGTAAATATGCATTTACATTTCAGACCGTAGAGTTTCGAATGCGCAAGCTAGAGGAGCTGAACGAGCAAACTCTCGCTCACTTGAGTGTGATCCATCGCTTCATGGCAACGTACATGCCGAGCAGTGGAGGAGGCTCCGGAGGTCCAATACCAGAGAATTTCAGTACCGAAGGTTTCCGTCACTTGGACGCCCTCGATATCGGGCGAACTCGTCGAGTGTCCGAGCGTTCGGAGGCTGGCGTATCCGAGGCGGATTCGCACTCTCAATTGCCTTGTATTCCCTTGAGACGGAAAAAACTAATAAGAGCGATGACTGACGCAGCGTATCTGGGTACAGGTGGAGGGTTGCCGTCGCAGCCGCAGACGCACATTGAGCAAGAGGAAGCTGCCGCCGCGCTGAAACACGCCGTCGACGCGATTATCGAATCTAAGGAAAATCTAAGTAGGAACGACTCGAGTGTCAGTGGAGAAGTCACTACGATGCCGGACGAGTCTAAGGAAACGACCAGCCACGATGAGAGCGACGTCAATAAAGTCGCGAGCGAGGTGAGTTTCGGTGAATTCTATCGAAGGCGTATGAAACTGCGATCATTGACGCGTTCGATTTACTTGCATCCAAAGATGAAAGAACTGAGGGCCGAAAAGTCAGACGAGCGTGACACGTCAGGCGAGGCGACGGCCACGTCGGAATCACGACAGGACTCGGCAGAAAAGTCTAGTCGTCAAAATAGTCGCACCCGTTCGGAATCTCTGGCAGAGGATGCAGCTACCGCAGCAGCGATCGCTGCAAGTGTGACAGGGGTGGTGCCCTCGACGAGTTTTCAACGAGGCGTCACGTGGGCCGAACCACGAGTCGCCCACTTAATCCAGTCTTCCGGCTCGAGTAACTCGCGTTCGCTACTGCTTACCATGCGAGCCGAGTACACAAGCATCACCGATGAATTGGAGAGTTATTGTGGCTTGCTTAGTCCGCCGAGAACACCACCTATGTCACCCACACCTAGAAACAGAGTTAGGAGCACTTCCGAGAGAAGCAATCCCAATCCCGTTGAAATTGCCTGGGAGATTGAGAACGAGCATCTCAGGGATGCTGAAGAGTGCGATTATCAACAAATGGAGGATCTCATTCAAAGAAGGTATAGTTACGTGAACAATTCAATGAAAATTTTGCGTCAGTTTGACGAATTGATAAATAGATATTAGCAGGTTTTGTTTATCTATTTATCTATTTTTGTTATCTATACAAATCAACTTTCTTTAACTTTTTATCGCTTTTCAATGTTTTACGGAGAGTTGTTTTTGAAATAAATGTAGGTATCACGTGACTGATGACGAAGATAGCAGTCACGACGAACAAGCCGGAGGCACGAGTTCATTTTTCCTGGCAAACGAGCTACATCCACGTTTACGTCGCGCATCGGCGATCGACGAGGACACGACAACACGGCGACGCATCCATCGCTTGCCACCGGCAATCAACGTTACCCGCGAAATCGAGCAAACGCTCGCAAGGCCCGCGGCCACGCGTGACTCCAACGAGTCCGATCCCAACGACAAGGGTATCAGTGGCGTGCCGGCGCCTGCATCTGAAACCATGTGTTAATTTTGTTACAGTGTCGCAGTAACTAAAGTCGCTTCGATCAATTTGATTTGTTGTAAATAGTGCGTTTTCAGTTGTTCAATCAAGTTGACGGTACAAAAATAAAAAGAATACACTGACAGTTTTAGACGTATACGAGGAAACTCTTCTAATGGGATTAGGCAATGTTCGTGAGATTAGGCTAATTTGGATGATGTATTTCATCTACAGGTTTTCACTGTATTGTTGTGACGTGCGGTAAAACAATCATCGGTGCATCTCCTAAGACTGTCACCACATGTTGCACAATTTTTACTCTCTTCCGTACATTGATGTAGACGTTATTAAATATCGAGTCTCCACAGTGCAAGACTCTAAAATATTACCAAGATCATAACATTTAGCATTAGTAACGATAGCTTTGTTGGATTCTCTTCGAGATTCCGCGAGGTCACTCGAACTTTTTGCATTTGTTATCGTGCATGTCCTTTGTAGAAAATACGAATCTCCTAGCAAGAATGCTTGTGGGATACCATGTAGTAGCTTGATTGCAGATGACATTGCAGTGTTTGTGTACTTCACGTTGACGCAATTCGGGACTGTGCAACAGCAATAGATTTTTTATTTTAATAGTATTGTTTTTAAATATTTCAAAGTTCCGATTTTCAAATTTAGTAGATTAAATGCATTTCGTGATTTTTTCCTACGTAGTTGATTTATTTTTTAAGTTATCCGTATTTTTAATCATCAATTATTAACTGCGAACAATTTAGCAGAATTTGATTTATTCTATTCTAAATTTAGTTTATAGATCGCTTATTCGATTTTAAATTTGTTTTTGTTAATATATTAACTAGTTAGAATATTATACATGGTAAACTTAATTGATTCTCTAAGTGCTAGCAAAGCAATTATATAACCGAAAATAGTTACATTGTTTTACAATAATGACATGATATTTCCAGATTTCCATGCACCAAAATATTTCATTTTTCATTTGTTTTATTTTGTCGTTTTACCGTTCCTATCGTTCCAGCAACATCAACTAGTAATTTCATCTTTAATAAAACTATTTTTATTTTTACTTACCGTTAGTCCAATCGAAATAACGAGTCACAAATTATGCATATTACGTCCAAAAATAATCAAATATATAGCACATCGAATTATATTCACGTAACAAAAATAGTAAAAAAAATATTTTATGCAATAGCTCCAAGTACGCTATTTTTAGCTACGTATCTTAATACATCTGTTGTCATTCGTGAAATTGAATGTACGAAATACAATAGAATAGGCCAATGTCTGTATGCAATTGTCTTGCGGCGAATGTAGATGTTGTGAAAAAAATCAGATTACGCAAGAATTTCAAACTTGTTTGGGCAAAATGCACAATTGCAGTGTTGTGGAAGACCACGCATTCGTCAAAGTCATATCACGTGCTGAATAAAATAATCACATTATATTCCACGCATATAAAATGGACTGCGCCAAAATACGCGTTAAAGAAAATTTAGCATGAATTTGTCAGGGGCATCCGCCAGACAGAAAATTATATTCGAACAAAATTGTTATTATGGGTTATATTTACGTAACGCAATCATTACCAATTGGAATTTATCCTCTAAAAGTTAGATGTCACCGTTATACGCTCACGATCGCGGTATAAAATGCACCGTAGTTACTTTTTACACGTGTTTAATCGAATGAGACTTTTTTGTATCGTAGTCAAGATTTATTATCTGTCAATCTATGTTAACTTGATAATTGTTGAATATATGTGAAGCGTACGTCTATAGTTGTTGGTCTCGATGTCCTCAAAAACGTGTACGTTTAATGTTCGTTAATTGAATATAATTTTTTCTCTGGCTGATTATTAAATAATTGTACATAGATAGTATTTGTTTGATGGAAACGTAAATGTTCAAGCTGGTCTGAACACTCTTCCTTCAAGAATTAATGATAATATTTTAATAAAAATATATTTTATTCACTCGTCGAATTCTGTAAAATAAATGAAAGTGAGCAATTCAAAAACGTAATCTTGCATATAGACGTGAATTTTGGCATACATAGATACAATCACAAGTAAACTTCAACGAAAAAAAGTTATAAAGAGCTTATCCACAAAGTAATTGAGCTAATTTTCGGTTTCATGCCTTAAATATTTCCACAAGTTCATAGGTAAAATGCATTTTCATGGAAACTCTTCTGTAATGAAACGATATTTATTCTAAAATTCCACTGTCAATGAAATTTAATGATGAAATAAACATATTTTTCTGTTTTCATTTTTCGATCGCTAAAAAATGAGAAATCCTGAATATATCGGTAAAATAAGTATATATAATACTTGAATTCATCTCCAACATAGATATTTTGAATATTAAACTTTTAACGAAAGTGAATTCAAGAGAAAGGCCTAAAAAATAAATAAATGTCATATCTTCTTGTATACTATACACCAAAAAATCTTCATAGCGCACAGACTAAAGAAGGCACCTATTGTAAAAGCAATTATGAATATTTCCATTTTGGTCAAAGTCTGTCTTCTAAAATAAGTATCAGTTTTGCGCTGTACTCTGCTACGTATAATCTAGTCAATAATCAAATTTACTGGATAATAACATACAAATATTTGGTTCATTTAATACGATTGCTTTGCTATTCAAACTTTTCTCTACTTTTCGTCTTGCTAAAGATCGAAAGAGAAAGAGTCTGACTTTGAGTATTTACTTTAAAAACAAAAATTTCTATGTATAGACAATGTAATGTATTTTTTTGAATTAAATATCATCTTTTATGGTGATTTTATAAAGAATTACAAAGAATAATTGAAAAAAAATATATATATAATGGGCGTATAATCCGTTGGACGAAAGACTAATGTACATTTACAATCTAATAGATGTAATTCAATTTCATATTGTTCAACTAATTTCCTTATATTTGGATATGTATTTTAGGACAGATCACCATTATTAGAAATGATAGCGCTAATGCCGTATAATCTAAATTGTCATGATTGCGATGACTCCATTGATGCATATTGTAAGAAGCAATATAAGTGTATGTACATTGTGCGCGCTTATAATTATACAAAAATGTTCAATTAAAAGCAATATTGCCGACACTTAGTGCAAATCAAGAGAAATTGCGGCATGCGATGGAAATGTCATTGATTTAATTTGCATAAAACATGTTTGCTGTGAAAAGTGCTTAATTATTTTGTCGTAGTCGTCAAAGCGTATGAAAAATAAGTTTTTTTTGTTTTTTTTCAGATTTCCTTTAGGTATACTTGGTGTAATGCAAGTTATTCTAAAGGTTGAAAAAGAAATTTAAAGAAAGCTGACTGAATTGTACTTATAGAATTATGCATCTAATAAATAATTGAATTCAAAGAAAATTGAAAAAAATTATATCACGACTTAATCATTCGTGCGACTAAAAACTATTATACATTTATATTAATTGTAGAGCTCTCTCTCTCTCTCTCTCTCTCTCTCTTAGGAAGCTTTTAAACATTCGCACGATGCTTATGGTATTGAAGCTAATATTATCGCCGAGATTTGTATTCCGAATTTGAAGAAGGATGTATGATTCTTCGTATCCTTCCTCGAATGTTCGACTTATACTTGTTACTTGGATATATTTTTTTCACTGTGTTATTTTAATATATCGATATATTATAAGTCGTTTAAAAGCTAACGTGTGAAACAAACTTATATTTCGAATTTTCTTTTTTTTAAAAGATGCAACAACAGTAAACGTTGCAGCTTTTATTTAAAACTTGTCGGATATCTTCTGAAAACTTTCTTCTCGCGAGAGTGCGAGCCATCAACTGGCTTAAAAGATTGAGCTCAATTTTTTTGTGTATACAAAAGAAAATAAAGTTAATTAAAAAAAAATGAAAGCGAAAAAATCTACTGAAATAGTATTAAAGAACGTGGTTCGGTGAAATTTTACGATATACTCAATGTTAAATTACATATATACGTGTAATTTTAACGTTTGCGTATTTCAACTATTTGAAGTTTCATTTTGCCATGAAAATGTATTTATTTGCTGTAATCATTTGCTGGAAATGAAGCTTCAGGTAGACGATTATACCTTTATATGCAAATTTCAAGTCGATAAAAAACACGTTTCATAATATATATTTTTAAAGCAAAAGGTACTGCCGTATTTTTTTACATTACACCACGATTGTATCAAATAGATCTGAAATTGCAATAATTTTTAGACTATTTTCTGCGGTAAACAGTGACATTGAAGAGAACAAATAATCTAGAAAGTATGCAATACATGCGCACCACGCAGACAACGATAATTTTAGAAATTTCACCAAAGCATATTCTTGAATGAAATAAAAGTAACATTGTTCGAGATTCATCTGTTGCTAAGTGTGGAAATATCGAGTTATTTTCCTATTAAGAGACAATATAAGAAGGAAACGTCGTGCCACTGAAATGTAAAATTCACTTGCGTATAACATTCGCACAAACAGAAACCTGCATCCGACGACACTGCTGAGAATGTCGTAATAAATATGCATCTGGACCCCCCACCCCCCATTCATGTTAGAAAATAAATAAAAACATCAGAAAATACTTCAATTTTTGTTCATTCAAGTACCCTCCCACCGTTCGCTAGTTCATCAATTATCAACACAACCCATGTGTATTGCAATTTGTCCCCATCGTACGGGGGAAATTCGGGTAAAACGACATTCTTGACGTTCACTATGAAGATCGACGCAGAAAAACGTTTTTTTTTTTTCACGAACGTTTATTCGGCTTCATGCCTTACAATGCAATTATAAATATACAATTGCGCCATCCCTCCATGCGCTCCCTCCAAACTACGCGTTTACGATTAAAATTTCCGTTCCGAAAAAAATTTTGGAAGTCACTGATTCACCGTTATAACTTCCAAACTATCAAAGTCCCAGCATCTAAAATAAGCGACGCGAATATTCTTTGTATTAAAATTTACGGAGAACGATTGCCGTACGAGAGGAGTACGGGTGTAGACACTCGATGGCTTCCGTTGTCTATCGGTTTGAATTTACTCAATGTTATCGCTATTTGGAACGCATATTGTGCGCTTTTATTCTTCCTGGCTATCCTTAATCATCCTCTTTCGGTTGCTCTTGTTCGTCCCATTTGCATCATACCCGATCGACGTTCACCTAGTCATCTCCAAATTCCACCTGCAATGTCCTTTTTTACCGCATACATCGCTTATTCGTTTCGATCCTATCAGCTTCAGTCCGGTCGAGATGCGTGCCCTCCTCTACTCGTCGCTCAGTTACGGATCAACCTGTCGCGTAGTACATGGATGTCGTAGCATGTGTATGTACGTTCAAAAAATAAAAACAATCATCAGCCAAATTAAATATATTCAAACGACGTTCTCTCGTACACTGGATATTTGTTGGCCTCCGTATCCCTCATTGGCATAGGGGGTCTATTTAGATCCACCAAATTCAACGCCAAATAATACCGATGCTGTACAAACAAACCGTGCAATGCTGCGTTGATCCAAGTAACATCCATCGATACGGATTAGAAGTCGATGAATGATTCAATTCAAAGGGTCAACGCTGCACCGTGCGACATTCCACGATGCGTAAAACCTACAAGTGCACCTTGCAAAGAGAAATTAGCCGCTCGATACGAGTGTGTGTGTGTGTGTACGCGCGTGCGTGTGCGCGTGCGTGTGCGCGTGCGCGTGCGTTTGAGGTAATCTATCCGAAAGCGACCGTCACGTAACGTATCGGCAAAACGAACAAACCTCTACGGTAGCGATCGCAGCATCACCAAACGGACCAGCCTGGCGCTTTTAGATCTTTTCGCTCTCTGTTTTTTCACCGTGCTGTCACACCAACGTACACGTATACACGTACATTCGTCGGCCGTGTACGCGAGTAGAGCTCTACGAGCCGGCGAGTGCAGAGAGCCGCGGCATTCGCGCTTCAAACATGGCAGCGGCAACCAGCGTTGTCGTGCTCGACCGTGGCAACAATACCACCTGCACCATCAATCTACACGGTGCGTCTTTATCAACTTGACAATGTGTCAATCACTTTATCTCGCGTTTTTCTTTCACAATCACAGTGTGCTTTCGCCTAACTCGCCTTTACGTATCAGTGTTTTTGGTTATAAACGGCTTGTTTTTTTGTTTATTTTTTCTTTAACCTTCGCAATCTACCGTCGACTCGGATAGTGTAACAAAAATTACACGATCTTTTTTTTAAGTAAGATTACGTGGTTTTGTGGTTATTATTTTGCAAAAGTGTTCTCTTGTGTCGATCTGGTGCTTTTCGTTTCTTTATCGAGGCTTTTGTGGTTGTGATCCTTTTGTTTCTTTGAATCGCGCAAAAACAAGAAAATTTGAACGCGCTTTTCGCGGGAAAGTTTTGCTCGTTTGAAAACCGTCGAATGACGAAGTGATTTTTACTCGTTCGACGCGTTATTATCTCGATTGGGCAAGAGTTTTCGTATCACGCGTTAAAGTTACAAGACGTTTGTAATATCAGCGTTTGAGTCAAGTACAGACTAATTGACAATTAGCGCGTGTATTCATGGTAAAATTGGTCGAAATCGAAACGATTCCGCAAATTTGTTGCTAAACTTTGTACAAATCCATTTGAAGGAGGCCTCGTTGTCGAGCGAAATTAAAATAAAAATCAGTACGTTGCGACGTAGCGATTGGAAAAAAGCGAGAGCGCCAATCAGAAAGTAGAAATTGATCGTTAGCTTGGAAAAAGAACAAAGGCACTAATCAATCATAACGACATTTACGAGTTTATTGTTATTATGTAAGTTATCCCAATAACTTATTGGTCGGCGATCGAACCAATAAACGAGTGTACGCGTGATACGGTCGAAAATTAAGCTAGACTTTTGTTTACGACTTGGCAAAGCGATCGATCGTACGAGGAGGCAGCTTATGACACAACGAGATTTTTCCATTGGCTCGCGCGTGTGTAATTTATGCGAACGCACATCGATAGATGGATGGATGCATCGCGCGCGAACGTCATTGAGTTGGTTTACTCGCGCGCGTGTGCGTGCCCGTGTATACATGCATAATAAGCCGGCGAGCATAAACGAGTTTTCTCGCGCTCGCGGCTCTTGGAATATGAATTGTAATAATTGCTTTCTAGATTTCTATGTCACGCTCGCCATTGATTTGTCGCGTCGCACCTTGAATACAAATTGCATCTCGCGATTTCCGCGATGCCATGATATTCGTTGCTTTTTTTCAATTGACGCATTCGAACAATACGATTTGGAAGCGTTAACGATGTTTCGGGAGAAAACGCAACGTAAGATTTGTATCTGTTGCAGGAGCCACTGTAGTTTCTTGGAGGGTCAACAATCAGGAGCAGCTGTTTGTTAGGTAAGTTTTGCAAATTGTTCATTACTTATGCGCATACGTTTGTAAGTAATTGAGAGTTACGTACTTGGATCCTAAAATTGAAAAAGAAAGAACACGGATAAGATACTGTTGAACAGCGTCTTAAAATACAGTACGAGTAATTTGCACATTTTTTATAATTATTTAACGTATTCGTTCCATTTACGTAATTGGATAGCTATTCGTTTGTAATAATACCTAAGGTACTTAAAGTCTTATAGCGATTAGCATAATCGCACTAGGTCCAGCTAATCCACTAACTCGTTACGCTCCGGATACGTACAACCTGATTGTCTTCGTAATTATAAAGTCTTACTTCGATAAAGTCGATCGAGTAAAAATGCCGATTCACGTATTCGAATAATAACGGCTTTCCATTTAAAATGCTAAACTCGTGAGAAACAAAAAAAGAAACTCGGCTTATCACTCGAGTTGACAATAAATTAAAAGCGTAAGCCCGGAGAACGGACACCTCAGTTGCATGTTTGCGCGCGCGCGCGCGCGAAATATCAGATCGAGACGTCGAGCAAACAAAACAAAAAAAAATCTTCGAACCGACTCTTGGAGTCAAAGTCTGAACGAGCAGATAAAATATACGTGGCAGTGTATCGCGTACCGTGTCAAAAGTTACATTTATTAGGTCTTATCGGCATGGCATGCGCAACACGTGTTCCCCATCGGTTCACTGTACGAGGCACGGAGACGATCTCGCCGCTCCATTTTCCGTCTTCCTCTTTTCTCCTTTTTCCGTTTTTCCACCGCAAACCTTGCGTCGCAAGGACTTTGGACCGAACGCGCCCTTTCGCTCGTTCGTTCGAGAGACCTTTTTCGTGGACGCGACAATATCGAATGCTCCGAGAAGGTGGCAAGCGTTTGAGCGATCGCTAATTCGTTCGTCTGTTTATTATTGAACTTGGAAAAGTAATAACATCTAGAATCCTTCGACGTTTTTTACTTCCTTTTGGCGCTGTTTATACTCACGCATAATTAGTTTTTTTCATTCGTGTCGCGCATCAGTTGTGAAATTGAGACAGAGCGACGAATGAAGAGAAGCACGGAGAAAAAAGGAATAGAAAGACGATGAAAAAAAGTTGGTGACGACAAGCTGCACTGCCAAACTAATTAATGTGTTGCTCGGACGCGTAGCGAGCGAAAAGAAAAACAGAAAGACGGGAGACGCGTTAAGCTTGAGTTACTTTTAGCCGTGTACTTACCGAGGCAATCGATACATGGCATCAACGTGAACTTAATGGATAATACGCAACATTGTTAGCCTGATTATAAGCAACGAACACCTGCATTTTTAATCTCGCGATTAGATTATAGCTTACGTTAGCTGTTGGAATTATCCTTTGCATAATGCGAACTACTTTGAAGTTCGAACTTGAACGTATCGCAAATCTTGCCAACAGCGGTATCCGCTGCTTAAGAAAACGAGAGGAGCAAAAAAACGGAATAAAAACTCGATCGCGCGTTTTTCTTTCAAATCCGATGTTCGCGAACACGCCGTGGAAAAGTTTTGGACGTCGTTAGCTTGCGAAATTTGTTTCGATTGCACGTGTAACGCGACGCGGTCGCATCGTCCTTGTGGACTGTTTTTACAAGTTTAATCTTTGACGTCTCAAAAGGATACGATTTTCCTTGCGAATCGTCGTGAAACACAGCGCGTCGGGCACCGCCAAGTTGAACGATCGAAACCACAGCTTTCGATAAATCATTGGAATCTCTATCCCAACGCACTCTCGAAAACGCCCGTGACGTTCGCCTATGGGGTATAGCGACGTGCGGCGAATCGGCCTTAACTAAGCGTAGCGCGACATGCCCGGCCACCTTTTTTCCATCCTGTGCTATCGAAAATAAAACGAAAAAACTACAGGAAAAGTTCGACAAGTCGCTTACGTCACGTTTCTCTTGCTCTGCCTGGCGCGAAATGCAAGCTCATTTTCAAGCGTCGCGAACAAAAAGAACAAAAAGAACGAAAAGAACGAAAAGACACGAGAAAAAACACATCGTGGCAGCGGTGCAACAATGCGTATATACCTAACGCTAGTGCAGAGAAAGAGAGAGAGAGAGAGAGAGAGAGAGAGAGATGGCTCGATGCCAATCGCAATTATCGACTTGCCACGGAATTACGCGCGCTTCTTTTCTACCTTGTCCTTTTTACGAGGCTTTTATACGAGTTTGATGGGCTACCGCTCACGGCATTGAAATTAAACGCTTTGAGAGAAACGTACGTAACGTTGCGACGTGCATACGCGTCTGCGCGTGTACGCGCGTGTGTGCTTATCGCTTAATTGAAATACACGTGATTACAAATACGTCGCGCGACCGAATAAGCTCGAAAGGAAAGGCAATCTTACGTTTTAATTTGTGGCTGTCGCATCGAGCACCGCTAATGTTTCGCTGAAGATCGAACAAATCACGCCTGATCGTTTCAGTCGGGCCTCGCGACCCGTACATAAATTATCCCATTACGAAAAACCAGCTCGATGTGTAAACAAAATTCACATAAATTCTTGTAGAAAAAACCAAAACAACGCGACACGGAGTCACGCGTACATGGAACCCACCAAGAGCCACAAGTCTACTTCTACTCCTTGATTTACGCGTATTCAAATTCGGCATCCGTGCGCCATACATCTAACGAAAAAAAAAAAAAAAAAGAATAAGGGAAGGGCGTACCGCGAGGGAAAAAAATAGACGGTATACCGTGTGCACTCGCGCAACGTACGTCGGAGAGTTTTTCCCTTTCTCGCGACCTTTCTATATGCATATATCCGTCGTATACGCACGTATATGTACACTCGTTAGCAAATCTCGGGTCAGCGTGCAACACCACGGCAAACTTGACAACTGGAAGAGTGTGTACGTTATACGTGACAAACTTGAGTGAAAATGCGCGTGGACGTTATAAGTGACTTGGGATTGAAAGCGCCAACGAGAAAAAGAAGGTGCGTTATTTTGTTGGCTTTTTCGCGCTGGAGATGTGTACTGGGTCGTTTTCCGAGATCCTTGGTTTTCGCGTTACGTTTCGTTCGAAACTATACCCACGCGTGGACGATGAAAAAGATGAAGCTTTCAATCGTATGAGATAGTTAACAAGGCGTTTTCCCACATCAATGATTCAGTTGCTCGTCGGGAGGCAATCTGCCACCTTGTACGTCTATCCGTAGGTACGCACACACGTGTATAGAAATGGCTTTCGTATCGAATCAGTGACGCAAGGTTAAGAAAGGGGCAAAAGTCCCCGCGCGCATTAGAATACATTAATATTCCCCGCTGATTTTGATTTGCCGTGGACGCCCCTGCAAACTCGCGCGTCCTTTCTTGTGTATCGTCCCTCGTGCCCACCGCTCGTCATCCAAGAAGCCCTTTTTCACCTAACCATAAAACGCACAACAGTTGGATCTCTACTCACGCTTGCTCTGGAGATGATTGTACACTGGGACTTTGATACAAACGTACCGTTCAACTTTGTAACGCGTTACGTGCTTAGATGCAGATGTTCCCCGTTCGTACGTACGTTTGTTTGTCCGCGAAGGCAACTCGTGCTGTTGTAGCTCTTGCGGCCGCTGACGATAGTTTTCTGCTTTCGTAGCGTCGATTGATGCATTGACTTGAATTGCGTTATCGTCGCGATAGTCGACGTTTCTTTGTATGTTTTCCACTGAATAACGACAATTGGATTTTCGCTCGTACTAATTAAACTCCTTGTCTCTCCTCCTTCTTTTTCATTGAGAACGACAAAAATACAAAGTGTTGTTTCACTTGGCTTTGTTGATAACGTCCATTCGTTTTACCGTACTTTGTTTAAAGGCTTCGATATTGCAAAGCTGCCGACGTTCACTATTTCGTTGGAAAGGCTTCTATTTAGAATCTAACGAGTAATAGCAAATTCGCACTCGTACTCGGTTAGGTTATTATCATTTTAGTCAACGATTCGTTATATCGATCGAAAAACTACGTTATATCGCGAATTATTTTATTTTACCGTGACTCATCGACGTGAAAGTAATAGAATTCGAAAACCCAAGGTTGTCGTTGACTACTTTGCGGCTGATATTATTGCAGTATTGATACAAAGACATTCAAAGATGAAAATCGACTGAAAAATTAATTAACGTTGGACGTTTAAGCAGCGTTGACGTCCTTAGCGTATCAAATATTTTTATCCGTCGAAGGCTGACGAATCGAGAGAGGACATTAATAATATCTACTTCAGTTTCTGCAATAGCAAGTGTATAAGCAGGAAGCCATGGACCTTACTTTGAAAACGCATTAATCTTGCGATCCAAGGACGCGCACACAACATTTGCTTCTCATTCCCTTCCACGCGTTCTCTCTCGTTCGCGTTCGCGTTCACTTTCTCTCGTCGCCTTTTTTCATCTACTCTCTTTAACACACAGGAAATACGATTTTTTTGATCGCCTACAATAGCTTTCGAGCTAGTCATTGATGCTTGAAAAAAACCGTCCATTTGGCAGAGATAATACATAATTTCTTTTGGATCGATAGAAGAATCCATGACATTTTCAAGCGTAAAACATCTATTAGTCAGCGACTACGAATAAATAAAACAAATTGGAAGAATATTAATATTTTCGGGAGCACTCGTGTTAAATAGATGCAAATTGAGATGAGCGTTCGACGGAGCATTAATGAGTTCCTCGAGCACATTCACGTCGATTAACGTCCAAATAATCTTGGAGGTGTCTTCTACTTCAACTTTTGAAGAGCTACCGTTCTCTGTACGAATCGAACGGTTGTGTACGCCTACGTATCGTAAAACAAGTAACAACTCTATTGTAAACTAAACGCAAACTAAAGTTAAGCAAGGGCAATCGGCACATAGTATCCATCCACGCCATACGTAGACGCACACTTGTAAAAGTGGATGATGTCAGAAGTAACCCTCGGATAGTGGCAATCTTGGCAAGTTCACACACAATTCCTAAAGTGAGAGCGAATTTCATCTCTCATGGGCGCTCTCGTTCGGTCACACGCAAAAAAAATCACAGAAAGAGTACACCCACTCTCCCGGGCATCCAGGAAAATGACGTAACACACGCAAAGGCCAAAGGCGATTTATCTCTCTCTCTCTCTCTCTCTCTCTCGTTTCTAGCTCGCTCGCGCGAGAAGCGACGCTTTTTGGAGAGCAGGGTTAAGGGCCGATGATTAAGGATCCCTTCCCTCCCTTCGACTTCCTCTTTTCTCTTTCGTTGTGTACTTTGTAACGCGAGCAGGACATTGTCTGTATGTGTGTGTGTGCAAGTGTACCGTTTTTTCCCTTCTTCTTTTCTCTTTGCTCGGTTGTGTATATATATACACCAACAATTTTCGGGGAACAACTCTTTTACGTTTGCCCTCGAGAAAGAGAGAGAAAGAGGTAGTCATTAACTGTTACGGTAAATCTCTGAGAATGCTATACTTTGAGGACGTAAAGATGTTGTCTTTATTCCAAAAAAAAAACTTGAAAATTCAGGCCTCGACTCCTCACCGCACTTTCTCGATTATAGCTTCGTCTTTTTTTCTTTTGCAAGGTAATTACAATATTGTCACGATGAATGCGCCATAAATCAATGGCTCTCTGTACACGTAACACAGCTGGTAAACGTTTCGTTTCTTTTAACCAAAAACCACTTGAACGTTGCTTCTCGTTGTTATTTTTTTAATATCGCGTTCTCTTTTTCTCTTCCCCTTCCCCTTAAGCGGAATAGAAGCGGAATAGAAGTGGAATAGAAGCGGAATAGAGCGATTAAATCCTATCAATTTTCAGGCGTTCGTACGATCCGTTCACGCGAAAACATTCGCGTACGTATGACGTCTGTTCGCGGGAACTGGCAATATTATAATGCCGGTGGGCGTGCAGTCAATTCAAATGTAAACGACGTTCGAAAAAGAACGTTTGCCCAAAACCCCGAAGAAGAGAAGAAGAAGAAGAAGAAGAATAAAACGACGATGAGAAAGGCGAGAAGACGGGATATAAGGACAACGTTCTTCTTCGACTTCCGCACATATGTGCGCGTGTGTGAAACGGCGTGTTTCTGATAAGTACAAGGAGGCTGCTACTGCTGCTGCTGCTGCTGTTGTCGCTACTATGCGCGCTGTGTCCCGTGCGAGAATATATTCTCTCTCCCCTCAGTCACGTCGCGTCATGCTAAGGAGGATTATAATAATATAGCTCCACCACGGGCGGTTTTCGGGAGAGCCCGAAACACGCGCAGCTTGTCTACACGCTCGCGCCTAATCCAACTTGATCCTGAAATTTTTCTGCTCGATCCTTGGAATTGTTAATCTGCCTACGTGGAAGCGATAAATTATTTAATTATCGATGGTGTTACAGTTGAAAGCTGAAACACGATGCTACGCGGTTTTCATCGAACAACTCGTCTATACGGATAGCATTAAACAAACGTTAAAATTTGTTTACAAGTGCGCTAGAACGTTGGGTAAACAATGTTTTTTCGAATCATTTAAAACGTATGATTTTTATATTCGTAAGAGAGCTGCTTAGACCATTAGCACGAACGCTGATAGATTGGATGAGATTTCACAAAAGCTCACTGCTCTCGTACATTTCTCAGAGGAAGATTACGTTCAACAAGAATGTCTAATGCAATCATCCATTTAGCTCAACTTCCACTCTGTTCGATTACTTTAGCAGAGTTCAAAGCTGTACGTTTTCTGATCCTAAATCAATTTAAACTTGATCTCGCGTTTAATGGAGAACGTCGCGTGGCTGGCATTAACAATTATTACGATAAAAAAACCTCGTTTACATCGAGTCTTTTTTTGTTGAAGCTGAAAGACATCTACGACACGCTCGGTGAAACAACCAAATTAATCGTCTATTTATCTTGCGTGAACTTTACACGTTCGCGTCGTTCTGCAAGCACATCCGTACGCCGAATTTTCAATAGTTTCTCTTCGACTAAATAAATGGTTTCCATGCGATATCCCATAGAGTTCGACGTCACTCGAGAAATACCTCCGAGAAGATTCCATCGTCCCGTTAAAAAGCTAAACAATTATCGAAGCGAGGCAGAAAAGTTCCCCGGCGACCGATACGACGAGAGAGAGAGAGAGAGAGAGAGAGAGAGAGAGAGAGAGGAAGGGAGGGAAAAAAGAGGGATAGTCGAAGAGAAATGAAGAACGCGAACGAGCGAGAATTAGAAAGGGCCGCATAAAAAGCTGTAGCGTCGACGACGGCGGTGACGGTGGATGGAGGAAAGAAGGGCGCGAGGAAAGACAGAGAGCCGGCACTAATGATGCAGCGGCCACGCCGCGCCGCAACGACGTCTCGCTGCTTTTTTGCCCTCTCTCTCTCCTCGTCCTCGTCCTCGTCCTCGTCCTCGTCCTCGTCCTCCCCCGTCAAAAGCTGGTGGATTTTTCACCGTGCGGAAAACTCGTACATTTGTCGTCGACGGGTGTATGTGTGTCGCCTTGTTTTTTTTCCTTTTACAGTACTACCTCGTTTGGTTCGCGCTGCTACTGCAGCTGGTGGCTTGTCAATCTTTCATCGAAGCTTTGCATGCGAGGAGAGAGAACAAGAGAGCTCCGAGATTTTTTAGTGGTTTTAGTGGTTTCCGCTCTATTGTACAATGTATATCTTCCGAGTGAGAAATCGATTGCGAATGCTAGAGTTAGCTGGTACATGACTCAAATGTAGCGTAACGTACTTTCTCATTTTTTTCGCATTCGTGCTTTCAAAATCGGTAACGGCCTACACTCTATTCTCATCTCGGACATTTGGTATTCGCTGAGGGAAACGATCGTTCCCTTGATTGGAAATCGTACGAAAGTATGCCACCGAAATTCCGACGCACTTAACGTTGTTGAAAAATTGTTAGTCGCGTGACCAAATCGTCAATCAACGTACGGCGATTCGTGGTTCTCGGCCGTTGTTTTTATAATAAGGTTGAAAGGTTGAAACGTTGAAAATCGGCTGGATCGACAACTCCGAACGGAGTTGGTGTACGCGGGATTCGTGATACTCCAGCGAACAAAACAAATACGTCAAAAACTGCGTAGTTGTAGAGCAAGCAAAACTATCCTTAACTTTGGCGACTAAAATCTAAAGCTAAACACACGCTTGCCCAGGGAGAAATACACCTATACATATAGTTGGCATGCCAGGGGCAGAAAGACAGAGAGAGACGCGTCAAACGCAGAGCGCTCATGAATTAAAGATCGGTGTCCCCGCGACAAAGAGCGCAACGCATAGCAGCAGTCGATCTACGCGATCGGAAAAAGGAGTCCGCTGCTTCTCTCTCTCTCTCTCTCTCTCTCTCTCTCTCTCTCTCTCGAGCAGTCAAGCCAGAAAGAGAGGATGGCCATTAATCGAGAAACGAGACGAAAGAATGAGAAGAGGAGTATGAAAAAGGGACGCGCCGCTCTCTTTCTCTTTCCCTTGAAAAAAAACAGGATAAAAAAAGAGCGAACGAACGAACGGCTAATGGCAAGTCTTGCCCTTCGTCTCCATGGATATGCCTTAGTTATCTTTTTCAAAGTGATTGCCACTTTGAGTTGGTGCTTGCATTTGTTACCTTTTGCAAAATGACTTTATCTTGCCCTCTCTGTACGCGAGTACACAGGTATTCGTTGGCAAATCACTCGTGCAACGTAATAAAGTTGCCACTGACAAAGCCAATTTGTAATTAACTAATTTTGCCGATGAGGCCTACGTGATAGATCGATGTAACGTTAATGTGTGTGTGTGTGTGTGTGTGTGTGTGCAAGCTGAAAAAAACGGTAGCGCCTGGCAGTTTTTGTCGGCAAACGTCCGTCGTTTGACATCGCTATAATTTCGAATCTCGTCGTAATTAGATTCAATCAAACCTGTCTGTCAACGTTGAAAAAAAATCGCGTGCAACACGTGCTGAGCGCGGTTGCAGGTGACTGCAGTGTAGACGAAATCGGCGAGGGGATGAAACGTGCAACCGATCCTCTCTCTCGCATCGTTCGGAAAAATAATGCGAGAGTGAGAGAGAGAGAGAGAGATAGTAGGGGCGAGGCCGAATGGGAATGCTGTAGAATGCTGGCAAAAACCGCAAAGGCCCCGCAGGATCATTAGTCTACGTTCGCTCTCAGAGCTGCTGCTGGTGCTGCCGTTGAACGTATACCGGGTGGAACCTTACGATAACTTCCTTTTTCACTAATATGGCGAGCTTCGCTTTACGTGCGCGTGATGGATCGATGTTTTTTCTACCTTCTGGGATGAGCGAGACTATACGTGCGAATGATTATTTTTCAGATTTGGCTGGCGAGAGTGGAAAGTCTGATCGTTGTCGTGGGGAAATGTTCTGTTCTTTCTAGTCGTTGGATGATTTAGATTAGATCGTGTTCCTCGACGTAACCCTTTGTACGCGGGAATTTTGCGGTGTAGAAGATGTATCGCAAGCTCTACGTAGTAAAAGTCCATCCAAGTGTAGTCTCTCAAGGGGCAATAATCACAGCAAAGTGCTCTTGATAAAGGCCTCGGTTTGTACTACTTACTCTTGGGCACAATACGAGTGCGGGAGAGAGAGAGAGAGAAGGACCGAGAGTCCCCACTGGAATGTCGTAGAAGCTTTACGCCATTTGGCCCCTTTCCGACTCGCATTTGTCTTCACCGCGTAAGACTGATTATGCTCTGACGTAAGCGCCCCGCTATTCGTCGCTAATTCTCTCTCTCTCCGAGATTTCGCTGGTAGCCTTTCGCGACGTTACACTAAGACACACCAGAAATGGGAAAAATAAATACAAATGTTATCTTTGGCACGATATTTCGTCGTTGATACACTTGGTCAAATTGAACGAAGTTGCGTTGAAGAACTTTTACACTTGTAAGTGAATATTAACGAATTCGACTATTAAGCTGTCAAAACAATGACTTTTTTCGGTTTCCCGTAGAAAATGATCGTTATACGTCGTATCGCATCTTTTTAAACGTGAAAAGTATACAGTCTAAAATTCGGCTTGTAATATATAAAGTATATAATTTAGTGGTTATGCCCGACGAAAGAAACGAAAAAAAGCAGCCGTAGGAAATGACGACCGAAGCTATTAACTTTACGGCTGTTTTTTTTCTCGTAGCAGCAGCACCACCACCATCACCACCATCACCAGCAGCATTAAAATTAACAAACACGCGTAGAATTAGCTATAAGCTTGAAAACAATCAAGTATATATATATATATATCGCCCAAGGTTCTTCTTTACGGACAACCGTCGACGCGACGAATGAATAATCATGAAAACCCGAGACAAGAAATGAAAAAAAACAACAACCACAGAATTTGTCGTTCAACGAACAACCAAGTAGATAATTATCTTGGACGATGTTCCCTTGAAATCTAACGAGTTTCCGTAGCAAAGATCAATCTGAGACGTCGGCAAGTTTAGCGTGGTAAAAAATTGTCTCTCGTAACAGGTGAACGCGAGCGAAAGAAAGAAAGTCCAGCAGAAACGACTATCGCGATTATCGAGAGGGGAGAGAGCTTGGTTCGGGACAAAAAAAAAGCAGCGCGCGGAGCCGTTTATTGTCGCGTTAGTCGCGCTCGGACGAGCCCCAGGAACGACGACAGCGCTTCCGATTCTTTTACGATCGTACCAGGGATGCAGCAGCACCTGCTATACGTCGTGGTATTACGTTCTCAATGATAATTTTCAACGACGGCGTTTTTTACGATTAAATAAGAATACCTACGTTCGACGATTAAACCTCGACGTTTGAGCCACTAATTATTTCAACTGTATTTTTATCGTTGAAAAGTTAACGAAGACTTATTCGTCCGCGCTATCACAAACAAAACATGTATTAATTATTGTACACACGATCGTTTGCGTATTAATTTATGTATCGAGTTACCTCGATAAATTAGTTCAAGAAACGAAGAAACTATTAAAAACAACGAGTAATGATCTACGCAACGAAAAGGAATTAATTATCGCACCAGCTAGAATACACGTATCGCTTGTAACGTACGTAATAATGATTTATTTTTAACTTTGATCAAAATTTGTTTGTTATCAATCGAATTTCAAAGCACTACGATTCCCTCGCGTGTTGCATTATGAACGAACAACAGCTGTGTAATAAAGAAAAAAAGATCACGCGTACAGCGCATACTAATTTGACGAGGGATAAAAGAGCTTAGCCGATCGCGCATTGTGCTGAAAAATTAAAAGACATTTAGCCATCGCATATAGGCTAGCCAAATCCCCACAGGATACCCGCTGCACGAGTTGGTTTTTTTTTTCCACGAGGGCAAAACCCTCTCTCTCCCTCTCTCCCCCTCTCTCCCCCTCTCCTCTCCGAAGAAACTTTGTTTAACTAAAGCTCGCAAGAAACGAACCTATTTATATCGGGTTAAGCTTTAGCCCTGTCCACCTTACTCTACTCTGCTCGCTTACGAAAGATGATTGCACTGGGTGTTCCATGGCAAAAAGCCACAACGCGTACATGTATTATGTGCGAGCGGAGCGCGCGAGCTTGGGTCCTTTGGTTTTTGCTTGATTTCCATCGCTCTCTCCCTCTCTCTGATCGATATGCGTATTCCGTTGCCACTGCCGCTGCTGCTACTGCTACCATCCATATAGCTAAAGTTATTGTGTATACGAGTCATGCATATTCCATGCACGTGCTGTGCATTTTATTTTAATTGATTATTTGCCTCCCTGCTATTTTCACCCAATTTTCTCTTTCTCTCTTTCCTTTTTCTCGTCGCTTTGAATAACTTTGAAAAAAAAAAAAAGCACGGTAGTCCGAGCTATTGGATTGCGCTCGTGCGTATGAGAATTTGAACGTAGTTGTTGCTCGTATGTTCGCGATTTTGATGTACCTATTCACGTACGTTGCGTTGCGATTATTTTGGTGATGCAGTTTTGCGTTTCGTATAGAGGACTTGAAATGTTTTCCAACCCCCATTGTAAAGATAGACGCCAAAGTATTCTCATATGTATCGAACGATCACGTATAGATGGACGAAAATACGTAAAACCCGTGACCCAGAATATATAAATCGAGAGTGAAAGAGGACTCGATGGAGTATGTGAATTGCGTCAAGGACGCTTCTTGTACACAGTGTCGTTTTTTCCCCTGACCGGGCTACGATGACTTTTTAGCCTATGCTAGCACGTCTGTTTGCATCTGTATATCGCGTTTCTCGGTCTATTCATATCCCCCCCTCTCTCTCTCTCTCTCTCTCTCTGCGCGAGTGTAGCGCAGCTGAGAATTTCCGGGTAATGCTACTCTCTGGGAAAGAGAGAGAGTGAACGTAGATAGTATTAACATTCCCTTTGACTAAAAAAGAAAAAAACGCGATGCCATTTCAGTATAGCACGATAACGTTGCGCGTGCAAAAACAAGCAAAGAGGATGTGGCAATATTCACAAATGCTTATAAATATACACGAAAAGAAATAATTCGAAAGTGCTCTGGACTTTAATTATCCTTTCGAGGTTGAGCATTTTATGTAACGAGAACGGAGCGGGGGGGGGGGCAGAGGTCTTAGAGGAAGAAAGAGAAAATGCAGCCGTGACGAAGTCATCGAATTGCTCGACCAAGCGCAGTTCCGCTGTGACTTTACCCATACCAAGGACTTTGATTGTTTCTTGCTCTCTTTTTCACGGGTTCTCAAGTAGGAAAGTGTTTGTCGATATAACTTTCGATGTTTTTACAAGTTGATCCAGAATTCAAACATGTCACGCTCGCGGCTAAATTTATACAACTGTTAAATGGACGATCGATTTTTTTACGTCACGCCAAGTCAGTCACGCGCGATCCAATCATCGACCAATTTCTCTTCTATACGCGAAAAGCATTATTATAGTCTGAAATTAAATAATACACGTTTAAAAAACCGTTAAAAATCTATGCAACGATATTTTTTCAACGAAAGTATCAATGATACTACCAACGATCCACATTCGTACGAAAGCTCAAAACCATCTATTTGTCGTGAAAAAAAAATTTGCTGCCAAGCGCGCTTGGCTTCCTCCCGAAAACGTTCTCGATCATCCTAAAATCTCGGACGATCGCTCGTTCTCGATAAAAACAAACAGCAAATAAACAAAAAACGGCCTAATCGTGCTTCGAGCTCGCGCGCGAATTTTCGAACACACATCCAAAGAGGAGGAGCGTCGGAGGGAAAAGGGAGAGAGAGAGAGAGAGAGAGAGACGTAGCAGCGCTTTGGCTCCGGAGCGTCGGAAACTGCGAGGCGCGCGCTCGCAAAAAGCGCACCAGACAGCGCCGGCCCGTTTTTGCTCGAGCGTCAGCCGAGCGATCGCTCAGAGAACTCTGCGTTCCACCTCCTCCTCCTCCTCCTCCTCCTCCCCATGCTTGCTGCTGCTGCTTTTTGTCTCTCCGCAAGCGCGCGCGCGTTTGCTCGCAAGGCTTATTCTCTCTCTCGTGCTGCAGCCACTTTTTGTCTCAATGTTACTCGCCTTCTTTCGCACCGACGAAGAGAGTTCAACAATTTCCTCTTCTTTGCCGCTAGCAGTATTACTCACACACACTCACACGTGTACGTATGTACATGTCACTTTTCTTGATTGTTACTGTATTCCAGGACTTGCGTTGTTTAGCGAGCTAATTACTTTGGCGACGCTTTACGTGTGACGTTGGTAAAGAAACAAATTTGCTAAGTTAAAAACAATACCGTAATCGTAAGTTTGCCAAAAAACAAAATAAAAACACTGTGCGAAAAATCGAACGTACGTTTCATTTCTACTTTGGTAAATTTACTGCTCGCCCCAAAAAACAACGGAAAAAAAGATGGTGTCGAATATAACTTCACTTCTGACTCTTGGAAGTTTCTTGAACGCACAAAGAGCTGTTATTATCTTCGGCGAACGATGTTTTGTTGTTTTTTTTCTTCTTCGAGATCTCGCAAAACCCAATGTATTTCGAAGAGATGCAGGAGAGTAAAAAGTATTACTTAAGTAACCAAAGCTCTCCAAAAGCAGAAAAACAGTGAAATGGAAAATTTCTTTAGAGTGATAATGAAGAGTACGCGCGTGAGCCTCGTCATGGTAAAATTCAAATTAGCCGCGAGTACAAAGATCACACTAGCGCAGGGACGTAATTAGTTAAAGGGCATCAACCCCATTAAGCTTTATACGCGCGTAGCTAAGCTAAAGGAAGTGTGATGACTATATAGGCGCTTAGATAAGAAAAGCGCGTCGCGTCGTCTTCTCTCTCTCTCTCTTGGGTGATGGTGTGCAAGGCGCTTTGGCCCTTGACAGCCCAGTTGACTAATGGTCCAGTCTCTTTCTCTTGTTGGCCCCACGGGCGATTTTCTCTCTCTCTCTCTCCCTCAAAGCTTTGACTTGTATATATATATATATACGTGCTATCTCGGGGCGACGCCACTAACGAAACGAACAAATGAGTTTTCGAGCGTGACCACGATCGTCGATGAGATCCAAAGCTTAAACACACGATCTACTAATGGTTCGTATGTCCTTGCGCTCTCGCTTGATTGCTTTTGTGTGCGCCTTTGAAAATACCTGTAGCCAACAAATATATATTATATAATACGAATGCTCGTTGCTTTAACCCTTGCGCAAATCTTACGTCTCAATTACCGGATGGCAATTTGAAGTTTGCGGCACGGACAGCGATTATAGTGCTCTCTCTCTCTCTCTCTGTATTTGGATTATCAGTAATTTATCGTCGTGTTCCTGCTAACTCGAAAAGTGTTGCAATGGTACGTCGTTGCGATATCTCGTTGCAATAAAAATCCTATAGAGCTGCGCAAATAATCAAATAAGCCATAAAATTATTCATACTCGGGGTATATCCGTGAGAAAAAGACAAAAACCCGAAGAAAAGATGGCAAACAAACGAGAACGAATATAACAAGCCTCGTAATTTCTACCATTTACTCTCAAACCTTTTATTCGCCTATTAAAAACCTTCCGAGTCGGTGTGCTCTCGTGCGCAAGCATTCCTGCAGCCGCGGGAGAACAGAATCGCTCGAGGGGGTGGAAACAAAGCTCTGTCCGAAAAAAAATAAAACGCAAAAAAATAGAAGTAAAGGAAGAGGGAACGCGAGCAAACGTATATAGATATTAATATACGTGTATATAAAAGACCGGGCAACGAACAGCGTTTCTCGCGAAAATTTTACGTAATCCGGCGGCAATAGCATTTATTTGTACAGAGAAAACGAGCGGTGGCTGCGGCAACGGCGTGAGCATGAAAAAGTAGTTTGCCTCTCTGCAACAAGAGCACCGATCGTTAACGCGCGTCAAGCGAGCTTCTCTTCTCTTCTCCTTGGCGCGATCGGCCTTTCTTCGCCGTGTGCAAACTTCTCTTCTCTTCTCTCTCTCTCTCTCTCTCTCCAACGTATATAGGCTACTCGTCGGGCGGTTGTTAAATTTTGCTGAGTGAGCGCTTAATATAACACTTGGCCGAGCAGAAAAATTACGCAAATGTTTACGATGCCAACTCGAAAGTACGAATAACTCTATTATGTCTTTTGGAATAATCACGGGATTTGTACGTTATAGATTAGAATACGGGACGTATTGGTGACGCTGTTTAACGAACCAAGTAGACACGTTGAAAAACTAACGACCAGATATTAATGAGTTCAATGCGTCGGATATATATCCAAGTTGATTGACGTGATCCAGCGGAAATGTAATGAAATAATTGAAAATAATTGTCTGGTTTTGTCCATCTGACTCTCCTCTCTCTCTGTCTCTCTCTCTATTTCAGCAAACAAGCCGTTTTCGATGGAAAGAAAGCAATTAGAGGGGGAATTCCATTTGTCTTCCGTAAGTATTTTCAAAACTTTGTACGGGTTTTTTCATTGCTATTCGTTGTCTCGTTTGATTCGCAATCGACTTAATCCCATTCGCGACATGCCATTACAACTGCCAGACTCAATTGATAACAGATTTATTTACAGCGCAATTCGGTGCGTGGTCATACGGGCCAGGACACGGTTTCGCCAGGATAGTTCGCTGGAACGTGGAGAAATCGCCGGAACGACTACCGACCGGTGACGTCGAGGCGATATTTTCCCTCATGGATAACGAGTTCACGCGCTCGATATGGAATTATCCATTCAGGCTTACCTACAGGTTAATACTCAGGGAGAAAGAGTTACACTTCAACATTGGCGTGTACAATCCGAGCAAAGAGCATACCTTTAGCTTTAACTTGCTGCTGCATACGTACTTCAAAGTTCCCGACGTTAGGAGGTGTCAGATCACTGGACTTCACGGCTGTACTTTCATCGACAAGGTGAATCTCTTCCTGTTGTTCTTTCGAATAATTCCGCGCGTTCGCTGCCATCCACGACGATTGTTCGTTGTCTTCAGAGCCGCGACTGATCATTGTAAAACAACAACGACACCTTTTGCAGACACGCGACAACCAGATCTTTCAAGAGGGCCGAGACGTGGTGACGGTTGGCGAATGGACGGATCGCATCTATCAAAACACGCAGCCCGAGCACATAATAACGAACGTAGTGTCGGGGCGCAAGATGCGCGTACAAAAGTACAATTTTCCCGACACAGTGGTATGGAATCCTTGGCTGGACAAAGCACGCGACATACCAGACTTTGGCGACGACGAATTTCCAAATATGATTTGCGTCGAGAGCGGACACGTGAGCAGTCCTGTTATATTGCTACCAGGCACGGCTTTCGAAGCCAGTCAAATTCTACAGGTGATTTTCTTACTGAGGCCGCGCTCCAAGCGCTATAACGATTACCGCTACAACGAGGTGCAATTCAACTCGTATCCTTACTCCAATTAATCGTAACGTTCGAGCGTTCGCGCGCCGGACAAACTTGTGGCGTTTCGCGAAACGCGTTGTACCTCTTTTCGTTCGCGATGCGTTTGAAAAATACCATTCATCAATGCTCGATTAACGTCCCGTGTGAATACGATCAGAGACGTCCTTTCGTCTCAGTGTAAATATTGAACAGAAATAACGCCAAACTTGTCAAGTGCTCGCGTGGAAAGTTCGGTGGCGCAAGAGAGCTGAGTGTAGCTGTACGCGTTGATGGAACGATCGAGGCCTTATAATTGATTTGTATAAAAAGAAAAAAAACCACGCATTTGCAGGTGATGTGAGTGGAGGGTGGCGGAGGATCCTCGCAAACCAGCAACGCGAGTCGAGGGGGCGGCGGTGGCGGTGGCGGCGGCGGCGGCGGCGGTAGCAGCATCGGAATAATAGGCGGCAACGAGACGGCGAGCAACGCGATGCTGCAGGTCTCTGGTAGCGGCGCCGGGGCGACGACGGGCATGTGGCCCAGTGGCGCCGCCGCAACCGCCGGCTGGCTGTACACCCCGAGTCCCGCTCACCCACATCACCATCACCATCATCATCACATGCACTGCGTCGCCCAAAGCTGCACCATTTGCTCGCTCAATCTTTAAATTTTACCATCGCTTTCGATCCTGTTCTCTCTCTCTCTCTCTCTCTCTCTCTCTTTCTCACCCCCCCCCCTCGGCCCCTCCTTTTTATTCTTTGGCTTTTAACTACGTTATTTTACGGTTTTTTTTCTTTTTATACAAACATCAGCTTCCAGCTTCTCTATTGTGTTAGCTGACGAATGTTATAGGTAGTGCTGTATTTTCTTTCCTGTCAAAGAACCGAGACCCGAGTTTTTTTTACACTCGTTCATTTACGATATCGCAATTTTCAACGAAACGTTATTTTACAGATGTGATTCAAGTACTTTTAATCATTGGTAGACTTTAAGTAAACAAATCTTTTGCAATAATAATGAATAATGCGCGTGTTCAATGTTTTGTTCAATGGAAATCAACTCGGGCCTGTTTCTCAGTCAATCGCGAGTCACGGTTGACATATTTTTACTCATTCAATTCTTGTTTTCTCAAGCTTGTTGAACGTGAATTTTCGTCTTCGATTACGATGCATTATACATTTCGCATTTTCAAAGTCGTATACGTACTTTAGCTTGTAATTATCTGTAACTATCGACGAATGAATTTGTAATATATGATCTGTAGGTCGGACGAAATACACGTGTAATTTTTATGATTCACTTGTTTCCTTAAATATTGAAAACTACGTTATGTATAAACATTCCTGGGAACAACTCGTTCGAGATTGTATTTTACTCACGGAGGTGACAGATTCCTTTCTTAAATGAATATATACATACTTAGTATATTATACTCGATATTTCATCATGAAGTCGAGTAAACGATTGAAGATTTAATAGATGTCTATTAGTTTGGTAGATTTCTATCATAATTTAACTCCAGTAAATACACACACACACGCCCACACATACACACACGTTCCTCATAGTGGAAACGAGGTTTTTTCGTAAAAATAGTGTATTAAAGACGTTGGTGCTATGATTATACAAGTTCCGCAATTAATGCTACTTCAAACAAATTTAACGTCCCCTTACAATACAATAGCGAGTAAAAAAGTTGAGACAAACTAAATTGAAACACGTCCTGCCGAAATTTTAGTAATATTTACAGAAAAATTAAGAATTATGCGTATGAAACGATTGTTGTTCCATTATGGCAAATCATCGAAATATATGTAAGCAATAATAAAACATAATATACAATCAATATATACAATAAACAGAAGTGTATTTGTATGAGTGTTTGAAAACGATAATGAAATTTATATATATGCTGAAAATAAAATAAAAACCCAGTGTTTGATATATAGAGAGTTACACGTGTATTTTCTATAACCTCTATAACCCCGAAACTGTCCAATTAACTCACGTCTATTACAAATGCATTTCGCTTATTTTTTTCCCACGATATTTTTTTCAACTTTATTTAGTTTGTTGGGGCACGTGAAACGTTATTTTATCGTCAGAAAACGTATAAATTATCCGTTATTGCGACATTAAATTTTTATTAATTAAACCGAATTCCCCATTAAATAATTTTTCCATAATTATCACACCACGTGTCTAGAATTGAATCAATAACAAATAATGTATATCGGATTGTATAACAACAAATAGTACCAAATCAATCTCAACGATGGTGTTTTTACGACAAAAACCGATTACGTAATCGTCGTAACAATTATTTAAAAATGTAAATACCTTTTTATTAGACAAATTGTACGCGTTGTCAATCTAAAACAAATCACATCGGTAAAACTGACCAAAATCAACGTTATCGAACAATAAACTATTATACAGATATTATTCGGTGGCTTAAGGTCTACAAGAATTAGTCTGAATGTTGTTATTAAAATTTTAACGATTCATAGATTTATTGTGAGGTGAGGTTGTTGACTAAATACAACATCTTGCACTCGTATCTGAGACCATAAAAGTAGTTACAAATCTATACAATCGAACATTTACGTTTACACTTCCTCAAAGTCATGAACGAGGTACATTCGTCTTTCCCTTAACGCAATTCTTACATTCTAAAGTGTTTCAGTGATCAATGTTCATTTGCTTCTAAACAAGTGTTTTATTAACAGTATTCAATATTCATCCCCACGTGAAAGTGTATATAACACTCGTCGTGTCTTGCGCAGTTTATAAAAGTAAATTATATCGAGTGAAAATGATAAATTGTGTGACAAATCTCACTTGCTTTTTAAAATTTACAAAGCTGCATTGATGAATATTATCTAATAAAGACAATAAATTATTGACATCATTTTTCTCCTTGAACTTTTCAACGGCAAAATTTACAATTTGTATAGATTCAATTATTTGGCAGGTTGTGAATCTCCGTCCTGCTGCTTTTTCAATTGCTTTTCCCTCATCCTATCGGCATCCCTGAAATAGAAATAACGTAACTCTAATTAATAAGTCAAATGTACAACGTTTATTTCGTCATCGTGGATATTTGCCGAGAAAACGAACGTGGAAAAATAATTATATAATTATTTGGGCCAAGCAGGAGGCGACTCGGCTCGACCAAGGAATTTCCCTTTGTTTGTTGCTATCCCACCCATTGGAACACAGCAACCGGAGTGGGCGCTCAACGTGGCCTTTTTCTAACGTTCAAAATGTTTATCAGTAGCACTACTGCAGTAACGGTGGAGTTGACGTTGCATTTGCTTTCAAATAGCGCATTGAATATAATCTTTAACGATTGCGTTATTAACGCTTGTCTTTTGACAATGGTTCAGCCGGTGGTTAAAGCCTGGTGTCATCGCTGATTGACAGCAGGGGCACTTTGTGCCCCCTGCTAATCCGTCGGTTTTTTCAGGCCGCCCCTTACTCGTCGGCTCGTTTTTTTGGTCCGCCCTCTGTCAGGTCCATCGGTTTTCAAAGTGTCCCTGCTTTTAATTAGCTACAACGTGCTGCGTTAATAATCTAACGATCCAATTATCGAATAAAAGTTATTAATAACGCTAGCGCAGACGACTATCGGCCAAAAAAAGGTCATTGCCATTAAATGCATTCTCTTTAAAATTCGCCGCAACGAACACTCCACCATTGCTGCACTAGCAATGTTGACATCATTTTCAATGTCAGAAAAAGGCGTACAATTGGCTCCAACGTAGTCCCACCTCGATTGCCTGCTTTGGTCGCTATGGCCGAGTGGAGGGGATAGCAGCAAACGGAGGCGAATTTCTCGGATTAGCCGTTTAGCGGAGCCGCCTCCCGATTGGGCCAAATCGTTAATTTTCAACATTAATTTTCTCCGGAAATACATCATTTGACGTATTACCTCTGCTTCCTTTGTTCCAGAGTTAACCCCTTGTTGCTTTCTTGTTCGGCGGCTGCTTTCTTGTTGCTCTTCTTCATGTTTTTTGCTCTTGCGAGCTCGCGTTGATTTCCACCTGTTTAAGGAACCATCGATTAATCGTCAGGTTTTTTTAGCCGAAGATAATTTGGCGTTTAAAACGCTCGTTCGACTAAACGTAAATCCTGTCCGAATCGGAATTCTCAAAATACAACGTTTACAAGCTTTTCGCGTTAAATACCGATTCAACGATGAAAGCTTGCAGCCAATTACGCTCCGAATCAGAAGCGTCAATGACCTTATCGAGCGGAGTTTCTTCTGCTATTTGCTCGTTGAACGTTAGCGTTTTCGGTTTATCGTGAAATATGAATAATGGTACACGATTTAAATTAACGAACATCACGCGACTGAGCAAAAGAGACGAACGATTAAAACGTTGCGTTAATCCACGTCGGATATTTGTCAAGCTTAACCGCAAAGCATTATTCCGAAAGCAAAACGTGTGGCGGTTGCAATTTGCGCTGGTTGCACCGCGAGTTTACAAAACACGAGCAACGTTTTGTCAATCGAGACCACGCGCGTCCATTTTAAACGGAGTAGAGCAGACGAGTCAAGATTTTTCTGGAAGCCTATTTACTTCCTCGTAATGCTCCTGGGTGTCGAATTACCCCAAGCTGCCACGCAACCGTACGGATGAGCCAGTCGCTCATTGGACTGGTACTGGTGACGATGTATACGTACATCGTTAACTAACAAACTCGAGCAAGTACGTTTAATAAACGAAATTGAACGCAAGCTTTCGACATAACCTAGACAGATGTAGACAACAAAAATCGCCAACAGTTCCGCTATTCAAGCGAGTGTTGTCGCACTATGCTTATAGAGTTCATTTTTTAAACTTGTCTTGGCTGCAAAATTATTTCGGATTGTTGACTAAACTTAGCACGCAACTGTCGTGGAGAAAAACAACGAATATTTAGGATTCGGCAAAGATACGATTTGTAAACAGACTTTAAAACACTGTGCTCGTAATGTACCGAACATCTCGTAAGGTCATCAACTACTCACGTACTTCAAATTCAAAATTTGATCAGCCAATAACAATAAAAACAAATGTACTCACGTGTCATGATGTTTAAATCTTGATCTCCGATAAACAAGAACTCGTGAAAATCTATACAGGAGTGTAGCGCTTGCCTTAGCACAGCGGACTAAGAAATGTGCACAGCTACTTTCTCGGCAAGGATCAGTAGTACGAACAAACGATTAACCGACGATAAACGTGGTCAGTTGAACGGTTGTTCGAAGCAAAAAAAAATATAGTCAGCGCGAAAAATCCGCAATTAATAAAAGCGTTTGTACGCTAGCGGTGGCCCACACACTTGTGTTCAGCTGCTGCGGTGGGGAATTTCGTTTATATATTTAGATAACTGAGCTTCCCCATCATTGACGTTGGTGGCGTTGCTGATCGGATGGAGCGTTTTCGGTTGTCCCCGAGCAGAGCGTTGCGCGTTAGAAAAATGGCGAATACTCGATGACGAACGCGCATCTTCGTCGCGTCGCAATCCGACGACAGCGGCATTTTTAAAACGTTGCCGACGAGCGTTGAACGCCAAATCGTGCGACTCTTGACACGTTGTAATATTGCTTGTAACAATGAGGCATAAAGTTGGAATATCTCGTTATGCCCCATCTTTGGAAGGTGTTAGGGTCGAGGAAAGGAAAGGCGTTGTACGAAACAAGTTTTTTGATTTTATATAAAACAATTTAATGAAAGTTGTACAAACACAATTGAATAATCATTATAACTTGTACAAATAAATGTTTCAAGTTGAACGAAGTGAATCGACAGCAATTTATAAATTGAGCCTGAGAATTTTTGAAAATATATCTATAAAATGTCTTATGCTGCTAAAATATTCTCTCTGTTGCAAACAGACACAGATCAATGACATAATATCGTTACGGAAGAGCATAAAAAAAGATTCACGCAATAAACCACTCATTCGGCAGTTACGATAACTCCTCATACCATTCCTATACAAAAGAGTCTATGCCCCATAGAGACTATAAACGGGAGGCGATGCACAGTGCATACGTATACATACGCACGATATACATATAATATTGATCGATCGATTTGTACGCGCGATCGGTACACAAGGCAAACACAAAACCGGTCACTCTCGCTCTTCTTCTTCTTCTTCGATCTTTCAAAAGTAAATTGTCGTAAATTGTCAAAAAATGAAAACAGGGGCGGTGAAAATGCCTGATTTCTAGTGTCTGCTCTACATACCGATCGCACGTGCCGCCACTGACTCTGTTTATAGTCTCAATATTACGTGTTCTGGAAAAATAGTACCCTTCATTTTGGCCTGTGGCTTTGGCAATTGCCACTTATGTCCATCGTTCGAACATTAAATTGAGATAATTGTGAAAACACAGCTTTAAAAGGAATGGTCGGCCTAGCGTTTTCACGCGAAAGATGAAACTTGAAACACTAGAACGAGGTGCGCTGAGACTGCTTTCGCTGCTGATTCAGCAGTCATTTAATATAAAATTTTTCACGATGAATCGAAATATTTAACGAAAAAAAAAAAAAAATTCAATAAAACATTGATATTACTTGGAAAAATTGTAAAAATGCCGTAATAGAAAGACATCTTGAGTCCTGTCAAGTAATCTCGATTCAAGACGCGATACAGGAAGAAAGTATGCCTATCTTTTTACAATTCGTCTTGAGGTGCCTTGACTGGATTGCCACTGCGGTCGTATCCCTTGAGTTGCTTGGTAGCGTGTTTGGAAATGTACTTGACAAAGTCATCAAGTTCGCGACCACCTTCGTATTTCACTGGACTGTCCTTCTTGTCCTTTGGTACCCAGAAGAGGGTGGGGAAGCCTCGGACCTCGAACGTCGATGGCACGTCGTTTTCCGTAGCATCGAACTTGACGATCTCTACGTCCTCGTCAGCCATTTTCTCGCCTGGAAAAGAACACGATTACTGTCACTGCGACACTTTGTTCCAAGTTGGCTGTTCGCAGCTCACGTACAGCTTTGATCTTTTATCGAGTGTTTACGAAAATACCGCAATAAATCGTCTTCGCGACTTTTTACGCAGATGCGCACGATTTTCCCTTTCGAATCGACTCGACTTTACGTATTACTATCGATATCTACTTGACGTAACGAGTTACGTATTGGATCATTCCGATTTATATCAATATCAATCTCTTACCCAATTCATCGTAGATAGGAGCAAGTTTCTTGCAGTGTCCACACCACGGAGCGTAGAATTCAATCAAAATATCTTTGGGGTTGTTGGTGACGATCTCGTCAAAGTTCTTAGCAACGGCGATTTTCACAGCAGCAGAGTTGTCCTCTGGAATAGGCTCGGACTTTTGGTAGGGTTCCAATGAACCGGATTGCAAGTCGTTCATGAAGTTCTCGAAGTTCTCTACACTGAATTCGTCTCTGAGAACAAATTTCTGATTCCGCTCGTCGCGAGCAAGAATGACGGGCTTGTCGATCTTGAAGAAATCAACGCCAAACTCCTTCAGCTCATGCTGGAAGTCATCTTTGGCGGAAATGGCGAAGGTGTACTCTGGGAACTCCTTGGCGACCTTCATGATACGGTTACGCCAGTAGTTGGTGCCCTTGGGGTTCTTCAAATAGTCGACTGCATAGTAAGCGACGACCAAGGGATTCTTGAAGTCTTCGCCGTTGTCGCGTGTGCGCACGCCAACCACGCCATGGCTGAAAATTTGATTGTTGTTTTATTAACATAAAGTGTTTACGCTGCATTAACTCTCTTAATAGCTTGCTACATAAATAACGTTACAATTTTTACGGTTTGAATTACAAAATGAGTTTACAAAATACAAAGACACTTACTAGGAATTCTTAACGAACGAGTGCACTTCAGAGACGCTGTCTCCACCTTCGTAGACAAGCTCGCTAGGTTCGAATTTGCTTTGCAAGAATTTAGGACGGTAGAGAACAATGGTGTTCCTAGAGTAAATTTAGTTGAATAAACGTTGCAATTACAATTAATGTCGTACGTTTACGACGAGCTTAGTCACAAACGTTAAGATGAAAGTAAAAATAAGTATAAATATATTGATCAACTGACTTGAATCCCTTCTTTTCCAAAATTGATTTTTCAGTGGCATGACCGAATCTGACCTTGTCTCTCAACTTCTTGGCGACGGTATGGAAAGCAGCCGAGAGAGCAGAGTCGTCTTTCTCGAAATATCCAACAATCGTGATCTCGTCAGTCTTCAAATAATCCGTCAGTTCAACTACAGACTTGATCTCGGTGGAGGGTGGACCAACTTGAGCCTAGAAAGCAAGGATAATACAAATGAAATAAAAGTATTTTTTCTTTTATCGTCTCTGAGTCTCCGAGTAGTGACTCAGAGTTTTTTAACTATGAAAGACAAAATAAGTGGATTTTGTGAAAACTAATACTTTCAACTGGGACGTACAATATTGAGAATAATATATTTACCTTCATGTACTTTACAATACCAGCTGCATCCCTTGGACCGTTGTAATCGTCGACCATCTCGTCTTTAGCAAAGATTTTCAGCGTAGGGTATCCGCTAACAGAGTATTTGTTACATGTCTCTTTACCAGCCTCGGTACAGTCAACTTTGGCCAAGGATATCGACGGAACGTTGCCTCGCAAAAGTTCAGCAGCTTTGGCATATTCTGGCTTCAGTCGTTTACAGTGACCACACCTACAAGAAAAAGAGGCTGTAAGCACCTTCGTTTGGAGATAATTTTCCTTCGGTCAGGGTACTGTTATAAAGAACAACGGTACAACGGATGAAACTCCAAAATTCATTAGACCAGATTTGGGTACAGCGCAAGTCCAAATAATAAATTTATTAAGCCTCTTGATGATCTTGATTGCTTCAAGATAAAACCGTGGAATGTTATCTCGTGTAAAATGTATTGGCATCATTAAATGTCGAGATAATTGTCAGCATTTGAGCGACATAACAAGCGCCGGAGCCGGTAGCAAACGGATAAACTTATTTGAACCGAATCGTAGAGCCCATCTGGACGTGTATACATCGATATTTCTCGATCTAATCGTGAAATAACGCGGTTAACGGCATGCATCTTATCGATTGAATAGTGTTTAACAAATGTTAACGGTGAAATACGTTCAAGGCGCAGACAGCGAAGCAAGTAACAAGTAGATCCGATGCCTCGCGTGAAAAGCGATACGAGCGTCAAAGGAAGAGTGCATTGACCGTGTGAAGGATTCGGTGGAATTAAAAAATAACGAAAACTAACCAGGGTGCGTAAAACATGACGAGTGTATTGTCATGGCGCTTGAGCTCCTCAACAAAGTCGCCGTCAGTCCACTCGAAGACGTCCTCCTCGGCAGCCAAAGTGCTGGCCACCAAAAGTAGCCCCAAAAAGAGGCACTTGGCAATCATAGCTGCTCGTTTTGTTCGAACAAACAACAAATCAGTGAATTCACCTGCAAGTTGGCAAGAGCCGAAAGAAAGATACGCGTCGAAGAATGATTCTGCCGACTATAGCGCTAAACCGGCGTAGACGTGGCCCTCGCGATTTCTTTCCTACTCTCGTTCTACGCGGTGCAAAGCGCGCTATCTCTTTCTCGCTCAGCGTGATACCGCTATCGTATCGTCGTCTGTCCTTGTCGCGCGTGCCCGGCGCAGTCAGCGGCGCTCTTGGCCTTTAAGTGCTGTCGCTACGCGATTGGTGGATTGAACCCGGCTATCCTTTTTGATTGTCGTTGGGCGGCCCGGCGCAAACAACCGAGCGGAATACCTATTTTCTTCGATATTAGCTCGTCTTTACTAACTCTTTTTTTCAACCGCTACTCTACTGACACTTGGGCTGTCGTTCAAATGCCTCACCGAATGCGCGCTATTGGACGAGCGCTTGCCTGATTAACTAGGCCTGTCTTACTCGCGCTCCAATATTTGTTCGACGACAAATCGTTTACCTTTCGTCGGATCAGTCGTCCAAGTGGCAAATACCGCACGGTATTGACGTCCGCCCCTTACGCGACTCCAAATTGCCTCTCTACGAGCATCCCAATAACGTCGTTCGACGTCGATTAGTACATTCGTTCGCTTCAAATTTGTCCACAAACAGTTGTTGTAATACCCTTACCGTGAAAATATAAACAGCGCGCACTAATATTGATTTACAAGACACAGCTGATTGGCTAATCGGCCAATCGCTGCTCTACTGACGTGTACGCGAGCCGAAAAAAGTCATTTTTCAAAGCGTTTTCGTGACTGCGTGAGCCTCGGTAACGTTTTCTCTTTCGTCTTTCGTTCAAACAGCTCTCACTCGTTACTAATTATCTCTTCTCGAATTCGTCACCATCGCAAAGAGGATGTATCCTTGGTTTAGTCTCGCTTAAGTACGATTCGACCAATTAGTCGTTTAAAATTGCATTCGGTGCTTTCGATGAGCCTTGGGGTCGAAAGTTTTGATCGTCCGTGGTAACGTAATGGAACACGTATGCCTTGCCTTGCAGAAGGGCTCGATCGCGGTTACAGCAAGTGACTTTCTGTCTCTTCTCCGTTGGTGTTGGTGGAGTTCTCGTTGATCTTGTCGCAATTCACGGGCGTTGGAACTGCAATCGCACGGAATCGCCACTTGTAGGAACGTGCCCCTTTGCCAGATAAACCGTCGCGCTCTTCTCCGCCTTTCGTCTCTACGCTAAATAGGCCATCCATTTTGCACCGGTGATCGAGGTTGTTTTACGGGGGTCGTACTTACGTGGTAGCGAGCGTGCCGACGAAAAAGCGACGCGCTCGCACCGGTATTGCTTCGCACTTGGACGTTTCTCCGTGGTAATAACCTGCCAAACTTGACGCTCCCGTCGGCAGTCCATTTGTCCGTGTGGCAAGCCGAGCTTCTGCCGCGGCGGTTCTTGCCCCGGCAACGACGGACGCTCTTTGGCTGCTTTAGCGCTGGAGCAGCGCTACGCCGCTTCTCAGGCCAGTCAACGTGCCAAAAGTAACGTTCATTTTGGCGCGTAATTTTTAACGGCAAGCCGATCTTCCTTACGATCGGCGAATAAAAACGCGTGTGCTTTCAACTCGCTGCTTCTATTTGTTGACTTGCAAAGGGCCTTTCAAAAGTGGGAAAAGGTGCTTTTTCGCGTATAAAACGACAGCTATTGCGGCTAAATCGATAGTCCAATGGAATAAGTCGCGGAGAGAGGCCAAAAGCTGTTTTGCGCGATTTTGCAAAATCCACACTTGTTCGAGCTTTTGATCCATTCGAGGCGTTCAAGCCGATTGCAATCTCGATCGGGTGCGTCGACTGAAGTTGACGGCCAACCTCAACTGCTGTCGAATTCGATAGCGAAGTAGCAGTGTGGCTGTTTACCTACGTTTATTACGAGCGTGCAAGAGCGCTACCCTTTCGACTGACAAAGGGTTTTTCAGACACGTGGAACCGAAATACGAAACCAGACCCAGCGAGTTTCGTTCGGTTAGTAGAGGAATTTTTGATGCTTTCGACGGTTACCTATTCAGAGGAGAGTACTTGTGCACGACATGCAGAATAATACACGGTCGGAAGGAACTAGTGGCGCGTGCTGGTGTTCGTAAGCCCATGGAACAAATCGTGCAACAAGACGTTTCGAAAAGCAAGCAAAAACATGCTCTTGAAGTTCGGAGGAATACCTCAAAGTCGAGACCACCGAACGCAGGAAACGATGAAACGCATTGAAAAGAAAAGAAACTATCGAACGTTTGATTTGTAAAAACGGTCGATTTTTTACTTGTCACAGTTGCGACTGTAAACGCGCAAAATTGAACGCTCGAGCCGAGTATTTTCAACGACGTGAAAAACGTTCAAAGGCAAACAGGAGAACGATAGAAATAGCAAGCGATGAACGTGTCAATATTGCTAAACGACACGTTTATAAGACGCACGAGAACGAAGATTAACGGCGCTTTCCAACGAATAAAATATTCGCGACGAGCTCGCAGCAAAACGATGCCTCATCGTGGCTCGGTAGCCGTTCGACAATTTGGTAAAGTAGCTCCGATCGTTTTCAGTCCACGCGGTAACGTTGCTGGAGCCGTTGACGCGATTTCGTCGAGTTGATCAACGGGAGCGACGTATTAATTTTTTTACGAGAACCGTCGATACATAGCCGGGCGCACGTGTCTAGGTCCGGTGTTTGGAAAGTCTACGACCTCGCGAACGCTGACGATTCGCTGCCTTGTAAATCAATAATAACGTAGTGTTTATATTTTCACGATAAGCTTTGCGTAGGTAGGTAGTTGACGTATGACAAAAATAATTTGCGAATAAATATCGCTGAGCTTTGAAGTAATAAACTGTACACTGGATACCTCGAGTGTACCGAATGTAGAAAATTTCCAAAATTTGAGGGAGAGTCTATTTAACTAGGAATTTCGTGCAGGCAATTCAGTCGTAACTGCGCATCGGTCCGTGTAAGGTCCCTCCCTCTCTCGCGTAAAGCCACTGTTGTGCGCATACAGCCGAAGCAGTCCGTTAAAATGAGCGACAGAACGTCTGCGGGTAGCTCGAGAGCCAATCCAAAGTTGCATAAAAAGTGTCGAAATTTTTTTTCCAAACACGCCGACTCGAAACGTGAAACAAAACCTAAGGAGTTTCAACCGGTTAGCCAATCGATTCTGAATCTGTTTGCCGCTTACGTGAAAGACGGTGACTATTTGTGTGCAACTTGCAGAGTTGCTTGCCATCAAATAATCCGTGATCGAAAAGAAATAATAAAACGCGGCGAGATTCCGAAATCCATCGACGAATGTGTGCAAACTGAAATATCCAAAAATAAGAGAAAAACTAAGAGTTCGAGTCGGAAGAAAAATAAAAATAACGCAGGCAGTTTGCGGAGCCGCGATGTAGAAATGACGGATCAACCGACTGCAGGGAGTTCGGCTGCGGCAGGCGAACGAAGATAGTTAAAAACGCACCCTTACTCGGCTTCAAACTGGCGCCTTCAAACCAACCGACTTGGAAAATCTCGAAACAAACCAGTGCTTGAACAAACGATCGACAGACGATCCGTCTCCTTGACAAGTTTATTCGTAAAAAGGTCGTTTTTACTTATCCCAGTCGCGGCTTGGAGTTCGCAGGAACGACAATTTGAGCAGTTTATTTTATAAGAAAATATTTCAGAACGATTGACGAATCAGTAGCCGTTGAGGCTATTCAAACGAAAGCCCGCAGAGGATTGAACGTGTAAATGTTAACGTTTTTAACATTGCCAATCGACGTATTCTTGCGCGTTGCTAGAACAAACCTGATGTTCTAATAATAAAATATCGCGGGTGCGCGTGCAGCCTAATTATTTCCTCTTCGCGAAGAAAAGACCGTCTCGTGGGTCGACAAAGCACCGAACTACTTTGTAAAGTAGCTCTGATTGTTCTCAGCCCATTTGTTAATGTTATTTAAGCCGTTAATGTGGTCTTGTATTTGTTTTTTCATGAGAATCATCGGCACGTACACGTACCCAGACATACGTATCTGGGTTCGGTGTTTGGAAAGTCTGCGACCTCACAAACACGAACGATTTGCTGTCTCGTAAATCAACAATAGTGCCTAGTGTTTATATTTTCATGATAAGTCTTAGATATCTTTTGTATTACAAAAGCAATGTATGAATAAATATCGCTAAACTTGGAATTGATCAAGTGTACCCTTTCTTCTTGACTCATTTTCGATGCACTCCCTTTCGACGGCGTTGGTGGTATTGCACAGGCGCTGTCGTCGGTTGCGCTAAAAAACCCTGTTATTTCGTACTCGTCGTGCTCTCGGCTCTCGATCCGTTGGCCTCGAGCAGATGCCTTGATTATCGACGCGCGGTCGAAACTCGGAAACGTCCACGCGCCTGCAATTCTGCGAAAAATCCACGCTTACGTTTCGTTTTTGTCACGCCGTGGGCCAACGATGCCAAGTGCAATATTTACTTTTCGCCGATTCCCAATCGTTTCTCGACGGTGCAACGCCTTCCAAAATAATGGTTTCGGCTGCATTTAAAAGTGGCGCCAAGACGCGGCGTTGCCAAGTCTATCCGAATCCGATTATTTCGCGACTGCTTTCGTTAACGCCTCGGCAAAAAGCGCGGGTTACGACACAGCTCGAAGCTTCGAGGCTTGAGCGACCGCGTGTTCGCGTTGTCCACCACTGGTGTTTCCGAGGTTTTTCCTGGCTACTCTAATCGCTGTCCCACGTTAGCGCGCGTTTCTTTGATATTTCTCTTCTTTTGCTACTAGAACGCGCGCGAGTTCGGACTACGCTAATCCGTGGCCTTTGTTTCTACAAACAGGCCAACGCTCTTTTTCCAACCGTAAAGGTAAACGATCGGACAAACGGTAGAACGGCCTCGTCCCTTGACGGGATTGATCATTTCGCAAGGTTCACCTTCAAACTCGACCGTTAACGAACTCGACGCTAAAGGATACTGTATTTACTCGAGCTTACGGCGCGCGTAAGAGAGGTTCAAGCGAGTAACGAAGCGTCAGCCGGCCACTCCGAAAGTATCGGAGATAAATGTCCGAAGAGCCCGAATTGGAGAAAAACTGCACAAATTTCTCGCTGACTTCGATGTTTTCTCCGCTTACGTGGACGAACGTGACTATTTGTGGACAACTTGTAAATCGGCAGTACGCCAGGGTGGTGTTTTAAGCGAAAGATGCGATAAAATTGTCGGCAAAACGTGAGACGTACTCGTTACGCACTCGTTGCGTTTACCGCTCGACTCGCTCCTTCGCGGACAGTTTCGATATTGCCAGCGTTAAATCGCCGATCTCGTTGAACTCTCTAATCGCAAAGATCGTCGAGTTAGTAGCCCGCGGTCTAAATGTCCAAACGAACCGTGCAAGACGATTAAACGTCGACTGGAATTGTAAAAAGCTTTGCCTTTTAACAATTGCAATCGACGTATTTTTGAATTTCGAAGAACGACGATTGCCTTGGAGCAATAAAACACTAGCGAGGCCCACACGGCAACAAAGAGACCGACTCGTGGCTCGACCTGCATTTTGTAAAATGACTTTTTCTCGACTCGCTCGTCGATGCTATAAATCAATAGGAGTGTTTATTTTTTCGTCGGAGATATCGATGGTCGGCTACTTCCAGCTGGATACATAGGTGCAGATTTGGAAAAGTCCGCCAGTCCACGTACAGCTCCGAACGTAAACGCGTTTTACAAATCAATAACAGTGTTGGGTTATTCAATGTTCAACGGTATGGTTTCGCGACGACGAGTCTTGACGCGTGTCGATACCTATTGTATTACGAATACAACGCAATTGTGAAAACGAAGCCGAACGAACGTTGTCGCGCGACAACGAATCCATTATTCCGATTGAATTTGAGTGAAGATACCGTATGGAGCTTGACAAACCAGTTGATACGAATCGTCTTTTAGCTGGCCAATGGGCGGTCTCGAAATAATTCTTATCGTGAGGCGTGCAATTTGTCTCTATTAGCGAGTTTTGGTTTCGCGCGATCAGCGCTTTATTTGTCATTTGAAAGCTAAAATTTAGCTCCCGGTAGATAACGAAGAGCGCGCTTTGTCTTCGCCTGTGAGTCAGTTCGACGCGTGACCCATAGATCGCAGCAGTGACCCTCGAAACAGGCTCGCTGCCAATTTGACGGAGAGCGTTCGCTACTTTTGACAGTGCGATCAAATTTGAAACTCGTCAAAGTTTGTTCACCGAATGAAAATTGCGGTGAGCATCGCTGAACGAAACAAACCAACGGAACAAAACGATTACTTTAGAAAAATATCGTGGCTAAACCAAAGAAACTTCAAGCTAGATTTATTTCGTTGTTCCGTCCACACTTTCGAATGTCGTATTCGAGTTTTAATTCCGAATACAAAACGGGCCGGTCTATCGGCATTCGGATAAAGGTCATCCGTTAACGCAAAACTGCAGCAACGACGTGTTGCCAGTATTAGGTATTTCATATTTCAAGTTGACTCGCGACAACCGACGACGCTTTTAAGACTAGATCACTCGCGTGGGTGGTTTTCAAACCACGATACACGTCGATCGGAGCAATAGGTACATCGATACGCGACCGCTGTCAAACGGATTTTATTTTGCGTTCCAGAAATACGTAAAATGCGCAAAACCGACGGATTCCTCGAAAAAATCGCAACGTGTAATTGGTCGTGCACGGATCTTCGGTAGCCCGATAAATATTCCATTGCATCGCCATTGAAACGTACGTAACGCAGAGTTACTTGTCTTTTTGCGTTTACCGATGCATTTTCGACTCGACGCAATATTTCACTATTGACAAGAGTGCAACCACAGCGTTACGTACAGTATACCCGAAGAAAACTCTAATACAAGAGAGAGAGAGAAAGAGAAAGAGCGAAACACAATGGCGGCCGCGAAACGCCCAAGATTAACGATCTCCCCGAGAGCTTTCACGAGTATTAGTAGTATAGGTATACGAGCGCGAGGCGTGCGTGGGGAGGCTCTCTACGAGAAGCGCGCGCAACCCCTTTTACCGAGTCTTTTTGCTCGAATCCGCGTATGGAATTCGCTCGAGTCGTATAATACACGCGAGTCGAGAGAGAATACCTTGTTACACATTGTGTTACGTGCATGCGAGCCAGGGACTTTGTCGTTATGCACGAGGTTTTACGAGTTTCGCGATGGCGCGCTGAAATGTTCACCCTAGACGAGAGAGAGAGAGAGAGAGAGAGAGAGGATGTGTAGCAGCTATTACGCTCGCGCATATATAACTACTTCTTTCTCTCTTTCTTTCTCTTTTTTTGTTTTTTTTTTAGAGATTGATCGTGCTCGAACAACTCGCGTGCTTCGACATCATTTCTGCACGAGGAGCTTTTTTTTACGGCCCCGAGTCGTTTCGTTTATGGCAAGTGTGCTGCCTTACGTATCCTTTTCGAGTATAAACATATCTTGTTAACTGTATTTTTCTTTTCCGTGGATATGGATTCTCTCGCACTCGGATCTCTTGGTTTGGCTATAAACGTAAGAAATTGCGCGTTTGGATTCATTTTACGCGCACGTACGTAATTGATACGTAAGTTGTTCTCGTCCGAAGACATTCAACCCAAACGTACGTTGGTCGACGATCCTAATCGTAACTAATCCGACGCCATTTATCGAGTTCGACACGATAAATGGTTAAACGCAAAAATGCATCGGCGGAATAATCAACGGAACAGTCGACGGATATTGGAGCCTGTGCAAGAGTGGTGTACTTGGATGTTTGACGGTCTTACTTGTGCGGATAAAATGACGCGATTGCAACTTTGTACCGACGTGAACCGCTTGCGATCCGCTCCAAATTCTTCGAATGCACCGAACATACGTCAAAATCGCGCGGTGCGCTCTCAACGAGTGGTTTTCGTTGACACTTTCCCGATAGCCAGCATGGAAATACCATTAATGAAAGCTCATGCTCGCGTATATAAAGCAATGACTCGGCGCTTTTGACGAAGCTGTTGGTCGTCGTCCTGCGAGCCACGATACTTATTGGCTTTCTTTCACAGCAGTAGCGCGGAGGCGAGAGAATTAGCGAGGCTGCCACTCACGCGAGTTACTGCTTCTGCTGTTGCTCTCCCCCCCCCCCCCCCCACCACCACCACCCCACCCCGAGTCTATGTATATACCCAACAACCCAACATACTTGTGGTAACCGCGTGTTGTAGTACGCGCATTTCTTCGTGCTCGCGCGAGGAACGTAGAAATTCGTTTAATTTCGGTGTGTAGCTGATTTTTCGACTGATGCCTCTTTGCGAACTCTTGGTTTTCTCTCTTTGCGTATCAATCAATTACGCTTCAATAGCGCTCGTGACTAATCGATCTACGCGTACGCTACGTAGATCGAATCCTCCTACCAAATAAAGTCAATCCATTAATCTCTTTTTTTGTTTTCTCCAATTCACTCGTGCGCTTGATGACGCTGCGTGTATCACACGTAGATGGCTCGTAATTGTATTCACCCTCGCAAGAATTTATCGACGAGCTACTTAAAATACCTTGTGTCCTTGAGCTTGTTGTAACAATAGTACATTTCTAACGGAACGTCGCTTGTTAATTAAGGGACTTTGTGCGCGATACAAAGAATAATCGAGAATATCACAGTTAACCATGCGAGTACGCAACCATGAAAATTGACGTTACAGCGTTCGTTTGCTCGGGTTCGTACGGTTAGTACTATTTTGTATTTTGTAACAACGATTTTGGATTTTTCAAAGTTATCTTTCAATCGTCGATCAGCGTCGTCGGACGAGCCAAAGAGGCTATCGCATCAATCGTGGTCAATTAAAAAAAATATACTACACGCGTGTACGGGGGCTGCGAGAAAACAAAACGTCAAATCTACAGCGATAGTACGCGCGTAAATTCGAAAAAATGAAATAAAGAAGAGGAGGCAGAAACGAGACACGGCAGCAGAGATATCTGTTTACACGGTAGGCAAGCATAGCCACGGTAAAAACCTGTAATTACGAGCGAAAGCGGTGCGATGCCATTAATCTTGCAGCTGTAAAGTGCGAGCGTGACATCGTTCCTCTCTCTTTCTCTCTCGATGCTATATTTCCCGTCGTCTCTTTTTCCCGTGCTTTAAACTGCACGAGTTCACGCTCTACGCGCGATAATTAATGATCCCAAAGCGATCTCTTCTGCTCGAGTATATACGCGCAAACCTAGCAGCGATCTCATAGACACGACTCCCCCCCCCCTCCACTCTGCCCGAGAAGAGAGGAGTGAGAGAGAGAGAGAGAGAGAGAGAGAGAGAGAGAGGGAGTGAGCGGTGCTGTCTAATTTTGGGGCAATCTCTCTTCGTCTTGCGGGAACCGCGCTCTTTGACTCTTCTACCCATTTGATGCGCCAACGAACTAGACTAGACTGATGTTTTCTTGGCTGCTCGATTAATTTCGAGTGTTTGAGTATCTTTATGAAGCTGTTCTACTTATATATTATTAAGTCAGTTTGATGATACAGGACGTTGATTTACAAGCTGTTATTTGTTTGATTATGAAAGATTGGAAACTACGAGGAGCGATGATTTATGAGCATGTTCGTCGTGGACGCATGGAAAAGAAATCGATGTACATATTTTATACGTCTTGCTGGATACTAATCAATGATTAACGGCCTACTTGAAAACTTGAATTTTAACTAGCATTAGTCTAATGAACGACGTACATTTTGTCGAGCTTGCAAGCTCTTTTAACGACGAAATAAGTTAAATCTCTGAACCTTGTACGAAATTTCAATGTGCGTTTTTTAAAACACTATTTGTACCGTTATGCTAATATTTGTGCGTGTACATTTGTTATCAAACGTTATTATCATCTGTTATTATTACATTATACATATAAGTAAGCTAATAAAATTTGTATCCAAGTTACCGTTACGTATATGTACGTCGATAAAACGTTGCCGAGAGTATTAGGTTCCTGAAAACTATCAAAACACGATTTGTAGAGGAGCATGGCACGAAGTATACGGATTGTCTTGCAATTGTTCCCAAACAAGTTTCGTTCGAAAAAAGAAACTTCTTGACCGCGTTCTATTTTTCAAACAAAAGCCACAAACGAAAAATCGAAGGTCATTGGTATGCATTCGTGCACATGAAATAAATAAACGTTGCCACGACATCTACTTCTAGAATGGATAATGAAAAGGTGCAGAGATTCTGAAAAGGCCAATAAGAAGGTAGATGGAAGGGTTCAGCCAAATACCTTAAACTTTTGTACGACAATCTATGCTGACTCGTTTTTCATCGATGCTAATACTTCCGTTGCTAGTGGATATTTGCATAAAACCCCCATCGATTTTTCGACAATAGGAAGCTGTGTAACGTCTTTGAAAAAACCTACTTCAAAGAAGAGGCGCAATCGCGATGAATAAAAATGTTGCAAACTCGAATATTTTGCGATTAATTGAACTTTGCAGCGTGGGCCAAAAAACAATCGACGCACAACGACGCATAAATTGTTCCACCACGGACAAGAACGATATTTTCGTAGAGTTTCGCGTGAACGTTTTCAACGCGAATCTCGCAAAGATCCGCAGTTCTATCGTAATAACGTTTCAGAGCAACTATGGATAATCGATGCACGTACACACGCATCGTGTGTACATCTAATACGTATAGACTCCTCGCGCGAATTCACAATTCCCCGCAGAATATCCAGCTTAGCAAACATCAAACGAGTTCGGAAAAAAAATCCTCTTTCACAAACACAAGGGCTGGCGTCGATGGGTCGTCAATAGGCAGAAGAAGAAGAAGAAGCAGAAGAAGAAGAAGAAGAAGAAGAGCGACACACCAAGCGGCATATATGTACATATGCGTGTACGTGTGTACGTACAGATTTATCCGTCCGTTGTTGGGGCCAATGAAGAGGACAAAGCTGGAATTTCCGGTTGATTCAACGCGCTAACGATGTGGGGTGGCTCCGCTCCCTTTACTCGACGCTGTAATTTACACAATAATGCGCCAAGCGCAAATTAGCGCGGCGCAAAAAAAGTACGGATAACCGTTCCGTTGCCGGACAATCGATTTCGCCGCTGTATATGCGTACGCACACTGCACACGTTGCGGACGGTTGCGCGTATGGATTATAGATTTTGCGACCAACTCGCTCTATGGTTATGAATATAATCTCAAAAATACCGCCGAGAGAGAGAGAGAGGAGAGCATTTTGTTTTGTTTTGATCGTTACCGTAACGAACGGTCTATTAGGAAACGTTAAATACGTACGATTTCTTCCATTGGTTAGCGTAAGAAATAGATCGTCGATTTTTTTTAATTGTGGAGTTTTATCGAAAATACGGCAACGCAATAATGATTTCGCTTGACAAATGTAAAACAATCAACTGTTATCAATGCCTTGGTAATTGATGTATATAACGCGATAACACATACCTCGTTTCTTGTCGATTCTTCAAAAGTAAGCACTGGTGCACATCGCTAATGAAATATTCTGGAAAAAAAACCACAGTTAACTAGCGAGAAGACGTTAAAAGTCGCTCTCCTCTTCTGTCTTTTTGTTTTTCCTTCCTTTAATACTCTTACCTTATACTCACGATCCATACACTCTTAACGCCATATTGTCGCTGGCGTCTCACGATTCAATATTGATACAGACGAGAGAATGGATCGACGAGTTCAATTTTCTTGGAATGGATTATACCAAGGTTTTTTTTATGGCTGATTACGATGCGTAATACACGAGCATAGCAATGTCTCGTTATCTGGAAAACGTACGATCGATCGATTATCTTTATAATTCCAGTGCATCGTAACATCGACGATTTTTCGAATCAATTCCTTACGCGTTACTTTGCGCTTTCTCGCGCTGGCCAAGGGAATGGCAAAATACCACGCGAAACCTTATCCCGTACGCGCGTTCAGATTTCGACGGAGTAATTCTCAACTATTTCGCTCATTTATTATTTGAAACAGTTGTTTTCCGAAGATTCCACTCTATCGTTGGCTGTCAAATTATAACGATTCGACCTCTCACCCGTTGAACGTCGGATAAGCTTTTTTTATCTCTTCGGCAAAATCGTAAAAAGCTAAATAATTTACGGCAATAAACGTACAGCTTGATAAGTCAATAAACCCACGTATTTCCGTTTATTATCTCTATACGTCAATAAAGTAGTTCGATCCTCGTATTAACGGCATTAACATTACACATCACCAGTGGATCGAGCGCTGAATAAAAACGCAAACGAATTTGAATTTCCCGTGACAAGTGTTTATTGAACGTAAAAAAAAGAAAAGCGAAGAAAGAAGAGAAACCCCCTATAAAGCAGTCGGTAAAAAGACATTTAAAATCAGCTTTACGAGTTAGCGCGTATTGAGAAGCCGCTAAGGCGCGAGTCTTTGTTCCATTCGAGCTCACGGTTAGTACTTTGATTTTCACCGTGCGCTATACAAGTGTAAGTGTTCACTATGGATTTTTACTCAAGTAGATTTATTTAGCGTCATTCGTGGGAAACTTGTAATATTAAAAATTGGAGGTATAAACGTACTCGCGTCGTTCTCGTTTTCACGCGACGGAAGGATGTTTAATGTGCCGCGCCTGAACCGCGCCTTTCTACGGAAAAAGAGCGTATATAGATTTCTCTCTCTCTCTCTCTCGTTGCTCTTGCTTGGATTCCTACCATCACTGGGATAGTGGCGTATTATTGGGCTTGAAAACCGCTCAACGAGTTCGAGAGTTTCCAGTCTGTGGCAACGCTGATCTTTTCCAAGGCAACGTTGTATTTTCGGAAACACAATTAACGAGAGGTGCAGGTTTTTGTTACCGAAACGTTTCCTAGATTATCTACGCGCGTACAATTAGGTACGTTAATTTTCATCCAATTAAGCGCTCCGATTTCACCGTCACTTTCACGGACTCTAGTAAAGAACTGTTTATTTTTCTGGTATGTCCCGCCGTGCACATCCTCAAACCTTTCGAACCAATTCGATTGGGGGTGCACACCGAACTCTTTCTAAATCCCACTCGCAAGGGTCAACTGATACACGCCAAAAAATACATTACGACTCCAAATCACCCGTTCTCTCTTCGAAATCGGACGCTATAATCCACCCAGGTATAAAGTTGGACCTGCACAGCGTACGACTAACGAATGGATATTAAATTTGAAATTCATCGTTTCTCGAATTAGAATAAAACGCACACGACATTAGCTCGAACCTCGTAGAGCGCGAAAAGAAACACAGAAAGCTACTCGGCTTTACGACGGAGTCGCTGGAGGCTGAGGTATTTTACGAAAACGCGAGGCCGCGAGTTGTAAAATCACACGTATGCCGACTTTATTGAGCACGCGTGTATAGGGAAGTCGTTGGTTTGCTCCCGCGTTCTGAGATTTCTCAAAAATCAATCGCGTAACCGACGCTCGAGTTCGGTGTAATAATTAACGGGACCTTTCCACGAGGACAACGCGTACCTTGCTATACAGCGTGTATAGATCTAGGACGGGTGAATCTCGGGATAAGTTTCCGAGAAACGTACGAGTATCAGGATGTATAGAGTTTGAATCAGACGACACCCTACGACGCTCAGGGTCAGAGACAAACGCGAAAACGGAGAAACAGCGGAGAAAATGAGTTGTGATCTCGGAAAAAGAAAGAACGATTGAAATACTCTTCAAAAGCACGATCGAAGTTGCTCAGTTGTCAAAAAGAAAAGCGTTCAAAGAAAATTCCCATCTACGAGTTTCCTGTTCCTACATCTTCGGAAGGACGATCGCACGCTAGGCGAAAAATCATTATACGATCTCTTTCTCTTTCGACTCGAGATTTGCGTGCTTGCAGTTGCAGCGGTAGCAGTCTGCGGAGAGAAGGATCGCGGAAGCGCATTTACGCATTTACTTAATGTATAAACGGTCGATATCGTTGCGCGCGCGCGCGCGAGAGAGGGAGAGAGAGAGAGAAAGAGACGGGAATCCGTTATCCGCTAAGCGTCGAATCATGCAAATAAGTGGAAAATCATTCGTGCGCGGGATGAGACGAGTGTGTATTTACAAGCGCCCACAGGGGTTCGCTCCGCGGTATATATAGCTATGTAATGTACACGTATGCATACGTATATATGCCGCGCAAAATTCTCCGTCTCTTATCTTTTGAATTTTCGTGCCTTATAACTATCGACGCGAGGGAGAAAAAGATATAGCGTACGAGATGCAGAGCTATGCAATTACGCGTAATTTGTACATTTATTCGTTAAGTGCACCATACGGCGATGGCTATCGTGTACTGTTGGATGATACTTCAATATATACGTAGGTATAATTCAAGTCTCCCCGGCTGGATAGTTTACACGAGTGATGTGTTACTTTTATCCCGAAGCAACCGATCCTCCTTTCTTTTCCTTCCTTTTTATCCGACTTGGAAAAACTTTAAATCCTTACACGTTTGACTATTTGACTTTGTGCAATTTGTGTATTAAATCGTCGAATCCTCTTGCAAATAATTTTCTTCGAATCTAAATGCGAATCCTCGTCGAATGCGAAGTCCCTTTATTACCAGTGAAACGCGTGCAAAAGCCCATCAAGCCGGTGCACTTAGCCAAGTGCACCGCGCCCTTAACACACCTCTCTCTCTCTCTCTCTCGAAGAAAATAGCAAGCGCGCACTCGTTAGCGCTCGAATTTTTCCGCAATGAAACTTATCCCGAAGAGTGATAAAATGCGAACAAAGCGTGTAAAGGCGAGAAAGAGAGAAAAGAAAGAAATATAAAAGTGAGGTAGCAAGAGAGACGAAGATAGGTGAAACGTAGGGAGAAAGAGAGGTGCGATGTCGATAGAGCTACGATATAGGTACGATGGAAATGTGCGAATTGATTGTCGTCTGAAACTAAACGCACGGAACGTGATAAATTGTCGTGGATTGAAACGAGACGAAAATGTAACGTTGATAGGTAGATTTAAAGAACGGAAAAATACAAAGTATTTCAGAGTCGAGAAAAGGGGAGAGAGAGAGAGAGAGAGAGGGACAGGCAGACAGAGTGGAGTGACGCGGTGAAAAAATACATTGTACATGAGAACGACATCGCAAGGCTAAAGGACTCGCTGTTCGTGTCCACGCACAGTGGGAAAAATTTTCACATGCGTATCAGTATGGGTCTGTCGAAAAGAGAAAGTTTTTTGGGGTTTGACAACGACTGACCTCGCTCTGCTCGCTACCCATGGTCCTGCGAACGTTTACCCATTGTTAGAAGGATCGCGATAGAGGAAATCGTTGGAATTGACGTGACGTGATAAATGTGGTTTAGCAGTGGGTGTCTGGCCTAAGCTCCGATAAGGCAGTACGCATGCGCGATTTTAAACGATCGCAAATAAGAGGCGCTTGGCAACGGTCGCGCGAGTCCGGTCGAATTGTCGTTGTATCATCGCGATATCGTAATTTTGGACAAAATATCGAGGACCCACGTACGAGGAGCGAGCAGGCAGCGACTCGGGCGTACGCGGTGTATCTCTGGAGAGTAGGTATGTGCACGGAGGTACAAAATGAAGGCGACGATGCGCTGCATGCAGATGAGAACGCGCGCGCGAGAGAAGGTGTCGGCGCAAATATACCAATGGGCCGTAATATTGGCAGTCAGGATTTAACAAGTTGGAATGTTGAAATTGCTTAAAAACCGTTTTCGCGCTTTCGACGCTGCACTTTATCGTTGCAAATGCTAAAGCACGCGTATATTTCGGTGCGACACTGATCGAACGCTCGCTGATCGTTCGATGCAGTTCCCACGTAGAGGACGTTGCGACTTCGCTCGTTGCCCGACGTTGACCGATGGTCAAGCTGAGACCGGCCGGATGTAGCTAGGTCGAGCCAAGATTGCTAGCACGACGACACGAGGCAGCTCAACTTTCGGCACTTTATTCCAGAGTGATTAGTCGACTGCTTAATGCATCGCTATAAAGGCGCGAGAGACGTACGAGCGTCAAAGTGCAAAAATGTAACGAGTAAGGAAAAGAGGCAATAATAAGCAGTTGGTTTGAAGGGCGAGAGGAGAGCGGCGGTACGCGCGAATGGGAGCTCTCGTACTTTACTCGAGGCTCGTTATCCTCCAAGGCGCGAGAATCAAACGCGCGCGTTGGGGTGTTAACGGGCCGCGAAGTTCGTAAAATTGTGCGGTTCTCGCTTCTCCCCTGTGGCCTCCTCCTCCCCACCCTCCCCCCACAGCCCCCTCCAGCACGTTCGCGTTCGAACAGAGAAATACAAAGCTCGTCGCTTTGGCGCAGAAACGATCCAAGTATTTTTCAGCGAAATTGCACCGCGTTGGAGCTCTCTCGATTATCGAGAGCGCGCGGCCTAACACACCTATATATGCAACTTAAGTGTAAGACCGCGATGTATAAAAGGACTGCGCATTAAGTGCATCCTTGGACTCGAGTTAAGCATATTTTACCCTCTCTCTCTCTCTCTCTCTCTCTCTCTCTCTCTCTCTCTCTCACTTGCACCAGAGGATTTTCTTCTCAAAGGGGGATCATTAAAGCATGTGCAACTAAAACTGCGCTCAATTGGTCTTTCGTTACGTTTTGCAAGTAGCACAAGCGTGATTGCTTCCTTCTTCTGCCTCTTCTCTTTTTCGTTCCTTTTTTTTCAACATTCTTACTCGTCGAATAATTCGGACGACGACGGCTACCTACGCTTGGCACAAAGTATCGTTTTGGTGGCTCCAAACAAGTAGGCGCGAGTCGATCGCGAAGGAACCATCGATCGCGACTCGCTGGGAAAAACATCGCCGCGCTATTTCCCGTACGTATGAGCGGTCGGCGGCATCGGCGGCAGTGGCTCGTTGGAATGCAACGACAAGAAAACGAGGTGCTTTTGTTCTTCGGTGAGCCATCTACATCCCTTTACATAGTCGTACTATACGGCGCGAACTCTTGCAGCACTATACTCGGCTATGTATAGGCGCGTGGAAAAAGGCGATGATTCTCTCGTTCTCTCTCGTTCCAACCTGGCACAGAGGTGATAATATACGCGTACTCGCGCGGACACAGGGACCGCCGTCGTAAACGAGTACCCTCATTTGTCGCCCAAGCCATTCGTGGGAACGTCGATCGAACAAACGCGCTACTCACCGCACATCGATACTCGTACGCGCGAAAATAAAAGAGCTCTTCGAGAAAAAGTAGTCTCGCGCGACGAATTGCCTTATGTGTTTATTGAGCTGTGCAGTGTACAAGTCGCTGTCGTACAAACGTACAGCGCTTTTCTATTTTATTGCCCCGCGTTCTCGCACTCTCGACTTTTCTGATGCGTGCGGTTTTGTTTCGCAGGTGCACGTACCGCACACGCGTACACGCGTTATGGCTGTACTTTCTTTACGGCGAGGGTTGTGTTTTCGTCTTTACACTTATCGCGCGCTGTTCGCCGATTACGGGCGTTGCTTTATTTTGCCAAAGAAAGATTCGCTCCTTCACTTTGGAGGGACTCTCTCGCTCGCGCTCGATCAACGACGAAGCATCGTTCGTTGCTTTTCGAAATAGCGACTGTTTCCTCGTTTGGCGCGCGCCGATCGACGGAAACGTCGGTTCTTTGCGCGAGTACGTCGCGAAAGACAATTACATCGGACGAAAAGAGGGTGGAGGGGGGGGGGGGTGAGGCGAAGGAACATCGAGGAATCAGACGAACGTTGAGTCGATCGTTCGACGACGCGCGCAAGATCGCAAGGCAACTCCACGAAAATTCGTCTCGAGACCGAAGGTCAAACGCGAGAGCGTCGTCGTAAAGACGAAGAGGAACGGAGCAAGTGCAACAGGAACGAAAATCCGCGGCGTCCATAGCGCTCGGCGTTATCGATACTCTCCGATCGTTTCTCTCTTCCTCTCGGCGGATCGCGCACCTCGCCCGGGCAACGTCTCGCTGCGCGCGCAATCGGGCTGCGCCAGGGGAGGGGGCCGCGGGACTCCTCCCGCGAGCCCGCCCATCCTTGCAAAAGCGCATGCGCCTTTCGCGAGAGTGGGGATAGGTTCGCCAAGAGCATCATCTCGCCGGTTCTGCAGAGCACGAGTAGACGCGGCGGCGTGCGTGCGCGTTTCTTTCTCTTCGCTCTAGCTCGTAACAGACTTTGACACCAAAAGTTCTCGTGCTATGTTCGCGCGCGACAGCAGGTGATTTTGTTGTTTTGTTCGTTTTGCTTGTCTTCGTTGGTTGCTTCGTTGTTGTGCAGTGTACTATTACTTTGATCGGTATTACGGAAACGACTCAAACTGCCGCTGAAGCCGCCGCCGACGCGTGCGTTTTTTCTTTTTTGTTTTTCGGAAGGGAACACGCGAACACGGAATAGAGAGGGAGAGGATTGTTTGTGGGGTAACACGCGGAGGGTAGCGTAAGTGTGTGAGAGCTATAAAGCAAGCGAGCGTCCCGTCGCTCGCGCCAAAGAAACCGTCAAAATTCGGATCAAGAACAAGGAGCCGGTGCCGTCGTACGCGATGGAGGTCCTGGACGAATACCAGGAACAGGGCATAGGGCCCTCGCAACCGCCACCTGTCGTCGATCACCACGTCAGTGCGGCAAACGCCATAAGCGGCATTACTGCTTCCGTCACTCGACATCACTCGGAAAGCCCATTGGTGAGTGACAAGTTTACGTGCTGGCCTTACGACCTCGTCCGCGGACGAGCTTACGTCCAAGTTGCGCGCGTCTGCGAGTTACCGGCGAAAACGATTCGCAAGCTAGCCCGCGTCCAAGTTGCAAGCCGTGCGCTCGTAAAGTCGAATCGTTGTCGTCGTACGACGTTTGGCAAACCGTTGCAAGTCCAGTGACTGACTGGCACTGCGCGTTGCACTACGCCAATCCAAAATCTCGCCGCTGTGCGTAGTGACCGAACGCGCGAAAAGTCGCGGCTAATAACCGCGTTTATCGCAGTGTATCGCAAGGTACGCGTCGCTAACGTATCGATCACGCCGCGGCGATAATCGCGAGCAAATGACTCGCGGCTCGCGCGGTTATCCGACTGTATATAAAGTTGAAGCTCTCTTTGAAAATATTCGTAGAGCTCGTGACCACGGTCGTTGTTGGATCTTGTAACGCGTACGTGCGGGAGAAAGCATCGACAAAAACAATAAACTTGGTCGTGGAGGTGACTTTTTCCCATGAGTGAGACGAGAAAGAAGAACCACTAATTCGTCGTCGACCTCAAAAACCTATAACAAGATAAACAGACGGTCGATTAGGATAATCAGAAAGACAGGCAGAGAGAGGGGGAGAGGGAGAGGGAGAGGGAGAGAGAGAGAGTCGCTAGTGAAACGCAGCGCGTATTTATTATTGACCCTCTATACGTAGGGACTAATTTAAAATCACTTCGCGCCTCGTTGCGAAGACTCCTCTTCGATAGCGGTCTATTATACGCGTCGTGCGATCTCTCTCTCTCTCTCTCCCTCTCTCTCGAGCACGCTCTTTCAGATTGAAATGAGCCTTTGCGAGAGAGTCGCGCGAACAACCGTGAGAACGACTTATCTCTCGAGCATTAATTAACCAGACGACTACTGTTTCGTGTTTTTATCGATGCTCGAGCGCCTGCCGCTTCTTCGGATGCTCGTGCTAATTTTCTTTCGACGTAGACGCGTGCGCGATGTACTACCGGCGAGTTGTTGTGTAAAGCCGCTTAAAAAAGCCCGATGCACTTGGGTGTACAGAGAGGCGGCAAATTGCCGATACCGTCCAAATATTTCGACTTTCCTGCATTAATGCTCGTTGTGAACATCGTCGTAAAGTACATTTTGCTTAACTGCATTCCTCGGTATTATAATAGCGATAAAAAGAACGTTCGCTATCTTGAAAACGCGCATATCCTGTACGCAATCACACTTGCAAACAGCGCGTGTACATACATAGTCGAATTACAGGTTGCACTACTTCAATCTGGTTTTTTGCAAAAATTTTATTTTTTTGCCCTAATGCACTAACCGTGCTCTGCTCGGCGATAGGGACTTTATCGTTTTACAGCAATCCTGAGGAGACTCCGTTAGCGCGGAGGGGGAGTCTTCCTATCGTTTCTTTCCTCCTATATTCCTCGGTAAGCGCGTAAAACACGCGATGTGCAATGCCGATCATCAAATTAGACGTTATACACTCCTCCCTCTGCTTGGCACGATGTAATTGGCTCTCCTCGTGCGCGCCTTTATCATTTTACCCTCGTAATTGCGACTCGTTGTTGTCGAGTCTCGCGTGACGATGGAATCGACCGAGATTCCTTCTGTTTTAAAGCTTTGTGGTTTGATCGAAGCTTACACACTGCGCGGTTTGTGTCAATCTTCAGCAGCACTCGTTTAGGTTCGCTCGCTTCAAACTCGCGTGAGCCTATCGTTCTTTTTCTGTTTTTCCCATTTTCTCACTCTCTCCTTATCTCGCAGTGGCGTTTTCCTGGATGTTTCGGTGACGTTATCACGCGCAATTCGACGCAAAAGAAACGAAGAGTAACGCGAAAAATGAAACATTGAAATTACAGCGTCGAATCGCGTGAGCAACTGGGTATCTTACTTATTTCAATTCGGTCGATGCACACACTGGTATCGCGTTTTTATAGTATTACCATTTAATTTTATAATTGACACGCGTGAAATAAGAACGAATAACGAGTGTACGTTTTATTCTCGCGATACCTAGAGAAAATTGCGGATGAATTACAGTAATTAAAGTCAAACAGTTCTCTCTTGCGTTCTCGCGTAAGAATAACAAAAACTTCGCAGCGCTGCAACGAAAGGCTTGATCAAATCTTGCCTAACGTTACCCTTTAAATAGCTTCGCAGGCAACTGATTCCGTCGTCCAAAAATACGTTTTTTTGGACCAATTCGTTTCTGCAAAATAGGATACGTAAATATCGATTAGTAAGGATCGATGCACGCGTACAGCTATACGTCTGTGCAACTGTATAACTGTACGTCAAGCTGCCATGGAGCAAAAGAGCGTCGGTAATCAAAAACAAATAAACACGTCCTCGGGGCCAACAAGTAAACATGCTGCACAGGTAGCCACGGAGAGCGCTCGCGCGCGCGCGCGCCAGTGTTTCCACTCCAATAAATCTAAAGCGTGCAAAGACCTCCCAAGAACTATAGCGTAGCAGCACTGAACGCCAGTCAACAGCACGAAACACGCGCTGCTCTTTCTCGCTTTTCGAAGGGCCGCTTGTACACGGCAACAAAGGTGGGCGGGGGGAAGGTGGAGGGGAGTCGAGAAAGAGAAATAGATCTTCCCGAGAGGGAAAGAGAGAGAGAGAGATAAATCGCTCGACTTAACAAGCCGATGACACGAGCGTATGGCCGATTGTTGTTGTTGTTTACGTTGATAAGCATTGTATCGTCGTGCAATCTGTGGATCAACACACGAGTACGCTTACGAGATGACAAAAATGATACGAGATTAGAGGAATTGGACGGACGAGCAAAACAAACTTGAACTTTTCAAGAGTATAGTAAGAATGTATTTTCGGAGTGCATTATGCTATTCTCGGAAGACCGAAGGTTTCGTCGGGACATATTGTTTATTCTCTTTTCGATTCTTTCAAAATATTGATTTTTTTCGAACTTGACGACACGTCTCTCTTTTTTTCCTCTTTCATTACAACAATTTCGCGGTAATTCCACGCTAATAAAATTGAAAAAAGCCAAGAAAAAACAATCAGGCGACGACGACGAATGACACCTCGCGACGTTAATTGACACGGACACTGGTTTTTAACGTTCGCGCCTAGGATGAAGGCGCACTCGCGATCGTATAAACCAGTCGTGAGGTGCGTATACGTTATGCAAGACAACCGAGTGCTTTGATCACGTTAGTTTGTTCAATCAATCGAGATTCAATCGTGCGAATAGTCGCCTGATGTCTTGTGAAATTGCGTTTTTTGCTCTTGCCTTTCAATTCGGTTGCAATCACCGGCTATATTTTCCGACTGTATTTTCCGATGGCGCGTTCTTCGAAAAAAGTCCAGCTCGTTTGAGCGCCGATTATTCGTAGCCGCACTCGTTGTCGCGCGTACGAATTCCGCGAAAGACATTAATTAGTAAAATTAAAATCAACAACGAGCGAAGGACGACTCGCGAGCTTGTCACGGGTAGAATGTTGTATCGAGAATTAATTGAAGAACTGACGTAACGAAGAATATACACGTTATTTCACGATCGCGATGCTAATAGATATACGTCAATAGACGGGTAAATATTTGCGCGGTCGTGGTGTGGTACCACTGATGCCTTCGGACTAAAAAAATCTTATCTCTTGTACGTTGGCTGGCTCCTCGGTGAACTCTACGAGTACAAAAAAACACGAGCGAACGACCAATCGATTTCAAATATACATATTTGATATGTGCGAGATGTCGTTAATGTTGTCACGAGGTTGTTAATGCGTTACGTAAGTTATAAAACATGTCGCGGATTTTTTTTTCTCCCTCCACTGTCTTCTGCACAATTATTTGAAAACAGAGAGAGAGAGTGAGAGACGCACGAGTATGTTTGTCAGGAAATAATAATCTTTTATCGTTGTAATTTTAGCCGACTACAAAGAAATATAAGCTTTGTCAAATAATTGGATAGTTTTTTTTTAGTTTTCTAATTTATGAAATTGCACTTTACGACTTCATTTTTTTTCCAGCAACTACAAGATAAGATTTTAAATATAAACTCGTTTCGAAAGAAATTACGTAAGGATGTTTAAAATTGATTTCTCTAACGCACGCACAAATTTAAAAGCTCGATAATAATAAATGAGAAATGGTATCTTGGTGCTGTGTACTCGTGACGCATAGACAATCGCGGTGCCTCGAAAGCGAGAGAGAGAGATAAAAAGAAACGGTTAAATTGCCAACAATAACAATGGCGAGAGGCGTCTCGCTGTTGCTCGAGAGAGTGAGATCTGGGACGGTTATTTATAACGAAGTTTGAGCTTTGTACTTGTCAGACTTGACCGTCGACGTGAATTTGACGAGTGGACGAGAGCGGATCGGGTCTCTCTTTCTTGATTTCTCTCGTTCTAACCAGCTCACGTTGCTGCTACTGCTGCTGTTGGCATGATGATATTCAAATGTTTTTCGGCTAAAATTATGTAGCACTGTTATTTGATCGCCCACAGCTCGTTCGACGATTGAAACGTTTGAAGTATAATGGTTTATTGCGGCATTCGGAACAACTTATTATTTTGTTGTGCTACATTGACAAATTTGTTTTTCATTTGACTGTCCTTTTACCTCTATGTTTGTTTTCGAATACATTGCCATTTTACGCACGACACACTTATACAAAAAGAAGACAAAAAGAAAAGAAAATTGAGATGTTTAAAAGTGCATTAGCACGTGTCAAACTTTCTCTACGGGGATTATCAGAATGTGCGCGAATCGTTAATTGCATTATAGCTCTTGTCGTTGATTATTGTTATTCACGCGAGTTACGAAGGTTAAATGCATAGCGAACAGTCACGTACGCGTATGTATAATCATCATTTCTCTCCAGTCGCTGCGTACGCTCGCAAGTACGTGGGGAGGAGGCGGGGGGGGGGGGTCGATTTCTCCCGGTGTAATCATTTATATTTTCAACTATCTTTGCGTGCAAATACAAGAAATTCGCGTTGAATCGACATCGACCCGTCATTCCGTAATGCGCTTGCAAAATAAACAAAAAAAAAACAGACACACATACCTAATTGTTAGAGAAACAAGGTAGATTACGTCAAATTGTCCGAGCATATCGATCAAGCCTCTTAGGCATACACAACTCTTTCCCCATCTATGAATAAAATATCCGTAGTAACCTAGTTCAATCAACTTGGTCACCAGCCATCGCGAAAAAGAGAAAAAAAACCAGCAACATTTCCATCCTGTGGCGGGGCGATCAATGCAAAGGATCATAAAGTCGCTTTGCGCGCATACCAATGCGTTCTCCAAGTAGCCCCCTCCCCACTCTTCCCCCTTGCTGGCTATGGAGAACGATCGCTAACGTTCACAGGTGGAGGGGCATGGCATTAGTGTACACGTGTATGTGTACAAGTTACATCGTGGAGAGAAAGAGAGAGAGAGAGAGAGACGTATGGCCTAAGGCGGGGCGGGGATTTTCCTCTTCTGGCCAATAGCACTGTTCTTGGCTCATTGTCGATCTTTTTATCTGTCTCTCTCTCTCTTTTGATTTCCGATGCACAGGTATGTATTGTCGGTGTGTACGCTCGTTGACTTTTTATTCTCATTTATTGCGAGGTTCGTACGGAGATTTTCATTCGACCAATGGGCACCGATGGAAAAGCGCGTTTGCTTGGCTCGATTTATCCTTAAAATGTGAGATTAAAACGTGAGATTCTCGATAAGCGTCGGTAAAATGCTTGCACGAAACGGCAAAGCGCGCGTACGAGATCGCGAGCTGAGGAACTTTCAAGAGCGCGTAGGCACGTACCATTTGTTCCGTATGACGTCATGGATCTTTTTTCTAACATTCGCTAAGCGCGTGCGCAAGGCGTCAACGAGGGTGTACAAGATAGTTGCCGCATGGACTGCTTGTACGTACGATCCTTCTCGTTCGTTGTAAAAAACTCGATTATAGCACCTGTCCTATGATCAATTTCGAGGAAATTATCTCGTTTCCGTGAATGCCACGCAATTCGACCAAGGCTGTCTCTCTCTCTCTCTCTCTCTGTGCGAATCGCACGCGCAATCAAATGTACAGCCATGCGCAACGTCTTTTCCGACCAGCTGTAAACGTACGCGCCGCCGTAACGAGCCGTTCGCGCGCTCCGTGCGACACGACAACGCACGAGTATTAGTATTAACCGAGTCGCACGCACGTGCGCAAAACCATCGAGAGTGTGTTTTTCTCGTCGTTTTTAAAGGAACCCAGCCAGTACGTCTTCGTTGGAAGGTGCTTGCGAGTGTAACCGCGAATCACCGAACCGAGGGCAATATTCTCCAGTGATACACCCACGTCTTGTATATTCGTTGGTGCAATTCGTATTCAATGCTAACGGGAATGAAAGGGAAGCATCGAATCGGATGCAAAGGATCCGTAACACTCGCCGGTGGCCTTCGCCTATCTACCGATACGATTCACTTGGCCAAAACTCCGTTGCAACTCGAAAGCGTCGCTTCTCCTCGCTGTGTATATAATTGGTCAATCGAGGTGTCCGCGTGCGATGCGTGTTACGACGGGTGTAGCGTGGAGCGCGGAAAGAGGGAAGGAACGAACCCGTGTTTTACGATAGCCCTATAAAAATCTTGGTAATTAGATTTCGGAGCTAATTTCCTGGCGGAACGACCGCGCGAGAGAAGGAGGAGGAGCAGCAAACGGAACGATATTGCGCGATACGATCCTCTCGTCTTGTATATCTGTATGTACGCGTGTACAAAGGGCCGCGCCTTCTTTAGCATCGCAAACGCTTTCTGTATCTCCTAATACCAACTGCCTCTTTCTTTCGCTCCCTTTCTCGCTCGCGTGCCTTCTTTTCACTTTATCGTATTATTTTTGTTCACAGCCTCCGCCGTAACGCCGGTTATAATTTCCGTTATAATTCGACGAAAATACCAATGTACGTTTAGTCCAATATTTCGTTTGTACTTGCATCGAAAACGCTTGCCAAGTGAATTTCCGATCGTTACAGCTCAAAATACACGCGATTCTGGCAACCATTGCGCGCAGCTCTAAAGACGCTTAATTAGAGAGTCGATGTTAAGCTACCATCCGTTATTTCGGTATTTTGTCACGTCCAAATTAATCTCCGTGCCGATAAATTCGCGACTAAAAATGGCAAAGAGAGGAGCGTAAATACTTTGCTCGAAAACACCTACCGCGATTGCCGTCCCACGCGTGCGCACGCAAATAACCCCTCGGTAGTGCTACGTACGCGCAGTCTACGCGTTTACGTACGAGTATAGCGTGGTGATCGAGATAAGGTACCGCGGCTCTTTGCTCGCTGTGCACGGCTGTTGGAGAGCAAAGGTGGAGGGGGGCGGACCGATCAAAAAAGGGGAGGGAACGCGCCTATTGGTCGTACCCCCACTTCGACCTCTTACACGCCCACTTTTATTCGTTGAGCATGTGTACGTACACGCTACGTACGATTGCGTGCGCTTTATGCCATGCGCCTTCTTCTTTTTCATTTTTCTCTCTTTTACGCGACGATTGTTTGACTTTGCCATTCGATACGTTGATAACGCGGACTGAATTTTCTTCACCGCGATACTTATTGCGGTTGTGCTTCTTTTTTTTTACGCGATGGGAGAGTTTGCAATCCGTTCGGATTGACGATCGGAACTAATTGGTTGTTCGATAAACCATTAAATTGAGTTTCGAGGCTCGTGGTTAAGGAGGAATGACTCGTCGAAAAAAAACAAACAAACAAACAAACAAACGAACGAACGAACGTCTCGTAGGCAGGTGTGTCAATGAAAGATGATTAGGCGATTTTATCCGTATAGACGCACGTGCAGCGTTGTGAAACCACGACAGTTATAATTTTTGCATATCGCGTGACCGACGAGGATATCCGCTCGGAGTAGAATTTTTCGTTTTGTTTTTACTTCTAAAGGTTGCTCGACCTTCGTACAAGATCAGTATAGATATAGTTTGAGTAAATCATTAGACTAATCAGTTTTTAGAGAATCTCGTTTGAAGCGTGAACACGGTATTTTTGCCAAGTTTATCTTGCGAGATGAAATAAAGCGGATTAAGCCATTTCACGCGAGCCGTTTGTAAGTACTTGAGTGCCTTGAAAGGTCTTTTATTCTTCTTCATCCTCTTTGCGCGTGCATGCGCATTTTAGTACGCGCGGGCGACCAGCCGCAAAAGAGGCGCAAGAAAATTAACTAGTTTCTCTTCTACGGGAGGCTTGTAGTAGTAGTCGTCGTCGTCGTCGTAGTCGTCGTCGTCGTCGTCGTCGTTGTCTATGACGTCTTGTTCGTTACGGCAGATGCACATCCCGCACGTGACCACCGTCTTTCAAATTGTTTTATTTGACGGCCCAGTTATTCGCGTCGACTTCTCTTGAGATTCGATACGAACTTTAATGATAAAATGATTTTGCAAATAGCGCGTTTTCCCGGTGGAATATGCCTCGTTTTTATCGCTAATCAACGCGAACGAATAAAAGTTTACGTCGAAATGTGAAATCGTACAGGTGCCAAAGGTAGTCGGACTCGCATTGTTTTATGTAATATCCACGGGCAATTTGAACGTCGTGAAATACCGATATATTTGGTGGCTCGATTGTCGCGGGTCAGGACGTAAGGTGGGTCTTTGAAATAGAAGCTTGGCGACGAAGGCTCGGACGGACGCGTCCCTTGAAGAAAACGGTTAAAAAAGAAAGCTGCGCAGATGCGTCGCAGTTTCCATTCTACTGGCCATTCTGTGAAATTAGCTAAATCCTGCCAACAGAGATCATTCGAAACTGGTAGTATAATGGGGAAGTATCCCGCAGCTCGTTCACGTTCACGACCAAGACAACCACGACGCGAACATCGTTCTTGGGGGGAGGGGGGGGGGGAAGAATTATTGGTCGGAAGGACTGCAGTTTTTTTAGCTGTGCGTGGTGGCAGAGGAAAACCTGCAGTTTTTCCAGTAGAAGATAGCAGTTAGTAGTGGCTGAGCAGCGTGAAAAATCGGCTTAAAAAATCCCCCGTGGAGTCGGCCTGTCTATCGACGCATTGGATACGTGTGTTGGCATTCCCCTTCGAAAAAGAAAAAAACAACAAAAAGCTGCGCTCTATTAGCTTGCCAATACCTTATTACCAGCCTCCCTGGTAGTAGACACGCCGTGTCTACTCAAATATAGTTACTCGGGTGGTCCTGTTTGCCTGTTACTTAGGGGTGTACTATTCACAGGGAGGGTGAATCTTGATCGTTCAATCGCGGGGACACCGTGCGTGGCGTGTGTCGTTATTGTTCCCCCCTGTCAACGCGCGTCCACGTTACGAATAAGCTACAACATCAATATCGCGTTATCCTTTCTACAGCCACAACAGGTCTCGCCTCGTCGTAAGCGAATCAAAAGTAATCGCTGCTATTTGACATTGTGACAACGTTGACGTATGGTAATCCGCGTTAGCGTCTGCCTCGCGAGGAAACCAAATGGAAAAAACTTTGACGTAGCGCATAAAAGTACGAGATCCACCCGCAGCACCGAACCGAAAACTCGTACGAAGGAGATTCTCGCGTGCGCCGCCTCGCGTTTACTTAGGACGAGCGTTCCGAGCGCTTCGGAACGAGTCAAATATCGCCTTTGTATTAACGTTTTTCTTTCTCTCGCATTAGCTTCTCTCGCCCTCACTCTCACTCTCTCGAATCGAATGTACTCGTTTTATATTTGCCGCTCGACGCGGCCGTATCTACATTGGACTTTGGACCCGAATAGGAGCTTTAGGTGGAAAAGGGGGAGAGCTCGTAACTCGTTGGGCAGGCCGTCCTAAGCGACACTTGGAGAGCTTGTTTGTTCGCGCGACCACATCGATCGATCGACCAGATTTTCGATGAGTTCTGTTCGCTAGAAATTCCATTCGTTCGAATGGTTCGCAACAATGTATCGTTGCTCGAATCGTAATCGTCCGAAACGATGATCATTCGAAAGTCGAGGTAAGGCGTAAAAAAGATCCGTACACTTAGGAGGAACAAGAGTGCGAGAGTTTGACGTACAAGAATTGAGTACAAGCTCATTATCGACTCTGTGATTACTTAGAAATGGTCAAAGTCGGCAAAAGTCGGCAAAAGTCGGGTGAGCGACCATTTAACTTCAATTAATGAAAAAGACCGTCCAGATACGTCGTAATCATTTTGACGAGCGTTTGATAATTGGCAAACAAAAAAGCCAGACGTGGCTTTCCGAACAGTAAACGTGAGGCGCGCGAGACCCTTTTTTTCTCGAAAATCATCGAGAAAACTCGAGAGTGAGAAAGGATCGAGCCACACCGCACACGTACGCAGCACACGCGAGTGTTGACATTTCGGTTTCGCTGGAGACAGGTCATCGACTCTCCTCGATTTTCTTGAATATTTTAGTGAATATTGAATATTTGAGCGTATACACTCGCGGTACTTTTCGGAGATCGAGAAAGCCACTCGGTGACTGACTTTGCACTCTGCACTCGGTGGATCTTTCTCGGAATTGATCTCGTGCGCTCTCTCCCTCTTTCGTTGTCGGCTGAGTCGTTGGTGCACACTTGAACGGAAATCGAATAAAGGTCAATACGTGAACCGTAAAAGTGTAAACAGATTCCATCGTTATTTTTCTCGGCTCTTTTCTTTCCAAGTTACACATCGCAGTGCAGTGTGAAACGTAGAAAATTAGTGCGTTAGCGATGTCGCAAGGATGTCGAAATCGAGCAACGAGATAGACGTCGCGCCAACCTCGCTTGATCCTGTCAAACAAATCGGTACCGCTATACGGTACCGCGATTCACGTGTATACCTACTTGTTTGAAGATTGCCGAATCGTTTGCATATTCTTATCGTATTCGTTCTGGCTCTCTTATACGCTTACCCAACTTTCGGCAAAAATCAAAATGCCTCGCTGTTGTTTTTGTATTAATTTTACCGTTAATTTCCTTCGAGCGTTTGAAACGGCGGTCGCGTGCGAGGCAAATGTTGCAACTACCGCGTCACACCGTGCCATTTTTGACGATTAAAAAGCACTAAAGTACAATAAGAAAAAAAATCTTTTCGGAAAATTGCCACGCGCTCGCGTACCTACGAAAATTGTCGCGCCGTTTCCGAGCAAAAAAGGAAAAAAAGCTCTAGCCGAGCAATAAAACGAACCGTATCATTTTTCATGCAAAAATCCGCATTCCATCTACTTGCCTCGGCGTTTCTTTTTGTTTTTTTACTTCTTATTCGCCAAGCGCAAATTATAATTCCCCCGTTGATTTTTTTTTCAATTTCTGCTGCTGTTGCTCGCGGCCAATTATCCCCACGCTGAATATATATAGTGTATACACAGCGTGTATATACGTTATAATGGCGGCCTAACTATCGTTACTTCCCCCGTAAAACGCGATTAATAATCGCTCTCTCCTCGCCTTGTCCTCGATATATCGCGCGCGGGCTTATACACTGCAACTTCCAGCTCCCCCTTCTCTTGCTCTTTTTTTTATTTTTATTGCTCGCGAGCGGCGATACTGCAATTATTAACTGCATTGTTACTATTCATCACGCTGTGCAAAAGCTTTTGTATACGTTGTTTAAGTGCGCTCGCCGCAAATTATTGCGAATGCGTTCGTTGTCGCGATTTGTTATTGCCAATACACGTTACTTTGTTGTTTTAAATCGATTTCATACGTTTTTTAACGGCCAAATAAAGTCTCGTAGCCTAATCTTGTCGTTTGTCTATCATTTTCACGCGTGAGAATAGCGGTGACAAGTTTGTCCGCGAAAGCAAGCGAAGAGTCGTCGAGTTGTTATTGGCTTGCGAGTGATTCAATCGGTAAGGCAAAATCAACAGTAATAAGCGATATCCGCGACGTTTCAACGCATAAAGGATTCGAACGAGGATCGCGCGAGCGTTACGTGCGTTATAAGCAGCGAACCCATTTTTTGAGGACAGGTGTACGGTCCGGCGAATATTTTTACACATATATATATATGCATACATAGAGAGAGAGAGAGAGAGAGAGAGAGAGAGAAGGCGAGTGTCATAACGCGCCACCGCTCGCGCTCTGCTGCACGTATCATTAAAGGTGCCTGCGCGAGCGAGCCTAGATAACGCTGTTGCAATCGACGCAATTATATTTTTACGATCCGAGCCAAGGCCTCTATTCCGTGACTATTAATGCAGCGGCCGTTCTTTCGTATATATCTTTATAATACACCAAAGAGAGAGAGAGAGAGAGAGAGAGAGAGAGAGAGACGGATAGTCGTGCAATTGCTGGATAACCTAAATACTTGAATATTAAAGTTGATGCCTTTAGGCGCTCTCTGCGTCTGCGCAGCTGATACAGATTTGATGCCAATTTGACGAAACAATTGTTGACGACAAACACTTTTTGTTCCGCAGTCTAGTTCAAGGTGTACGTTCGCTCGTATTGTACGTACTCTAGCTACTAGGCAACGTCGTTCGATCTCATTTGTTGTTGTTTTCTCGAGTTTTTTCGCGTCAACTAATTAGTTGAAGAACCAAAATTTCTTATCGACGACTGGAGAGATGAAAATGGCCGGTAATAATACGATTCACGAGGTGGTTACCGGGAAATGCCGTTGCACGCAAAGCAGGCCGTGATAAACATTGTCGGGTCGCGTAGCGCGCGATGAACTCTGCAATTACTCTAGCCGCGTGTATTACGTGGACAAGCTTTGGCCTTTTAGCGCGATGAAAAATTCTCATCGAATACAGCTGTACTTGCGATCGATAGGCTAATCTTTGTTTTTACTTGCAACGTTAGTTGGCCTTGTTTTCGTTGGAGTTAATCGACAAAGAACACGTTCACCGTGCGAATGTCCAAAGGACAAGCGCGTTTACCCCCTCGTCGATCGAGTCTAAAAAGAGTACGATTTTAGTACGAGCATAGCGCGTGCGAAGATGCTAGTGAACTGTGTGTACGAGTCAAGCCCGGAGACTGTGAGCCCTTGTCGTAAACTCGCGCGTCGCGTTATCGCGGAGAAGAGCGCGAGAAGAAGGTGCGGCGGCGGGGGAGGAGGTAGAAGCAAATGAAATAGTTAGACTCGGGTCTACAAACTCGTATAAGGTCGGTTTGACATGGAAAACTTGTATTACGTGTACGTATCCGCGGCGCACTCGATAATCGGCCGGCCGTATAACTGCGCTCGCTTGCTTGCGCGGACGTATAGTCGTTATTCTCGGAAAATCGGCTATGAATCACGCGCCTCGCACCAATGGGGATTATCTATTTGCGCGCTCTACAAATGGGTTAGCATTTTATTGCCACAACGCCTCGCTAACTCGTATAACGTTCTTTTTATTTTGCGCGTCGCGAGACAGCGGGCTTTGTTTCGTTAAAGCTCGACGAACGTTTTGTCCCCCTTTTCTTTCGCTCGACGCGATTCCACGCGACTCCTTCGAAATTTCATCCCGCGAGTCGCGTGCCTGGCGTGGCGCTGTCGGTTTCACGGTTTTTCGAGTACGCGCGATACTCGACGTTTTGTTGTCATTTTTCGTCGGAGCTTGTTATTACGTTCTAAAAACAATACGCGTGTAAAAATAACATTAATATTCAGCGAGTAGGCGAAGGGCTGTAAAATGCAAGAATATAACGGATAACGTGTATTTAATGGTTATTTTTTAAAGCGCACAAATTGTTGAAATAGTTTAGTAACGCTAAATATTTTTTTCCTCTTTTCTATGCACGGACGTCTACAATAAGACGCGCTGTTTGTACAATTTTTGGCCGAATATACGTGCTTCAATGTACTTAACAAGATCGTGCCAAGCGTGTGAGTTTGTCATTGAAAGTACTCGTCGGAAGTCGTTTCGTACGCCCAATATTATCGAGTTAGCGTCGTCACAGGTACAGCGTCACCGTCACGCGAACGATACTCAAGTAAGCGCGCGACTCCCCCGATTTATGGCCGTGTTTTGACGGAAATGCCCATTTCTCTCGTTCAAGCGCGCGCAAACGTTTTCTTAATAATTTGGAACTGCGACGCGATGTTTTTGAAACGTCAGGCAAGTTCTCAAGCTTGCGACCGTCCCATATTCAACGAACGCGACGGATCAACGATTACGATCTTGGCCGCAACGGCCTTTCCTTGCGTGTTTTTTCGTTTGCGCAAGTATAGGCTATCCGATGTAATTTCGGCAATTCATAATCCAGCCGTTACACTGGATAACGAGCCTGCGAAATTCCGGTAGCTTTGGGCGACACGGCAATATTCTCTTAACGGTCCAGAGTCGCAGTGTCGTTAAAGTGAATTGGTTGATTTAGCAGTTCGTGTTCTCCCTCGTTTCTTTTGCAACGCTTTTCCGTAGCGATCGTTTGGCCAATTCTCGCGTCCGAACGCCTCCCCGTGAGAACGCGAACGTTCGCGAACAGGTCGAATCTCCCGCGTGAATCGCAGTTTAACCTATACTTTTGGAATTATGCGTGAAAATTCCGTTGGAAAAGCCAGTACGAGGAACGCGCCTTTCGCCGCGTCTAGAGAGGGACAAGACGAGCGGATAAGATTAAAAAAGGTCTGCGGCTCGCGGCGAACAACATAATAAAGCGGTGATTTTACGCAGCGGAAATCGAAGGTCCTCTTTCGGATGCCATGCGGTCGGGACAAAGACGGAGAGAGAGAGAGAGGGACGCCCAGGATTTTCAGAGAGAACATACGGTTGGCACGTGCTGTAGGTGATTAAAGACCCTCTTCTCCCTCGAACGCACACGCGTCATTCACGTGCAGATATACACGTTCAACTCACACAATGTCTTTTGAAATACATATTGCGCGTCCGTCGTCGAGAACCTTGATTCCAACTTGCTCCTTTTCGCTATTTGCTTGTTTTTAATTATTCCAGCAAAACCAACGACGAACATACGTGCTGGAGCGCGGTCAAGATTCGTTATTGCGCCTTTGGCCACTCGTACGACGGAAAAACCAATCGAATAACGCTCGGTAAAAAAAATGGTCGCACGACCAAGTAGCATCGGTTCTGCGGCTTTTTCGTTTCTCGCAACTTCTAATCTTCGATCGTACGGACTGGTACTTCGAGGATGACGTACCGCGGTGTCGATTGAATCGCGAACGATTCCTTTTCTCACGCCAGTTTCTAATACAATGACATTGTATTAGATACGCATAAACGTTTTGTTACATTCGGCTAGGCGTTAGCATATGGACCATTACCCCTGACGACTGTGAACATTTCCGTCGAGTCGTATACCAACGCCAAACTATTACTTGCGTCATTTCAATAACTGTCTCGCTTTCTTTTTCCCGTAAAATGGCGCGATTTTTCAACCGCAACGCGCGAAAACTGCTCGTAATTCAAGAAGCAGTCGTCGCACGGTCGAACACTGATGGAGAAAAAACCACGTAGAAGTAAACGCGGAAACGTAGCAGTGATATTACTGCAAGCAAGAGGAGAGGAGACGAGACACATCATTGTGTATTGCGAATATACAATTAGCAGTAAATTAGCGTATGCGCCAAATCGTCCGCATGCCGATAATAAAATCCCGCATATTACAATGATTGCGTTGAATTTTTACAGTGTTGCCGTGCGACCACAAATTATTAATTTAACGGCGCTCTTCTCCGTGGTGCAAAGCCCGATGTCTTGATGCATTTTCGCGTTCTCCCTCTTTTATACGTGCTGCTTCGCGTTGTGCTGTACGAGCAGGTGTGCTATTCGGTATCGCAGCTGTGGTTTCAACGTGAAAAATACCGAAGCGTTCGAGTCGATAAGAGAAAAGAATAGAAAAGTGCGCGTAATTGTCATTTTCCTCGATAGTATTCACGTGAAACCTAATCATTTTTCGCGCGACGCGATAACGACATCTACCGTTTTGAAAGTAAATTTATTACGATTCGCTGGTTAAATTGCATTGAAAAGCAATTGGAAGCGCGTTCGTGCGCGCCTTGGCATAAAAATTAGTCGGGAAATAAAATGTGTCCCTGAATTACAATCGCCGTATAGTACATAAATCAGCCGTCTTAATGAATTTGTACTTTGTAATTATCGCGTATAGTGCCTTTTCGCTTTGATATCGACGTTTACAATAATGCACTTTGTGTGTCGTTACGAAAACATTATTATGACACATTTAGCGTATATACCGAGTTATATACACTTCAATGAAACACGCCGGTTACGATGGCTATTAAAGTTTCGTTATTGCTGCAACAAAATTTATACTTTTTTTCCTTCCACAAGAAGACATGTTGCATTTGAACACTGTTTGCCGGTAAAACTGACTTTCACCGCGCAGGATAGGTATCATTACGCGAATATATCTTATTTTCTTTTCGTCCAACGGCTATTTATAGTTTACTTTCTACCACTGTTGTTCGTCAAATCATCCAACGGCAACATTTGAAATACAACAAAAATACTCGTTGGCAAGAGCGTATCTGCGTACGTAATTCCAACGTATACGTGAAAGACACGCCATCGTGTGTATCGAGTCGGAAAAATTCCGGCGCTTAGCGAGACGACAGCTTTTGTCGTGCGCGCATGTAGAAGCAGACCGAGAGAGAGAGAGGGAGAGAGCTTGAGTATGAGTTATGGTGACGTTTGTTTTATTGTCATTTATATGTGCACTCGCGCGCACGAGGCGCCAAGAGAGACGGAAAGGCGGGAAAGAAGGAGAGGGGACAAAATATCATTTAATGGCAGAGCGCAAATTGGATTCTATTCAGTCGGTTAATTAGGTGTCTCGCTCACTTTGTCGCTGGCATATGACGTTTACGCGACTCTCCGATGATGCTGCTGCTGCTGCTGCTAGCGCTACCGCTGTTCCAGTGTGAATATATACGTAGGCGTGGCGAGCGCGCACACATGTGCGAAAAAGGAAAAGTTTTTCCGGGAATTCACTAGGAGATGGAAGCTAGTGAGTAATTGCGATATTTTGCAACGAATTGAGTTTTCACTACAGTGAAAGTGTAGATTTGCAATTGTATGGCTTCGGACATTTTTTCTGTTTTTTTCGTCGAGTGTGATAAGTTTTGAGTTACGGAGCTTACTCGACACTGAGAGAGAGAGAGAGAGTTGAATTGTATAAAAATACGCTTTTCAGAAACATTCTTCCAATCGTCATCCCAGTGAGCGCCGTTTTTTTTCTCATTTATAAAATATAAAAAAGAAAATTAAGTTCTCTGCGGATTGTTTGCCTTTAAATTCAGAGTCGCATGTTCAATTACATTTATCTTTTGCACACGACAAATACATCATACATTGTAAGACACTAAATGTATTCTCGTATATATACACTCGCACATACGCATAAAATCCGAAATGAGATGGCATGGGTTGACGAAAGAGAGCAAAAACTCGTCTCTCTTTTTCTCTCTCTGGAAAAAAGAAAGAACGAGAGAGAGAGAGAGAGAGAGAGAGAGAGAGGAAGGGCAGAACGGTGGGCGCAGGTTTATAAGTGTTTGCGCGATTCGAAAGCTTCCATTAAGCGAAGGAACAATATCGCGTGCGAGGAATGTCCGTTTTGGGGGCGGAGAGAGAGAGAGAGAAAGGAGATATTTCGGAGAGCGCATCACGCGAAAGTCCGGATCTTTATCTGTGTGGCTCGTAAACGCGTCTCGTAACTCGAGGCGTTATGGACATCGCTGGGGTATATAAACGTCTCCTCCTATGTACTTATCGTTGCGTTCTCCTGCCTTTGGCCTTTCTCTCTCTCTCTCTCTCTCTCTTCTCATTCGTATATATACCTTCTTATTCGTCATATGTGTTCGCGAGAAAGTACCCAGCCACCGTAACATAAAGACTATGTTTGACCTTTCTCTCTCGTCTCTTTCTGTACTTTTCGTCATCTTTACCACATGCGTGTACTCGTGGAAACGCATCATCGCGTTTCGTCTTCAATCGTTATTCTCGTTCAAATGATATCAAACTAATGAATCGCGTGCAAAGCCTTCGTGTTCCAAATACAATCGTTCGTCCTATTCCCAGTTGCAGGCAAACGAACATTAGAACTATCTTTGTGGCGGTTCACGTGCAACTATCTCGCGATGTATAGTCTCCGGGCTTAACCAAGGCAACAAGCCCTCTTCCATATAACGTCTGACGGACGCTAATCGTCGTTTGCGATGCCACGGCGAAATACGTAATGCATTTTCCAACGGCAACTCCGGCCAACGGCTCTATCTTTCTCTATTTCTCTTTTACCGTGGCCGCGCGTACATTACACATATCTCGCTCTATTATTACACCTCTGTTATGACGATGCGCATCTCTCTCTCTCTCTCTCTCTCTACGCGAATTCCAGACCCGAGACGACCACGTTCTTCGTGACGTGCTTTTCGTGTTTTTCATTTTTTACGCGCGAGTCTAGTTTGCACTTCCGTGTATTGGTTGTTTTTATCAAAGTTTTACCGATGGAATTATACGAGGCTTGTTAATTCATAAGATCGCTGTTGGAGAACTGGACTGACTCTATCGCTTGGCAAATGTTCTCCATCTTCTAGCATCGGTCCAATCGCGAGATTGGCTATTTCTTTCGAATCGCGATCGGCTTTTGATATCTACTTTCGGCGAGACTTCGATAAAAAAAACAGCCGGGAGAGGCCTCGCGATTGGACGCGTTGCGCCTTCTCTTTCTCTCGTATACGCGCTGCTCTCTACCACGCCTCCTATACCGCTGCTGCTGCAGGCATTCTGCAATCATTGGGAAAGAAGGCGTCATCTTTATGTGCCTCCCTTTGACTTCTTTCTTCTTCTTTCCTCTTCTTTCCTCTTCTTTCTTCTGACTCGTTTGCCTATTGTTGGACGAGATTGAATTTCAACGAAGAGATACGTCCTCTGGTTGTCCTCGAAACTGTGACATAAAAGACTACTCTTTTGCTACAAGTAATCGCGAAGAGATGGTAATCTCAAATATGACGATTTGGATTCTCGTAAAGAGCGTATAAAAACGTACTTTTAAAATAAACCGCATGGAACTTGAGTGTGCACGCGCGGATTAATTTTCATGCTCGAGGGAAGAGATTGAGTATCGATCGAAGCGTCGATCAAAGCTCTAGCGCAATCGCGCGCGTTGCCCTTAACCACGAAAGCTTTGCTGTTGCAGTTGAAGCAGTTTTTTACGAGCTCGTTGCATACCCTGTTTCTCTCTCTCTCGTTCTCTCTGTCCAAAAATTTGCGTAATTATAGATCAAGATCTCGCGCGGTTGTGCATGTACTTTGGTTTCTTGGGTGATGCACGAGCGCGCGTAACGTATGATTCTTGGAGCAAGAGTGGCGTTTGAGCAGCTCGCATTTTCGACTGTTTTACGCGGGCTTCATGACCATCCATGCCGTAAATGAACCGGTTCGTACATGCCCGCGCGCGTAAGCTCATATTTTGCATGTTTTTAATGCGCCATGAATATCGTACGCGCGCGCGACGAGATTCGCAGAAATTATTCTATATACGTTGTAACGTGTGCGTGTACGTTTGACGAGCATAACGTAACATTTGTATCGCGAGGCTTTTTGTAACGTCGTATACCGACCGATTACAGTAACAATTGTAATTGTTTTTTTTACGCACGGAGCGACAAGTTTTACGCGTGAGAAAAAGTTGCGATACCATTCTTTGCTCGAGCTTTGTTCGAGATTATGCACGTTGTAAGCCATATTACGTCGTGCGTTTAACTGAATATTTTGCAGATTTAGGTCGGCGTAGAAGAATGGATTGGAATCCATGTGCATTACTACTATTAATTATTTCCAATAAATTTTAATCAGAACAATTGACAGGCTTGAAAATCTCGAGGAATCAAAGCGAACAATCGCAGAGAGTATACGTGTGCGCGTGCGCGCGTGTGTGTATTTATAATAGTTTCGGGCTACACGAAACTATGGTTCCCTCTTATATTACCGCACAACAAAAGAAGAATCCTCTCACCGGTTGTAATATACGAAACATTGACGTTACAGCCTCGCGCGCCATCATCCTTATCCCACTGAATCGATCGTAAAAAAAAACTCGAAGCACTTACCCCTCGGGCCCTATGTATCGACAATGCAGGCGATCATCGCGGCACACACACACACACACACACTCACTCACTCACTCACATAAAATTGCTGCACGAAAATTGCAGGCGGACACCTGTACGAGAGGGGGGGGGGGGAGGGAGAAAGAGAGAGAAGCCATAACCGCAGCCAGAGCGAAACTGTATAATGCGGCGGCCCCCAGACGAATTTTATAGGTCGGCCCTTTAATAGCCTAAAATCCACTTGCAGACAAAACTTTGATGGAGATTTCGACAGACAGAGCAAGAGAGAGCGAGAGAGTGATGCGTAATGGCTTCGCAAAATGACACTATTTTTCTAGCTACGATCGCTAATCATTACTTGCAAGCCTGCACGGATTTTGCGAGAGAAAGATATATATATATATATCTTGTACTATTCCTCGACATTATGTCATTAGCGAGTGGAGAGAGAGAGAGAGAGCTTGCACGCGTTTACGACGCGCGCTCCGTTACAAAGTAGGGATCGTATCAGGGCTTCGAGAGGGGTTTTTCTGCTCCGTAGAATTATTATCTGCAATTGATGGTAATTGATAAATGCCTAACGACTTTGTCTAATGGCTATTCAATTATCTTCCAATAAAACAAATATAAGGTATATATATATATCTCCCTCTCCCTGTCTCCCCCCCTCTCTCTCTCTCTCTGAAGCTACACGAAAAGTATTAGAAAAAATGTTCTCGTATACGAGTTTGTATCCACGATCACAAGTTTATGAACATCGCGACAACTCGTTTGCTTTTCGAATATTCCTACAGTCTGTGTTTTATGATTCATTATCGTTGTCGTGTTCGCTTGCGTGCCATTAGTCGCCACGCTGTCTCTGATTCACAAAGATTTTGCTACTGTGAAAAATGCAGCTGTGTCGCAATCCGAGAAGTACAGAGAATCGAAACTCATTTATTGAATTAGTCGGGAGCCGCGAAACCTAGTTCCAATTCAATTAATACCAATCAGCTTATATCTTGAAAGACGTAGCCGCGACTCAAGTCAACTATACGATATCACGAATATATGCGGCTTCTCATCGTTGGCTTTGCTGTACGTATAATATGTACGTATAATATACGAGTGTATATTTCGCGTTGACGACAACAATAAAGCTTCATCGATACGGGGAAGATTGAGACGATAAAACGTGTGTGCATACACGCGTACACGCACATATGTGTATATATATATATACGGTATTATGCAAGGTTTCATATACAAGCGCAGACGACGATCTATCGTCGCATGCATCACGCATAAAAAAGCGACGAAGGTGGTACGTAAAAATGAGTCTCCTCGCGGTTGGTAATATCAAACGCGAGGCATGCCTTGTACGGGTTCTGTTACTAATATGCCTCCCGGGGGAGAGAGAGAGAGAGAGAGAGAGAGAGAGAGAGAGAGAGAGAGAAGAAGAAGAATAAGAAGAAAAAGGCAAGCGAAACCCCCTTCGCTACATATTATCCGATACCAATAATGCGACTAATTGAGTTTGCCGGCACCCTTAAGCTGATATGCAGCTTTATATTAGCGGACAAGGTAACGATTGCATACGCGTATATTCACCTTCTACAACTCGACGTACGGGCAATGTACAATTGTTAATCTGTATGTATGCGTGTACAGTCCTCGCGTCGCCTCTTCTTCTTTCTTGCTCGTTTCTTACGAACATCTTTTACGACTTCTAGTTTTCTGTGTCAATACGCAGTCTTTATTTCTTTTTTTTTGTTTTGCCTCATTTGACTGTTTCATCTTAGTTGCTGCGATTATATTTGCCGGCTGACAATTGAAATGGAAAACGTTGCCTATGTCGATGAAAAAATATGTTTACAAATGGTTAGAGTTGCATACAGAGCGACGAGATAATCAAGCGTGAAAAAAGCAATTATTCATGTTTACGGTCACGTGAGGTGTATGTAAGCCAGGCGATGAATCGGTAAATAGCTTTGAAATTTCTTTGAAAATATTGCAAAGAATGAGTTTGGTGTGTACGTAGCAACGAGATTGTAGCGTGTTTTTTGTTCAATTGGGAAAATTGTGCATGTGTACAGCAATGGTGGTTCTCGTCATTAGCGAGTCCATAAAAGATTAATTTTCCGAAGAATTCTATAATAGCTGATAGCTAGAATGCATTTGAGAAAATTATCGTTACGAGAGATAAGATAAAACACACCCGACTCGTTAGTTACGATAGCTTTTGTAAGATCTTTTCTGTGCTTCGATCGACTAAGCAGACAAGGGTAGACAAGGGATAGCGTTCCAGTTTATTTTATCGAGACGTGAAAAATACATCTCGTTGCGAATATTTTGTAATCGCTGCTCCGCGATGCTCCGCGTTATCAACACTCGGCATTATCCACGTGCAAATATAGCTCTGTATACGTCTTGCTGCGTGCTCTCTTAGGTATACGTATACACGTAGCGTTAGTGTCTAGTTTAATGCATTATGTTTATGTCCTTTGCGCTCGAGCGTGTGCGTTGCTTTAATTAAGTACACGGCGAACCGATACCTCGTCGGGATTTCTCTTGGGCCTCGAGGCACTGCGATATACTTGTAGATTCGTATAATTCTCACCACGCAATCGGTGCCTGGTCGTGCTTTCTCTCGTGTTTGTCCGTTTGTTTTTTATAAACGTGAAACTCATTGTTACCGACTTGTGACTTTATATAGCCCGTTGATTCTTCCTCGTGTATTATCAATCGTTCGATAACTTAATTATGCAAATGCTTTCTCTCTCTCTCTCTCTCTCTCGTGGCAGTTTGATTTAAAGCTTTTCGTCCTATTAATCATCTCGCTGCTCTATCGACGTAAAAATGTGGACGAAGTAAAGAAGAAGCTTGCAGCGTTATTTCTCATACGCGCCTTTATAGAAATCTATAAAGTTGAGCGTTTGAGTACACGTTCGAGATGTGCACGAGTAACGTAAGCCATCTATCATTGTGTACTAAAAGTTACGCGAGCGACGACACGGGCTAAATGAAAGAGCACGAGTGCGCGTATTATATACCATAAAAGTGCATTTTAATAACGAAAGCGAAGGAGATAATACATCCTCTCGGTGTTCGTTTTTCGTTTGGGCACCTGCGCTCTCGACTTGCTCTCGCTCTCTTAAGGCTTTTAACGCGTTATACATCTTGCACAGCTTGCTGCTTCTAGCAGTGCGAGAAAAAGATTACGTTTAATTGTCGGGTTGCCAGAGCAAATTGTGGACTTTAAAACTCGCTGCTACGTGCAAGCTGCTGCTGCTGTTGTTGCTGTTGAAAGATCGAGCGTTATATACGTATATACGCGTACGTGCTATTCGTGTCGCATCATCCATGCTTCTTTGAACGTTTTCTTTCTTTGTTTTTTACGACCACTCGACGATGAACGACATCTAATTTTGTGCAAACATTGCGAGAAATTAACGTTGCTTCCTCGTATCCGAGACGAATAACGTCGTCCTTTTCAACATTTTCAATTCGATCATTTTCGCCTCGAGTTTCATCAGTTGTATAACTCGATAACGCAACGAGTATGTACGTTGTAACAATGAGATAGAACGAGAAATGGGCTATATCGGCTCTCGTGCGCCGTATCGCTTGCGATTTTGTATTGCAAATGCATTAGCACTTGGTTCGTTTGCGCGTCTATCGTAAATGATTGCAACGCTGCTATAAATTGTAAGGATATTGATTTGAAAACGATATTGTTGATGCGACCCATCATTTTGCGTGGACAGTCTAATTTTATTTCTATGAATGACTTTAGCTCATAATTATAACAACCTTGCTTCGTCAACGAGGCTTTTTTTCTTTCAATTATCGGGTTTCCAATGAACGTACCGACTCGTATTGTCACGTACACGTTCACGTTTGTCTCAACGATCAAAATAACAATTTAGCATATTGTAATTAAAGAACGCACAATGAAGCCCTTTCGTAGTGCCGTTTTCATAATCTCCATTCATTGAACTAACAAAAACAAATTCATTTATACTCGCGCACACACGCACACCTGTTCACAATTGAATCAATCAAAGGCTTTCCTCGTGTAGAGCAAAGCCAATGCACGTTAGCGTCGCATAGCCGTGCAAAAAAGCTGCTAAAGAGAAAATGCGCGCGTGACCCAATGCTTAAACGCGCGCGACACACGAGCGGCTCCTTTGAAACGACCGTATACATGCCCTCTCCTTCCCTCTCTTTCTTTCTCACTCGTTCTCTCTGTTCGTTGCTCGCGCGTGCGGCGCGCACACCTTGCAACCACGTGGGTGCTGTGCTTACATTACGTACGTTGCAAGTGTTTCCAAGCTCGCTTTTTGTTTTTGGCCTTTTCTCTTTTCGACTTTTTACCATTTTTTGCAATTTTCACGCAGAGAACCGTGTTCGCTTCTACATAAACACGGTAACCGAACAGCTCGTACTTTTAAGATTACGATTTGTCCCGATCATTGCGTACAACAGCATTTTACGCAATTGTAAACGTTGATCCAACTTATTGGAATGTTACTTAAACAAACGATGTTTTTTTTTTGTTTCAGGTAAGTTTCCACGATTGAAAAATGCCCTGCAGAATCTGTTTTCCGTGTATCAACGATCGTGAGTGTTCGACCGGTGTTCGACCAAGTTTCGTTAAACGAATCGACTTAGGGACAGATCGTTCGTTCGTTCAATCACACGATTGGCGTAGCAATACGAACAATCTCAAATGGCAAAATCGAAAGGCTTCGAAATTTTTCATACGCGTGATTCGATAAATCATCCAAATTGTCCCGAATATACTTTCAATATCAAATGACACTCTTAACCCTCGAGCGTAAAAGTCATTCTCTCGATCGCCGTTGAGCGTTAAAAGTCAGAAATCGTCGTGCGTACGACTGGCAGTATACGGTGGGCAAAAAGGGATACGCGAAATGTTGCCGCGGTATCGGAGTTGAATAATACAAATGCACAAAGGAGGCCGACGACGCGTAACCCTCTCGGTGCTCTCGATAGCGATTAACGCTTTTGCGCGCGACCCTAATAAATAACGAGACGTCGATAAAACACGCGTGTCTCCATTTCGCGAAAGCTCATTTTTACGTAGGAGGGGCGGAAAAAGACACGTTCAATATGGATATCTGGGTAACGTTCAATTCGGCTCGTGTTGACTGGTGCTTTTTGGAGGCATGTTATATTATGTTGGTATGAAAATAATCATTTCGTGTCGCTTAATCTCGCCTACACTGACAAATTTCGAAGGTGTCATAAGCCAAGTTAAGTCTACTTAGCGTGCTTTTATTAGAGCTTAGACGAGTGACAAATCGCAAGCACGTGACGTTGAAAAGCACGGCGTGGTAGCAGCGACGACTCCTCGCTCTCAAGGTGGATAACCTCTTCTTGCGATGGCGAAAGAATAAAAGCGAGAGAGAGAGAGAGAGAGAGAGAGAGATTCGAGTTGTGACGAAATAAAAATCGACCGGTGACATTTGCTAAATATAAGACAAATTGTTTCCATTGTAAATTTACGTCAGCATCGAGCCGTTAAAAAACCCATTAATCACTGTCCTCCGCCGCTAATTCCCAATAACAAAGTGTTTGAAATAACAAAGCTTAATTAAAAATCGGGCACAAATAAAAGGTCGCTTTATAAGGGTACGTATACACTGATTGATACGTCACGCAGAGAGTCTGACAGTGCCAGCCAAGCAATTTGGCACACAGCCAAATCCTAGAGGGACTCACTACTCCGCGTCTTCGAAGCAACACAAACATTCGTATCGGACGACCCTAACGTCGTACGTATATAACCCATCGAACATGTGTATCCTCGATGTAAACAGCATAGTCGAACTGCTGCTTCGGTGCTCGATGTGGTTTCGTTTTTTTTCAACGTATACCGCCTCTTTTTTTTTTGGACGTACCAACTATATATTTGTAAACATAACGAATCGTTTTATTTAGAAACATTGTTACTCCTTGTCGGGGTATTTTCTGCGTTTTTTATCTTAAAAGTTGATTTTTTAACGACATTGAAGTAGTTTGTTTAGGGATAGATGCTAAATATAGAGTGTGCTTTGCTCTTTAAAGCGAAGCCTTTGAAAGCATAATGCTGTATTGGATGTTATTTCGTTAGGACTTTTAAAACAGCCAAATTATTGGTCGCGAAGTTAACCAAAGAAACAATTTAACGTGGAATTTATAGCTGATAATTAAACTAAAGGAATAAAGCGGATTTTCGAAGAGTTTGCACGACGAAGAGGATGCCGTAACAATCGGTTATTCGACCGATCGCTAAGCTTTACAAATATCACGTTGTATCGACGATTCGTCGTGTTAAACTTCCAGTTCACGGAAGTCCAAATTATGAAATGATCATTTTTCGAATCCCAAGTTAATTACAGAAAGTCGATCGTAGCTCTCACTTTCCGATTGAAAGTGAAGAATTTGGGCCTCAATTACCACGAGGCTCGTTCAAAAAGTCCAACAAAATCTTTTTTCGTGAATATCAACCGTATAGCAAGCACGTCAGAATGAAATTATCAAAGACCAAGCCAAAATGCCCAAACTTCTCTTTCGATCTTGAGAGCGGACGTGAAGGTAAAAAAATCGAAGCCGCGTAACACGAAGAAAAAGTAGAGAAATGAAAAAAAAAAGAACGAGTTGCGAGGGGTATCTTCCACGAATATATACGTATACATATGTATATGCATTGCGTGACCAAAACCTAAAATCTCGCCCTTCGTGGTTTTATACACATATATCCGCTTTTTGGTACTCACACAGACAAATACGGGCATGATATTATAATAACGGTGATTCTCGCTTGTGTTTTATTTCGTAATGCTACAAAGCCGCCGATAATTAGATTAATTAGCGTACCTCCCGTCTCACGGCCCCGATCACGAGATCGACTCGTTCTTGCCGACACGATGAACGGACGAGGGAATTATCGCGGGGCTCGTTCGATTTACGCACTTTGGCACTTTGTTCGATAAATCTCTCGATATCAATATCAAATGACACTCTTTTTTAAAATTTAAAATTTAAAATTTAATTTAAAAATTTGAATTTTTAACTCAATTTCAACCCAAACAAAACCTATTTTATCGACAATTCAAAATTACATATTTCCTAAGACGTTACATCGCGCGCGTACGTGCATCGATCACTCGTATCACCCCGAGGTGAACGTCGAAATTCGATTTTGACGGGATGCACTTGCGTGTTTTGTTTCGAAAGACAGATCGGACAAGAAAATTTCGCGAAATATCCGATAAATGTGCTGCAAGGGGTTTCTCCTTGATACTCGAGCTTGCGCCAGACAGGAAGATTGTTATACCGTAATTTGACATTGAAGATCAATACGAAAAACGAACAATCGAGCTTTACCACGCGCACCTTGTTGTCTTCTTCTTCTTCTCTGAAACACACAATCGATCTCGTAAATCCGTATATCTCTCGTGGCTTTTACAGTCGGCTCGAAGCTAAACAGGTTAGTGTAATTTCATCGATGAGAATATATATATAATTTTTTTTGGTCCAAGTCGGCGCGGATTGTATTATCGGCGGCAGCGTCGGCGGTAGTTAATGCTATTTCGCGAGAGAGGCAGGTCTCCGTTTGACGAGTTTACGAGCGGCGAGTTCAGGAGAGGAATGTCTCGCTCGCGCGCACGGGACGGATGGGCGCATATCGACGAAGAAGAACAAGAACGAGAAGAAGGAGGAGAACGAGAAGAAGCCTGTGGGCATCAGTTGGAGAGAGAGAGAGAGAGAGAGAGAGAGAGAGAGAGAGCGCGCGCTGATTTATGCTCAACGTTATATACCCTCCGCCAATGGATTTACATCCCGATATTTATTATTCGCAATATTATCGCGAGCGTTTATTGCACGAACGCCATCACAACTGTTTCTATCTCATTTCGAGATACGCACGCCCGCGTTGTAAAAAAACATTGGTCTTTTCTCTTCTCTATTTTTTTCTTTAGGCAGGTGTGAACCCTGCGTATGCTTCGCGATAAACTCTCGTTGAAACTTTCGACTGGACTCTATCGTTTGGTCAGCTCCGTTTTAAACTTTATTCGGCTACCGAACAAACCGAAACAAACTACATTTGCACGTTATCGATAAATAATTACGTATTTTTTTCGATCGACGGAGAAATACCGTACGAGATTATTTGCAATCGTAACATTCACTTCGGTTGGAATGAAGTCGCGTCGTAAATCCAGGTAATAGACGGCGATAACAAAGCATGATTAACGTTCCTCCAACAAGTTCTAATAATAAAATCGTATAGTCGTTGATTTTGCGTGTCACTGGGTTCTCTCTCTCTCTCTCTCTCTCTCTCTCTCTCTCTCTCTCTCTCTCTCTCTCTCTCTTACTCGCTTTCTTTCCTTTGTAACACTTGCAAAAAACAAAAGCAAAAAAGAAGATGAAAACTTGTAAGCACCAAGCACCACACGTGCGCCTATAGGTATATTGCATTACGAAGGCGTTATACACGCGCGTATAATATAGGCGTGCATCGTATATCGCCCGAGTGCGACGTTAATTGCGCGTTGAGGGGAGGAGGAGAGATTATTGTCGCGTGCAACAATATCGATTTTTCGTTATTTATCGGATCCTCGCACACAATACGCGACCCTTCACCTCGCAAAAATGAGAGCGCGAGATGTCGACGAGAATTTTTCAATATGCTTCAAAACTTGTTTGTTTTTTTTTAATATTTTGCAAAATTTGCTCGAAGCAATTTTTGGCGAATTCGCAATCGTGATCCTTCCGCGAAGGTATAGTCAGAACTTATCGAAACGTTTGCGTGCACGTGTGTGTATATATATAAAATGCGGAGAAAGAGAGAGAGAGAGATGGGTCTTTATAATTTTCGGCGTCGGCCAGTGGCAACACCGATCGTTCATTATTCAAGGAGCCACCGACATTCGGCTCCCGGTTTCACTCTCCTCTCTCTCTCGACATGCGATCACCGCCGCCGTCTCGTCCTCCGTTGACCTTGGATCACGCTATACGCATCCTTCGCCATTTCTTTCTTGCTGCGATTTATTCATTGTCTCATTTGAGCGAAGCTGACGGTGGTGGTGGTGGTGGTGGTGGTGGTGGTGGTGCTGCTGCTGCTACAACTGCTGTTCTTGTATTAAATGTATAAATTTCTCTCAAAAGATTTGTAGTTTCTTTTGTATTTGTCGCTGCATTCCCACGTACGATTCTCATCGAGTTTAGTTTATTCTCAACTTCACACGATCCTTTTTTAACCCAAGATACTAAATCGATTGTTCGATTTATCCTCGCACTCGTATAACGGTGAAACGACAATTAAATCGAAACATTTTAGCACGGTTATTGTTAATTTTTCTGAACGGCAATTATAAATTAGTTAAAAGCGTCTACTTAGCAAGCGCGAGCAACAATGTATAATATTTACGCGCGGTTATATCGAGTTATGTATATAAAACGCACGCACTCGAGTTGCAGTGACACATGTGTTTTTCTTTCTCGTAATGTCTAAGCACTTGCACGCGCGTGTGCCTTTCTCTCTCTCTCTCTCTCTCTTTCTCACGTAATGAGTATAATTTAAGCGTAATACGTATAATACATACACACAGTAGTCTGGTGGGGCGATCCGTGCGTGTTGGAAAAGTGGGCTACTCGTAACATGCGCACAGGTAAACAGGTGACCCGGTAATGAGGATCTTGTTCGTTCTTTCAAAAAAAAAAACATTACTTGAGTCATTTGCCAAAAAGAAAATTGAGAGGCTCTTTCAACGACAATGTCCGTTTCGTATTGTTGGGTCGTACTCTGAGTAATAGGTAGTACTTTGTACTTGGACGAATTGAATAATTTAGTACAATTCGTCTTTACGTAAGACATTATCGATACCGCAATTTCGATAACGTCGTGAAATGAGCCGTCGGAAAATAAAAAGTAGAGCACATTGTCGTCTCTCACCTAATTCGTATATATAACAATATTCAAATGGGATTACGACGACGGGCGCCTTTAATGACACGTCGTGGATGGCATAGTCGATTATATTAGTCGTTCGCGTGGGCTATGTAACAGCCACTACGAGATGAAACAAGATGACAGACGAAAGAGAGAGGAAATCCCGAGTCGCGTCGTCGTCCCCACGTATAGACCTTGATCTTGAAGATTATCGTCCGTGTTGTATACAGGGCGGATGTGATACGCCTCGATATCTTTTTTTTTCTTGTCTGGGTGTGTTCTTATCGCGCTGAGTAGGCTATTATTTGTGGTTCTTTCTTTCGTGTGTCTCTTGGATTTTGGATTAGTACCGTGTGTCTGTATGCCTTTGATATACATATATATACGAGGCTTTTATTGGATTTTCAAGTGAACGTACGAGATTGCGCTCGGATACGGAAAAACTTGATTCAGCCCTGTAGTGCTACTCGATGTAATACCGCGTATAGCGCTATTAGCGAGAATTAGCTCGTTTGTTTTAAATACTTTGGCATTGGATTTTACTGAAATTAATTTAAAGTGCGCGTTAATTTACTCGAGAAATATTAAAGATCGCTATGTTCGCTGTGTAATAAAAAAAAAAAGAACGAAACTATTAGTCCGCGCGCTAAAAGTCAAACTAGATCGCGCACGCTAATAAATTGCGCAATATAGCTATTATATATACTCGACCTATATGTTTATCGCTGCAGCACAATAAATAAAACTATTATATACGTTTACGTTGCTCTGAAAATACTTGAATTTTTCAAAGTTTCTCACATAAAAGGCACTGTCTGTTACTAGCGTCTTTTATAAAGAGAGCCAGACGAAAAGAAATTATATAAAACGTACTTGTAAAGTACCGAGTACCGTTATGACAATTTTGCGTTATGCGGTTTCTTCCTTCCCCCCCCCCCCCCCCCAAAAAAAAAAGGATTTCCGAAAACAAGGTTTGCAACATAACAAACAAGAGCTATTTAAATCTCGTCGATTTCCAATATGTATGTACGCGCGCATGTGTGTGTGTGTAAACTGTACATGGTCACCGCAATTCTCAAGCAAGTTCAAACACAAGTACATCATTGCTACAGCATGCGGAGTTATATATATATTCGTCGCATCATGCAATGCGGTCGTACACATGTCGTTCGTGCATTTTGGTATCTACTTAGTTGGCATGTGAACCAAGTATTTGATACCGAAAGAAAATACAAAATGTATCGCTATAATCGACAAACGAACGATCAGACGTGCCCAACTGTTGGCTCGCGCACTAAGTCCAACGGTTCATGCGTATATTGCGCAAAACTCGATCGATCTTTCGTACATCGTGATGTATGACGCACGAGTTGTGAATTGCAGACCGAAGACTTTCTCAACAATTTATAATCGCTCGAGTGCGCGCGCGCCTGGCTAACGTTCTTTCTCATTGGTCGTACAAAGTAGTGGGTCGAACAAAAGCGAAGGAATCGCAAAAAGCCACCTGTTCAGGAAATTGATCGACGCTACAAACGAGGAGAGAAGCCCGCGCGTTCTGCCGATTCCCGTCGAAGCCGCGAACTTCCGCTGCGTCTTCTTTTTTTTCGGACTTTTTCTCTATATCCACCCGATTATTGCGCTGTGACTTTTACCGTTATCGTTGCGGTACGCATATGCGCGCACATTTGTGATTTACACTTTTCCGTTTAAATAGGCGCGACGTAGCATATACGCGTACTACGTATGTATCTGTGCATACACGACAGCCGGTAAAAGGCTATTTTTACGCCTCTATTTGAATATGTCGAGTCCGACGTTTGCTCGAGGCTCCGTAAGCGCGATGACGGTTTCGCGGAATGTTTGAGCTTGCGAGATTGCGAATCATATTCGTTTCCTCCTTCTTCGTTTTTTTCCCTTTTGGTCTTCTGATGGGTTGTGACAGCTTTAACGTGTTGTCGTTGCTGGCTAACCGCTATTAATCGTAAAAGTGCTGGACGTTTCGATATTTCCAACTATATAGTTCGTTTGTCTTGCCCGCACCTTCGAGTCGACCCAATCGAAAGATTCGCTATAACGACAGTGTTCGTATTTGATTGAACAAAGCCATTGCACGAGCATTTTCATAAGGCTGTCGACTGTCGAGCTTTGCCACCAAACACCGACAAATCTTAACGAAACTGTAGCGACTCGAGTACGCTGAACTTGAGTTGAAACGACAAAATCTTGGATATCAAGCAATTTACCAGATTTATAGCGTCGATAAAACACAACTGGATTAAGAATGGCAAGAGGACGAGGCCTTTTTCGCGGCGGACGTTCTGAATCGCTGCCAGGAATGACGAACATTTGAATATTTCGCGGGCGCGCGAAAAAGCGGAGGCGTGCGCGTTGATCTAGAAACGAGCGACGTTAAAATAGATGACCACGTGCCACGTATTCCTTTTATCTCTCTCTCTCTCTCTCTCTTTTGTCTTTGCCCGGCTCGTTGCCTTTGCAAATCATTTTGCTATATGTCAGCAGGATTATATTTGTAATTCGACAAAGTCAAGCTTGGTGTTATATGAAATATTTTTTCAAGCAATCGTGCATTTTATTTATAATTCTAATCAATCGTATTGTTGTTATTTGTTTCAGGTTAGTAAACTATCTTACAATAACCGGTTTGTTAACTATGCGAAGAGTCGTGAGTACCAAATCATCGTTGCTATAGAAAGTTGTTTGTAATATTTTACTCCAAAACGATTGGGATTTCGAGTTTTACACGGTCATTTCTCAGAACTCGTAAATCAAACTCAATTTGTCTATAAAAAAACTAACAAAAAACAAACAAAAAACAAACAAAAGAAAAAGAAAAGGGGAAAAGAAAACATGAAATTTCCCTGGATCCACGAAACATTTGATGCTTCTCAAGTTAGCAGCCTAAGAATTATTCTCGCATAGAGCTTGTCAGTCGTTTGCAAGCGCGCGCTAACCGTCTCCATTCTCTTTTCGCCTGGGTATATTTTATTAATAAACGTCCGGGGATGATTAATGGGCGCGTGGCCTAGCGCGTTCTCTCTCTCTCTCTCTCTCTTCCTCTCTGGCTTTTGCTTCGCGAGTGAGCGTGAAAGCGAGCACGAGGCAGCAGCAAAAAATAATCACCAGAAAAACGACCTCGCGATTCCCCTTTTCGGACTTTCCTCCCTGGATAATTTCAAGGAGAGGGCGGATAACGAGCGACAGATGACATGCATTTGGACCTTTAAATAGTAGTGTGTGTGACATGTGTTTGATAAAACTGCCGAATCTAGTTTTTTTCGTGACTTTGTAACTTTGTTCGTCCGTTATCTTTGTCCGAGAAGAGTTCAACGAGTAATATCTCCGATATCTGGATAAAGTTGTACCCTTTATGCGTTAGACACACGAGTGAAAAAATAGATCTGATTTGGCGAGATAAACCGCTTTTGTTTCTTCCTTGTATGTCAACGTCTGGAAAGATAAGATAACCGTTGATTTATCGCGCGACAATTCAAAAAATTTATGAAAGTTTGGTTTTTGTTGTTACGTTAATGTTCTCCAATCGATAATAGTACCGCGAGCAATGAAATATAGACGTGACCTGCGCGTAGCTCGGTAAAACAATTTAAAAGGTCGTAACTCAATATCCAACAGCGCAACATAAACGCGCCTGACTCGGAAATTCTCAAGGGAAAATTCCACGGGGGGGTTTTAGAATTCGTAACGAATATTTCTCAGGGTCAGACAGCGAGAAGAAAAATCACGATGCGGCTCATCGCTATTTGTTGGACTACCATATACTTAGGTGAGGGAGAATTGATATACTCTACCGCCAGCGACGACGCGTGTTTCACGTGTCCAGCAGATGTCGAATTTTCCTCGCGCTCCTCCTTTTTCCTGTGTATCCGTCCCCTTTTCTCTTTGACTCGTGGCCGGGCATGGGCAAACGGTCACGTTGATTTTCAATTTCGCTAAGCAGGCGTCTAAATATAAATCCTATAATTGGGTATCAATCGTCATTTTGCCAAAGCTCTTCATTAAACGTGCATTGTTCAGCTGATACTCGAACGAAAATAAACCAAACGATCTGTAGAGAATGGCTATGAATCTCTCAAGAGTCGTACGCATATTGAAAATGAAGGATACGTATATTATTTGAAGTTGGCTGTGAGTTGCAAAGCTAGACACACATATGGTCCCTTACATAAAAGCTTCTTCCTACTTCTCTCTCTCTCTCTCTCTCTCTCTCTCTCGCTCTTTCACTGCGCGCGAATATCACATTGTGCGTTCGTAAATCCAATCGAATGCCGCGTAGTTGCACGCCAGCCAAAGTTTCTTAATTTAATTTTACGATCAGGGATTCCGCTTTATACGTGTATGTATGCGAGTGTGTGTGTGTGTCGGAACGTGTCGACTAGTGCTGCTTCTGCTGCTACAGCTCACTCGTAAATTATATTCCACCGACTCTTAAAAGGTCCTTGCGTACAGAGTCGTCGCTAAATTGTATTATTATAAGCTTTTACGACGGCTAGACTAGCTTGTGCCGTACTCTCTCTCTCTCTCTCTCCCTCTCTCTCTGTTTGCTAGTCGACACACACTATCTCTCTCGCGTGTGCGCAAATTTCTAAATTCGTAAAAGCGAGATTCGTATAGAGAGTGAGATGTGCGACTCGCGCGTATATAGTTTAAGTGGCAACGATTGTGGCTTTTAAGTCGGGCAGCGCGAAATTTCGCCGGATTAATTTAGATTTTAATTGCAGGTGTATATTATAGTTTTGCCAAAATTTAATCGAGCCCACATTCTTCGTCCTATTTTAACGCGAGAACTACAGTATCGTTAGGCTCGACTTTTTGAACTCTGGATTTTGAAGAATTGCAAAGTAATGAAATATAATAAAACGGCGTTAGATCCTAGTATTCGCGAATGAAGATATGGACAAACAAACTTGAAAACGACACTTGTACCTTGAGCTACGTACCGGCTCCAAAAGCAGGAAGGACAGATCGACGAGTTTCGAGTGTTACCCCGAACGAAAGAGGAAGTGCATTCCAAGATTACAAACGTTGTTTTCTTTACATACCACTCGTTTATATACAGTATGTTCCCTTTCACTCTCTTTCTCGTGCATTCGAGCAAAGCGATAAAGAAACTAAAAACGATCGACCATTCTCCGTGTGAATATAGTGAATCACATAGATTTGTCGACCTTGTGTTTTTCTCTTATTGGCCCAAAATATCACGTTTTCTCCAGAGGCTTATCTCGCGATAGATAACAGCGCTTAATTTTCAAGGACACGCTTAGATCTAACTAGTTTTATTTTTGTTCGTCTTTTTTTTTTAACAGAAAAGTTGAGTGATGGTGAAAAAAAAGAAGGGAAGAAATATTTGACGGAATTCAGGTAATAACTGGAAATGACAATTTGAAGAAACGGGTTGTCGTAAGTCATTGGTATATAAGTTTTGACGAGCGAAACGGAAAAGGGCGTCTCTTTGGTCGATGCACATAATATCGGACTGGGCATGATTCATGACTTGGACGCAAGCGAATTATCTGCTGCGTGTGTCGCACTTCTCGCTTTCTCTCTCTCTCTCTCTCTCTCTCTCTCTCTCTCTCTCTCTCTCTCTCTCTCGTTTAATGGACCATAAAATCGCACGCGAACGAATTCTCTCGTTCTTCGTTCGTTTACTTTCGGACGATTTGTGTGTGTGTGTGTGTGTGTGTGTGTGTGTGCGCGCGCGCACGTATGCGCGTTTATTGTGCTTTTCCTCGCGTTATTTTATTAGTAGAAGCTCGTCGTAACCTACAACTATTGTACGTTTGTTTTGTGGCAAATTCACGTTGAAATTGAAAAAGACCGCTAACAATGCAATTATTTGTTTTGCGTATCCGACGATCGAACTCTTCGAATCCTGATGGCATAGATCTTTGCGAACAAATTTGATCCCGTGTCAGAGTACTAGTAATAAAATTTACAAGATTGCGCGATGCGTATCGATACGGTGGGTTGTTGGCGTGTGTATATTGTTAGAATTCGGCGCGGTGAGCGAGGGAGCGCGAGAGAAAGAGAAACAGATAGAGAATAAGATGCGCTAGAGATAAGGAGAAGGAGAAACTCGCTAATGGGGTTTTAATGACGGCCAGCTGTCCGTCAGTCGTACTATTTTAGACAACTATTCTCTCTTCTTTTTTTCCTTTTCGTCGCGGCTCTCTGTGTGATATTTTCTTCGAGTCGCGTTTAAGACGCGTACGTTTATACGCATATCGCATTGGCTTTCCTTGTCGATCCTCCGTGGCGTTATCATCTCGTTCTTCGTCGCTTGCACTTTTTCTTTTATCTTTGCGCTGTAGAGAGATTTATCGCATAGTGTGCTTGCTATCTGATCAACGTAATTCTATTTTTTGGAACGTTGCCTCCACTCAACAAGGTGAATGTGTAAGGTAAACGAGTAACAAATTCTTCGAACAATTCAATTAGCGTCGGAGCATTTGTAAGCATCAATTAGCGAACAACCAAATGAAGCATATCAATCAAGAAAGTAATTAAGTTGGGGCGCAGTTCGGCTAAAAAGTGATAAATCTGGCTGCGTGGAATATATCAATACGAAAACATAGCCGTTCGCGTAGTAGTGTATTAGTACGAGAGCGACATCGCTTAAAATAACAAACAGCCGTGTACCTCGCGTATGAACGTTGACACAAGCGCTCAGCGCACTCTCCGAGATTTATTTTCGATTCGGTCGAATGGTAAAAAAACGCTGGAGAGGGGGAGAATAAATCCTACTGCGCTTCGTCGGCGGGATGACACGCAGATTAATAGTCCAAATAATCAAAGTAATTCCACGACGCACCGCTTCGTTATACATCGCGCGCAGATGACGACCACCAAAGCCGTTGCCACCGAGATTTTACTCGATCTCTATTTTCAAGGCGATAGACCTTTTATTCGTTGATTATTCATCAGTTGCCCCCGCAATCTCGTTTCTTTCTTCTTTGGACAATCTGTCCGGACTCCTTTTTATTCAACGATTTACGTTTTCTACTACGTACCGTCAATGGTCGTTTAATCGTTTAATCGAGAGTTTAGGCGTTTTTACGTGAATACGCCTAAACTCTCACTGTCACATTTCGTTTGAGATGCTGGATTTAACACGTGAAATGTCCCGCTAAAAAATGCGTTATTTAAGCGTTGCACCGTTGCGCGAGAGCGAATAAAAAATCTAAGGTCGGTCATCGAGTGAAAAATGAGACAAACTCTAAGAAAAGAACTATAACAGAGCACAGCGAAGCAAGTTGGCGTAGCACGGAAATAAAGTACGCGTGTAAACGAGGAACGCAGTTCGGCTTTTGTAGCGGCAGATCAAACTCGGCGGGCCATTAATTAAATCCAGTCTGCGGTTGTATACGTGCTCTTGATTTGCTCAAGCGAACGCGTACGTATTGGCTGATGCCGCGTAAACTCCTTTTTTCCTTTCCCTCTTTCCTTCGTATTTTTCCAAGACGCGTGCACGTTGAGCATTATCGTTCGAAACGCCACGAATCAAGCGTCGTCAGGAACGAAAAATTTTGTCATTTCTCAAATTCCCTAGGAGGCTACTCAATGACAGTTTTATTTTTCACGCCAAGAAGTTACTTTTACGATCGAAGATGCACGTTGGCTTTTATGTTTTTCCTTCCAGAAGCATATACTTATTAAACAATTTCTAAACTATTTCAAAACACGTTCAGCCTTTTGCTGAAATTGTCAAAACACAATGTACAAATACCAAACAAAGTCAAATAATCCATTGACATTTAGTCTCGACGAACTCGAGAAAAAACTTGTACGACAGCAAAAGTTTTTTTTTATCTTATTCATAAACTTATTTTTCTAATATTCGAAAGCATTTTTTTTGTCCACGATAGAATGAGCAATAAAACTTGGCCAACGTATTACGTGCATTTGAAATTTTAATTTATTCGACATGAAAAATACATGTGACAGATAAAAACGCCAATGTGAAATCATATATTTTTGAATAATGAGTGCACTTATATGCGCAGACATTAACATTTCTAGAAAATATCGGCCTCATAAAAAATTAACATTTTACGTTTTCGAGCTCTTTTTTTTTTTGTTATCGCTGTCTTCGTATGAATGACAAAGTCAGAGTAAGTTCAAGTATGTATAAGATCGTTTCCCGCAGATACCAAATCAGCTTACCGGACTTTTTTGCGGAGCTTCGGGATAAGAATCGTCTACGACCATCACAAACGTCCAAATGCGTAGATACGTATAATAAACTATATTTGCAGCTAAAAGACACACGATCGAGTACGAGTGGATCATTCCACGAAAATACGACAAAATTCCGATTTTTCCTATTTATAACTGCGTCGTTAAACTTGCAATATCCACCAACAGCGAACACTCGCGATGAACATTAAGGTTCGCGTGTGTCTCTCGCGTGTGGCTCTGTATATCAAATATCTCGAGCGACAGTGACGTTGATGATGATGACGATGCCCCCATGCTAAGCTGTCGCGCGTTTGTTGTATAAGTTTTAAGACCAAATCTTTCGTTATTCTTACGTATATTGTAAAAATAATTCATCTTCGGAGACAGTAGCAACAGGGGCTGCGAGATTCCTTTCCAATCTGGCAGACATGTGACAGACCAGCTGGTTTCTCTCTGTTGTGTCGCGTTTTCGGCGCGCCTCATCAAAGTGCATTCGTTGTGAAGTTCTACGTTGCTCGATTTCCTGCAGCTGATTGTAATTTTCCATTTGTACGTGTACGTATAATTTTTTGTCAAAAGATTACGAATCACATTTAGCGATATTTTCTCACGATGAAAATTTGACGAGATACAAGGAAAAAGGATTTGCTTTGTTTGAACTTTGTTGAGCGCGCGGGCTCGTGTAGTGCTGCGGTACTTATAGTGCTGCACGACGTGCAATCGTCTGTCGAGATTACTATCGTCGCAGATTTGTTTGAGAGAGGGATACGAAGGTTCGGTAATGGATTTATATCTGCCAAGCGAGCGGAGCTGCGGTCATAAATTAACGTATATCCCGTTAAATGGGTTCGTCGCTCACGTAATCAATAGCGATCTAAATCGATACTTGAATGATTTTTGATCGGGTTCCGATGTGTTTCTTGTTGCTTTTGCGGATATAATACCTGAGTGATCGTTGCGCGGTGCATACCACGCGAAATGATAAATTTAAGCTCGTAATAGTTTTTACATTGGTGGCTCAAAATTAAAAGGATGATGACGAATCTTGGAGAAAACAAGACAATCGATCGACGAATAAAGATGTTCATTTCTCAGATAATAAACGACGTTCAATTTTCGTATCTATAAATCTTACAGCATTGTCTCTCTCCCTCTTACCCGCAATCCATCCTCTTATTCTTTGCAAGGTCAATCCACAGATTGATTAGACCTGACTTTCGACGTGGGAACTCGGCAGGGGGGTTGTCCGTGTATATAGGTGTATCGTGTCCTCTCGCGAATCTTGCGTGTTTTTTTTTTGTAATGGCGTTCTTCTTCTTCCTCCTCCTCCTCCTCCTCCTCCTCCTCCTCTTGTTCTCTTCGCGCAGTGGAACGAACGTTTATATATACATGTATAAACATTCCATAATAGACCAGGTTAATATATACGTATATGGACTCGATAAATGTATCGATGTCTATCAATCGAAAGTGATGGATTTCGCGTGCAAATAAAGCAGGAAGAGATAAATATTAATTGAGCGGTCAGAATGCAAACGTTCATTCCTCGACGAAATATATTAATGTGCAAAAGGTTCAAGTCGAAGAAGAAACCTTGCAAGATGTGGGTTGCATTGCAAATATATATACGTATACGCGTGTGTATGCTTGAGGCATTCTTAAAAGTACGTATACCAATGTCCGTGCTTGTGTAATCTTATGTCATATTGTTTTGAAAAATATATTAACCCAGTCCTCGACACTTGGGGTCTTCTCATTCGAACTGAGGTATACAATTACTTGGTCTTACGAAGCCGTAGAGAGAAGAAGAAAAAAAACGCATAATATTGATTTGCAGGTGTAGCTGACATCTGCTACTTTTCTTACCGTCATTAATATCCCTCGCGCGCTCTCCGCGCTCGTCGCGCATCACTTGCGAGGAAATCGAAGAAATTTCTTGGATGCAAATCGATATACATATATATATATGGCACACGCGCACTAACGTACACGCATAGACACAGTCGCGCATTATTAACCCATCAACGTCGACGTCTGCCATATATCCAATTAATAATACTCGTAGCAGAAGACTCGGCAAGTTTTCTTGGAAACCCTTTCTCGTATTAACAAAGCCTCTCTTTCGCTACAAAAGCACTACATATATGCAAATATCCTAATGGACCTTTTTTCATTCTCGTGGAAGGAGCTACTGTGAGACGTTAACGAACGAAGGAGTATACGTTCTCCAGTCGATTTCCCTGCTCGCGCGCGAGCTGCAGAGTCGCGGTGATAATTCATCTTCTTCTCTTTCACGCGTGTACGTACGCGTGTGTGTGTCTCTCTTTCTCTCTCTCTCTCTCTCTCTCTCTCTCTCTCTCTTTCTCTATACCTATATATATATATACACATACTATACATACATATGTATAAAATACACAGGCGCACACACGCACACGGACACAGACACATGTTGTTTCTTAGTTTTCGCACTACGCTACTATACAGTCAGGGACATTTGAATAAATACTTTACGTAAGCCGTGCCGTATCATTTCGACATGATAAATATTTATTGTCCGTGTCGCCTTTTTTTCTTACCGCCGTTGTGGAAAAGCCCGACAATTTGCATGCGTTATAAATAATGCAGTCCGCGCGGAACTTTTATATTGTTGGTGCAATTATCGTTGTGGATAAAGGAAACTCTAGCTCCCTTATGGCTTTTTTTTTATTGCTCGGTGCCGAGATTATATCCGTTTGTGACATTTTCGTGCGTGTATATTGCTTTTCGTAATAACCAACGGAACAAAAGAGAGCGCGTGATTAAAACAATGAAAACGTGCGCAGCGCATTATTAACTTAATTGCTCGCGCTAAGGTTTACACTGCTTACGTACGAGCTCTCTCGCGTACGCATTTCTTTGCCAATAAAAGCCGGTCGTCGGCAGAGTGCTATTGCTCATTTTTCGACGGAGCATTTTTTCCGAGTGCAGCTTGCGCGTTCGAATGTCCAGTTTCGAAAGGGAATGGTGTGCTAAACGCGTTTTATTGCTCGTTTGCTTTGAAATTAGCCTCGACAATTGATAACAATTGATTGTCGGGTAAAATGCAAAAAAACAATCAACAAATTATACGTCGTTGTTATTCAAATCGTCTTATTTTTACAAACCGCGCGTAATTGGCGCATTTCCAATTCCGTGGCAACACCAATTTTACCTTTCGTTACTTAATTCGAGATGTATAGGTATTATTCACTCAACGGCAACACGAGAGCGAAGAAAAAAAAGAAGACGACAAAGACCCCTGACCGTGCAATGCTTTTTACTCCATGGGGCATCTCGCTCCTCTTTTTAGTCCTTTCTTCGGTGTAGTTTGTCACGGTAGCGCCACCGTGTGATTTGTGAAGCGAATCCGTATAATGTATCTCGTCTTCTCGCTCGTGCGCGGCACCATTGTCGCCGATCACGAGGCAGACCTCTGTCCTTTTTTGTTTTCTTCAAAATCTGCGTATTCACGCGTCGCTAATCAAAGTACACGCGCCGTGGTCAGCGCCCGCTATCGGACGGGCTGTTTCCGACTGTCGAGCCGTTGCTCGTGCGACGCGCTGAACGATTCGAGATCCGCTATTGTCACTGAAAATCGGTGAATCCGTGCAGACTGCCGCGAGGCTGCGCCTCCAATCCGTTGTCCAATCGCGGCGAGACACCAACGAACGACCGCTTAAATTAAAAATCCCTAAGTAGCTCGTATACGGTATAATTCCAGCGAAAGACCGCGTATCTTGTTTGCAATCGAAACGCAGAGCAATCGGGCGTAATTGCGCTAAGTGGAGGAACATTTCGAAGAAAAAAAAACAGCGAGAAATATCGGGTAAGCCGCTTAGGCTTGATTTACGCGCGCGGCTCGTAGATTTCCCGAGGGCTCGCGCTACCACCAGCCGCGCAACTTTCAAGTGCCTACAGCGCTAGGACGGAAGGAAAAAGAAGACGTTACGTCAATGCGCGGCAAGCGCATTCCTGCAGGGATCGGCAAAGGCGATGTACCTCTGCAGAAACAACGAGCTCGCCGCAACACGCCTCGTTGTTTGCCACCAGCCAATCAGCGTTGCGTTCTACCTTTGCGACTAGTTGCCAATTAGGTGAATCGATCACACCGTACATTTCTGTTCGGTTGCGTTTCAAATCTGACGTTTCGCTTCTGTACGCCGACTCGTATCTCGTCGACAATTCCGCTCGACGTTACGGCAGATCAAAGTTTACAAGCCGAGCGTAGTCCGAGCAGGCATTGAGACACCAAAGATGAGGCGAAGATAACGTTGAACGAGTCAAAACATCATCGCGCGGTGAAAATTACAAAGTATATATAAAACAATAAAAATGCCGGGATATATAGCTCTGGTTGTAAATCTCGAAAGAGCTGGCTTGTCTTCCTTTCTCGCACTTGTATAGCTACCGGTATAAATTTAGCCGGATTGTCATGACTAATACATCAAATCTCGTTAAGACGTCTTCATGGAGAAACCGGTTTTTCGCAGGAGAGTAGCTCGGACGAGAGGTTGCACGGTATTGCATTTCACTGAACGTTTCATTGATCGCCGTTCCCATGTATAATTCATCGAGCGATGGATTTTGATTGTTTCGTCACGCGAACGATGACGATGTACAACGACGTAGGTTTTGAGCGTACGTCGATAAATCACGAACAAGAGTCGTGCACGCGTCGACGGTTCGCTTCGAGTGGTCACTCGGGACGGGCAATCGACAAATGTTTAATCGAACGACGAAGCGCGGGATACCGTCACACCCCATTCGCGCGTTCCTTGTAATATTCCACCAGCACGGGCACGCTTTCATTAGGTATTCCAATGGATTCGACTTGGGTGGACACCCACGCGGAATCGAATCGTCTACACCTATGTATAGACGGATACATATGTACGCACGTATACGTCTATATATTTTATACGTAAGACGGATCGAAACATTTCGAGACAATGCTCGAGTTATATATCGGCGAGAAGAGACGGGGCGTAGATTAGATCTGATTCGTCGAAATCGATAAATGCAAACGACGAACGAACCGAGCTGGATGAGACACGCGCAAGATAAACGACACGGATCGCCGATCATTTTTCCTGCGATGCACGTCGAACAATGATGTAGGCGCACGATTTTGATCGATCGACCTTTTTCGCCTTTTTCGGATGCGACCTTTCTCGAGCCTTGCCTTTTTTTCTCCTCGATCGTTTCCTCAACGTTGTTTTGTCAACCTCCGAGCCTCTTTTTCGTTTTGACAAATTGTCTGGCTTTATGGAATTAACATTTGAAGGGGATTCATTCTACTTTCTCGATGCTAATGTTGTTTATCTTTCCGTGATAACGCGAAATATAGCGAGTCGCCATTAAGGCAAGCAGTTATCTCGTAAAAATACCCAGCTATGCATACGTATACGTATATATCTACGAAGGAAAAAGAACGGATATATAGCGCGTCGAGGATTGTAGGTCGCTCGATAGTCGATGTCGCATCAAGCATGAACATGGCAAAGACATATGCACGGTAGTTTGGAAAAAACCAAGCACAACGTACTACGCGACGTATTCCGATTCTCTTCCTCTCCATTTGTTAAACGTTTACAATAATTGTAACGCCAGTCGCGTGCAACACTCGTCCCTAGCGACCTGTCCAACGAAAAATAGGCTCAACTTTTTGACTCGTTGACTCGTTGACTCGTTGCTGGCACACGCGTGCTCTCCAGTACGCAGCCAAGCGAAAAAACCACAAGTCGTCGTGAGCGAGAAAGAAGAGGAAGGGAGGAGGGATTCCCACTTGGCGCCGCGCCCACTTGTTTGCCCACAGGGTGACAGCGTATTCTTACCTGTTTAGCGCTGCTGTCATACTTGAGGGGTGGCATGCGCGATCGCGCACGTGCCCCTGCTATACCTACGTTCCTTCTCTTGTTCTCTTTATACACCGAGTCAATCTCGTTCGCGCGCATTTTCTCAAGCAACAAAACAGGCCTAATTACCTATCTCGATGATCTGCATGCATAGCATAGAACAATGCTAGCGCATCAAACGAGCAGTCGGCTAATGTCTCACTTTGGCGATCAACAAAAAAAAAAAGAAAAAATAAACGGAAAACCAGAGAAGCAAGCGAATTGGTACCGAGTAGGGTATTCCAAGAACTAGATGCACACACCGCGCCACAAGTCTCATTAGAATAATTATGGGCCGAGACCGGGTGGTAACATCCGGTGAGACTCGCTCGCTTCCATTGTTTTGGCATCCCGCGCTATATAAGTTTGTGCTAAAGCGAGGGTGTTGAACGTTCGTTTTCTGTGTCGATGCACTCAAGGAGATTAGGATGATCGGCTTATATAGCAGATCGCCATTAAGGAGGGTTCGGGACGAGAAGTTTCAACGTGACCAGTTTTCGACGTTTTATTTGGCTAACCAACAAGATCGGATTCGACACAAGGCTCTCCAAGAGTTCTGCGTCTTTGAGGACAATTCATTAGCGAATCAAAATTAGCGAATATCTCAAAATAAGGACCGAATGCTTCGCGGTCAACGAATTATCGCTAAATACCTTGGGTTTACGTTTGATTGTCGCCTCGTTGGAATCCGCATATTCGTTGTATTATTAAAAAGACCCAAGTACATCGCGTACATTGCGTACAGTATAATCTCTGCTTGTAACATCCCATGCATTTGTCCAAGTCAATTAAAAGTGTTATTTAACGAACCAGTCGAGAAGAAACGGGCTATTTTGATGTACAAAATAGACGCGATTGAAGTATCGAACTAAAATTACATGGATCTAAGGAAAAAATACATTTATATAAATAAGTAAGTAAGTACACGACGAACGGTGGAGCAAGCCAGTAAATATTCTAACGACTTAACTGTACAAAAAAATAAAAGTTGTAAGTCACAATTCGTTTGTATGCCATTAGAATGACGTATTTGTTGTGTCTGGCATTTGCGATGAAACACTCTTGAAGGCTGCGATGAACGGATTTGGATGGTTTCGACGTCTGCTCTGTATTTTTTACACGGGGCATCGACAACGTTTTATAGAGCAGTACTTTATTTCCAAATGCGAATTCCGATGTTCTATCCACGAGCCAGGAAATTTTCCTCGTTTTCAGTCCTAACTGCTTACGCTTTGTTAGTAGGTGTTCTCTCCACGTGAGTCGGCGGTCTAAATGTACATCTAGACATTGTACGGTTGCTTTGTGGAGTAATTGCGTTGTGCAGTGTAAGCGGGAGAATAACTACATCTTCCCTCAATTTCGATCCGATTTGTATAGACGTTCGCTACTATATAGACTACGTATGTAGACTACCAGTTTCAAGAAAATCGGTCACCTATTCTTGCGAAGCCGATCGTACTGGCGTGGAATGTGTTGTACAATCCACGGCACACGCACACGTGCAAAAATATTGACCAAGCCACACGGGATGCGTTGCACATGGAAAACCCTTGTCAAATATCACCAAAGCATACCGTACGGTCAAAATGTCTCGTCCTCTCTCTCTCCCTCTGTTTTGTATTATAATTTTGAGATATGCGCGCTTGAAAGATAAATATTCGATGAGTCACCCGTGTTGTGGTGGTCAAATGGCTCACAGCGTGATGCCTCGTGAAAATGTCGATGCACGATGCAAGCAGCTAATAGTTCCAGCTTGAAAGAAATAGATAGACAGTATTGCCTAGTGTACAGCCTTGATCGGTTTCGCAAAGCAAGACTACGAAAGTAACGCGTGTCGTCGCAATCCGCTGCGTGCGCAAGTGCGTTTAACGACACTTATCGACGCTTATCGCGTGGCTCGGCGCGCATTCCCTCGAAAGAATCGCGAAAAGGGTCTAACGGTGTGTTGTTTCCGGCGTAGAGTACGCACCTTTTTCAAATAAAAGAGACAAACGAAAACAAAAAGCGTTTCTTCTATATTAAGTTTAAAAGTTCACATCCGCCACGTTTATCGCTGAACGCTTCGAATGCATAGATACGAGAAAAACGAAAAGTCAAAGAGTCGTTTTACCTATAATTAATGCTCGATGAGACATCGACTATCGAGCGACCTACAATCCTCGACACATTATATATCTATTACGTCTTCCTTCGTGTGCGTACACACACGTATACAGCTGGGTGGTTCACGAGTCAACTGGCTGCTCTAATGGCGACTTGCTACATTTTGTGTTATCGCGAAAGTACAATTATTACGCGTAACAATGAGTTAATCGTTTGGAATACGTGAATACAATAGAATTTTGTTTTTTTATTTGAACAGTCACACCAAGAGGAGGATCTGTCGGATCCGGATCGTCAGGACGAGGAGAGCGGTGAAGAATTGCCACAGCAGCCGATACAGGCTAGCAATCATTCGCCACCCGGTACTTCCGCAGTAGCAGCACCATTGACGCACCTCAACAATCTCATGCAGTCAACACACTCGCATTTTCTTGCGAAGATAAAATTAGAGGTACCGTAACGGTTTTTTCAGTGCCAATTCGATTGGTGTCGTTTATTCGATGACATTTGACCAAAGATCGTGTTATCCGTATGATTTCTCGGTATAGAACGACATGGAACTTTTGAATAACAAAAGTGGACTTGAGGCACTGCAGGCGGCGATGAGCAGTGGCGGTTTCAATCTGCCGTTCACATTTCCCGGGCCTGGTTTGCTTGGCGCATCAACAAATCCATCGCATAATCCGCACTTGGCGATAGCAGCGAACCAACACGCGCACAATCACAGCGGCCAATCGAACAATATTGGCAGCAACATTATCAATAACGTTAGTAACGGAAACGTTTTGCCACCCTCATCGGCGAGTTCACACTCGAGCGAGTCGTCACACGGCAGCGGACGCAATGGTTTGGAGACGTCCACTACACCCGGTGGACACAGAGACGTCGAGGTCGGCAGCTGTGGCGTAAGCGTACACTCGCAAAGTGGATCGCAAGGTCAGCCAGGAAGCCATCAACAGCAACCCAGCTGGAGCTTCGAAGAGCAGTTCAAACAGGTGCGTCAGGCAAGTAACTTATTGTATTTTCTCTTACTATGGCACGCATCTTTGCTCGCCTGGTGCTGGCTATGCTTTCCAAAGTATACGATCCTGCTTGAGAAAAAATACAATATACGTGCAATTTTTGTCAAACACAATAGCTTTTCTTATTTGGATTTCGTAAGCTTACTACGAATCAAAATAGACCGCTACGCGGCTAATCAGTGGGCGCTTCGTTATTTTCCGTGGTCGTCGGGAAAGGTAAGTGTAGTCTAGTGATAGATTACATCGACAAAGACGAGTGCGTTTTATAAGCGTTCGAGACAAAAACCGAGATCGTAAAAAGCAACAAAACGAGGCGTACGCAGATGCTTCAAGTAACGAAACAAAAGCAAAAGCTTATCAAGACCTTTGCATTCAAATCAGGAGTATAACAAAGCTTTTACGATTATTAAGCCACTATGCAAAACGAAGCAGGTGTCCATAACGACTGAGCCTCTCTTAATGGCCGTGCGCGCGCGCTGAGATGTCCCTTGTGCTTTTCTTTTTGCCTTACTTGCCGGCGAAATTTCACGCGAAATTACAGGTAGTTAAAGCATCGTCTTTGCTCGCCGCACGATACAATTCATAATTCATGATGCACACGCGCGCACATAGGCCTCTAATTAACGCGCCTACACGCGCCTACACGCGCCCATATTGGTCAAAACCCCAAGAGCTTAGGTTAACAAAGTATTTGGCATCCTGTGACAACTGTCGGTACACAGCGAGTTTGAGCGTTTGACCCTGGACTGTTAGCCGCAGGCAGGTCTCTCCGAGCAACCGTCCGAGCGTTACTCTTAGCGTCGTACTGACTTTGACGAAGATTCGCACGTTCGAACATTCTACGCTCGTTATTCAGCTTTAGTGCCATCTATTCATAACCGTGGCATTCGCCTGTATTCCAACATAAGTATATATTTGTATACGCGTACGAGGGGCGCCAAGATTAATTACAACTCGTGGATAATTACGTCGACGCGTTACCGCGTTGTCGTCAGCAAATGTCACTCGAGCCTGGCAACTTTTGGGTTGTCGTTGTTGATCGGCCAGTTCGTTTTCGGATAAAGTTTGTACGATTGTACGGGTAACGTTGTCGACACGAGCACTGCTGACATATTGACCGGCAGTCAATGCAGTGGCCGATCTTCCGTTATTATTCATCGAGAAGTTTTGTTTTGGCAAAGAACAAAAGGAGGAGTTTTTTCGACTAATAATGGAATATGCGAATCGAGCACTCTTCCTGCGGTACATTAATAAGAGGGCATGACCGGAACACATACAGACATGCGCACGCAGGCGCACGCAGGCGCACGCACACACGTACACCTCCTTGAAAACGTTTACCAACCGCAATTTTCGGCAACTATACGTCTATACTATTCGTGGAAAGAACAGAAAAAGGAAAAAAAAACAAAAACATGGTATTGGCAGAGCCATAAGTATAGCGAATATTAGGTAGGCTGATATATAGCATATGGAGGATTCTAAGCACGCGCGTAACACACGTGAAATCGAACTCGTTTTGCAGATGAAAAGACATTCCACGAGAACTATGCCAAAAAAAGACAAAAAGTTTACTTGCGTGCGGCCCATTGATTTACATGTGTAACGCGCTCGTCGTGCTCTCGACAAAGACCAAAGAATTCTTTCTACCGAGAGAGACGTGGCTCGTATTAAGTATAAGTTACATTGATTTTGAAACGTTTTTTTTCTTTATTTTTCATCCTTAGTAAAGGTCTTTGCGGCGTCATAAACGACTACAAGTTTTTTTAATTTACCGCTTTGTTTCGTGAAAACGTAACTATTTTTATCTCGATTACGAAGAAAAAAAGAAACCCGCGTCGCCTTGTTCCGCGTGAGCCATATAGATGAAACAGTGAAAAGGCGTTAGAAAGCAAGCGTTTATTGCAATCGTATTACCGTGAAACCAAAGATATAGTCTCTATACGTGCACGGAAACAGTATATAGAAGGGGCCGGAGGGGGGAGGGCGTAACGACACATAAAAATGAAAAAAGCCTATCTCCTAGTGACGGGAATACGTCGCATCCATCATCCCACCGCGTGGGCGTACTAACAAACCTCTTTAATCTTACTCCCGACTTTTCCCTTTCTCACTCTCCAAGTTCGAATATTATACACACGTGGTATCTTGTCTTATTTTAGTTTTTGCACCCTTTCTCGGCCTTTTATGATGATCCAATTCGACCCATCGCAGCCTGTGCGCGTACGTGTGTGTGCGTGCGCCTGGGTATTTTAACATCAACCGTTGCGTTTACGATCTTAAAGCGTGTGTTATACTGCATATGGCTCGGCAAGTAATTAAGTGCTGAACTTCAGGGGCCTTTTCTTTTCACTTGCTCGATTATCGAGCTTTGCCTCTATCTCCTCGCTTTTTTCGCGTTGTGAGATTGAACAAGTTGTACAATTTGACGTATTCTATCAACTCTGAGATTTCTTCGAGATTTTTCTACTCTTTGTGCGCATAGTCGCGCCGGATATTACCAAGATTACTTTGTTTGTTTCTTTTCCTTTGTATGTTTTGCATTTTTATAACTGAAAAACTTTGTGATCGTTGTTTTCAAACACTTGTTTTAAATAATAAACAGAGAACGTAAAGGACGATTGTGCAACGAAAAGACTCCGAATCGCTGTGGTACTGTCGGAGGTACAACGGATGACAAAATGGCGGAGGTGATTTCGTATCAAAGTGAAATCGGTGTCGATCGGCGTGCAACGATGCATGGCTACCAAAATGGCGTCGCGTCCTTGCTTGCGCTCCCTCGGCGGCCGCTCTCGTGTACACAATGCTAACGCGAACGACGAGAGCGCAGCTTCTCACTCTCCGACAGCTTTACAGCCACCTGGTTATTGTCTTGAAATGGGGTATTACGTGTTATCTTTCTCTTTTGCACGCGCGCAACTCTGCTAAATCCCCCGACGTATTCTGCGTTTCGTACGTATACACGTAGTCGGGCATTCGATTGATAGTTGGGACAAGCGAATTTGTAAAGACGATGTTGGTTTAGTTGAGGCATCGTAGCTTTGATCGAAAGTACAATTATGCAACTCTCTTCGCGTACTATCGATCGGGTTTCACGCTCTAATGTATACGAAAGTTGAAAATGGACAAAAGGCGAGCGTTTAACTTAACAAGTTTCTCATCGATCTCTCCAAAAATAACAAGCCTCATTCATAGATGCAATCAATAATCGTAACTTTGAAAATACCCAGTTGAACTACAGGTATATACGTACATAGATATACGTACAATACACGATAAGATTGAGCGAGGATATTTTTGTTTTGTTTTTTTTGTCGCTGTTACCTCGGCAATAGAGCGAGTATACAGTGCAGTGCAAATACTTTTGCGCTCCATGGCAATCGTAAAAGAGTGGGCTCTTAAAGAGGCAACGGCTTTAGCAATAATCAGCGACTATAAATTTAAACAGTTGCCAGAGCATTCCGAACGAGAGCGCGTGCGCGCGCAACGGCAATCCTTAAAAACAGAGCACACACAAACACACACACACACACACACACACACACACACGCACGCACACACACACATGCGCGCGCGCGTAAGAGCAAAGTTCTGTTCCTTGAGCTCTAGGATGCGTCTATCCCTGGGCGCCTCGCACTATATACTTTGCAGCCATTGTGAAATAACTCGTAAACCTGCAAATTGCTGGCTATTCGCTCTCTCTCACTCACTCACTCACCCGCTTGCCAGCTCGCATATATACGTATGCGTGTGTGCGAGGGGGGGGGGGGGGTTCGCGTTCCTTTTAGTGTGCGACGTATGTGTTTTCTTGGCGTATTATACTTTGTTGGCCGGAGCTCTCTTTGAGACGAGGACCACGAGGCGACTATATATACGCGAGGCCACTTTCCTTTCTTTTTCTCCTTCCTTCTCCGTGTTTTTTTTGTTCTTGTGCTCCAATATTGACGAGTTAATATCAACGAGTTCATTTCGACGAAAGCTCTTTTCTATTCTATCATTTTGCTCGATAGTTGCAATTTGAATATAAGAAGAAACGAAAGAAAAGAAACGTTCAAATTGAAGAACGCGTAAACCGCACTACGTTTTATCGTCCGAATTACACTCGTGCCGCTCTTCTCGGTACAGAATTTAATGAGCGCAAGCGTATGCACTTAGCATGATGATGCACCTAGAGAGAGAGAGAGAGAGAGAAAGCTTATGTTTCACCGATGCATGCACAAGTTGAATTGCTCGCCGTCGCCACTGCCTCGCAGCCGCGAGGTTATCATTGTGATTATGCAAATGTGCGTATAGAAGCTCGCAAAAGAAACGTACTCTCTTGGTTTTTATTGAATCCAATTAAATTTCATACCCGCAATTGCTCCAGTTGTTCTTGTGTCTCGAGAGTGCATTTTTTCAATATGCAAACCGAAAAACAACAATAAAGATCACATTGTTGTAATGCGCAGCTCTCTGTCTCTCTCGTAATTTTGTTTCAACTCTTGCAAAATGACAAATAACAAAGACAACGAAATGCACTTTTCGTAGCGGGATTTTTCCATTGTGCACGAGAGCGCGCGCGCGCAGCAATTTTCTAATTCTCCACTCTCTATCCGGAGATGCGAAACTACGATTAACTCGTGCTCTATTGTCTTCTTTGCTCCCTTCTACGTGGCTCCTTTTTTTATTGCCTATTTTTTGCTCGCTACTGCGGAATGAAGATTCGTCCTCCCCCACGATGAAAGCGCGCAGATAAGGAACTCGACACCGCAGAGGGTCTCTTAACGCGTCTTTTCGTTTGCTTTACGCCCGACGCGAAAAGTGTACTCGTGGTTTATTGAAATACGAAGGTTGTCGAACTATTGGGAAACTACTTTGGGAACGAACAAATACGATGTTATTTTCCGTTAATTTATTGAAAAACTCATAAATTACGCGTAAAAGTTCATATTTCAGTGCAGCACTCCTTTTTTCCTGTAAATTAAATTGTTTTAAACGCTACTTAATGTTCCAAAGCTCGATTGCGAAAAAAACTCAGTTAGCACGGGCAATTTTTTCATTTTCAAATTGCCCGTGCGGTGTTTGTTGGTCGCGCGCGCGTCTATATGTAATGCTCGTTCAAAACATGACACAAATGACTGCGGCAAAAGCATTGTCGGTTTATCAGCGAAAAAGAAAAATAATAAGTAAGAACGAGAACGGCTGATACTTAAATATCAAAGAAGAATAACAAACGTACATATAATAATCGCGTGACACCAATGCATAAAGTTGTATTGTTATGCATCAGCACGCGCTAAACCGCATCGTTTCTGTTTTTTTTTCTCGTTCGATTCTCGTCGGTCAAATTAATTTTCGTTTCATTAGGACGCGTTGTGTGATAGCGTATAAACCGAGTTCTTAAACACGCTGTTGTTGCAGCCGCTAATCTTTTAGCTATTTCATTTGGTGTTTTTTACGAGTTTTGAAAAGCTGTTTCCCTTTTTTGTTGTTGTCATTTCCAGCTATCTGCTTTAATGCTCCTTCAATTTTTACTGATTTTCAAGGTGAATTGTCAATCAAGTATTCAAGGATATGCGTTATTTTTATTTGAAAATGAATGCCTCGCTAACGTAACATCTCCAATCGCAAAAGCATATTTATCTCATCTGCTGCAACCTTTTTCCCGAATAGCTACACCAAAAGCAGCGAGAAACAGCGTAATAGCGTTATTAAAAAAGAATAAATATTTGCTTGGGATTCCCTTCACACGCTCTTTCCCTCTCTTCGTCCTTGGCAGCTCGTTACGAGCTTATCCCCCTCAAACACAGACACCACATAACACTGGCTCGCTCTCTCTTACTTTCTGTCTCTCTTTTTTTGTTTTTCTCGCGTTTACGCTACAGTCGATTACTCGTTAAACGGTCAGCTCCAATAAAACTGAGCGCCCGCGCGCGGGAACGCTTTTATACGGACGAACGTAAACTTGGAATTGCTCGGGTTGCCAACAAAAGGATGACGAGGTGGCGAAAGGAGGCGGTACCACGAGAAGCTGTTGCTGCTGTTGCCGCTGCCTGTTTTAGCTGTTTGTAAGTGAGAAAAACGGAAGCTTCGTGAATATTTTATCTTTGGCTTTCGACAAAACAGCGACAACTTTCGCTTCTTTTCTTTTATTTCCAAGCAAAGTATCTCCGCGTTTAACTTGATTTTCGTAAAAAATTCTTGCTTGTTAATCCAAAGTGCTGTACGTCATGGATTGCAATAGCAAAATTGAAGAATAACTATCCGCAACTATCCGCAGTGCTTGTAGAGTAGTCGTTCAGGTAGCAGCTAAACGATCGACAACATAACGCGATAAACCAAAGTTGTACGTAGGTAGCTGGACGCATAAATCGCGGCGTGAACGAGGTGTGTGCGACGAGTAAAAATTCGCAACGAGAAAGGTAACACCTTTTAGCGCCCTTCGGCTTTTATTGCTTTATGGAGATCTCTCGAGCACCCTCCCATTTAGCCGCTTCTTTAATTTTGTTTTTTACGTTCTTTGGCCAAATTTTTTGTTTCTTTCTATTGTTCCGCGAACGCAGGAATAGTGGCCGAGTCCTCGAGAAGAATTAACGAGATTTTCTTGCAAAGATTAATTGAGCTCTCGTATCGATAACCCTCACTGTTGACGTCTTATTTGGAGAATCGACAACTTGCCTTATCCTCGTAGACGGAACGTCGCGCGACAAAAACAGACGCGAAACATAGGAACAATCTCGAGTCAATTTGCAAAGTGGCGAGAGCATCCGGTCCACCCCGAAAAAGTACAAGAGTCGTTATCGCAACGCAAAAAAAAGATACGCTACGACGCATATTGTGCTCTCGACCGAGAGTTATATTTTTGAAGTCTGTTAGCATACGAAAAGACGAGCATTATAATGCACCGCGATGATAATGAATGTGTCGCGCGGTATACAAGACGAAAGAGAGAGAGAGAGAGAGAGCAGAGACGTGTGTAAGAGCGATGAGGAATGAGGCTCAACGAGTGTCACGAGCGTTTGTAATGAAGGTGCTTGGGCGTGTGTGCGTACGTACATATATATGTACGTGCGCGATCTGTAATTGGGATGTCTTTACGACTAACTTTACCTTCGGGTAGATCGCTTGATTTTTCTTTTCTTTTTAAAAGGCTGACATTCGTTGTCGTTAAATTAATCAGCAACGATTATAATGCCTTTGACGCGGACTATAATAACTCACGTAAGGCTGTCAAAGACAACAAATGAATTAAATCACGAATGACTATCACGATACAAGCATCAAAGCGCTCACGTATATACGAATATAAAACGGTATAGACACGACAAACTACATTTGAATCCATTAAAATAACTTACGACGCTTATAAAACTATCACCTACGTAGAATCAAATCTTGTATAACACAAAAAAAGGATCGGAGCACGATGCGCGCATCAAAAGCTTTCACAGATATCATTTGAATTTCAATGAATGCACGAACGCCTCTCTTTTCTCACACGTGTGGGTGCAAGTGAGTCTTCCGCTCCCTTCCATTCACTCATCATCTTCTCTCCGGCTTACGCACAAAAGCACATATACCTTTTCAGCGCCAAAAAAAACACACAAAAGTCAAACTTCATAATGCGTGCACGCGTTAATCACAAAGTCAACGCTATTGTCCACTCGTTAGGGCGATCAATCTGATTGTTTTGTTTGCCTTTCCAAGGGTGGATGCGCGACTTTTCGTCGGCTTCTTCTTTTTCTCGGTGACTTCGCGACGCGGCAGTCTTGTAACGCGGTTGTTTGCTCGATTTGTCGTATCCATTGACGAGGAATAAACGACGGTGGCTCGTACACGTGTATACATATTTGACACCTGCTGAATCAAATCCCATTTGCTCTTGATTTGAGTGAAATTCTCTCACGGACGTTTCTATCTTGTTTGGAGAAAAGATACGTTTCTTACCGATCCAGTGCATCCACTTCTGGTGAAAGAGAGTATTTTAACGCAGCCGAGTTGGACGAGGAAGCGTGAGCTATTGTCGGATTTAAATAACCCTTTGAAGAAAAACAACAGTAGTAGTTGTCCAAACAATTACACTAGGCCAGGTCCCTTTCACAAAGTATTCGTTCCCACAACATGCCCGTACTAGGTAAAAAGATACGGAGCTTCGATTCTACGTGGATTATTTACCTAAGTATATCCAAAGTAGACCCATTCTCTCACTTTTTTCTCACATTCATTGGAACATGGATTTCTTTCGAACCACCAAAGTATAGAGAACAAAATAAAAGAAGAAGTAACCGATCCGGAAAGCCGGCGTACGCGGTAATACCACAAGATATAGCGAGTAATTTTTCAAAAAAAGACCAAGAAAGAAGAGGACTTTGTCGCCTCCTCGTTAAATAATCCACACTCCGACGTCGTCGTCAATAGCTGTGACAATAGCTACGAGTATTATCTTCGATCGTCCGCAAGATTCTTTTTTTCTTCCGTGACGCGATACTTACTTCATACTTGTCGCAACCCTCCTCTTTTGATGGAGCTCGTCCGTCTCGTAAACAGATGAAAAGATCAAATCCTTTGGCTCCCGCCAATACTCGTTCGGAATTTTAAGAAGCTATCGTCGGTTATTATACAAAAATCGACATTAATATTACCGATGTGAACCGCGTCAAAGATAAAAAAGAGACTCGACTCTGATTTTCAGGGAGCTACGAATGCGCGTATATCGGACAATTGAATATTTAAACGACGAAAAAAATTTATTTTATCTTTTATATAACGCGTCGTGGACTACTCGTGACTTTGAGCTCAATGGAGGACGTACATAAAGCGGTGTCATATATATATATGTGTGTATATAAATATATCTCTTTACAATATTTTGCTGTCGCGTATAATAATGCGATAATTGTCGGGGAACAAAGTACGCGTTTCTTCTTTGTTACGGCCGATTTTATATAATACGTCCACGAGCTTTTCACGTGTTCGTCAATAATATCAACGGAAACATTAAAGTTGTAGCTTTGAAAAGAAATATCAGCGTATCAAACATGGCCATATTCGAGGACTTGCAGCGCGCGATAAACAAATCTCGAGTAAGAGTAGCGCAACGAGTTGTACCCGCAAAAGCCACCCATAGGAGAGGCTCCTATAGTAGAAGACGATGATCGCCGTCGCGGCAGGCAACGAAGAGTAACCGCGTAATAAGGATAATTGTGGGGTATCTCTTGCATCTGGCTCAACCCGCAGAAATCCTCTGGCACTCGTTATTGTCTCTCTCTCTCTCGCATTCAAATGCACGAAAGAAAGATGCCGTGACGGGCGAATTACTTTAATGGCGTCCTTAGCCGTCTAAAATATAATATAAAACCGACGCTAAGCCTTTTATGATCGCTGTATATATTGTGAATGACAAACGAGAACGATGCTTCATGAATTATTTTTCTTTTTTTACCGTTCGCGTCTCTTCCGTTTGATAAAACGAACGAACATTTTTTCCTGACAGATAAATAGCAGTTTTTACTTGATTTACTAAAGCTTTTTTACGATTTGACGTGAAATGGCGGATCGTTCATTTTTCATTTTCCGTTGACAATTAAAATCACTTGTTACTTATCTGTAAAAATGGCATTTTCATAAAAAAGCAAACGAGAGAAAAAACACACGCGCGCGCTCTTCGTAATAATGGTTTTGCGATGACACGGTGACAAATCTAATGAAGCCTCTAACAAATTGCACGTATCGCAAACCGGAAACGAAAGCTGCAGCACCGCACACTCGGAGATGAATACAAGATGCTCGCTCATTTTGGGAATCAATTATGCAGGCGAGGCGAAAATTGAATTTTCGTTTTCTCTCTCTCTCTCTCTCTCTCTCTCTTTCTCTTTCTCCCTCCCTCTCCCTCGCCGTCTCGTTCTGGCTTGTAGGTTGCCTCGTTGTGCGGTTTAAAGTACACCGAGTGAAAGACCATGAGAATTAAAAGCGGCTATGTTGCCTCGCTGATGAGCCTCATTTGCGTGGGTTATAAGCGCATATATAATGCATGCATTAACGATTTGAAATGTTTTATGCCACAGGCGGAATAAAGCGCTATGCAACGATTGGACTATTCAGTTTTTTTATGGTTGCCATTGTGGGTGTCGTTTTGTCTTTTTTATGATCAATTCAAGTGGACATTCGTATCAAATCAATTTTACTGTTAATCTTAACGAACGTTTACCGTACAATGCACATTCAACGAATTCCAAGAACAAAGCTATGAAAAGTAGATATGTATATCTGAAAGTGCGTACCAAGAAAAAGTATGTCGAGGCGAGGCATCTTAATTTTCGCAACTTTCGCGCGCGCGCTTCATCTCCAAACGAAAAAACGGTAAAACGCCACGGCGTAGCATGCACGTGCCGTATATACAGAGTTTGCAAGCCCTATAGAATATCGCGCTTCATTCGTCAAGCGTCACACGGCTCGTCGACGTTACAAGAAAACCCCGCATTCTTGAAGCATCTACTTTTCTTTATTCTTTTTACGTGTCTTTATGTTTCAGTTGTTGTTTTATCAGCGTCAAGATTAAACGAGGCGGCGAGAGAGAGAGAGAGAGAGAGGGAAGGGCACTGTTTTAAATGTTTGAAAATTGCATGATTACAGAAAAACGGTATACATAAAAGTCAAGAGCTTGTCAAAATAGAAAATATAATTGTAGACGATGTGTGTGCGTTTGCGTGTGTGTGTGTGTGTGGCTTGCTTGAAGTTCACTTCATGCATCATCTGTTTACACGACGTGTTTACAGACGAGTGATGAGCCAAGAACTTTGCAACTATCTTGTAACAACTTAATTGGAGTTGAGAGAGACCAACAAAAACATTTTTTTTTTCATCAACGTGAACTGAAAAATCGATGGAAATACATCGTGTGCTTCTATATTTAATCATCTCCTTGAACGTTTACGAGAACTTTTATTTTAGTGATGAATGGTCGAACCAATTTTAATACATCTTCTTTCGATATTTTGCCAACGCAAAAAAGATAACGTCTTACTTTTTCAATTTAATTAATCGTAAGCCTTTGTGTTTCACACTACTTAAATGCAGAACAGAAAAACAAGACAATGTAACCCAAGCTTGAACGTTATTTGTCGGAGTTAGTTCTAACGTAGGATTATGACAGCTGCCGTGGCTCGAATAGAAGGCGGACAGATTTCGCGTCAACTTGTCGGACTTGTAGTAAAATTTGATATGGGTCTTTGATGAAAATAATTTCAATCCAATGTTCGTCATAGCCGCGAGAACAACTCGAAATTGAGTTACGAAAATAGAAATAATCACTTTTGTAAAAATGACGCCTGCAACGGCATTAGCAACAGCAGTAGTAGCAGCAGTGCGAAAAGACAAATAAAGAAAGGAAGATCTAAAAGAGAGAGAGAGAGAGAGAGAGAGAGAAGGTGGCTTGTGGCGATGCGCAAGCTTCCGCTAATCCGGGAATCGAGGCTTTTAATGCGAGAAGCGCATCACTCGGCGCGTGCAGCCGTCGCAGAAGGAGGGGCGATTTACGATTATAAATATCGAGCGATACCAAGAAACCAAGGAACCTCCCGGTCCATCTTCATTTTTCTTGATTCCTCCCCTCATCGCGACACTACTACATTTTCTATCTCCCCTCTTTCTTTCTCTCCTTCGTCCGACGAGTTATCGTGCGTGAAAATTGATTCCCTTAATTGATTGCTCAACGTGTGTAAGGTTTCCTCGATTGTAAGTTAGCGTTTAGTGCACGCTCCCAAGTAAACTGTACAACTGATTGCCATTTATTGATTATCACGTCGACACTTTCGTGCAATATTCACCGACGCTTTACAATTCGCAAATTTCAATTTTCATTGGAACATCTTATTAAAGCCGACGCCTCCAACCGCGTAAAAAAAAGAGAAAAAACGACATCTCGATAAAAAAACATTGTCGTCGAGCAGATGGAGAAAGATTAAGAGCGTGCGAGAAAGTGCATAGCGAGCGCAAATTAAACAGCGCGTCGATGCGCAAGAGGGTGCATACGCGGGCGGCAAAAACGATGCAGGCGGCCGGCGAAAATAATTCGACGGATGCGCAAGCGAGATTTCCCCGAAGCTCACCCTTATTTATCACGCAATTTCTTCTTATCCTTCTTTTTTTCCTTTTCCTCGTCCGGAATTGCCTGTTTTATTAAGCTAATTTCGGACATTTTTTTGTTGTTGTTGCTGCTGTCTCGGCGGATGCTAATTTTAATGGGGAGAAGACTCTTATACTGTGGTTTTGATTAACGTCTACAGCTATTAAAATCTTACTTGCTCCGTGTCTCGGGATATTATTATTTACTCGCGACTTGTACGCGACTTACGTCTTGTGTATGCCATCGCGCATCCCACGGTCGTTTCGGTCTTTGTTAATAATTCATTTATTTGGATGGGAAAGTTTATCGATCGATACTGGCTGGCATCGCGCGTTTCATCATCTTCGCACCGAATAATTTTAGATCCTACAAAGTGAATCAAACGTCAACGTATCAAAGCTTGCATGTGGTCCAGATGCTGTGGCTCTAGTCACTGTGGCATTGTATTACCCTAGCGCTATATTTAGACGCTTATAGGGGACTGACGACGACTGGGCACACGTCGGCGCAACTCCTTGGGTCGTTTGTAGAAAAAATACTTTCTTCTGCTTCTTGTTTTTTTTGCGTGTTAGATTCCATCTCGCTTTTATGCGTTTTTTACGAGTGATATCTACAGAGTTGAGTCGTGTTTCAAGACTAAAAATACAACTTTTATCGAGAAAATTTTATCGTTTCTCAAATTGAATTTCCTTACGCTCCGTTTGAACGTCGGTCTGCATTTTGAGATCTACATTTGTTTGATTTTCCCACGAGAGCGTAGAATAGAAAAGACGACAGGGCAATTACGTTTTTTGTAATGACAAAAAAGTACGGAATACCTATGGAATATCTGTATTGAATTCAATTTTTATTTGTATTCGCAATCGCTCGTGAAACGCGTGTAAAAAGTCACGATCACTGAATCGCCCCCCCCCCCCACCCCTCCTCCGACCCCCTTTCAGGAAGAAAAACAATCGTCCACTACAAAAGTTAAATTTCCATCGCACTTCCGCGCGATTGTCTGAAAGCTCGACAACGACAAAAAACTCTCTCGAATTGACGAGCAAAAAATTAAGAGGCTTCTCACCGAAAATCAACACGCGAGAGTCACTTCCGCAGCCGATAAATTCCCCATTGACGCGTGTCCGGCAATAATAGAACGTTTAATTTTAAACTACATGCGCAAGTCTCATCAGAAGAAGAAGAAGAAGAAGAAGAAGAAGAAGAAAAAGAAGAAAAAGGTGAAGAATTCTTATCTCGCGCGCGAAACTCTATATCTTCTTTTTTGGGTGTACGGTAGCTGTCAGCGATTCTCAGCGGCGATAGTAAGGAGAAACGTACGACGAGTGTCGTTCGAGCGCTAACGAAAACAAGCCACGCTTTTTCCAGTCCCCCGACGCCTCAAGATTACCATCGTGGTGGCGCGTGTTCGACAAGGGTGGACAGCGAAATAACATTGGGTGGGTTCTTGTCAAGCCAGCTACTGTTTGTACACGGAAAGTTGAGATTTGGTGAAAGTTTTGTATATCGTTTGAAAATTCATGGCTGTATTCGAAAAATTACCGCATTCGTATTCGACATCCAATAGGATGCAACGAGATGCTAATCGCAACGAGAAAATGCGAAAAAGCAAGTGGCACGCTAAAGCACAAGTGTAACGAGCGGCGCGGTAAAGTCGAAATAAAGACGCGTCAAGTGTGCGAGGGGGCTCGCACACACGCGAGTCCCATTAACGCCTTACGGACTACATCTCAGAGCGATGCCATTGTCGGTCGAGTAATTGACTCGGCATCGAAACCTTCCTCTTTTTCGTACCAATATGCCGCGTCTCTCTTAGGCTACTCGTCTTTTGAGCTTGTACAAATAGATTTGCTGGCGACAGATCGAAACGCTAGGATTGGAGTTACTCTTTAACGATTTTCAAAGATACTAAAAGATGCCGAATCGTTGCGATGGCAAAAATGGATTTGTTGTCCTACGCGTATAGCAGGGGGTTTCTACTAATTAAAGTAACGTAATAACGAAATGTCGCTAACGAAGATAATTGGTTTACTCATTACTTTACAAGTAATTTAATTGAAAAGAGAAGCTCGTCTCGAAAGAGCTTTAACTTAATTAAGCGTGACTTTATATGCAATAGCAAGCAAGCTTATATCGATTAATATTAGTCGCAACTACGATTTTATTTTTATTTCATGTCAATGTCGGACAAAAACAAGAAATCCACGTCAAACATCAAAAATACTGGCAACTACGCACTCCGACGAAATTACAGGAACCATCAATCTACTTAGTATTTTTAGATTGACCGAATAATACGATAATAAAAATCTACAGTCTGCCGATATTTTTAACCGGCGTAATTGACAGCAAGGCTAATCACTCATTCGCCGCGAGGCAAAGAGGAAAAAAAGGCGTCTGTGCGTCGACGAATAAGAGAGAAAAAAAGGAAAGCTTTCCGCTAATGAAATCATTTGATTGATGGGGCGTAAATACAATTGTATTTTCGTGCTACCGGAATATGAAACTTTCGTTTAAAGAAATGTCGCCGAGAAAAAATAAGCAACGCTAGAGAGGAAACAAAAAAATGGTTATACTTTCTCGATAAACGAGAGTCAACGCACATCTCAGTCAAGGATCATTAAAACGAGACGACGCGCTTGCGATATAAATTTAGAAACTTTCGAAGGATACCGAAAGAAAGTTGTCCTCTCTTTTGATATATTCCCGAAAAACGAAAGACGAAGGGAGGCGATTCTCGGATTTCGGGGGATTTGGATACGAACGCCTATTTGTAGCTTCCGGGGTTGCAGACCAAAGTCCTTTGCTCTTCCCTTGCTGGCGCGGGCTCTGTTTTTCTAGGCCGTTCCTGCACTATTTGATGTCTTTTCTTTTTCCAGTTCTTCCGTTATTTCTGCTCGTCTTGTACTTCCCAACAAGAAGGGTTCGATCGCGGGCTTGCTACAATAACTTGATACAGCGTTTAACAAAGCGACGTAACGAGCAGATTTTCGCGCAGACCTACTTCTTAGCCGTTTACTCGGGTGACGGTTTCCCTCTCCGGAAGCACAACACGCGGTTTGTCGAGCGATATTTCTTCTGCCAATGTTTATTACGGAGCGATTAAAAAACGCGTCGATTGCTCAATCGTACGCGCTGTGAGAACAAGAAATACAACGGTAACATTCCGTAGTCCTGGCAAATGAAAGATAATTTACATTGAACATTAGTAAAACATATTCACATGCAAATGTTTCAAGCATTTTATCTTTCCATTCATTCCCTACAATCAACCGCAAGTCTCTCAGTCTCTCTCTCTCTCTCTCTCTCTCTCTCGAAGATATAACTTAGCGCAAGGTATATAGCTGTAAAATTTCTCAGAAGCCGCGAGGCGCGCAACTGCGCACACAGGCATACGCACAAACAATACAAAACAAAATAAATACAAAGAAAAAAAGAAATGGGACGTGATAAATAGTCAAAAGCATAAGATTTCTTCTCGGCGCATGCAGCAGCATGTATTTGAACTTTGTTATCCGTTTGGCGCAAATGAGTAAATTATAAGCCATGGGCTTAGTGTGATTAACGTCGACAAGGGCGGTCTTTAAAACTAATGCAATAACAATGCTCGCCGAACTCTCTTTCTCGTCGGTTTTGTCGAAAGTCGTTTAACTGAAAACCTGTTCCCTCCTCGCGCAAGATTGACAGTTTACGACTGGCACGATTTTTATATCTTCATGCCCCGTAAAGTGCTCTCCTCAACGCAAAAAATTCATTATCGTAAAGTGCGAGAGCGAGAGAGCGAGAGAGAGAGAGAGAGAGAGAGAGAGAGAGGGCTCGTCTCTCTATCACCTATAAATTACTTTCGCAAATCGAAACCTTTGATACTTTTCAAATTGTACGTCTGTGCGCGTTCGAACGGATATGCAATAATTTATTCGACGAGCCTGCTCTTCTCTCTCTTTCTCCATCTCTCCCTCTCTGCTCTCCACTCGAACGTTCGCTTTTGCCCTGCAGGTAATTTTACTTGACAGTATTGCCTGTAAAATACTTTATACTTTTGCGTCGCTCTCTTCTCCTCTCAATTTGTTGTGCCGTGTGTCGCTACGAAACTGAACAAACCCAAAGTGCAAAGTCATACATTTGTCAGTGATCTTGTCGTCTTACTTTATAAAAATAATTGTGTGTTTCTTATGCCTGTTTCTTATGCTTACACTCCCACAATTTACGCACGCAAATTTACGTCAAATACCAGTGAGAAAGGGAAAATAACAATCTAAGCACGGTTTTCATAACGAGCACGCAGCCGTAATAATTACAAACTCTCGCGCGCACTAAAAACCTCGCCCCACGCAATGAAAAGAACACACGAAACAAGAGAGGAGCGCAAGTTATACAGCTCTCATAAAAGAGAGGGGGGGGGTCAGGAGGGAGAGGAAAGATAGAGCGAGATAGGAGCGAGGGAAGCAGCTCGTTCGCTGTATACTTACTCGGACGTAAAAAAAAAGGGCCAAGATGGCGTCGGCCACTCGATAGGGGTTCACTGAGTACAACATTGCACGCGTGATCGTAAAGCGTTAAGTACGAGTTTGCGCGTATATGCGTGCGCACACGGAAGCGGATGCGTATTGACGAAGTATACATTGGTCTAATCTGCATTTGCAAATTGAGCGATTGCTATGCACACTATACGTGCACTCGAGGTGAAGAGGCGAAGAGATGAAAATATCGCAGGTGAAAGTTCTTCGTTTTCGGTTATCCTCGTTTCAATCGCGTATAGCTGTTTCGGAAAATTACTTTCTTTGTTATTCAATTGCGCGCGCGGCTTATCCGTGCGTAACGATTGTAAAAGATTATTAACGAAATTGCTTGGAAAAGTTTCTTATATTGCTGAAAGCGTCGTTATGTATGAATCCAAGAACCGTTCGCTTCAAACGTCAACTTGTCTGCGCAATGGTTTAATCGTGCTGGAAATTGTAAGCTTCGGATCAACCGTGAGACGCGAAAATAAAGCACAAATAAAAAATGAGTTGGAGATCAGTCGGCTGACAAACGAGTCTCGTTATTTACCGTGCGAGCGGATAAAACTTTGATCGCGCATCGCTCGTGGATTGATTATACGGAGTACGGACCGTTATTACTCTAACGACCCCAACTATAATCACGCGTCTTTCGATAGATCTCTATTTTGTCTTCCTGCCACGGCTAGACTCGCTCCTTGCGATGATTCTGGCTTTTTTTTAAATTTGCTTCGTAAAAAGAAACCTTTTGTCGAACGACGAGAGCAAAACGCAACCCAAGTGCTTATTCGACGTGGAAAACATTCAAGACTCGCACTCGCAGCGTGAAAATTACCTATAACGACAACAAAAAAACATACGTTTCTTCGTATCAGGTGTACACGTATATACCTTCCATAATTCATGAAACAGGTGTGACAGTTCCGTACACGCATATAAATCTCGAACCACCTACCCAGACAATGCACGTGTGTATATCGTACATACGTATAATAGGTTTCATCATCTGTATCGTCGTGGTGAAAGCTGGAAAAAAAATACGAGGTCAACGTTATGCTTGTGTCCGTATAGCAAATATGCATTCTTTCACCTGGCGTCACTAATCAAGACAAATTGAAAGATCGTCTCGGTGGCGACGACTACGACGACGACGACGACGACGATTTCGAGAGATTGTACAGCGCTTGAATTCGTAATGGAGTCGTATAATATACAAAAAGCAAGGAATTAGCTACGCACTGACGGCTCCCGCACGAAATATTGTACATGCGTTTAATAGGCCGAGACTGGACGCACGTACGCTTTTGAAAAGCCAACTTGTCACGTATACGTACTGCTCTCTTTCTCTATAACGCGCGTGCATGCGCGTGAATACGGGTCAAGAGTTGAAAGAAACTGCGAGGCACTTGCAATGGATACGAGTGCTTTCCGACGACAAGATGCATTTCAATTGGTTTTTACGCCCAAGTACAGAACTACGTACACGGTGTTTTACGCTGTTGAGTCGCGAGTTTAGCCTACTCGTTATACAAACGTTACGCGTGCATTTTTTATTTGTGATTGGCAGTAACGAAATCCATCTCAATTTCAATTGCTGTAGCGATTGTGCAAAAAACAGCGCGTTTCGCGTGAAAACCAAACGACATTCCGAATCTAAACTAGAGCGTAGGATTGTATCACGCGATACCCCAATAAAAGAGAGCGTGCTACTGCATCGAGGTGTACGTATGTATATATACCTGCGTGTTGCAACGATCGATATTGAGAAATGTACATTTGAAGGGGGGGGGGGTTTGCTCGAAGAGAGAGAGAGAGAGAGAGAGAGAGAGGAGAAGACGGAATGATCGTCGCGGCTGAAAATTAATTTACCGATCGATCTACGCGCGTATACGGTAGTGTGGAATTTCGAGAAAGAGGCGAAAATCAATTGCTTACGTGGAAAAATCGTCGTTTTATCCATGACCATCAAGTTTGTTTCTTTTTACGCACGATTCACGTCCCTTCCTACAAAGTATACACGGATCGCCTCGTTATTATTTATACGACGTTGCGAAAAAAGAACACGGATAATTTGTAGCGTGCCTTCAATTTCGAAATATCAGTTATAAACAGCGAAATACGTGGTTTTTATGATACGACCGTTGTAAGACTACGCGATAGCGCGTTAAAATCGCGTAAACGAAATTATGCGTCATTTTTTTAATGCGAAATCAAATTTTAAAGTCGTAAACTCTCTCTCTCTCTCTCTCTCGCTCTCTCACGCGCGCGTGCTCGAACGGGCATTCTTGTTCTCCATAATTTTTCGACTCTAAAGTCGTTTGAAAATGCAAGATTAATCGATTGGATTCATTTTTAACGAGTACACTCCAACGTACGTATACGCGTACATACACAAGGTATTCTCCCCGCACGATCGATCTACCCGTCGAACATTTCTCTTCGTTTGTCTATACACTCGGATCGAATGGAGCATCAAGGTTTAATAGACTCGTTTGGGCGAATTGGCGGTAGTATTTCAGAACCGTATCGAATTCACTCGATTAACCACCTAATCGACTCGCTCAATTCAGCTGAATTTTCGCGTTTTGGGGGGTTTGCCCACGCTCGTGCCTTTTGATCTATGTACCGTGCAAGAAACATACCGTACACTCGGCGTTATCTTCGTACGAACTATTACTTTTTTTATTATTTTTGGTACGCGTTATCAAACGTATTTTCCAAGAAAATTCGTCGATAGCGTATACAATAAATGTTCGTTTAGAGGCCGCATATCCGTACGAGTAAATAGCTGTTTTATTGAAATTGATGTGCGTTTCAAGTTCACTTTTAATAATTTTATTGTTAAGCAACGCTATTATAAATTTACATTATCGATGTGGCAATTCGATGCAATTAGAAAAAATTATTCAGTTCCTTGTGCCGACAAGGTTAAGCTTGAAAATTAAAGTGTTCTAAAGGCAGATAAAATACAAAGTAACCCGCATAGCACGGGATGTTAAAATAACAGACGACACTTTGTTTCCTTGTTGTACGTTATTTTTTCCAGATCGTATGCGCGGACGTGAAATTAAGCAACGGCAACAACAAAACTGTTCTTCTTCGGACTTTTCCGGCTATTCGCGAAAACGCAACGCCTGCACTTTGTAAAGCGGCGTTATTAATCATTTTACGAGGCGAAAGGAGAAACCGCGACGAAATGCACTTGCACGCAAGAGAAAAATAAAACGCTCGAGCAATGAAAATCGAGACTGCGTCAAATAAATTGACCCTAAAAGTGTGTTTGACGTGTCGCGAAGGATGTAAAGAAGTAAAGAAAGAGAATGACAAAGAAAAACAAGAGACGGGTAAAAGCGAAGAACAATAGACGCGTTGTGTATGTAATACGCACGAATGTATACAGAATTTTCGTCGAAGCACAACGATAATGAAATTATCGGCATTAGCCGCGCGAATTTCACGCGGCGTATGAAAAAGATGAGTTTTCAATTATGATCGAGTTGTACGCATGCTATAGCTAATTCAATTATTGACGCGGTACAAGCACTTACTTGCAATTAGACTTGCGTGCATAATTCCGATAATTATAGTATTTTTGTACGAATGTATAAAGTGCATTTGTCGTGTACACATTACCGGCGCAATAACGAAAAAAGCACAAGCAACAAACAAACACAATTACCGAAACTTTAAAGTTGTATACAGCCAAGTCAGCTGAATCGTCGAAGCGTTGCGCTGGTTCGTGTGCATTCTGCAAAGGGCCCCCCACGTGAAATTTATAGGTTCCCGTAGCAAATCGAGCAAAAGCTTCAATACGAAACCACATCAACAAAAGTTTTTGCATTGCACGCAGCCGACAAAACAATGTCGTCCAAAAGGGATTCCGTGTGCGCGCTATTTATGCACGCGCTATTTATCCTTCTGCATTAATAATAGCACAAGCACAAACATCTTATTTATATTATCTTGCAATTCTAAAGAAAAACCTCGCGTATAACACGTATTCGTGCGTACTTTTGCGACTTGATAAAAGTTAAATGGATGCGTGTAAATAAAGATTAATGATTATGCGTTTTGAATACGTTTTTTATTCAAATTGCGTTTGCATGCGGGTAAAGATAATTGCGTTACATTTGCTTTGCAACCGCTTATAAACTTTATTGTTATCGTTTGAATTTCATTACGGCGACGTTTTCTTGTTCTTTTATCTAACCCGTTATCATTTTTTGTTTCAGGTATGTATCGCACGATTGCTATTTTTTTCTAATTCACCACGTTAGCTGTAACGCCGGTAAGTTTTTCTATTCCTCGACCGATAGCTTGCGTAAATTGTATCATTTGGCGCTCGCGTTGTAATTTGGTAAGATCAACAAGATAAACAACGCATCTCGAGCGCAAACGGAGGTGCGAAATCGGTTGATGATTTGCAACAAGAGGAAGGTTGAAGGCTGTAAGTGAGATATGATTGATGATGATCCTGGAACGTTTATTAAACCCGCGGTGAGCTCCGATCGTTTTATTTTTATTCATCGTGCGCCAAATTGCCCAACACCTGTATGCTCAACTAAATGCCTGTCTCAAATAAAATCCTTCAAAAATCTGTCGTCATTTTCACCTAAGAAACTTTCCGACGAGCTAAAATACGTTTCTCGAACAAGAAAATGAAGAAGAAAACACCGATGTCGAAAGCGTGCTTGATCGTTCGATATTTCAACATCAGAGAGCCTATGGCGAATAAGAGAACATTGATTATCCCGCAGAAGCATTCAATCTTCGCGTTCGCGCAATATTTTCTACGGGGAGAAGGAGCGAGAGAGAGAGAGAGACCTTTTTGACGAATCGCAATCGAGATAAATCAAAATCGGTATTAAAATAACGAGACGAGAGAGAGAGAGAGAGAGAGAGAGAGAGCGAGAGAGAGAGCGGGAGGGGGGGGGACGAATATATTGCTGATTGAGCCTCGGCAACAATGTGGCGTCTCGATGATAAACTCTCAATGAGAGGATTGAAAAGGATGATTTACATCCAATGTCTATCGTACTTATAATGCTTATCGATTAATTCTACGAAAGATCGATCGTGGAAAGTTTTGCAGTTGGCATTATTTTTTCGCAAAAACGCACGATTTGATAGTAACAACGCTGAAAGGTAATACGAGGAATTGTAACTTTGAGCAAGTGATTAATGATCCGATGAGATGAAAAACAGCATTTGCCATACTCTCGCGATTGGAGAAATTCAATTAGTAAAAAATGCACACGGTCCGTTAACGTACCACTTCATAATTCATATTGATCGATACGAATCTATATCTCTCGCGCGAAAGAGAAGATGAAAGAAAGAAAGAGAGAAGGAAATAAAAAGGCAAGCAAGCGAACGCATCGAGTGACGCAACACGTGTACGACTGCAACTGCGAAGAGTTCGAGAGCACCTGGAAGCTATTACCCGGCTGGTTAGCAGTTTCACGACGACAGCGTCGCACGTGCGCCCAAGAGAACGAGAGAGGGGAACAGTTCCGACCTCTCTTTTTCGCCATGGCTCGTAACGAATTTTCTCGGAAACTTTGCGAGCTCCTTCATTCTCGTCTTTTTACAAGCTTGGGATACTTGTTTTCAGTGCCAAAAGCTCTTAATCCTTCTGCCTGTTTGTTAGCTGGTTTAGAGGTCTCTTACCAATGGCTGTGGAGTGCGCGCGCGCGAGTCGGAGCCATGTTTATGATATTACATTTACTCGGCTCAACTGACAATGCTACTGATTATTCCACGGGCGATTTCGTTTTAGCGTAATGTTTATTTCGTGTCACTGCATAATCGTCAATTTTTCGATTGTTTCTTAAACAACTGCCATGTTCGTTTGCCGAAAGAGCAATGTATTTGTCCGTGTGTGTGAGTGTACAATTGTAATATAGAAATGTTAACCGTTCAGTTCTATGAAAAAGCGTCGTTCGAAATTACATACTCTCGTTGGACTGGTGAATTCGAGCAAAGAACTCCCACGAGCGAGAAAATATATAGAAAGGAAAGAAAGCGGAAAGAGAGAAAGTAGTAAGAGCCGACAATCGGGTTAACATTGTTTGAAAGCCGCGACTTTGATGTCGAATGGTAGTGAGTGAAGGGAGGAGAGTAACTCTTACATCAAAATTTTACGGCTCGCCCTCGGTTACTCGGAAAGCTCTCGCGCGCCGTAAACGCTGGGTTATTAAGAGCAAAAGTAGCCCCTTTTGGATACTGATCGTTTCCTTTACAGCCAAACTGCGCTCCGTTAGATTGAATTAAAACGAAGAAAAAATAAAAGACAACAATTCCGATCGTAAAAATTACACGTTTAGTTTCTTACAAGAATGATTGGCAGAATAATGGGCGTGCTTTGGGAATCAAAACGATATCCAAGGCAATCAAGAGGAGACGAATAATGCAGCAGCATACATCATGCTAAACGCCTTGAAATAACGAAGAAAACAAAAAACAGAAAAGAAACAATTTATGAAGCAATCATCCGGATCTTCGTGCTTGGAATCAATCAAGTGGTCCGAAAAAAACCTCTTAACAAAGTCATTAGCGCTGTATACGCGAATCGATCTTAACGAGCGCGCGCATAATGCACACCGACTGCCCTCCCGGGCTCCCCCCACCCCACCCACCCCTCCCCCAATCAATTAATCAGTGAATCACGAGGGAGCATGCGCCCATGTACGAGGTGTAAACGGTTTGAACTTTTCGTCAATTTTTGTTCGCTGATCGTTTGGATTCAGCAGTCGTGGCATTGTCGTTAATAAAGCTGATATTGGTTTCTCAACCGAAAGAGGTTTGTCTTCTTCAACAAAGATGTCAACGGGGTTCAAGTTCTGCCTACCGAGAAGAACAGTTGGCGAGATATGCAAACGTGTGAAATAGACCGGAGCAGGCCGTGATACCAAGTCGGCTTAATCGCCCTAAAAGACAAAGACTTATACCTGTGGCGATTGGCCGGTCGTATTTTTCCTTCCACAGGCTCAGGTAGTTAGTGGATCTTCCAACCCTATGAGGGCATTATACATACAGAGAGTAATACTATAAATAGGTAGTAGGCTCAAAGTTGCTACCTGACTAGTCATCGTGATGATATTTAACATGACCATACTTAATTTTGTAATCATTGTTACCATGTCAAGATGTTGGAAAGGATTTGTTTTTCATGTCGGTAAACAAAAAATCACTCTTGAAAGGCCATTGTAAATCAAGGTTTGACGTATATCCGATGCCGTCGACATAATTCGACAGTCACGCGTGCGTTTTTCTAATTCTACCATCGAAATTTTTATCGAAACCAAGAGCCTAATGGGAAATAAATTATATCATATTTCAAATCTGACAATAACGCTTAAATAATTACACAGTTCTCTCTCTCTCTCCCTCTCTGGTGCGCTTATACGTAAGATAATTAATATTGCACGAAACGCGTTCGATATCCATATGCACGGCACATCACGCGAGTTTCCCACCAAAGGTGAGAAAGTTTAATTGCTGCCAGCATTACAAAGTAATTAACGACGAAATGCAGGGGAAAAAAAGTGCTAAAGTTGCGCTGGTACATATTATATATATATAGCTATAATCCTCGCGTAGAGAGTAAGGAACTTTTTAGCGAGGCAAACAACAGTTTGGACTCCTCCTCTTGGGATCCTTGGCGCACGCGCATGGTAAGTGGAGGGGGAGGGGAGAGAGAGATCGTTTACACCCGCAGAACCGCGGCGAGAGAGAGAGAGAGAGAGAGAGAGCGCGCGCGCTTAATGTCTTGTGCCAGGCAAGATCTATGGACTGGCCGTAGTTTATATGCTAATCCGTAAAGAGTGTTAAATACTCGATCATTTATCACTCCTGTCGCACCTACCTCCATTTCCTTCCTTCCTTCCTTCCTTCCTTTCTCCCTCCTCCCTTTCTTTCTCATCTTGTTTTGTTTCGTTTTTGTATTTGAAGGGTCTTGTTGTGGCCTGTACTACACCCGAGAGTAGTGTTTTAGAACCTCGTACGACGGGCGTGTGTCGCGTGCTGTTACCTGTCCTCTGTCCCTCTGCTTCTCTCTGCCTCACTCAAGGAAGATAAGTGAAAGAGCCAACGATTTACGAGGATTCTTCCACGAGCTTTCACCTCGCGATGTTGATTTTACTCATCTTATCCGCGCGTGCGTGCGCGAGGTTATATTGATTCTTGCTATAGTTTTGTTTATTTTGCCATACAAATTTGTACAAGTATATTTCTCTCGTTATCGATTCGCAAAATGTTCAATTGGCATGCAAAGGAATTTCGCGTATATAATACATCTCCGGCGCAACTACCGTCACTTTGCGATGAAATCCCCCCGTCACTTTGACGATAACTCACGTGAGAGGCCACGCCTGACGCACGCGCGCGAACACGTTGATTTATTATCCAACTTTTACGATTATTCGCGAAATAGTATTTGAACCGCCGCGTAGCTCTGTTGAAAGTTGCCACAGGTATACGCGCGGGCAACGATGCCAAATGCATATACGTGTACGTACATTCGACGTTATTTTAAAATTTATTTAGCCAAGAATAATTGAAAACGCCGACATTGTTACGTCGCACGGCAAGCGAGGCATTAAGAAGCTAAAATATAATTAATAAGTTTTTGAGCGCACGCGAGAAAAGTCAATTCGTCAGACGAGAAAATCTCTTTTCAACTGCCACTGATTGCGCTGCTGCGGCTAATAAGTTTCTGCGCGTGTACAAATGATTTACCGTACAGTTGCATTATATTATTGACATTCGATTGCAGCAAGAAATATTTTCATAGCGAGCCTTCCTTCTTATTATCGTTATCTCTTTTTTCATTCGCTTCCGAATAAATCACACACTTGGCCGTTAAAAATGCGTTGGCTCAACGCATAATTCATTCGATTTCTCTTTTCCGAAAATCAGACGTGTCAGGGGTTATGCGTCTATTCAAGGACTCTTAATCCATCACAGAAGAGAAAACGCGAAGAAAAAACAGTTTCCACATTTTTTTGTTCGCATTTCCCATGGGGAGAAGATCTGTCACCGCGGGGGTGAGTAGGAAGAGTCAATAACGTAATCGAGGATTTATTGCGCTCGCATGACGGGGGTCAGCAGCACTGCGCTACAGGCAAAAATTCCTTCCGTAGTGACAACGATATTTTCCAAGAATTTCGGATGTAGCGGTCCTGCGTTATCTATTAATTGGTCTGTAATCAATGCGTTCGTCTGCTTTTTCCGCGCTGTGCGCGCGCCCGCGCGACCGATCTGTGCGAACCTTCCACTCGTTTTTCTCGCATTTGGAACTTCCTTCTCTATACTTTTACCCCTAGAGTTTTGACGCAGCCAGCATCGTTTCGCCAGTTTCTACCTATACATCGAAAGATAATACGCGTCAAGCCTCGCTATTCAAGTCTCGCTGTTCTGCTAGTTCTGGATCCTGTTAAGTAGCTCGCAGCCCCCTATAGATCCGTCGAATCGACCAAGCCACTTTTTTAAACGTACATGCACTCTCAATATCTCATTACGGAAATGACAACGCGAAAATTGCTCGCGCGAACACAATCCGAAACAGCGTTTTTGTCAACATGTCAAATGGCTCTCTTTTCAGTCCATTGATCGGTTCGCCAGCGATAAGGAAATGGGCTCTCTGGACATTAAAACCGAGCGTGTCTCGACGACGTGGCAACGTAGCACGTCGATTCCGCAGTGGCTAGCTTCGCCTCCAAGCGAAAACGGCAAAAATGTAGGAAACGGTAGCGGTTAGAAAAGTGCCATTACCTATAAATTGACACACAGCTCGTACCGCGGTGGCTAGGCCTCGTAAAAAATTCCGTGGAAATAAATTAAAAGTTATTTGAGTGAACCCGATGAGTCTGAGTGACAAAGTGGCAATAAAACGCCAGTCATCACCGAAAATGAGCGCAAAAAAGGCAGGCGCGCGTGCTACGCGAATGCACACTCGCATTACGCGTAACTATTGCGCATTTTCGAATTGACTATTTTTGCGAATTCCGTGTTGGCGCATCGGCGGCGTCCTATCTTTTCAATTCTGCCGAATATCGTGTTTTATTGATTGTTATCGGTAAACCGTCGAACAATTACGATCCGAGTCGAGGGACGATAGCGCGTACCTCGGCCCAAATTTAATTTGAAATTGACTTTTCATCGGCGGCGTGCGCGATAGCCATTAACATTCATAAGTTACGAGCAGCGATGCACAAGCGAATCGAATAAAAGAAACAAGAGATCGAGGTGGAGTGGGAGAAGAGAATGCTGCACGACGATATTGCATTCCTACGTACGAAGGGGTGGTTCGTTTTCGCCTTGGGCGAAATTTTAAATTGACGCCTTAAGTAGGTACTGCGTTGTTGTTCTCTTTTTCGTTGTAACCTGTTGCATTGACACGATTACCTACAGCAGCAGGATGAACTGCTCGCACACAATGAGCTGGGTCGGTAATTTGTTCTCCATCCTCGCCTCAACAATATCTTCGAAGGTATCGGTATTATAAAGTAGACCATTTTTGTGGAGAAGCATTGTGGAAAAACTACGACAATGTCAAGAAATATTTAATACGGGACAAGCTCCTTTCTCCAGTCTCTCGGTGTTTAACCTTGAATTTGATTAATCGTTACCTGACCTTACTATAACCATATTCGTAGCCATTTTCTTGACCCGCTATAGTGCGCTCGAAAGAGAAAGAGCGAGCGGCTCTTTTTCGTTTCCTATATTAAGCAGCTCCAAAAGAAACGGCCAGATCTTTGTTTTTGACAAGCGGATTTTGTAGCATTCGTTACAACAATTACCGTGTGCATTCGTAATGCTGCGACGCGATGACTGCTTAATAGAAATCATCGTTTTTTCCTAATTTGTACCTTAGTTCGCGTAATAACTATATTTACATTACGACTTTTCCCAGAAGTCCCATAATTAGTGCGTTGATGCTCGGTGAAATGTCAAGTGCTAAACCGTAAAAATCGACTATGCTACTCGCTCGTTCCTTCGATTCAATGCAAATTATTAATGTATTCAAGCTATTCGGTACACTCATTTTAAGTAATTTTTTTCCTTAAAACGTTATTAATAGTCATTCGAATAGTCTACTGATTTATATCGTTTAGGCTAATTATATCCTTCGTCACTTTAGACTAGCCTTTAATCCCGAACACTACAATATAATACGGAAGTCCCGCGCGGCTCTTTAAGAGAAAGTGACGTCTTCGGAAAATTTGGAAACATAATTAAACGATTCAGTGACGTAGTAGGGCGAATCTTTGTATACCACAATGATAAGGGGTACGCGCCACGCGTCAATCGAAGCAATTCTTCACAAGGGTCCAACTAGAACCACAGCATGACGTTAACGACGCCTCAAACAAATTAAAAACAATGATTTTTAGATAAAACATTGCTATAGACGATTTGGAGAAGATAAATAAATCTATTACTGCCAGTGTTTTAATGATATTTTTCGAATCGACGCTCTGACCATAAAGCCACGTTCTTTCCTAAATTTCTCACTTACCAATGAATTGTTTTTATTAAATTCCTTGATTCGATTAATAGGATCGAGTACTGTGATTTGGATTTAGTGGATAATTGCATATCCTCTAAACAATAAATTACGGAGATCTCGAACGAGGCTGAGCCTTTTGCTTACTTAGCAACGTACATTATGTTACTTTCCCTTGTAATAGTTTAAATCTAAGGATAATTGCCTTGAAAACTCTTGCTCTCGAATCATTTTTGGCGATCTAGTCATCCTGGGCTCCTTTTTATCTTCTATCTAATGCGAACGCGTCTTCGTTTGCATTTACCGCACGCGCCAGAAATGAGTTGAAGCTATTCGAATAATGGTAATGATTCACAATTAGCGTAATAACCGTGTGTTTAAGAAATTTCTTTTGTAGTTCGAAGTGTCTTGAACAGATGCGCTACTAAACTAGGGAGATCAAACCAAGAGCAGGCGAAAATGGACACTCGCGAGACGAAACTGAGCGGTAACCTCGCTCTACGCGTTTGCCAAGTTATTTCACGTCGTTAATACGGCGGTGCCAAGAACGTTTACTTGGTGAAAAACCAAGTAAATGTTGCTATAGCGGCGCTCCTCGTCCGATTTGCTTTACCGACTGCGCAAGTTTCCAGTCGGTAAAACGGTGGGTTGCGTTTCGACATCGTGTAGGGAAATTCGAGAAGAGGCGAATGATCCGACCTCGCGAAAATATTTTAAATAAAAAATATCACCAGTAGCCTGGTTTGCCCGGATATCCCCGTCGTTATTTTTTACTTTTTCCACAGCCAAACTTTAAAATCGCATCTTGGTCGCTCGAGACGATACTTACGTTCGAACAATGTTTACACTGCAATAAAGAAAAACATTCAAACGTTGAGTGTTTAGCGCAAATCCAGATGGTCTCGTTAATCGTCATAAAATTCGAGAGAGATTCGTAACCGTTCGGACAATCTTTTCGTAAAAATAAATAGCTGTGGTCACGTAGCACAAACATTTGCTTATTTTTAAACAAATCCGAGACTAATACGCGAAATCGTGAATGCCCGTTCGCCCTCTGTTCCTTTAATCTTACCTAAGTTACTATGGTGACACTAAAATCCCTTGGAAAAACTGCATTTGCTATAGTAAATAGTGGTGGGGAGGGCTGGAGTTTAGAAAAGATAGATCGAGAGTTGGTAAGCTTGGTGGGGAAGGGAGGAACCTATAGTATTGTATGGGTACCCTGCGTGATGCCCAAAGCGAGTGAGAGGCTAGGCATGAATACGTCCTGGGTATAAAACTTGAATGCCTTGTCCTCAGTTACTCATTTGACGTCGAGCGTTATTGACGCTTAAAAGGTTACGTATTGGTTCTTCGTCCTTCGTCTGTGATATCGAGAGATTCTCTCAGTGTGCATCAACCTGTGATAATATTGTTTATTTAATTGTTGATCATTGAGAAAAAGACCACCAACGCCAACAAAATGTACGAGGGGGCAGAAAATCAAGAGCAAGAAGATAAGTCGAATGTTTACGAGATGGTAATCGAACCAACTTTACCCGACAGGGCGTATTCCGAAGAAAGTTGGGAAGATGAGGGTATCAACATGAAGAACGATACTGCTAACGGTAGCACTAGCAGTACTAGTGGTAGTGTCAGCAACAACAAAACTTTAATGAATAATAGTGGCAACGATGTATGTAAGGTTAGTATGCTTTGAAGATATCTGTCACGATTTTACTGCCGGAGTTTGTCAACTGTAATCATGTACAGTTTAATATACGTTAGTCTGACGACTTGCGGAAAATGTGTGATAGGACCACTTATTGGTACGACTGTTTGTTTACATTACCGTCTATTCTTCATTTCATTGCTACGATCTGATCAAACTTATGCGTAGCACGCGTGTCAATATTAATATTTGGTGACTAGATTGTCTATAACTTGCGTACGCATATTCATATTCATCGATAACGGTGCATGCCATCCCTTTTTAGAGATGGGCAAGAAGGCCTTAATCAATGTTACACTTACGCTGAGGGCGTTTCGTCGCTTGTACTTTGCGTTTCAATCTTAAATATGCATGTCGTTAACGCAATTGACCAATCAGATTCCACTCTACCATCATAGCCGGCCCTCGTATTTTGATGCTCTCGTAGGTGTATTGGTTTGCTTTGCTTTTACAAACGCCATTTGCGTTTTCGGCGTTCGTTTTCGTTGCATTCGTAGTTGGTGTTTATTTAAAATAATTTATTTCGCGGCCACGTTCGATATCGATTATTTCCTGGAAAAACATCTAAATTCAATTTCCCAAAGCGTACAAACTGCAGATAGCAGTTGTTAGTAGTCGAGCGCGTATGTGATAAAATTCCAAGATCCTCGTAGTTTTCGGAAAAAAACGTAATCTTTATCCGTCTCTCTCGCGTTCGCTCTCGGCACCCTCTTCGGAAGCTGTTGCATATGCACTAATGCATCTCTCTCGCGCGCACGCGCGAGCGCGCGTGTGTGTGCGTGTGTGTGCGTGTGTGTGCATACGCGCGAGTCCAAAATAGAACCGGAGACTCAAGGGACAGAGAGGGAGGCGCGAGAAAAAAAAGTAATAACGTGCGTCGAACGCGAGCGTATAAAAATTTTTACGAACGCCGCGGCTTCATTTATATGTTAAGTATGCCGCCATGCGTAACTTATAATTTTTTTTTTCGTTGTTGTTGGATTTCTTGCGAGACTATTAAAACATTTTTATATACGAGATCAGCGAGAGCATTGAATAAAGATATCCGCGTACGCGAAAAAGTTGTATACGCACGTCGGGTGATACTTTGATGAGTGATATTAAAAAATTAATAGGACGTCGGAATTTTACGGAGAAAAAATTGAGATGTTAGATTTGATGTTTATGGCGGATAAAATTGCTTCGTTCAAAATTAAAATTCGATGGCGCGTTGACATTTTTTATAGGACTTTGATATTAATTTATGGTCGGGGACATTCCAACAACTGAATCCACTTTCTATTTTTCTACGATGTCTTGCAAATAAATCAATATCACTTTGTTTTCCTAGAAAAATATTTCCTTAAAATTCCATTTCAATCAATTTGAACAATCGTAAGTATCCTTTGCACCTGTTTCCGTAGTTCTCGAGAAAGAGAAAAGGGACAACGGACAGAAAGATCAAGACGTTCAAAATGCGCCTCCCTGAACTTGAGTCTTTTGGAAAGTGTTTCATTGAGAAACGCCGCTGCCCGCAGCTTCGTGTTCCATTAGTTTACGTTTCGATGGCAAATTATATTACCGAAACAGCGGGAAGTCGGTGGGTATGCTCGCGCGTGCCCTTATAGTTTTCAATGTGACCTGTTTTCCCTTCGTTTTCGGTAGGGAATTTGCAGCTTCTTTTTCGCAGCTAAAATTTGCTGCTTGCTCAACCGTTACCATTGTTTTTAAAGACCATTGTTGTTATGCCCCGTTCGATTGTTTCCTTCGTTATTGTATTTACATAATTCAGGTACATAATTGTTTAAACGAATATAATGGCTTTTATTGACTTACGAATCGATTTATCCAATTACAAAAGTAACGAGCAGAGGCGAAAGATGGGGTCTCGTGCAGCGACATGCGGTTGCAGAATACCCGCGATGGCTACTGACTGTCTGTCATTTTAGAAAACCAGTGATACGGTCACAGGGAGGGTAGTCTTAGGCAGTAGAGAGGGAAAGACGACGACGAATCCGCGATGGTAGCCGGGCAATGAGAACAGTTGAGACTGGTTCGCTGTCGAGTCAAGCCGCTCGCTCACTGCGACACTTGCCGTTTTACCAAAGATTGCAGTTTGTTCTAATTTCTATCTGGTATTGCTAAGCGAACCCCTCCCGCGATTGGACTTTAGCTATCGATAGTAAATATCGAATGCGTAAAGCGCAGGCGTTGCTTCAACGGAAACAACGTCACGTATACATCAGAAACCGATCCGATTCGCCTATTTTCTGCATTGAACGCGTCTCCTTGCTATCCACCTTATAAACAGCCAATTTAATAGTGCCTAGTCATCGCCGAGCAAAGTGTCACGGAAAAGATCACGATCGTCAAACCTTTCCAAGACTTTGGTTATTACGATAAAAGTGTATAATCGCGGCACATTGGGTCACCGGAAGAGGAGAGGAAAAGGGACGCGGTGCGTTATTTTCACGAGTGATTTACTACTTGATCGAACGAGCAGTTGACACGAGTTCTGGGGAACATTTTCATCGTGAAGGCTACGCTAGTTAGGCACAGAGATTTTACGATTTGGAAAATGTTTCTTTTCAAATCGAGAAACAAAAGAACAATATATGCCTTATTTATTATTACTCATTTCTGTTATTGTTGTTTTAGTTTTATCTTTGGACCTATGCACACACGCCTAAGTGTATCTCTGCAGGGTGTCTTTAACGCTTTTTGACTATATGTAAGATAAATATGTACGTATAAAACGACCGAACGCGCTATTTTCATGATGACAATGGCTATTTTCGTACGCGCGTACATTTCTGTAACTAGGCTCGAATCAAGAATAGCTTTTTGCGAGCTATCGTATCATTATATTAATAAATCAGGCGAGCATCATTGACAAAAAGCCAACAACAATAGCTATAGAGACAGATCGTATATCCCAAATAGCCTATAAACTATTACAACAATGTCATAACTTGTTAGCCATTAATTATCTCCGGCGTTTAACAACTACTTGGATAATATCCAAGGCGATAGTGCCAGTCCAAAGCAGTTGTCTAGTCGGCCTGTGATTGATACCCGCAAAAAATTAAGTCGCAAGCTCAACAGCCTTGCCCTTTCAATCTCGTTTGAAAAAACGAGCTTTTTCAATGGAGAGTAAAAGCTCGCAACAAGTAGTTGTGTGCGCACATCAATTACATGGGCGTGCGCTTGTATTGTCCAGTTCTATATAGAGTTTTATACGCTTTATATAACTGCGAATACGTCTTGGTTGCATAAGCGCTTTATTCCCTTAAATATGCGTACTTCTGGGCTACGAGCCAACTTATAAAACGCAGTCGGATTATCTTCTCACTCTCGATCTCTCGCGTGCGCATTCCTAGCGTCTTCATTTCCCACGCGAGCGCCACGCACGACTATTATAGGTTTCTCTACCTTCTGGAATTAAAACGATTCTACTCGCCCCCACGTAATTATACGCATTCGACGATGAATAGAGATCGCGCGAATAACGTGTGTAGCACAGTGGCGGAAGAAAACAAGGGTTAAAATTGCAACGAAAGAGAGGGAGGGAGAGAGAAGGAGAGAGAAGGAGAGAGACAAAGCGCAACTAGCTGGTCGAAGAAGAAGAGGGCGATTGGATGGAACGTGCCTCCGGGTAATTGGTCGTATTTAAATATCAATCCCTCTCTCTCTCTCACTAATACTTGTTATCTCTATTTATATAAAAATTATTAGCGAAAATTAGTTTGGACCAAAACTTTAGCACGCAACCGTATATCTTTTCATCCGTTTGCATTTGCACACGAGAATACATTCCTTTCGCGTGAGCGCCTTTTCGTCTCGACGAAAGATGTACGCCTCAATTGCTTTCCAGATACGTTTGTTGTCTGCGCTGCAAAAGTAATTAACGAAAAAAACATCGCGGCGACACGCACAAAAGCACTCCCGAAAAAAAAAGTTTTCGAACAAATAGAAACGTGAAGGGAGAGATCGACTCTCTTCTTCTCTTCTTCAACGTATAACGCTGTCGTGTAAACACGTGCTAACTGCCTTTCTCTCTCTCTCTCTCTCTCTCTCTCCCCTCTCTTTCCTTTCCACTTGGCTTCGTCTCTCCTCCTCTCTTTTTCCATCTTCGCCTGAATGCGATGCTTGCAACCCAACGAATATTTAGCCCGAGCGCATTTTAATTAAGCGCACTCGTTGATTTGTCGAATTAGACGTCGGCTGATTGCCTGCCGGATTTATCGCGCGTTAACGCGAAAAGAGGAGTTTAGAGATCATACTGCCGCTACTGCTGCTACTGCTGTACCTGTACTCGGCAATCGCAATTGTTCTTTTGTCTCTGCCTGCGTGATTATTCATCGCTTGAATCGAGAACGTTTTACGATTATCCGTTAGAAAAATATCGTCGAAAGATTTACTCGTGTCCTGTGTACCTAAAAAAAGAGTATCGTTAATAGTCGGGCTTCTTTTTTTTGTTCTACCGACTTTTCCACGAATTTTAAGCTCGTTTGATCAACAGTGGTACTACGCATCGATTCAAGGAAGCCCTCGTCGAATTGAGCAAAGAGAGGAAGACAAACTCTTTCACCATTTATATACCTTGTTGATTATCACGCGAGTGCGAGTTGTTTCGTTTCCTCGTTAATATAAAAGGCATTCTCCCCTCCCTAGGCTTGGATTCTTGCGATCGAGCACAACAAATTATCAACGCAGCGATATATTCAAAACACACATCGACGGACATTAAATACGTATACAATGGTTTATAGCTTCTCGCGTGAGATTCGATTTCGCGCAGCTCGTCGTTCGTAAGCTTATTTATACTTTGATTTATCGTCTTGATTCACGAAGAGAGGCCGAAAATCGCGAGCGGCGATGATCGACCGTGATGAAGGCGAGAACTCGAGGCGCTAATGTATTCGCTGTGATTATTCGTAAGTTTTCGTCGTTTGCGGGATTGCGAATTGGACGCGACCGATCGTTTATCGGTAGACGTACAATTGGAAAGTGCGATAATGGCATTTTGATCGTATGTAAGCGATAAAAATGCCGTTACAATGAAACTCGAAGATTAATGCATGAATTACGATTCGAATGCACAGGACGATAAAGGAAAAAAAGAACGAAAGAGCCAATTCGATTCGAAAGAGAAAAGCTCGTTTTATTCAGCGTCGATTTATCGTCCCCGATGAATAATACGAATCGCCAAAGCGTCTTCTTCTTTTTTATTTTAACCTCGCACTCGAAGCTCGCTTCATTTCATTAATTATCCTCGGACGAAATGCAAAAGAGAAGAGAAGGACGCGCGAGGCTCGAAAAAAGGTGTGGATATTAATTTGCTCGCGCGGAGCCCCCCCTCCCCCTTTCGAGATGTGCATCGCGATAATCGCGCGCGCTTCGTGTAATTCTCATCGATATCTGCGCAAGTTGCGAGCAAAAGATCGAGCGGCCATGGGCGACTCGAGTGTTGTGCACGGTAGTCGCTGTTTAATTTCAAATTTATGGCTTTGCGTTATATTTCGACGAGATGCTTTCGTATACTGTTTATCGACGACCGACGATCGGTTTGAATTATGAACTTGTTTAGTATACGCGTCTCTGAGTAGTTCTCTCCCTTTATTTTATGCGATTTGGATGCGTTCTTACGAGTGTACATTGTACTCGTACTAAATATTTTATTCGATCACGCACCATTTGCCGCGCACAATCAACGTCACCGCCCAAACGAGTGCATCAAATCTCCGTAAAATTGATGCCGCAAAGTATCGAGCACTTAGTCCTTGTCACTATAATCGCGCTATCAAAGCGCGCAACTAGCCAACGAAAAAGACAATGGTTGGTTATTTCCGTTGGCACGTCCATTGTTCTCTTTACCGTCGACGGAGAAAGAGCGAGAGAGGAAAAACAAAGAAAATTGAAGAATTAACGGCGTTGACGCATCGTTGATTTGAATCCGATTTGTTGCCAGTGAACATCTTTCGCGTTAAAGAGAACATCGTTTATCTCTCCTTCTCTCCTTATCTAACTTTGTCTTTATTTTGTCGCAGGTATGTATGCCTAGGCACTTGACAGTGCGCCTTCACGCGTAACGCAAACATAACGGGTACGCATGTGTCTCAAAGGGGCCACGTGAGTATGGTTAATTTATTCGACGACTCGCTGCTGAAAATTCAACTAATGGAATATATCAACTGTATACGTACTCTCTTACGTAGCGATTTATTCCAACGTTCGTATGATTTTACCGTGTTGTAAAACTAACCGTCATTTTTGCCTTGTACCTACGAGGCCGTCAAATGTTTAGTTAAACACCAGGATTAATTATAATCGATGTCTCCATATGGCGCACAAACGTTCGCGTTAAACGAACGTTAATTATCCCATTACGATAGTGCCATTACGATATACCCCCGTGGAAACGTCGTGAAAAGGTGAAAGCGTGACGCAGTAAATTTATACACAGATTTGGAGAGAGAGAGAGAGAGAGAGAGAGAGCCGTGGAAAGAAACGAATCGTTATTTGTTTGTTTGCATTACACTTAGTCTTGCGTATATAACTGCACAATTTATGTTTCATCGGCAATCAATTATCTTACTCGTATAAAATTCCTACGTACGATAGATGGAACGCGAAACTTTGTTCGATAAATCAATTCGCTCGTTATAATGGCGATAGGATGTTGAGAGAAAGGCACAGGTGAAGTGCGGTTGTTTTGTGATAAGTAAATTTTACGAGGAGAAAAAAACGATAGAACGGTATAACGTAATCGTTGTGTCGAGAACAACAGCTAATGTTCTTTTTAATAGCTTTCTTATATTTCGAATGCGTGTGTGCGCCTGATTATTTTTTTTACGATTGTACCAACGTCGCGGGTAATGTTTGCAACTCTCTGTGAAAAGGATAAAAATTCGAAATCGAACGGTTCACAGAACTCGTAAAAGAACGAAATTATCGTTCATCGTGCACGAAAATGCGAATGTTAATCTTTGAAATTACATCGATCACTAGTCACACGTTATCACGCGCGTAAAATCCCACTGGCCGACTAATCGTACCATCTCGTAACGAATCTCGAAAAGTGTACACGATACGCGATCAATTAGTATAGTCCGAGCCGTTATTTCGCGCTGACCGCGACGCGGCATAAAGCGAGTTATAAGGTAAACAGTGCGACAACGAGATATATAGTCCAAGAAGGAGGAGAAGGGTGTTACGAAGTTGCCTTTTCGTTAGATGCTAATTAAAGAGATTAAGTGTACACACGGGTTATAACCACGTCGATTAAACATTTTAACGACCAACAAAACAAGACGGTAGTTGAGTATTTTTCAAATGTTTAATTTAGAGACTCGTAGTCTGTAAAATGCGAATAATATTCCAAGTACATAAAGTCATCAGAGCTCGTGATCTTCATTTAAAATCGTAAAAAAAAATAACAACAATAAAAAACTTTTAACAACCCTCGCACTCAAATTCGAAGCTTATGAATAACCAAGTCGGTATTAAACCTCTTTCCTCGCATTTTAGTCATCGGCTGAAACTATAGCGCATATAAGGCAATCATTGACGAGGAATTAAAAATAATACTAATAAACCAATATAGCCTTGCTATAAAACATTCAATAAATCGGCACGCATAAAAAGTTGAAGGAAAAAAAATCACGAAACCTCGACCTTCCTCGAGCGGAGCGCGCAGACCTCCAACGCCACAAAAGCCCCGCGCTCTCTGCGGTGTTTTAGGTGTGATTTAATATTTCCAGCTACGGACGTAAAATCTGGCGCGCGCGCGCACGCGAGAGAGAGAGAGAGAGAGCGTGAGTGAGAAAGCAATAGGTTGCCCCCTTAAGGCTGCTAGTCAGTTTTCATCACTCTTTTTGCTTGAGTTTTTACGTAGGAAACTTGAGATTGCATCACGAGTGTGAATTTAGTAGGTGATTGAAGCTTCTTTTATCCGACATTCGATTGCACTTAAACGACTAAAATATTTGACAATGAACATCGAAGAACCAATTTGAATCGTTGTAGTGGTATGTGTATCTCGAGCCACACAAACATATTATGTAAAATGATAGGCTCAATTTGTATCTGTCGGCTCTTAATCAAGTTTTCGTCGAGGCATTCGTTTTATAACCCCCAGATATTATACTCTCTTCTTCCTCCGTTCTCTATAATCGATTTTACGATTCGATTAAATCTTCCCTAATGGATCGCCTGCGTGATTAATTAATTATGTGTTCTTTGATCGTGTGGAAAAAACTACATACGTGCATCTATTTTGTTTCGCGATAATTTTTGAAAAAAAAAATAGAAAAAGCGAAAAACGGAAGATATACGAAGGAAACGAGCGTGAAAATACACCTGTTTACACGCTCCAGCGTTGTGTGCTCTCGCGCTCTTCATATCGGTGTCGAGGACGAACGTTTGATTCCATCGCCCCCGCACGATGAAAATAGTTTGTCTCGGTTCCGCGAATTTGCGGCGAGCTAAGAGAGCGAATGCTAGATTCGATTAATCATGTGGCTGCTGCAGCAGTTGAGTTGGGGGTCTCATAAAGCTCTCTTCGGTCGTTTTTCGAGTCTTTCATTTTCTCTGGCTGTCTCTCTCTCTCTCTCTCTTCCGTCTCTCTAACCCGAGATTAGCTCTGGGCGCATTATTCAGTTGTCTCTTAATCTCGACTTAATCACCACCATCGCTACCACCAATACCATCGCCATGTGTCGTCAAAGGGCTGACGGTTCGTTGAGCAAAGCTTTTCATTTTCCTCCAGCTGTCAGCTTTAGTCGAGAAATTGTTTTTCACGGCTGCTTACGGTTCATCAATTGTTTGTCCCCACTGCGTTATGCTAATTAGCTACTGTTTCTCAATACCGCTCCTATTACATTGCCCTTTTTCACTACGGGATTTTACGCAACCGAGTTTTCCCAATGTATCAATCATGAGAATAACGATATGAAAAATATACCAATAGCACAGCAAATAGCGAGTAGGCATTTAAAGATATCATAGGCAACAACTTCAATTCTCTCTCTTTCTTCTGGGAGGTTGTTGCAATTGGCCAAGTGCCAAGCCTTGTTATGTCCCCGCGCGCAGCACGCATGCACTTTGTACCAAGCATGCCCACCCCTCGCGCCCAAACAGAGATGTATTTTGACACGGCGTTTTATTGCACCTCTCTCTCTCTCTCTCTCTTTCTTTCTCGCGTATGGAATGTGAACGACCGATTAAAATAGTAAGCTTTCGTTCGCGCATCATGTGCTTTGATCTTCGTGCGTCTGTGTGGAGTAGGAACTAGCCTCTAATATATTCATACAATAGCCGAGGATGACGACGATGACGACGAGGACGATGCGAGCTCGTTAATTCGCGAGATTATGTAAACTCGATGGCTTATTCTTAGCTTTACGCGACATAAGAAGTGCGCTTTGATTTTGGGAGTTGGTGCGCATCTTGTTAAATGCGAAACGTACGTTGGGTACATTACTCCGAAATAGATTCACAGACGAAATGTTTACGAAAGAAAGGAATTCATCAACTGAAAAAAGGAGGAAAATCGTGTGGAATTCTATTCGAAAAAAGCGATTGGAATCAAAGCGAGCTTAAGGCTCAAGCCCAAAATCATTAACGCAGTGCCAACCTGACGAACAATCTATTTCATCTGCCATTGGATCCGCAAAAATCTATAGAACGAGGAAAGGGACAATCCTATGGTCCATGCGCATCGGACAATATCCGATCAGCAGTAGCATCTCGAACGCGAGTGACCAGCCGCTCGTTTTCAAAGGAAGGTAGCCGACAACTACTAGGATTAGTCGTTAGGGAGGTGGGTTATAGCGCACAAGGCTTATCCTTTATACAAGCGATTGAATTCAACGCCGAAGGCTTTTCTTTTTCTCCTTTTTTCTTTCTTCCTTTTTCTTTTCCTCCCCCGCACTTGTCTTTCCTTCGCTCTCCCTCTCTTCTTTTTGTAATTATCTCTTCTTCGGCTCGTTCGCTTTCGCGGGAATCGCGCGATGGCTTTATTGTTTTTCGCGGAGGGATATTGCCACTGCTGCTCTCTCTTTTTTTCTGATTCAGTGGCACAAACTTCTTTTTTTTCCTTCTTCCTTTTTTTCTCTTCTTTCCGTTAGAACTATAATGACGACTGGATATTGATTTCAAGTACTGTAATCTTTGAGAAGACGAGAGAATTGGATGCTATATTGGCTCAAAGCTTTTATCTTTGGTTATGCGATCGTCGCCTTCAAGTCCATCATCTGCTTTCATTCATTCGAGGTTTTCATTGAGCGACCGAGAGAAACTCATTGCATCGTAACGGAACTTTTAGATATTTAACGAGGTTTGCCGATACTAATTGTTCGGTATATACATCCTTCTTTGCGATTTTTGGGAAAAAACATACCTCACCGTAACGGAACAATATTGATGATTTTTCTAAAAACCTACGAATCATATATTTAAGCGCAACAATCAAACAAATCGTTCGCTAAAGTACCATTAAAAGAGGGAAAAAATATAATGGCAAACAAAGCATAAACGAAAATATATTTTATACGATTTTTTGGAAGATCACTCCTTTGCTCCCTTTCGATAGTCTCCCTGCCGACTAATTACCCGTTTTTAATCGTGCCGGCAGATCGCTAAATTGCGCGCGAGTGTGGCGCGACTTGCGTTTATGGGCGCCCACAGTTAATGATCGACTGGCGCACTAGAAGCCGTAAATTTTCGTGGTCTCTCTCTCTCTTTCTCTTGCCAAACAAAGTATCGAGAGAGAGAGAGAGAGACAGTAATCGTGATTTTTTTATAGCTGATATTTAAGTCGTCGTTGTCTATTGAACTCCAATAAAAGCAAAGACGTAATCATCTTTTTCAGATGGGATTGTTCTCGGTAAGATAAAAAAAAACAAAAAGCCAGCAGCAAGTATCGCGAAAAATCGTAACCTCGAAAACCACTGTGCAATTATATGCTAAAAAAAGCAAGCAAGCTCAATCATTATGCTTCAAAGCTCTGCATAATAAACGTATGATCGTTGTGGACGAGGCAGAGAAAGAAAGAAAGAGAGAGAGAGAGTAAAAAAGAAACTCGCACAAATTTGCGTCCTCGCGTCGTATGCACACATCGTGTATAGAGATATACGGGTGGGAATAAAATTTGCATGCCGATGAATTACCACTGAGTGAGAGAGGGAAAGATGTATTTTCGTGTTCGCGTTTTTTCTTTCCTCTTTTTTTGCTTTCTCGAAGAGAAAGCTTTGCGATAGTAAACATTTTCGATTATACAATTTGAATGTATTTCCATGTTTTCTAGGTCACCGATGACGATAATGATGTTAAGAAACATCTTGGTTTACAGAAAGATATGCATATGATGTTTGTAGACGTTTGGGTAGTCATCCTTTGTCCTCTTTTGTCTTCTCGATTGAGTAGGAACAATTCAAGCTACGATTACCAAACTTTACAATCATATTTGTCCTTACCGTATATCTTTACTAATATCTAATTACAATTCGACATGTTTAAAAGTTGGTGCAGTTTTTCTATTATCAACTATCAATGTTTTATGCAATTATTACGCTGTGCATTTTTTATTTAGTACTAGAGAAATTTGTGCGGTACGTTTGTAGTGTGTTTCGTTAATCGTTGACGTAAAAATGATCGTTTCAATTGTAATAACGAATATAATTATATCGTAACTTGTCACACACAACTCTTGCGCGTAACGAGGATAATCGTACAAACATCCTCTCTGTTTCAGTCTTGAATGCTCTTTGCTTTGCGTATTCATCTACGCGATTGCATAATGGCACTCTTGTGGAGCAGCCGGTAGTATGGCCGAGTCAGAAATTGCTGGATCTTGATATCCTCCCGTACCTACGTATACGTACGTCGCGCACAGACACCATACTTAACGAAACTTGTTGTTTTTGTCGAACGATCTATTAGCAATTTGTACATTATCAGTTGAAAATGAAAAATGTTTTCTTAATTCCTTTGTTACCGCTTACAATCCGCGCAATAGTTAATACATTCAGTAACCGGTTTTTCGGGTTTATATGAAAAATACAAAAGAAAACTAAATAAAGAGAAGAGAAACAATAAAATGATTACAGCTACGATATGCGTGGGTTCGTCATTGGAAGCTCCGGTAAATGTTTAGTTAGTTTTCAGGTGCTGTGTTAAGAATACGTCGTTACGATTGCCTACCTTTGTTTAGCCTTTCGTATCTCGTGTGTTTGTATAAAATATCGTTTGCTAGTCGGTTTTGGTGGTTTTGTAGTCTGTTTTCGTACATGGCGTAGACTGTAGTAATTTTATCTGTAATTGACGCACGTTTAAATCGTTGCTTATGATATAGTTGAGCATGAACCATGGCGCACCCACTATATTTCTTCAAACTTTGACTGGAAACTTGACTGGAAGTTCTCCGCAATTTCTACCTTAAAGCGAGAAGCCGTTTCCCGTAGTTGCGTGTCGCATGACTAAACTGGATTAAAAATAGATTCGTACCTGGATCCTGGATCACCACTAACAACAAATCAAGGAAACACACGGAATCTATCTCTCGCGGATTAGTTTTCCGGGAGATGTACTAACATTAGTACACTACACGAGCGATAGAAGTCGGTCTATAAAGGCGAAGCAAAACGAAAAAAGAAAAAGTGATTTGCACCGATGCGTAAACAATCACGTACAATTTACATTGTCCAGTGAGCGTTGAACTAGACGTTTCTCTTGAGCCAGCTGAACTAGCGCGCGCTCGCTCGCGTGAGAACCGTTATCATACGTAAGATACGCAAATTGCCTCGGAGCGTGATGTTGCGGAACTTGCCTTAGGACTTCCGATGTCAATGAACCGCCCTCCAACTTGTTTTTTCACTGCATTTTGCATCACGAATAGACGTCACATCATCGCCACCGTTGCGAATGCGTCCATCTGTAATAGTATCGCGTTACAGATATACGTTTTCAAGCTTGACTTCCGGTTGCAAAAAGAGCGTTCGCGCGGAAGTATAGAATGCTGCAGATGTATAGTGTGTATAGCTGGTAGTGTGCCGCTATGCCAAGTAATTGCACACGAGAGCTTGGGAAACATTGTATTTTTCGGCGCACTGGTTGCGAGACCCAAACGTCGATCGTTGACCTGCACGATGATCGTTTCGACGATTGAAGTTGTTTTATTCTTTTTTTTTTTTCGAAAGAACCAAGTTCTCCACCTTTCTTTTGTCTTGGGGTTTCCGGGGTACGTCCTCGAAGAAAGGATTAAGATTTCTTCAAGGCTTTTGTGGAAGTTTGTGGATTCGCCACAGAGTTCGATATATCATATACGAAAATCTACGTGGTGAAACAAGGTAGCGCACAAATTGCACGATAATGCATTCGCTTACGACGAAGCACGAGTATTCGTTGTGCAGGGCGACGAAGATTCAGACATGCAGCGAATTCAAAATGAACGTAACGTGGTATCCCTCGCACCTAGCACAGCCTTTTTCGAGTCCGTAAAAACTTGGCGTTTTACTTTTGTCTGTGTCTTGTTCTTTCTCCTCCGACGAACTATACCCGGCGAGGCCAATCGAAATTCGCACAAGCTTATCAGGTAGGCCAGATCTCCCTCAAAGCAATTGCTCTGTGCAAGCGCGAACGTGCACATGCAGGCACTGCAGATATCGACACTTGTTATCTGCAGGAAGACACCCAACGTATCTCAATCTCAGGATTCAGCCATGCGTGCTTGCGAGCACTTGATGACGATTATAACTCTAATAAGATACTAAATAAGCCTCACCTCTGCAAGAAATGTTTTGTTGGTCTTGTCTTTGACATGCAAGAAATCAACGAAAGGAAGAAGAAGTAGAAGGAAAAGGAGAAGGAGAAGGGGGAGGAGACGAGGGAGAGGACGAAGAAAATGGTAAATTTGAACGAACATAAAGCAGTGAGCATTTTCACTTGGTGTTAAAAAACTTTCACGGAATTCCACACGGGCTGCGCAGTGCATTAGCATACGCATTATAAGCCAGAGCGGGTGAACAGAAGGAAAGCGCGAGACAAGACTTATCAAAGCCAATCTCTCTGCAAATTTTCTTGTGTTTATATCAATTGGAGCTGCTATGCTAGCTTTAGCCTGTTTTGCATATTTACGATTGCAAGCGTGCTAGGCCAAGTTAGTAATATGACTATATACTCTCCTTATCGCATGCTCACGCTCTGCTAATATCATCGGAGGAGAGAGAAAGACCGAGTATGAGAGAGAGCGAGAGAGAGAGAGAGGGAGAGAGAGTAACTGGCTTTTGTTTGGCAAACGGAGCACGTAGACCTGCTGGTGCATATACCAGTTAGTTTTGTCTTTTTTCCACTTTGAACTTTTTTTCTTTGTTGAGGAAATGTGCTCTGCTTCGTCGGTTTGTTGTATCGGGTTTTCTTTTTCATTCTCGTTTTACCACAATTGGTTCCGCATTCGAAATTCGTGTTTGTTTCAAACGTATTTTCAGTTTGAATAATTTCGTTACACGTCGATCGATCATCCAAAATGTTGTCCAATGAAAACTAAAATTCCCAGCACGATTACACGGCAGTAAAACGTTAATTACGAGTATAGAACCACAAAAACTCAAGCGCAGAATGCGAAGGGCGGAGTCGGTGCGCGAACGCGCATCGGCTCCCTCTCTCTCTCGAGCAAATTCCGCGGCTTGTGCATGTACGCATTATGTATATATACGTATGTACGTATGTGTATATATACAGTGAACTCTGCCACTCGGCAGTGGTACGAGTATACGGATCAATCAATACCCAAAGCTGCTCGTCCATCCTTTTCTTCGGAGCTTCGCTTCCACATTTTTCTCTCTCGACGGCATTTGATCGAGCACGGAATTGGTTTGATCTGTAAACTGCGTAAAATACTTATTCTGATCGACTCCCTCGCTCGATAAAATATTCACTATCCCATCCATATACATCAAACTTGGCCCTTTACCTCGGTCTTAACGAGGCCAATCGTCAAATGACGAAGGCGTAACCATTTGGGATCCCTCTGATGTCGACTAATTGCGCTTTCTCTCTACGTCTGATCGATTCGCGCAATAATTATCCGCGAGCTTATGGCGCCACTATATACGGCTGGGTGGCGCTCCCTCTTTCGCTGTCGGCGGCGTTCTTAAAGTGGGAGTAAAGATATTATTATATAGATGCGTTCGTCCGAGCGATGCTCTGGTGAGCACTCGGCCGTGTGCACATTGCCGATGGGTCATTCCCGCGAGCGTTTTGTCCCCCTCTCTCGCTCGCTCTCCTTGCTTAATTGCTTTATTGAGTCTGCAAATGGGACCCTTCGTTTTACACTTAAGCGTAACGCTGTGATTAAATTGCACAATGGTATATAAACGTAGAGGCAGTTCCTTGCGACGACGAGCAAGGAACGCGTCGAAATAAGCCACCAATTAAACAGGTCGTTCTAACAGTTGGCGTGAGCAATAGCCAACCGTTGGAAGCGATTGGCGCATGACTAGCGCTAGATCGTACGTACGTAACAAATAATTCGCTCGAGACCCTCGAGATGCTCGAGATATCGAGGCCTAAGGCTGGTAAGGTATACGTTGTATATACACGTAGGAGAATATCCTAGCTATGCTCTCGAGTTGCTCGAGTTAAACGCTGTCATTAATAACGGTAACGAATAGCATTACGGCGTGTCCCCACAAGGGCGCATACATTTATATTATACACCATTGCAATATTCTCTCGATCATTAGTAAAAACGACAATAATTTTGCATCCACAGCTCTACGAGATCAGTGACGATCCCATGAGAAAGGAATTTCTAGATGACTTGTTCAGTTTCATGCAGAAGCGAGGTGAGTACCGTCCACTGCCTATTGTATTATATATAACATGAACAAATTCGTTGACATGAAATTCGTTTTAACCTTTACGTACATACACATACACGTATAGGTAACAGTTTCAATTATGCGCGCGATGCCGGCGGAAATCCTTTGTCGCGGGAGACATAAAACTCGTCCTGCCGTCCTCTCCCTTTTTTCCTTTTCTTTATCTGCGCGCAATTTTTGTTTCTCACACCGTCTATCAACCACGTGTTCTGGATATGCGGGTCCTACAAGTACGCACGTGCGCGCGATTCCGCGATAATTCGATTAACAATTTTAATTCCACTTTCAACGGTTGTTCTTTCGGCTGCCGTTACGCTATTACGCGATGCATATGCGATCGTCGGTGAATTTTGATAGCGCATTACGATACTAGTGCTATAAGTGGCTGGTAGTGGCACGGCGAGTTGGCTTTTACAAAGAGGCCACGTCGTCGAGTGTCGCTTGTTTTAAGTGGTTTTTTGTTCTGCGCGTATTGGGATTTGTATTTATTAACAAACAAGTTGGACCGCGAGTCGTCGGAATCAGCTCCAGCCTGAACGAGGAGAAACGGCGAACGAATCCGTGGCATAAGTGCAAAACTGTCAGCATGTCAGCATACCAGGCCGTTATTGGTCACTTTATATCGCGGAAAAGCGTGTCAAACGTGCGGATAGAAGTCACGCGGCGCTATAAATATTTAACAATCCACGTTAATTGTTCGATGTACGCTTCGAGCCATTAATCGTAAAACTACGTATTGACAGGTAAACTGTCAATTAGCGTCCATACGCGCAGAAGGTGTGCGCACGTGCGTGATTAAATATCAATACACAAGCTTTCTCTCGTACGCATAAATAAACTCGCCTACGATTCGAATAAATACACATTTATCATATCGCACAAAGTACACACGCGTTCGACAGAGTTAGAAAGGAGACGAGGAAACACGTATATACACTGCAGTCGATCGACGACTCGTCGTACATCCAACGAACGGCTGCACATTCTCAGGTTATTCGATTGAGTCGTTTAACGCGCGATCAAAATACGCGTGTTCTCCTTCGAATATTGCGTGGGAGTAATAAATTACGCGCTCGACGACAAATGTACCAAATCAACTTGAGAGAGAGACACAAGCGATCAAAGGATGCTTATTATTCCATCGCAAACTGACGGTGTGTGTGTGTACGTGTGTGGTCCGATCAAATAATTACTCAACTAAAATAACGCAATTAGAATCGAGAGAGGAGATGTGATCAAATATTATCGTATAAAAGGTTCGGCGCGGCGAGACTTCAAAAAAAAATAAAGATATTTCGTGCTCTGCCTCGGACTTTTTGGAACGAAGATAAATATAAAGACGATCGGCGCGCGGCCAGTGCGTTGAGTAAACGAATGATTCGTCAAGTTTTTTTTCTTTTTCGACGTTTCTTTATAAATAAATGAGACGAAGAAAAAACGAAATATGAGGAAACATCACGCGCGAGAACAAAAGAGACGAGAGAGAAAAATACGGGTTATCTTTTTTTCATTTTTCAAATGAACGACATTATTTTAAATGTATACATATCTTGGCGTTTGCGTTGCTCGCAGGTTCTATATGTACACTGTGTCTAATGAATTGTTTTGACGCACGGTAGAGTCGTACAATCGTCGAATGTATTTTTTTACATGGACCGATCATCGTATCTGTTGCGCGCATCCTGGGACACGCATACGCACCCTAGCATCACAATACCGACACTTTTATAATAGTTATAACGCTGATTCGTTGCCATTAAAATTCGGCAAGCATCGTAGACGCAGTGTAAATTGTCCTACTGTACGAGATAATCCAAATACCATACATGATGTTTCCGTGGCGCACGGCAATCCAAACACGAGAGTTTCGGAAGAAACATTATCTGCGATCCAATTCCCTCTAATTATTACTCGTACTTGCTGTCGCGCGTTACAATAATAGCACATCTCTCGCTGATGTGTCACGAGCGAAAGCAAGAGAAAGAGAGAGAGAGAGAGAGAGAGACGTCGCATCTTCAAGCGCTTGATTGATGGAGGAGTCGCCATGTTTATAATTAGAGGCTCCCGACCGTTTCCGGTTTCTCTCTCTCTCTCTCTCTCTCTTTCTCTTTCTCTTTCTCTCGCGGTGGCGGCGAGGTGCCCGACACTTTTCCCGCAGTCGAACCTCGTCAAATTAACTCGGGGATGCCTTTATTTATAGATTTCTTTTGACGAGTTCCTGAGTTTTTTATTCTTCTCCGCCAGTGGATTTTCGTGAGACGATTGTCTAAAGACAACGTCGGTTCGAGACGGACCGACGATCGAGGTTCGATCGAGTCAAATTATACGAATTATCGACGCGTCGAGCATACAGCATAGAGATTCTCCGAACGTCGATGATAATCGTTGTCTCGTCCAAGGGAAATTAACGAACGGTCGATATTAAAATGAAAAATGGAAGAGTGTCTTGTAGGTGCACCTGTGCAACGCTAGACGAATCCATAACGTTCACCTGCGCTTCTGCCCGTGCACGTGCAACGGAAACCGCACATGCGCGACATACCGACCGATCAATTAATCAAATAGTACCCTCGCATCCATCTCGAATTATAATTCAATGAAAGCCCACTGCTATATCAAGCTGGATATGCAAATTTCTCGGAAACTTGATCGATGCATGTATCGATTTGCCTTGCGCGCGCTCGCTAGCGGGAGGAAGAGACTATACAATATGGCAACAAGAGAAACGAAATAAAGAAAGGGATGTAGAGACAGAGGGAAAGAGAGAAGGGCTCAGCGCTTTATTTATCGCTTTGCCGGTTGTAAATCTCGAGCCGTTTAATATGCAAATCGCGACTCGCGCCTCGAGTGTTAATCGGAGAAGAAGAACTAAGCGAAGAGGATCGAACACGCGCGCGCACGCGCTTGGATAATTTGATTATGTCATTAGTCGTAATACATATTGGCTGTGGGCGCGTGAGCTTCAATTTATACGTGCAACTACTCCTTTTTTTGTTTTTGTTTTTGTTCGACAGATCAGCAAAGCGTTTTGTTATATTCCATTAACCAAGGTGTATATCGATCGAAGCTGCGAGCTCACACTCTCGCTCTGATGAAATTTAATATCGGACTTGTCTTCTGTGCGAGCCTGTTTTACGATTTATCATAAAACTCGCGCGCCAAAAAGCACATTCCCCGCGTTTTTATACTCTTAAATCACTTTAATTGATAGGTCGTTTGTTATTAAAAGAGGGCGAGCGATAGAGCGGAATCGACACGTGCAAAACCACTCGCGTTTGGTCATTTGTAGAGGTGCGACTTTCGTAACGTACCGAAAGTGCAGACGCGTGTCTCGCGATTTGAGACTTCGATCTACATAAGTGCATTGTTACGCGGTAATTTTCGAAATTTCGCGACGCTTCCTCGCAAAAAAATGTAGCCAGACACGAAAGTCGTCGAACCTTTTTCTCCGAACCAAGAGAAAGTTTGGCCATGTTCTTATCTTTACGTACGTATATTTCGAGAAACGAAGTCATTACCGCGGCGGTGTGTTCTGATGATTTATTCACGGACAAAAAATAACAGAAAACGCGCTCGCGTACGTATGCGACGCGTAACGCAACTCGGCGACGATATATATGTGTGTACACATCTATATAGTATATCGGTAAAAGTCGCGGCTCGGTGCGGCAGTGTACTGTGGCACGCGTGTAAAATTATTTTCCATTTAATATCAACGCGGAGCAAGTACAAGAACAAAGGCATGTGCGCTGCGAGTGCAATGCAAGCGCGATCGGGAAAAGGCGCGCGGTATTTTTCTGCGATATTTTGCGCCGTAGTCACGTACAAAACGCCCAACTTGAACGTATGTACGTATGCACGTATATATACGTTGTATACGTATATATGGTGGTCGTCGGATAAATCTCGATAGACGCGTCTGAAACTATTTTTGGATCATAATCCACGCTGTCGATCAAACAACACAATAAAGGGAAGTCGAGTCGCTACGAATATACGCAAATACATATACGTTTACGAGTTCGCGAGTCACTCTCTCTCTCACTACTCGCGGTGTGGTCCCGTCAACCTCGCGTCACGGCATTAAATCTTCTTGGGTCGTCTATCTCTGTGGGTTGGCCCAAGCAACGAGCGCGATTAATTGGAGCGACGCGCCGCCACCGCTCGCTGATTATAACGCGTTGCTTGCAAATGGGATTCCCTAGGCGCGATGAACGCACACAATATACACGACTCGTTCGCGAGAAAACGTGGATCAATTTGCGCGGCTATCCTCTCCGATGGTGGCGCTACCGCGGAAAATTGCTTGATTTATCACCGTTCTCACGTGGATCGTTTATTGGTTCGCTGTGTGGACAGGGCTTACAGTTGATGGAAAGTGCGTTAAAACGCGCTTGGCCGTGTGAGCAAACTGCGCAAGACGTTGCGAGAATGCATTTGATGCTGCTCCGTCCGTTTGACGCGCCGACAAAGTTAATTGACGTCACGATTTTTCCAGCAAGGTCGTTTCTCTCCGAAATTCCCATTGCAAACAATCAATCAACGTGTCTCATCTCCGAAAATTAGAAATCGTGAAAACGCAATCCTTTCGCGTCCTTGGATTTCGAGATGAGCACGTGCACAGCCCTCCCCGGCGGGTGGTGCATCCGAAAATTGCTTTTTCACTGCATCAACGTCTCATCTGAAAAGAAAAAGAAGCAAAAGAACCACTCCACGGGCGAACACAGTGGAGATTTACGAGCCGTTCATCAATAAGACATACTTTGTCTTTGTCCTTGAATGATTGTATTCTTTTTTGTCTCATCCTCTCCCTCCCTCTGAGTGCCCTAAAACGTCCTCCTCAGAGGGAAAAATCCGCGTTGTCCGTTGTAACTAGCGATCGTGAATGAATACAGATTTTTTCATCTTTCCGGTCTTCCAATTATCCGTCCGTTTCTCGCTTTCTTTCCGTCTCCCGACAGGGCATTGGGTCGCTGCGCGCTTGCAGTTGCAGATGTTTTCGAAACGCCTCTATATAATAGTATCCCGCCAACGAAACTCTCGCTCTCTCGTAAACGGCGCCCACATTAGCATAGATCGTAAGGATTGCGCAAGCGCGGGATAGACGATAAAAAAAAGCGAGGAGAGCAAATTGCAATCGCTCGTTCACTTCAAATATTGCCTTCCCATCGTATTCGCCAGCGTCTCGATGTACGTATACCTATATCATACTCGTAAAATAATAAAAAAAGGCGCCAGCAAACATTATTCAGCCAAACGCTCGAGATTCATAGTCTCTCGCGCAAAAGTCAAAGTATCCCCCCTGAATCGTCGTAAAAAAAACAATCAAAATCAGCTCGGATACACTCTCCTTGTCGAGGAATTTTAGCGAGAAAAAGGAAATAAATGCTAATGGACTGTTTAGTACATTATAGTTTAAGCCGTATGGCTGTTACGTGAGTTGGAACGATTTGAAAAAAGTAAAACTGCTGCGATCCGCTAGCGAGCACGCGCGCGCGCGCGCGCAGCCAATAAATGCTCGACAATCCATGTTTGGAATACACGTTACACACACACACACACACACACACACACACACACACATCTAGCGTGGGACGATAATTGCGGCACAGTTTTTTGCGTCGATCGAAGGCACGAAAATTGCGACAATCATCGTATAGCAACGAGAAAACAGAGCACCATCATATTCGCCGAAGGCAATCAAAGCACGCTGCCGAAAAAAAATTCGGTAGCGCCGGCAGATTAGCCTAGACACGAAAACGAGCGAGATGTTTTTGCATAATTGCCTATTCGTGCATGCGAGGACTCTGAATAATAATAAAAAGAACGAAAAGAGCAGGGAAAACCATGTGCGAAACAACCAGTCGCTCACCACCCCCCAACGAGCGCCCTCCGTTTCAATCAAATATTCGCCAAGTTACGTATACGTTATATTCGGCTCACGTTTTCCCGACTGCAAGAGCGTAGAGGGAGAGAAAGCACTTAGCGCGCATGACGTCGGCAACTTCCCCGCTCTCGGTGTCTGACGTTATTCCCAAAGTTTGCGCGCCCAGTGCAAATACAACACCACGAGCGAGAGAGAAAGATCATCCGTTACGAGGGCTACGACGTAATTGCCGAATTCTTCGGATCCTTTGCTTCTTTTACTCCGTTCCCAAAGTCGCGTTTGCGTAGTTTGAATTGATGTTGCCTTCTCGCTGCACATGTGACAATTGTCGAGTGCTCGTGTGTCCTCCGTTAAGCGTTTGGAGGAGATTCGGCTTTCGTCGATCGTCGTGAAAAAGCAAACGAGCAATTTCCGTAAAACGCCTTCGACCGATCGATCGTTCGCGTCGCGTCGAAACTAGGTAGCGAAAAAAAACGTTGCTCTGTGTTGAAGGAATAATCGATAAGCGTGCGCGCTCGCGCGAGAAAGAGAGCGAGTGCAGGCGTGGGAAGAGTGAATTACGAGACTGCCGACGGTATGCGCTCTACGGCCACCGTGTCTTGGCTAATTTGCTTATTAATATTTCACAACGCGCCGATCGCTCTAAGGGGGGCCTTAACAGCCGCCAAAGCACATCTGTACCGGCCGTTCGCTCTTGATGATCTTTCGAAAGTGCTCGTGCACATTTCCTTTTTTACTTGCTCAGCGATATTAAAGAATCACTCTTCGTATTACGCGAGGTTACGGGTTTTCATTTCGATTCGTACAGCGAACAATCTCTAGCAAGAAGTCGAAGCGTTCTATTGTAAATTGGTTGGTTCGAATGGCCACGCGGGATACGTGCCAAATTTACGATCGCCCCATACCTCAAACTCGACTCTCAAGGTCTCGTATCTCCCTCGCTCTCTTTTCGTTCCAATGAGATGGATCGACGATTTTGTTGTGCACGCGAGAAACGAAATGCTTACTCCGTACGGTGCATCTGTCGCTGTTGGCAAGAACGAGAGAGCCACCCTGTCGCTGTTAGGCACGTGTTTTCACGCGTGTATATATCGGATGATTACGAATCGTTCAATTTCAAATGTATTTCGCGCATACATCGTTTGTAAAGTGTAGAGCTGTCGTTCAATCGCGCACTTATTTTAGAAGTGAAACTTTGCGCGAGTCAATCGTAAATCATGTTAATTAACACAATCTCAAAAAGCAACGAGTAGTGTTTGAAAACCTTTTACGTTGGCGCGCATGCACGTATATATACGAAAAGCAACGCGAAAGCTAGAGAGCGATTTACGTTTTCTCATCAAAGAGACTGACTGTCCACATCGGATCTCTTTGAAATGCACTCACTCTCTCTCTCTCTCTCTCTCTCTCTCTCTCTCTCTCCCTCGTCGAATGACTGCTTGCGTGCGTGACAATGTTTTTTTTCTCTCGTCGCGAAATAGAGAGAGTGTGCGTGTGTGTGTGCGTGTGTGTGTGCGTGTGTGGCGAGCGTAACAGACTTTTAGCGATATACACCCGCATGTCAGATCAAAGCTCAGCCACATTGTTGGCAAGTACCATCTGATCTTTTACGGCTGTAACCTCACGGCTTCCTCCTTCTTTTTTTGAGAATGAACTTTGGGGTTTGCTTGCGGTGTGTTACTAGGGCGATAAAGTTAATTTTTCTCTCGTCGACATTTGGTTCTAATCCACGGTAGAAAGAAAAAAAAAGGAGCGTTATCCAAGTCTTTCGAAAATATCGTTAACATTGTACGCGAGTGTTGTAGGACGAATAAAAGTGAAAAATTTGCCGCGAAAGGACAAAAAAAAGGTAGAGCCGAGTTCTGAAGCAACTCCGTTTTTAACGCGAGCTTTTGCACGAGCAGTGTATAGACGCATACGAGCTTGGTCAAGTTACGATGCGGCCAAGCGAATCAAACCGCCTCGTAAAATCTATCAAAGGGGGGTTCGCTTTGAAAGATGCATACGTGCACGTGCAGACCGAAAAAGAATCCAGACGCGAATAAAAGAACCAAAATATTGCCACTCTCGTCTCTACCTTTTTATTTGTCCTTTCATCTACGTGAAATACAGATTGTCAATTGAGTTCTCGCATTAGAAGCATATGCGTGTACAGGACAACGAGCAAAACAACTCGGGTTCACGCATCGTGTCTCAAAAACAAGCGCAGTCGGGCGGCGTCTGCCGTGCATCGCGCGTGGTTAATCGCTCGCGATATTATTTGAAGATTTTATCGTTTGCGGCACACAAAAGGCGGCATTTGGTCTTTACAACTTGTTCCATCAGTCGCACACGCGCGCGCGCACCGAGGGAGGGCTTTTTATAACTGCCACCTGAAATTTTGTTTATCGAGTGACTGCTGGTTCTTTTCTTTGCTCTTTGTCGTTGTCCCTTTATTTTTGGGAATTCCAATTATTCCGTAGAATTAGCGGCATCGAAATCTCCCACACGTATACGTGCTCCGACCGATTCCCCTCCCTTTTACGGACAATTGCGAGGGTCCGACCTTCCGCTCTCTCAGCCGACCACTTGTTGCGCTCTCGTCGACTCCACCCGCTCGTATCAAATGATCGAGCACTGGTTGATCCCCCACTATTGTACCTTTCGGTATACGCCTTTCGTCTTTGTTCACTTTTTACCGCTCGGCACGCGTAAGCGCATAGTCGCGTGTTTCTTTCCTGTAAAGGCTCCTCGAACGAAGGGCTTTTTGAAACAAGGCACTATTCCAATTTCGTCGACTAGTCGTGTTTGTCGTTATCGCCATCGTTCACCTAATGGACGTGATGCACGGATTCGGTCAGTTAGGGTGTATGGCGACATCGGTTCCTTTGTCCGCGAGCAAATACAACTTTCGAGGAATTTTGGTGGGCTTCGAAAAGGCGCGTGCTAGTGTGAGTTTCTTCCATCGACGTATATATTTTGGGCGTTTTGGGCAAAAGTCGCTGACGAGGACTTTATAATCGTGAAATACATTGACTTTTAGATTGCCTTGCAGCATGGGATTCTCGTGTTTCTTCTTTTCTACGGCCACGAAATCTATAAACGTGATAAATTAATCGCGCTAGTTTTATGCCTCTATCTGAAGTCGTAAAACGAAACAAAGTTAATATCCGCATGCCAATCGGAGATTATTGCATTAAAATCTTTGATATACGAGTCGTGAATCAATCGAACGGTCGAAAATTCGTAATCGAACTACGTCGATGAAGAAAAAACGTAGCGGTGCGCCGCCTTTCATCCGCGCCCGCGCGTCCTAATAAAAAAGCAAACACGAAATTCGGCCGTCACATCTCATCTTTTATAGCGCTTTCGTTTTATAATCATCGTCGTAGAGTCTATATAAGAGCTACTAAGTATCTTCGCGCTTGGTTCCTTTTGCCTGCTCTCAGTCGTCGCCGTTTAACGATGCACTCAATCTCTCTTTTCGTCGTTCGCGTTAAAATTAATCCAGGCCCACAAATTTTGCGAAAGGCGTTGGCGCTGATGACTTTTATGGCAGCGAAACCACCCCATCGGCGAGTTGCCTCTTTTTGTACGTATACCATCTGGAGTGGTTCTTTGTTTGCGTTTCTGTACATTGTTACCGAAGTCCTTTTTGTCGGATTAATTCGATTCGAAGAGCCAACTTTATTTTCCCATTCGACACCTTCGACGAGTCTCGATTCGCGTGTTACTCGATCACTCGAATTCTTTTAAACAGCATCACTTGACGAATGTAACGATTCATAATTCGTTCGTACGTTCAGGTGTGGCAAACGTCGAAATAACTTTTGTTCCGTCAACGTATCTTTACATAATTTACACGGCACTGCCAGAGGACGAAGTTTTTTTTGCCCACAATTTCGAAACTTTATGCCGTTGCATTCAAGCGACTGTCACAACCAATAATACCAAAACCTTGTCGGAGTTAAAGATGTCTCGAAAAGAACGGAATAAAGGAAAAAAACGGAAAGCGAGTAGCTTATCAATCGGCAGTAAACGTCGTAAAAGCACGCCTTAAAATCCTCGAGTTGAGGTGTCGAGGCGAACATCGTACATAGTTAAATGAGTCGCGCGACACGCGTCGTAAATAACTTTCAATATTTCCGCGAAATCTTAACGAGATTATAAAGTCACATTGTAGATTATACGCGCAGAAGCTTCTTTCGCGCCCTCTCGTCAGCCCTTCCGACTTGCGTTTTCGTTCACCCGTTTATGCCGCTACGTCGCTATTTATACGATTCACGGCAGTGCAGATGCTCAAGCTTGCGCCTCTTTGTTTCGTCGAATACAGTTTTCGCCGGCGTTCTTTAATCGATCCTCGCAGTACCGCGCATCGAGAAATGCGCAAACGTTGTACGCCGAGGAGAACGCGCGCGCACTAGAGTGCAGCCGTACGATCTGTTTGATCGTCGATCAGAGTAAACGGTAACCTGGTGTGCTTTCTGGTTGAACGTTCGTGGTCAAAATACGACATTAGGGTCGAAGCAGTTCGTGTACACGGGCGTTAGAATAGAGCACGACGGGGACGGCTCGTAAATTAATCTCGGCAAACAATGAAAAATTTTCACACGGCTTCGCACAGGTTTAGCATACATAGGGATGGGGTAAGAGCGGCATTTGCCAATCGTCCGACGCGAAATTTCGCGCGTCTCAATAAATGTCTGCCTCTCGAAAATCGCCGGCCTCGCGTTCTCTTGCAGTAAATGTCGCATGTATTTCATACGAAACTCCACCCCCTTCCCGCTATACGTATATATATATATATATATATATATACATATATATATATATTAATATACATACGAGCGCGCATTGCACCCGCCATGCAACCCCGCCTCTCTCTCAACGTTATCTCGACGGTGAAAACGCAAATGTTTGTTCTTCTTTTGCGAGCAACGTGTAATATCTATAGATATCGTTCCACTTTTGTTTCTACTTATAGGCTCATAAAAATAATTGAGAAACAATCGTGAATCCTTCGCGTGATTCGCCGAAGAGAAATAGGCTGGTACGATGGCTGGCGTGCAACCTCGGCCGATACGTCGAGATATATATACGTGCAAATACATATATATCTCTCTCTCTCTCTCTCTCTCTCTCCCCGTCTCGGCGCAATTATTCGTTACTCTGAATTATAACAGATGGCAATGGAAGAAATTCATAGCGAGTTATCACGCCACCCTCGTAAAAGGCCCCGATACGTAGCTATATACCTATTCGCAAAAAAATAAAATAAAACTCGCAGCGTGTCACGCGACGATTCCGGGAAAAGTCGTTTCGCGCGCGCCCGTCTAGTGCCAAAAAGCATTAACTCGTGGCTTTATAATAAAACACACGTATACGCGTGTATACGCGTGTATACGTACACGATATAAATCGGACACACCCTCTCTCGAGCTTTACTCGATTACGCGAGTATCGGTTGATGGAGATTTGCGATTAAACGCGCAAAGTATCGCCGACTCGCGTACGAGAAGAGCAGGCTAAGGGCTTTTTTCTCTTCAAATTTATACGTGGCAAATCACTCAGGAGCGAGGCTCTTTTTCGAAAGCGAACAAAACAAGAAAAAGAAACCCGTAAAAGAAGCATATCTCAACTCACTTGCGCTCGTAGCTGCAGAATTTGCCAAGGGCTCTCCTGTCACAATAACCCATAAACTGCAACGTTTTGTTTCCTATACGCAATTACGCTGTGCGCGCGTCCTACATTGTACATAATAATACGCGCGCGAGTAGTGAGAGAGAGAGAGAGAGAGAGAGAGAGAGAGAGACAGCTCCACCCATACGGAATCGACATACGCGGGATTTATACGACGCCGTTCCTCGTACATTGCACGGAGCATTTCTGGACCACACGTACGTGCATGTACCATACAGACCGAAGGCCAAATACTTATCGTTGCTGCAGCTTGTGTTTTAAAGGCCTTTTTTTGGTCTTTCGTTGATCGATCTCGTGTGCCGGAAGAACGATCAGTTGTAATCGACCGGGTGACGATGAGAACAGAAGAGAGAGAGAGAGAGAGAGAGAGAGAGAACAAAATCGGCCAACAGGAGTAAGGGAACGACTTTGGCGTGGCCATTATAAAAATAACTGCTGATTGGACGCCCTACCAAGAAAAGTCATAATCGCATCCTGAAATGCCGCTCCCTCTTTCTTTCTTTCGTCGTCATCGTCGTCGTCGGCGTTCGATTTGTGTGCAGCCGCCGCAACGTGTTCTTATATACTATTACAATCTGTTTGTCGCGCGACTATTGCGAATATCACGAAGCCCAGCGATATTAACTCAACCGTATAAAATTGTCGTTACAAATGATATCTCTAAAAGTTCAACAACAAAAAAGACATTTCTGTCGCCGCAACGATTCTCTGGGTAATGTGCTTTTGTCGTTCGCATCATCGACGCGCGGCGACCTTCTATAGGCTTTTAAACTCGACCAAGTCTTCTATATAATATCCCAACCCCGATTTTATAACTCCCGACATCTTTTTGTTCGATCCTCGCGCTTTGCTTTGATCTTCAACCGCTCTTATATACCATTTTTATCGAGAGCTTCCTTTTTTTCTCTTTTTTGCTAACGTAAAGCGTTTATTGTATTCGCTTAATATGACAGTTATTCATCGAAAAACTTTGCTGGATAAAATTAAACAGAACAAAAATCAAAAAAGCACAACGTTGGAAAATCATAATGGGCTTTTCTCTATGAAAACGTCAAAGATAATAACACTCTAATAAAGCTGCACCAACCCTCTGGCGATCAATATTATAAACAACAAAATTGAAGAATACAGGCGCAGCTTTTACGTATAACCCGCGTATAATGAACATTGTCTCGTCGAGGACAAAATATTCGCTCGGAACGTATAATCATCGTTCCGTATCCATCGAAGCTCTTAAATAAAACATCGCTTGAGGCTTTGGTCCCACACGCACACACACACATACACACACACACGCGCGCGCACTCTCTCTTTCTCTCTTGCGTGAAAAACCATAAAAAACGTATTACAACGGAAAAAATATATAAGCAGGCGCGTGATATATTACGCTGCTTGCGATATGCTCCGCCATTTTACTTGCTTATCTTTATTGAAGGGAGGAGGAAGAAAGGGGGTATTAAAAAAAAAGCTCGGTTGCTCGTATGTGTATGCACGTGTATATATATCACGAGTAATTGCACAGGCAAGAGGGAGAGGGAAAGAGAGAGGAGGTAAGAGGGGAGAGGGGGAGGGGGGCTGGAAGAGGCAATAATAAAAGCACCCAACGGGGCCGCTCGATAGCCCAAAATTGCTGGTTCCCCCGCTACCACACTCTCGTAACGACCAGAACATGGCGGCTCACAACCCCTTTTAACCCGTCGATGTATGTACGTGAGTTTATACATACACGTTTTAAGTAGATGCGAGACCGAGAGAGTACATGCGCGCATATACATATTTTATGTGTGCTCGACGTGTACCACAGCGCCGCGGTTATTATGTTACCAAGGCACAAAATTGCAACGATGCTTCTTCTCTTTCTCTCTCACTCTCTCGATATTTTAATGACTCGACTATAAGCGCAGACTTGATGATTTTAATGCTCATGGAGCCTTGAATCCTTGAAAAATGATTTACGAGATAATTGGTGACGATTTAAGATTATAAGGACGCGACTCATGTTTTCCTCTCTCTCTCTCGATTTAATTGTTACAACAATTAGAATGTGTAGCGTCAACGGAAAAGTCTGTGTTTGAGACTTTTCAAGCATTGCGTAAAAACTGTAGCCGTTCTTTTTTATTTTTATTTTTACGAGGTTTGCCCTACGCGAGCGAACAATATACGTATATGTATATATACACGTAGCACAGGCGCCGCACGCGCGTTAACGAGAGTAATAAACCAATTCGCGAGACTATCCACGCGAGGGTGGCTCATTTTTTTACGAGCTCGTCTGCTTTATTTACCCGCACATTATGCCTTTATTATTCTTTAATTTTTTTATCCTGCAAAAGATTGGGCTCGAACGAGTTCAATGAACTTGCGAACGAATGAACAGAAAAGTTCAATCAACAACGACGACGATAATAATAACGAGCAATCGGTCGTACAGAAAATGAATTTACGATTAAATCCTCATTGATAAATATTAATGTTTTTCAGGTACTCCGATAAATCGATTACCTATAATGGCTAAATCAGTATTGGATCTGTATGAATTGTACAACCTTGTGATAGCACGTGGCGGATTGGTCGATGTAATCAACAAGAAACTCTGGCAGGAAATCATCAAAGGCCTTCACTTACCTTCTAGCATCACTTCTGCAGCATTTACGTTACGCACTCAGTCAGTATATACACACTTTTATACGTATATATATATATAAACTTACGTGGCTCTCTCTCTCTCTCTCCCAACAGATCCATTTTCAATTTCAATTATTATGACTCTCGCGCTCTGTAATAACCTTTTTTTAATCGACACGTTCGACATCTTGTTGTTATACTGTTCTTACTTTGACGAAGAAAACAACAAATTAATCGTATTGACAGAAGAATCAGTCGAGTTGCAAAGAAAAAGAGCTTTGAAACGGCAAAGTTTGATAATTCAGTGAATTGAAAATGCTTTCAATTTCACGGTTGCACGTGGCAAAAATAAAGTCGAGCGTGGAATGAAAAGAGAAGAGAAAAAGATGGATTCTAGAAAGCAGTCCGCCAATGTTGCGCGTCCGCGAGTACGCCAATGGAAAATGTGTGTTTATTTATCGATTATCACTTTCGGACTGACGGCCCGTTAATTGCCTTGGTCGAGCATTACGAGAGACTTGCGTACTTTTGATCGCCCGAATGCAAAGTTTTTCGTGAATTGCGCACGTTTTGATTTACAACCCGAGCGCGCCCGCGAGCTTCTCTCGTAGCGTCGCGTGTCGACATTCTTATTTGTCCTTGTTTTACTTCGTTTCATCGATTCGCTTATTGCATCGTTTCCAGTTGATTGAAGTTTCATCGTTAAACGTTACAGCGTTTCTCCTCCTTTGTCGGTAATTATCATTATTATTCCGTTTGTCGCAACACCGTCTCGAAATATCCATAGCAAGTTATTGCAGCGCCAAGTTGTGCGTGTCCGCGCAGATTTTTTTCGCAAGATTGAAACTTGTCTTTTTCGTTGTCAAACGCTGTGTAACTAGAAATTATTCTCGAAAAGAACTCGTATGAAAAGGCTAGCCTCTTGCAGTGTACAGTCCCGCGAAGTCGAATGATTGATAACCAACAACTTCGCGGAAAGAATCAAGCGCATCTGCAGCCAGAACAATTTTATCGTCGTCATCCTGTATACTTCGCGGTTTTTCGCGGTTCTCCTCGCTTTTGTAGTCCACCGACACTCTACGTGTATATTTTCCTTGAACGCGCGATATTGCCGAAGCAGAAGTATATAGCTTTAATAGTCTTGATAAGACTGGGCAAACACACAATGGAAACCCTTTCTCTTTCGCTCTTTCATCTCTTGTTCCCTCTCAGAGAAGCTGCGTGTGTAAACTTTACAGATGTGTGTCATTCGGGAACGTTTCTTCTCGTGCATTCGAGCGAGACAGGATGTTTGCTAGTTCGGCGGGGTTTCTTTTCTTAATAGGTTCATTAAATAACAGTTCGTTCTCGATCAGGCTTTATAACGTGGATTACAAATTTCGTCGCGCGAGTCACACGAATAAAAAGTACAAAACGTATATAAAATACCGAGCAATCGTTCGGGACCATGTCTAGAAAATTGGCGGCGATTTATAAATCTGCATTTTTACACCCACCAATTTATAAATTAAATCCGTGACTGACAGGCCCGAAAAAAAGAAGAAGTGTGTGTGTGTGTGTGTGTGTGTGTGTGTGTGTGTGTGTGTTGGGGAGGGGGGGGGGACCTTCGGTAGAAAGCAGCGTCGTAAAGTCCGCCACGTAAAAGCTCTCTCCGAAATCGCGCGCTCGCGTAGTCGAAAAAGTGCATTGCGAAAATTGGCTGTCTCGTTGACGAGCCGAAAGGAAGTTCGATTTACTTCGGCACGCGCTCATCGATTGGCCTTGAAACGGAAAAGAAGAGCAAGAAAGATCGTCTTGACTTTTGAAGTGTAAGACTATAGCTCCGAACAAAAGTGCGTCGGTGAGATAAATTTGACGAATCTTTTTCGTTTCATTCCGCAACAAAAGCAAAGTACACGCTAGCCGCATGATACACTTGACAAGAAAGAAAACGTGAATCGCCAAGATCTCGTGCTCACGTGAGAGAAAGAGAGGCGTAAATACGTGTATACATAATACGACAGAGACCTATAATTCGCTGGAGCGCCGTTTCGCTTTTTACGATTGTCTGAAGGGGAGACGGGGGAGAGCTCTCCGCGAGCAGACGTTCAAAATATCAAGACCGCCGCGCTCTCGTAGAATTATTATACGCGTCAAAGTGTACGTTCGTGTGTGTGAGTGTGTGTGTGCGTGTGCGTGTGTGTATTTTTTTATGTGCCTTCTCGCTCGAGAAAGGGAAAAGACTTTAATTAAGCCCTTGTCTGGAGCTGTCTTTTTTAATTTTTTTTGTTACCGCCACAGCACTAAGAGCTGCTGCCATAATAGAAACCGTGGTATATAGATTTCGATTTAGCGGAACGCTTGGAAAACTATGTTCACAACTGGCGAGCTATAGTTACGAGGTCGGCTCAATCGTGCACTCTTTGAGTTTTGTTTCTTTTCGCTCAACTACGAGGGCAGTTTGACCAATCAAACTGCTACTATTTCCTAATTCCAAACCTGCAAAATAGCTTGGCGATAAAAAATTTGAGTCGAACGAAGAGATCGTCACCGAAACAAACGTCTGTTTGGTGAACCTCGAGAAAATCTATTATTTGGACGAAATACATATACTGGAAAAGCGCTGGACTAAATGTATCGAGCTAAAAGGGGATTACGTTTAAAAATGAAACAAACACTTGTATTCGATCGCTCACTTGTCAAAGCGCTCTCGTACCAGGCAGAAATCGTAGTCGTGTGCCGAACTGTCGAGTTAAGCTCTCGTCAACCAGACGACGCGTTGATACGTCGAGGACGTTTCCTACGATTCAACACGATTATCCACGCTTGCACGTTGCGTTATATTTATATATAAGAAAACTAACGATAAATTTTTCTTTTGCAGGTATATGAAGTATTTGTATCCATACGAATGTGAAAAGAAACACCTATCGACACCAGTGGAACTTCAAGCAGCAATTGATGGCAACAGGCGCGAGGGTCGCCGTAGCAATTATGGCAGTGCATACAATGCGGTATCAAACGACAATATGATGGTGCATCAACGCAGTCCGCATCCACCGAGCACACTGGCGTCGTTACACGCTTCAATGTCACCAATGACATTAGTGACGGCAGTGCAACAAGCAGCAGCTAATGGCCAACATGCAGCGAATGTACAGAGTCTTGTCAATGGTAATGCTGCACATACACCTTTAACTCATCATCCTCATCACCCACAGAATTTGCAGGGTGGCGTTGGACAAGCTCAAAATGCCGGTTAGTTTTTGTCGAGTTGCTTGTGTTTATAGCAACGCATGTAATAATGGCCTACATGGTACATATACGACAGAACTCATCGTGACACGACAGCTTGCAACCGATCTATTTCGAACCATCGTTACGGTAGTCCTTGCAAATCGAAACAGTTGAACAGACATCCTCGTGAAAGAAAAAACAGTTGAAACAGAAGAGAGGCAGAGAGAAAGCGCGCGTAGAAGATGAAAAAACATTTTTTTTTCTTTAAGAGAGTTGGCGTAATTGATTGCGCGATTCTCCAGGGAGAAGAGGGGCGGGAGGGGGGAGGGGGACAGGCGTTAACGGATGACTCCTGCTAACGAGCATTCCGATTCTCTCCATTTTCTCTCTCTCGCGCGCGAGCAATTCCTTAGCATCCCTCTCTGCGCGGTGTGTTGTATATTGGACCAACAGTTTCACGAGGCAACCCCTTTTCTCGATTCCGTTTCCACTTTGACGTTGCTTTCTCGCTACCGTGCTTCAAGATTAATGAGAACAGACTTATTAACGGCAATTGAAGGTTCAACTTGTAGATACAATCGACAGACGGAAAACATTAGAGCCTCTTGTTGATTTCTTTCACGATTAGCTGTCTTTGTCTTTCCCTTCGAAATGTATTTGGTCGACGCTTTTAGACGATTTTCTTAATGGCTTGGAATTAGGCTGAATGCAGGCAAATAGCGTAAAGCTCGCGATAAGTATCGAACGAAGGCTGCTCGCTTTGCTTGATGTGCGCACATTAAGTCCAACGACTAATTCCCGTTTAGTTTGGCCTTTATTTTTAATTGCTCTCAGATTGCACGATATTGGTCTTAATAGCATACGAGGGTACGAACCGACCACACCTCTCTCTCGTCAATTACGTTGTTTCGAATCTCATAATTAATCAAGTTCATACCATTAAGCTAATCACTACTCTGAAAGCTGGACCTTTGCTCGAAGCTGCATGTATTCGATGGAATTTAACAAAACCGCTTGAACTCCACGCACTTGCACAATTTTTGGGCTAAACGAATTTTCGCCAACGAGTCTCGTGTAAATAGCGATGAAAAATATCAGAGCATCGTCTTGTCAAGTCTATCGATTGCTCATTGGTGAAGATTAATTTGGTCCAAGGTTTCTGCACGCAACTGTAAATCCACTAATCGCTTATTATCCCAAAGTGATAGACTAAAAATAAGTCACTCTAGACATAGCGTCCTCGTAAGTGAAACCGATGAATAAATTGTTACAGCAATCTTAAATATTCCAGCAGTTGCTCCAGATTTTGAGCTACGTATGGCCGAGTACGTGAAGCACTTACAGCGCGAAATGGACATACGTCGTTCGGATAGTTCCTCACCACCATCGCCATCTCGCGAAGCTGCTCTCATCGAGATGTCGCGTCTCACTCTGTGGAACATGTACAACAACAATCTTCATCCTGGACTCAGCTACGTTCACAACCCAATGACTCCACAACACAGTCCACCGTCGCCTCCAGTCCACCCAGCTAGCCCCGAGCCACAGAAGGAAGCGCTTGACCTAGGACTCAGGTAAAGCTATCTTTCGACGGAATTGCGTCGAACGCGAGTTTGCCGGAGATTCATCGTTGACTCTGGTTTTTTAAAATCTTGCAGGTCGTCTCCAAGCACATCGTCACAAGCGAACAATCAAAGTCCACCGTCTTCGTCGGGCAGCATTGCCATCAAGCGAGAGATGGATCGTTGCGAATTGCTTGCCGACCAGTCTTCAAACAAGAGACTGTGCGTAGAGGAAGATGGATCCGCTGAAAATCACACAACCACCATGCCAGCTGCACACATCAAGATCACAAGTCGAGGTAATGACATTGACTTGCGTTGTCCTCGTTACGCAACATGAACATTGTTACAGAATGTTGCAGTTGTAGGAAACGTATCAGGAGAACGTATAATAACGAGATTATTTCGCAGGTGACGGTCGTGAAAACTCGATTGTAGTGAGCATGGAAATAAATGGAATAATGTACCAAGGCGTCCTCTTCGCGCAGACGGACAGCAGTAACAATGCGACTGAGACAACTAACAACGAGACGAAAAGTTCGTGAATAAACACGTACTAGTTATGATGCTGGATCTCCACATGAATTTAAACGCTAGTTGCATTAACTAGCAGCGATCAAATATTGACAATTAAAAGTTTCTTTTATCGCGATTTAACGATCGTTTTAATGTAAGTACCATAAGAATGAATCTTTTTTTATTTTAAAGTACTCTTGCGTTCGTGGACATGGAACGCATCGTTGTGGAACGATACATTAAGAGTGCTTTCGGGTTATCTACGAGAGACAAAACCCAATCGTGCAATCTACAATTGTACAAGTTATAAGTAAAGCGTAACTCGTGCTTATTGGAAAACAATACACTAACATCTTATACAATTCTGAACATAGGTAAACGATACATTTGTTTCAGGGCTCGTTATTCCTGACGGAACTCGAATTTTTTTTTTTTTTTTTTTTTTTTTTTATCACGGAACTCAGCAGGAATCGAACAGGCCCTAAAATTTTAATGTTTTGATAATTTAGATATGTATAATTTAGATATTCGCTAATATAGGAAAGGGGGTCGAAACTTTGAAAATTATCAAGTCGGAAGTTTACGTCTGTTGGTACTTTAAGACGAAAATAGCTTCACGATATATACATTAGACCGATTTGAAATGAAAAAACTTTTAATTTTCACTTTTGACTCTGGTTCGCTCACTTAACGTTAGAAGATACACAGACATATATACTATAAATATGTATATATATATATATATATATGTACATGGACATCAATGCATGTATATACACACACATATATATATATACATACATATATCTATGTATGTGCGTATATATACATACACATATATACGAACACGCGCGCGCGCACACACACGCACGCACACGCACGCACACACACACACACACACACACACACACACACGCTTATACATATACAGACATATAGGTATATACAACACACAATATAAATATATATATTTATATATATATATATATGTATATGTATATATATATATATATATATATATTTATATATATGTATATATATAACGAGTTTTATTTGATTTTTACACAAGTTTTTTACCAAACACTCAATTTTAGGTTCTTTGTATCAAATGAATTTTTAAAATATATTTTGATAACTTTGCTAGAACTAATACCAATTTTCGTTCACTCGAGCAAACACAAAAGTGGAAAAAAAATCACGCGTAGACGCTTCAATGTGAGCGAAACTCATCAAGCATTATTCAAATGTCAGTCATAACGCATTCAGTTTCTATTTCACGTATTAACGTAATAAATCCATTCAATTCACTTAATCAAAATATTTTAATTTATTTATTGTCTGTAGGCTTAGCATTGCGCAATACATTAATTTTCGATGATCTTTACGCAATAAGTGTACGATACACAATACGAGCTATAGTAAAATAAATCTAAATAAGCGTGATGTCGGTTCTTAATATCAACTTATTGACGGATTTTACAAGCATTTTATTAAGATTTTTACATGTACATTCGTTATACTTTTTACGACCAATAACATAATATTAATTTTTGTAAGTCTTATTCAAGTTCAAGTAAGCCCTTCTGAAGACGACCATTTTATTTTCTGACATTGATATTTTAATGTTTATTTGAATGAATAATTAGTGTTATTTTAATGAATCTAGCTTCGAGCATTTTTGAATAAAGCGAGCAGATTAACGTTTTTTACGTCTCCTTTATATCAATTACGTAGTTTAACTTGATTCATATCTAGTTGCATATCAGCTTAACGGCCCAGACATCGTTTTAAACCATTTTTTTATTCCCATTTACGTAGACCATGACCATTGACTAGCGCGATCAGTCGATGCAATCGCGATCGATCCTCTTTTATTTATCGGCAAGGCTCGAATATTATCGATTCGAGGAAGGGGCATTTGTTTAGCGCCTTAACTACCGAGTTGCGTCTTCGCCCGAGCTTCCCGCTGACGAGCGCGGCTCGCTGCTCGTACGATAAGGCTTTTTCGGGCTTCCCTTTATCCTCGCCTTCGACTTCGTCACGGGAATAGCTCGTTTTCCCCGGCAAAGCCTTATTGTGCCCGTGGCCAAATGTACAATTTTTACAATCGCTATTAGTCAGGGTCGTTTAGTTTAACCTTATACATAGCTCTTTATCTTAAGTTTGTAAATACGTTTTTTTTGTAAAAATTAAATGATAAACAAGAAAATAAGTGATCTGACGCGAGTCTGTGTGTACATAAAATGAAGAAGAGGATACATTTTTCAAAACCTTGGAAGCCCTTATTTAACTTAATGTATTATAGCGACTCTTTTGATTCTAGTTTTGCTTTCGGATGATTAAACATTTATTTGAGACTTAATATAAAACAAATTTGTAAATTCAATTGTTCAACATCTTCTAATGTTTAAAAATTAAGTACAGAAAAGACGTATGGGAGCGTGCTTTAGTATGCTTTTTTTCATGTAAAAAGATGTCCAAATTTTCGGCGCTATGTACTTATGTTAGAAGTTCTATTATTATAAACTTTCTGTAAACATGAATTTTAATCAATCGATCTGATTTAACGAGCTGTCATCGCATCTTATAGTGCAATTTATTATGTAGTTGAATCGTCAAACTTTGTTGAAAAATTATGCACTTTGCACTTTTTAAAATTAGCATATATATTATATCGTAGTTTCACTTTCTTTTAAATTCTATCATTAACTAATTATTCTAAGCAGTCTTTTACATTTGTAGTCAATAATGTAACGCATGGCTTTGAAAATTGAAGAATCAATTACTTAACTATCAATCGTATCATTAGTGTCTGATTAAAATTCACGTAACAATAAGTTTTTCGTTAAATTAATAATATTGTTGATTTTATATAAATATTTCTACCGTGTGAGATAACATTCACAATAAGAATCTTCCAAAAATATATGAAAAATAGGCAAACGCAATGTGTAAGAACAAATTATTGGATGGCACATTTGAAAACCTTCATACAAGTTAAATCCACGTCTATGTAGAAAAAGATCGCAGTAATATAACGAGCGACTGATTTTTGCTCATAGTCTTTAGAGTGTATGAAAATTGAGCGACTTATGGTATTAGGAATATCACCAACTAATTACCGAACGGTAAATGTCCAAAGAAATATCACGAATTTTCCATGCGTAATAGAAAAGGAGCTATCGACATTGACATTGTAACGATAAAATGTACATCGGATGGAAAGCAAATCTACATTGTTTATAGTTTGAAGATTAGCCAAAAAGACTGTTATATAAGATACATATTCTAGAAATTCTTTCTTACTACGATCTAACTGTTGAAGGTACTACTATCATGTCATTTCTTGTAAGAGATCAATTTGCCTAATACTTAAGTGCTAGCAAAACAAATTACCAGCTATAGGGCAATTTTCATTCCGCCAGCTTGCTAATAATGCGAACGATCTTTCTAATCAAAACTTTACTACGTAAGATTCAATAAGAAAAACTTGGATATAAGTTACTGTAAGTTGTATTCAAATTATAGTGCTCGTCACGAAATACAAGGACAATCCAATAACATAAGAACAATCTCGTTCTTCGATGGGATTCGTGTCTGGTTTTCAAAGTTTCAAGTCTTCGTTGTAAAAAAAAAAAAATAAGTAAAAAATAAATACAAAAAAAAGTAAACACGTGCTCTTCTAATATATTGATCGTTCAATTAGTTTTTTGTTAAAAATAAACAAAGAATAGGATAAAGATTGTTTTAGAGTTCTTACACACAAATATTTTAACAAGAATGAAAAACGGGCACGTTTAATTGTTCCTCAATTAATGTTTTTTTCGACATCTCTCAAAAGCTCACTGTGAAACATAATATTTGCATATCCCTGTATGTATCAATAAGAATTACATATGATGTATGTTTTCTCGAATCGGTCAGGCTCTATTGTGATTCGGCAAAAAGCTCGTGAGGCATTCGTTAACTGTTAGTGCCACTTTGTACGCGAGTGCCGGCTACAATTACAATATTAGATATATTAGATATATTATACAAATGAATATATGATTATTATTTTCTAATTATGTAGTGACTGCACCATATACTTACATCGTATATTGTATTGATGGATGTGTATATATACATGATGTCGCCCGATGATAAAAATAATAAAATAATAATTGAAATACATCACCCATGATAATTGATTATATTGTAGACTCCTTAAACATAGCAGCTTAATATTTCTCTGTAAATCTATGTACGTGCTCCATGATCATCAATAAATATGAACATACTTTTACATCTCACGTTTTATCTTTATTTATTACCATTACATGTTTGTATATTTGTACAAACACATACAGATCGTAACAAAATTACAATACGTTCAAAACTGATATACGCTGTATTCCTTGAATCTAGATTTTAGCATCTGGTTTATGTATTTTTAGATATGAAAATAACATTGTTCATTTTCCATTTCAATTACGCATACAAGCTAGCAAATTTGTTTATAATGACCATCAATTCATTCTTTACGCTGTCGTTAGCAAAAGTATAAGCAATAGTATCTTTCGTTAAATTTATTATATCGTTCTCATTCAGGTTGAAATGTTTGGCTGCTAGTGCTAGTTCATTGGACAGGGTCGTGTCAAATATTCCTTTATCGTCGGTCTAGGAAAAGTTACAATGTTGTAATTCTGGATGTCATTCGTCATTTTGCGTTTAAAGATAAATAAACTTACACAAATGCAGATGGGTTGTTTTGATTCGTACAAATGTTTAAAATGATGAGCATCGTAAGCCAAAACAGTTTTGCATTTAACATTGGATGTCAAGCATAATTCTGCAATGAAAAATTTCACATTTTTCACATTTGTAATTTAAATTCCAAGTAATTATACCTTGTTTAAGCTGTTTACTTACCAACTGGAATTTTAGAATCTAACAGAGCTTGGTAGAGTTCTTTAGTACCGCCTGCAGAAGGATGGATGCATGTTCCATGTCCAAGTCTATCAGGTTTAAACGTTATGATATCCATAGTTTCCAGTGTGTTTGCTACCTGCAAAAAATTGAAACGAGCTATTATTAATGTTACTTATGTTTTGCTAATAACGTTTTTCCCTGTTATTACTACGTACCTCAGCGCAATGAGCAGCTATCTTCAAACCAGCCGCTCTAGCCTGATTGAGCAATTCAATGAAAGCGTCACCTCTGGTTGGATCTCCACTTAAATCAATCCCAACTATATCGTGATATTCTCTACTCATTTCAATAGCTAAATGGATATTTTCCCTTGCTGCTTTGAAGCCTTGTTTTCTGTTTACTGATATTAATAATTTTACAATAATACCAATATTTTCCGTCTTGCATCTTCTGTAATAATTTTATGTGTTACTTAGATTATTTTATATTACTTATTTGTAATGAATTGTAAAATAAAGCCAATTTTACTCTATAGCCTTTAAAATGGCTAATAGGTAATCCTTTTTATCCATGCCAATTTCTGCTCTAGGTGTACTTCTCAATTCTAAATAGATGACATTATCTTCGTAAAATTCTTTGATTGTATCGTAAGTTGCTGTGTAGATTGCTTCTGTTGTTTTTGTTACAGAATAAGGAAAATCGAATAGTCCAAATATCCTGTAACAATTTATTTTTATTATTTTATTAGTTAATTTAACTATATTTTACAGTTCACATAGTTAGAATATAAAGACAATTTACTCTGTTAATGATTTACACTTCTCAATATCAAACTTTTCACATTTTTCTGTTTCTTCCGGATTTGTCATTTTGTAAAGTTTTGTTAAAGTGTGTCGGCTCAGTGAACCATTTAAATGTGCATGCAACTCCTACAAAAGAAGAAATTAACGCGATTACTTTTCAGTTCAACAATCGACATAACAATTGATTATAATACATGCAATAACTTACAATTTTTGGTATTTTATGACAAAAGTCTTCCAATTTTTTATTATTTGATTGTTCGTTTGTCTTACTCATCTTGATTATTATTGCTATTATCAGTTCATTTAATTTGTCTTTAAGTACTGGAATTTTTACAATTTATGTTTTCAAATCCAAGTAATCCAAAGGAGTAGTAACTTTTACTTCCTGTCATGTAAATAATTTTTACTATCAAGACTCTAACAATAATTAATAAGATTTGGCACACTTAACTTTTAAAGTATTAACTTATTGTAAATATTAATATTAATGTATCAAACTTTTTAAATATTAAACTAAAAAATTTGCAATAGGATAATAAAGATAAACGATACATAAGAATTTTGTATGACTGCTTAAAACATAATTTATTTAGGAATAGTTCTCGTTACTAATTGGAAAACTGATTTTTCATAATCACACTACAATCTAATAAGGATCATGAGGAAGTTTAAATCCAACAAGTTTAGCAGTTTCTTCTATACTCCGTTCGCCTTTGCCACTATAGTATTTGTTAATTTCTTGATATTTCCTGAGAGATCGAAGATAGCATAAGTAGTTCTCTGTTAGATTTTGCAATTCTTCCCTAGCCTTGCAAAGTGTTTCGGAAGTTTCTTGATGAGCTCGATTCTGTTTGACGATATATTGCATTAGCAGACTTTCCTTTGATGTATCATACGATGATGTCTTACGTATCTCATGTGCCAATCGACGAAGCAGTGACAGATTTTTATTCATTTTTAATTATGCTCCTTATTTAATATCACCTAGCGCTTATGAATTCTGGATCACTGTTAAAAAGCGATAAATCTGGTCTATTATCCCAAAAACCTACAGGCACAGTTGTTAACTTTTCTTCTGTAAATACGTGAAATGAAGTTCCACTGAATGTGTTGGGATAGTAAAAATTGTTCTTAATTTTTATTTCAGTTACGTACGATTTCAATTTATAAATATAGTATGCAGTTTGCTCGAGTAAGGCATCAGTTGTATGGCACTCAACTTCAGACCAACTGTTACCTAACAAAATACAATTTCGCATTAAAGGACTCCAGTTAGCGTACAAAAAATTATTTGTTAATTGTTTTGAACAATGAGGCATGAAAATTAGCGCAGGATGATCCCCTACTATTCGTTTTCCTTCTTCATTATTTTCAATAACAATAAGATCCAATTGTTTTAAACTGTCAATTTCATTTTTCGTAAACAAAGGATCATAAATTAAAACATTAGCGGAATAAACTGATTTGATAGATAATAATGCAGCCAACTGATATTTCGGACAAATGTTTTCAGAGAAATTTCCAAGTCCATAACAAATGATATTACGAACAGTGTCTAGGTTTAAAAGGCCCAACGATTTTTTCAATTCGCTCAATAAAGTTTGATGAAATGGTGATTCCTCAAATTTGGTCACTGCTGTGTTAACGTTATTTACAATTTCATTTACGGAATACACTGAGTCGCATTCAACATCTTCCAACTTTTTCTTGTTTACGTTTAATTTATTTTTGCGCTGTCGACGTGAATTATACGTGACCAACTTGAACTCATGATTGCCCTCGTTAATCATAATTTACCAATGTACGATATCTACTACGTACTATACTATTGTTTACGTATCACGATTATTACAATATAAAAACATAAAAATAATTATACCTTTTATTATTTGGTTAGGTTAACTACTGGTCTGCTGGGTGAACAGGAGCCGCCATTTTGCTTGCTCGTTGGATCACAAACAGTGTCCAGTTGATTGGTGCGGACAGCTCATTGGCTGAGGCGATAAGCCGATCGCGAGATTTGAACGACTAATTGAAAGGGTGCATTTGAGATGTGCGTTTGCCAAATATGTCAAATAATAGAAGATGCATTTTTGAACGTTGTCAATTGCGATTGATGGGAAAAATGTAAATGTAATAAAAAACAAGCGACGAATTATAATTGAAACCTATATCTTTTATTAATCGTCTTGACGATAAATTTGACACTATACACGCAGAGAACAACAAGTCTTAATTCAAGTATCTCTTTTGGATTTTCAATGAAAGTTTCATCGAAAAAACGACTGCGTTGCTCGGTCGGTTTCGAAGGTGGGCTCAGTTGTTTAACCTTACTAATTGAAATACTGTTTTAACGTGATACCTGTTGAGCAAACAAACAAGAAACGTTAATTTATCGAAAGATTGCAGCTTAAATAGCGAAACGGTTTGTATCTGTAATTCGGTCAACGCCTCGGAATAACAATAACGAACTCACATTAATGGTCTCGTCGTATCGATGAGCAGCGTTGTATTCCAAACTCCTTGCGATAGCGGCAGGAATTGGTGGCGGAGTAGGAAGATGTTCGCCATCGGGATGGAATCCGTTCTCATCGGCAACGTACGTAAGATGGATGTTTTTGCCCTCGTTGTTGATGTAGGAAATGATGCCTTGTTGGACAGCCACGTTAATATCGCCAAGGCGCTTAAGGGTAGCCTGCTCTTGTACGCTGATGCCGTTGTCCGAGCTCCATTCGTTGTAGAAAGTACCGTCTGGGTTTACTTCCATCTTGCTATGCAGGATACGAGCAGTGGCTGCGTTTCCCGAGCTCGGTAATCCATTGTATCTGCTGATAAGATTCGTTCGTTCGATATACATACCAATATGTACAAATACGTGTAATTACATCATTGCAATTTCACTCACTTGTGAATACCATAACTGGGCCTGGATACCGCTACAGTGATGGCCTTAGGCACGATTTTTTTGGGGGGCTGCAATTCAGGTCGCAGTTGGTAATGCGCGTAACTGGCGTAATCCGGGTGATAGGCTTGAAACAAAACAACGGTTCGGTTGGTTTTTCCCTTTTACAACTATTTTTCTGTGGTGACGATTGATAGTTACCGTGAGTGGTTTTGGCCGGGGACGCGGCTAGCGCCGACGTTGCCACGAGTAACAGCACCTGTGCGATTAAACGTTGAATAAACGTCAAATTCGTTCTTTTTCTTGTACTCGCGTCGTAGTCAAGTTGCATTATACGTGTATTTTTATTCATATTTCAGGCATTTCACGTGTAAGATCGAGGAATACACCAGTGAAGGTTGATAACTTTTTAAAAAATTAACGAAACTATTTGTGACACCGATGTTTTGAAAACGCACAATTTTCTTCGAATAGCCTTGTCCGTAACTGAAATACGAATTTTTCAAAAACGTTCGCAATGTTCGCGATAGCGAACAGTCTGCCAAAGAAGTGCACGCTTAAAGTAATATTTCGACGTACACGCTTTGGAGTACGCGAATGTTTGGCAATTGACGAGTATTCGTAAGGAGATACGCGTTTGCAGTGTCCTCGTAAAAATTAATTAGTAAAATTGTGATGCTTGCAAACAATGTACCGTTTAATTTTATTCGTGGAACATTATCTCTAAAACGGTAACAAATTCGTACTCTGGTGACTTGACAGTTTATCTTCGCAACAAAGCTGTTTGCAACGACAACGTTCACAGTTGCAAGCTAATATTGCTACAATATTACTAGATGCACGCGACTTAACGTTTTAAGTGAATATATCGGTACTCACACTTAATACCAGCATGATTGGACTATTGCACAGAAGAAGCAGTGATCAACTGACTATAACTGCATGTGACAACCTCGGCTTATATACTTCGCCCAAATTCCCATTTTTTCTTTTTATTGGATCAGATTCTGTAAGCCTCTTTCTCCATTTCGGTTAACTAATTATACATGGACGTTTAAATATCATCTATATTACAGATGAGAAGGACCTTGTTACCTACGTCATATATAGGAGGCAAAAAAAAAAAACGCATATCTCGTTTTTTGGTGAATTTATACATGGATATTTGAAAATGCCATTGGCAATTTATATTCAGCGTCGCATTTTTACCGTAACATCGAAGGAGCGCGAGCCTTGGGGTTATCCGGTGAGTTATGGTCATTTCGATTTCTTTTTTGCTCATCGATAAAGGCATAAACACGCGTTGACACGAACAGAGAGTCACAGCCAAGGTCTCGGGGGGTTTTATTACTTTAATTGTGACATCCATGACCTTCTCTCCGAAAATTATCCGAATAATTTGCAATCATTATTACTCTTACTTATATAGTGAGTTTTGATTTTGAATTTGAAAGGTGCACTTTGTCGACAGCACTGATTGTTTCTACACATTGCCCTTATAAATAGCATACCTTTAACAACCAGCCCAGACTTTTTCCACGATTAAATTGGAACGTAAACGTTAAATTTCCGCATCGTTCTAAATTTGCATCGTTATTCTGTTAAATTATTTCTTTGACAAATGTATCCAAGACAATTCACTAACAATAGTGTACAATGCGCATACAGTAGTATAATCCTCGTAAAATGAACAAATACTTTTTAATTTGTCTATGCAAATTGATACTTGAATTATTTTCATCTATATACAGTTAGTTATAATAACACACCTTTTTATTGTGCAATAACGCTATAAATATAATTGTTTATAGTTTATTGAATGTTCTTGAACGATTCCTTCGTTCATTTCATTCCACTAATTATTTAATTCATTTATATGCATCGTATGATGTAATACACATAGCTTACATAATGTCTGTAAAAATTCGTTAAAAATCAACAAACGTAAAAAATAGCGCATTAAAATGGTTATGTATGAATTCATTTAAAAAATTTTAATGTCGTCATTGGATTTATCAACAGATTACGGTTCAATTTGTAATATTTTATTTCGTTGAATCAGATTCAATAATAATTTTACTCTTTGTGTTTCTAATGTGCCTACCTACACAAAAACAACCTTTATGTCTCGACTTCTTTGTTCAACTTTGTTACATACTTTACGAATGTTGAGTATATTATAGTCTCTCTCACCCTTTTGACCGTTAGATGGTATTCTATCTTTTTACTAAACATACGCTATACATATATACGTCATCTGAGATAGGTTATACTCGTGTATCTATATAGCAAACTACTGTGCGTGTGTTTGCTTTGTTAGAGCTCGTTCTAAAACCTGTTATTCAGTTGCAGTACTCGCAGTCAGTGCTGGTTTCGGATACCATCATCAGTATTCGATCACCGAAACTGAATAATCGTAAATGATTTACTACAAATACGAAGCATTTAACTGTTGCATCTAAGTGGTGAGGCCTAACTCATGAATTGACCGTTTCAAAAACTAATTGTACTCACGAATGCGAACTCTATGTTTACTTATCAATTCGTTTGCATTTCTCACTTTAATACAATATATTTTATACCAATATATTATATTTATATATTAGGTTTTAATATAATATACTTGTATATTGGATTAAACCATAAAATTAATATTAATACTATATCAACATTGCCATGTTTTTACTTTTCAGTTGATTCTACAGAGTAATCTCAAAATGTCAGAACAATTTTTGGGCTGCACCGTCTCTATAAAATGTACCGATGATTTAGGAAGCTATCAGGGTCAGATTGTTGCCCTAAACGACCAGATTGTTACACTTGCCAAACCATTTTGTAACGGTGTACCCCACAATGCACCAACTGTAACATTGAGGTGATCTTTATTTAATGTTTCAATATTTTCTCTCTTACCATTGTTAGACAAATAGTACGTTTCATATTTATTTACCTAATGCGTTCTTTGTACATCTGAAATAGCAAACTCGAACTATTTTAATGTTTACTTTTTATTAGTATTTAAAATTAAATAAATTATATTTGTTCGCAGGGCTAAAGATATTGTGAATGTAGACATTATTCAAGTAGAAGACTCCACAGCCCAAAGAGAAGTACAGATACAGAGTAAAATTACAGTCAAAAGGCCTATTGCTAAAAGAGCTGGCAGATCGGTCTCGGAATGTTCTGTACCTATTGCACAACCTCAAGCAGTGCAAATATTGCCAAATGTAAGGAAGCAGCAGTCAGAAATACAACCTTATTCAGAAATACAAAATGCCAATGGGAAAGTTGGGACTGGTATGTGTACCATAGAAAAGAGTTCTGTTATGCGCTATTTTGAAATTCTTAAATATAATTAACATATTTATTAGTATTTTATTGGTTTGTTTTTCGATAACCACATTGAGAATTAATTAAGTGTATAATTATTTGATGTCTCTTTACCATAGGTGCAGCTAGAATGTCTAGAAAAAAAATGAGCGAGAGAGACGAACAAGCTTTTGGTACTCCAATTGATCAATCATTGAGTCAAGACTTTGACTTTGAAAAAAATCTTGCATTATTTGATAAAGAGGTTTGCATTTCTCAAGTTCATTATCTAGTCACTGACAAAGATTGCTAATAAAAAATTCTTGATGGTTAATCGTAGGCTGTATGGCAAGAAATTAACTCCAAAAAACCAGATGTCGTGCAACAATCTCAAAACAGAGGTGGTAACAAAGGGAGGTACAGACACGACGAAAATGTACTGGAGTCAGAACCTACTGCACTCAGGCAAATTGCTGTACCAAGTGCTGGTGCAAAAGAATATGTGACTGACGATGGCTTAATTATTCCAAGCATCACATTAGAACTTCAAAGACAACTGATTGGAGCTGCTGACAGACTTGGAATTAGTTGGGAACGAAGGGTAGGCATCAACTCATACATTGTATTTTTTCCGTTCATTTATTGAGGACAACGTTTCGATATTGATCACATCGTACGTTTCACATGTAGTCTCGCGTTATAACCGACAAATGTTTATCCCGTAGGTGGAATTATTGGGACGAGCGGGTACGGAGATAATTTTGCAGCTGCTTGGAGGAGCTCATCGACTGAACCCCAACAACGCACATCAGTGGCCAACGGTTGTCGCCCTCTGTGGACCTCACAGATCTGGCGCCGCTGGTATAAATTGCGCTCGACAGTTGTCGAGTCATGGAGTCAAGACAATCGTCTACGTTGAGAGTTCCGAGGACATATTTCTGCTTCAAGAGCTCTCACTGTACAAGCTCACGGGCAACAAAGTAGAAAACGATGTGAAAAAGTTGCCACCTGCAGCGGATCTCATAATCGTTGCTCTCCACGAGGAAAAATCCCCGAGAACCATCACCCCCGTAGCCAAGTGGGCAAACAACAATCGGGCTTCCGTACTAGCTATTGAACCTCCATCCACTGGTACTCCTGGAATCATCAGCAAGTATAGTCTTGTGTCTGGCTTACCTTTGTCTCATTGCGCTGAAAACGGCAGGCTCTACTTATGCAACCTAGCCCTGCCAAACAGAATCTTCTCGGACGTGGGCATCGCCTATAGATCGCCGTTCGGACCTAAATTCGTCATACCTCTGCACCTTAATAGTTCCTAGCAATTTCATCAAAGCGGCTATTAAGCAGCTCAGCATACTTCGACAAAAGTCGGCGATCCAAGTTTTTACTGAATCATATTCCATAAGTGTACATGCATACGCGAGCCAAGTGGATTTGCGCGCAATCTTGCTGATATGAAGGACAAACGAATGACGTGACAAACGAGAACGCCATTTCCTGGATATAATGCGATATTGTACACAAGTAGAAATTACTCATTAAGTTGGAGCTTCAGATTTTCAAGCATTTTCTTTTACATTTTTAAACTTTCGCATTTGCAAGTTGATGATTTTGGTTGACTAGCACTCAACTTGAGAAATAATTTAATCCAAATGAGGAAATTGCGAATTCGTTCTGAGTTTATACTGTTTTCAACAAGGTTTTCTGTTCGGGATTTACCGGCTATTTTCAACAACTTATTAATTAGATTATCGCACGTTTGATGATAATGTTACGAAATGACAATCGGGAGTGTACAAAAGTTGCTAAAACAATTAAAATTAAGTAAGCTGACATGGTCTGCTTGCACCACTTTTAAATGATTTTAGATCAATTGACGTAGTATGCCACGAAAATTGTGAAACTAAATCGCGGCCAAAGCAGACGTTTTATTTGTATATTTTTTGCAATGTCAGTGTTGATCTCCATTCACTGAAATTGTTTTATTTATATTTTTTATATTATTCTCATTGTCAACTGATTTGTGTAAATTAACTTGCCAATGACAAATTAAAGTGATATTGTACTCCCAAACGATTAATTATTCTTTCTTACGTTACAATTGATGCGCATACCAAAAGATCGACGTGTATTGGAAATTGTGGGTGTAACCGGGAGAAAAATTTAAACAAGTATTACTGGAATGAATACGGTTCATAAATACATACGTATAAACAAACACATAGTTATGCCTGCAAAGTTTTCCTCTTGAGCAGCGCAATTTTTTTTATTTACTTCTGCATAATTTGCCTAAGTAATTAGAATCGTCAGCAACCGACAAGGTATTTTTTCGTCAGTGCCCTGATAAGACCGCCTTCTTTTCTCGGGCGTTCGACGACAGAACATTATCTACGTACTTTTATCTTTACACTTGCTCCAAGAGCTAACAGTATGCGTTATCGCATTGTGATTTAAAGCTGCTCGTTATCTTTCATTGCAGAGTCGTTCAATTTTTTTTATAATATTCCGTGTGCTCGGAGAAGCAACTCGACATCAATTTCCGCTAACGTCTGCCTCGTCAAGTGCGTCACATTGCGCGAGAGTGAAAAGTGCGCGATCAAAGGTTCTCGTTCATCGTCGAGGTGCGTCGAGTTTTCAAGAAGTTCGTTAAATCTGAACAATTTTGTTGTTCACAAAGTTGTGAACAATGATATCGGTTGAAAGGTGGCTCTTTATATAATGACAACGTGAAAAACACTATTGTTGCCTCTTGTCGATCGCTTACTTCTCAACTTCGTTCTGCTCGTTTTGCGCTGATTCATTGAGTGTATTTTACGTTTGCGATATGTTTTGCTTACAATAAATGTTCTCGCTAAGTGACAAACTGATAATATTATGTGATCTGCCGCATGGAGTAATGAACTCGCACCGTGTTCGTGTGGATAAGGAGCAGGAATACGCGCTTTAAGGTGATTTATTGAGATTCGAGTTTTATTTTGCCATTTAAGAAAATTAGGTGCTTTTTCAATTAAACTGGCATAAGATAGCTGCTTATACAATTACAAGTTTTGCTGACAATGAAAGCAATTTATTAGGATGCATTTTATATTATAATTTTTCGATTTTGCGTTTATTCTTACGAAACTTCACTCGGAACCTACGTTTTTATTCCTAACAAAATTGTATCATTTGTTCAAATAATATTCTAAAAGTAATTTCTTTTGTACACTGCTAATGATATCTCGTGTTGCATAACAAAGAACATCATGAAACAAACTTCATTCCAAGTTGTTTCATAACAAGTCACATTCAAATGTAACTATTTTATCATTCAAATTTGATAAATGCATAATTTGTTTAAATGAAAAAAATAAAAACTTGTATTTGAATATTGGCAGATTTCAAACAGATAATGCCTGGCACTTTAACGTATCCAATGTATGCCTGCGTGGAGCCACCTCAAGCTAGGCGAAGAGCCAACTCTTGGACTCATCATCACCGTCATCCTCACCAAGAGATTTCAAGAACTCGACCAACCAGAGTGTCGTTGGCTTATACCCCAGTAGTGAGGAATTCATTTGTAATTTTTAAATCTATACATTGACTAATTGTATATTTTGCTAATTGTATAGTTCAATCATCTGGGTACATATATATGTACTCTGGCTCAACTGCCACATTTCTTCTATGTATCATCTGCTTAAAAACTTTGAGTAGAGGATTATCGAATGAACACAGAGCTACACCATTTGGTAGTATGCACGTTTTCATTGCAGCAAATAAGCAATTTTTCTTCTTTATACGTGAAAAATTCTACCTAGACATAATTATTTAAAAGATGATTAATTGACCGTTAAACGATATCTACCAGTAATCGACAGTAGTAAATATTATGTTGCGTTACAATCTATAATACTATTATCGAAATAACATACTGACGTTGTTGATACATAAAAATTCATAACGTTTCCAAACGATCGTACAAAATTTGATTCTACATGCACGATATCGGATAAATATATTCGAAATAAGCTTTAAAACCAAGCTATTTACATTAAAAATCAAACAGAAAATCAATATGCAAATTACATTGATATTTAAAATAATTCTACTAGTCACCAGCTACTGATTCGTAAATGTAAGGCAAAACTTCGTTTGAAATGTTGAACAGTGTTGCCACAGAAAAAAACTAACGCTGGCGCGATAATTTGAAAAAAAAGAATCATCGAAACGCAGGTCTAACTATAGTTCAATAATAATGCAATTCGAACTAAAATATTTCCAACAATGTCAAGAATAAAGTTTTATTGGTTCTGAAAAATTGATACTTTGCACTTATACGTATTTAAATGCGATAAAGAAGATAATGTAAAGTTAACAGATATATCTATGAATAACGGCGATGAATAACTCGTAGGAAATAAGAATTAATGATAACAATTGTTGACAATTCGTTATTGTGATTCCCAGTATATAAAGAAGTATGGAGAAATTAATTAAACTACGAAGCTTATTTTGTTTCTTAATTGTTATTCATATTATAACTTGCGATCAATTTGTTTTCACAAAACATCTGTGCATTTACGACAATTAACAGGGCAACTGATGAATTTAATGCTAATAATGTAATAATACCACTAATAATTATTGTTAATTTTTATCATTACGTGGCGTAAGTTATTCACGTAAGTCATTCATTCGTCGAGTTATTCGCGAAAGCTCAAAAGCACTCGGGTATAGCACGGTTGCTCCTAACCTTAAAAAACTTACCACTTTACTTGCGCCACATTTAAGTGTGACACAGCAAAAATTAATTAAGTATTCAATCAATCGCAGGCGCGCAAAAGAGTCGCACAAAAAAAATAGTCGCGACGCATAACAGGTGAAACTAGCCTAGGTATAAAGATTATCAAGTGTGCATGCACTGGCAACGTTGAATCATACGAAAGGAAAAAAAGGGGGAAAGGTAGCCATCTTTAAACGGACAACATGTCACATCCGTCTCTCTCTCTCGTGATATTCGGTGACGTAGTGGGGTTAAGAACAAAATAGGTTTTTCTTGATGGCAGCCGAGAGCTGAATAATACAAGTGTGTAAAAGAGAGAGAGAGAGAGAGAGCGAGAGAGAGAGAGAGAAAGATAGATAGAGCGAGCGCGAGAGAGAGCGAGTGCGTGAAATCCGTCTGTGCGTGTGCTCTCTGCCCAAATAAACCGAAGCTGGGGGAGCGCAAGGGTAAACTGAGGCGAAGGCGGAGCAGACTAAGCGCGCGACACTCAGGCGAAAATCTCTCGCAAGTCTCGTTAATGGCAGAGGACAATGTGTACGGCTATAATCCGACAGTCGGCGCCGACGGCAGCGACGTATGTAAATCTCATTTTGACAGTCCCACACATTTTTTTTATTATCCTTGCGCGGGGCCTCGCCTCGCGAACGACCAACACCTTACCTTGCAACTTGCGATTGTTGCCTTTACCTTATCCCGCTATGTACTTGCGGTACTTTACTAAGCTTCTCAAATATTTTCACGTTTACGTGATAATTGCAACATTCGCACCTCTGCTACCAATAACTATTATTCGGATATTTCTTCCAAGTATTTTGTATTTGTTAATGGGTTGCGTGAACGATTTTCATTTGCTGATGATGTTGCCAAGACCCGGAGCACCGTGCAATATACATATATCCAGATAAAAACATACAACTAATTAAATAATTACTAAGTCATATTAATATTAGTAATTAGGTAAACTTGCAGTGTCCTTTGTTTGTTTGTTCCAAGAAACATTGTTTGAATTGGATACATTTTTTTATTAATTTATTGTTTGTCATTTACTTATTTTTATGACTGGTTAACAAAATCTTTTGCAATGGAACAAGCATCAATGCCAATATATACATGTATGTTGAAACAGCAAAAAAATAAAGTTATCTAATATTCAATTCATTGATTCAACTTATTGATTTCAATTTATAGTCTAGGAACATTTTGTACTCAAACATTTAACATTTGCTTCAGTTTGGAGGCATATAGATTTTCATTGATTATTGCAGTTGGTTATGTTTAAACTTAATTTCTGCAAGTTTTCTGTAGTCAATGTATAAGTTATTAAAAAATCATTGATTCTGAATCAGCTTTAACTAATTGTAATAAAAAATAACTTTAGAGAGAAGAAGCTACAAGCAGGTTAAGGTTACGAGTACAAGCAGGCCATAATTTAGCCAGAAAGGATATTTTTGGAGCAAGTGATCCTTATGTGCGCATTGAATTAAATAACGTCAATGGCAATGAGACTGTGGATTCTGTACTTACAAAGACGAAGAAAAAAACTCTTAACCCGAAATGGGGAGAAGAGTTTATTTTCAGAGTGAGTTATATGCAATTTTTTAATCTTTTGATATCTGTGTTAGAACAGTAGGAATTGATAATTTTTAATTGAAATGTTATAATTTTGCATATTTTTTTAGGTGAAACCACTTGAACATAAATTGGTGCTACAAGTATTTGATGAAAACAGATTGACAAGGGATGATTTTCTGGGGATGGTTGAGTTGACCTTGAATAGTTTACCAAAAGAACAAGAAGGTCGGACTATTCCTAATAAGCAGTATATCCTTCGTCCTCGAAAGTACATATTTTAATATTTCATTACTATTCTAATAAACTTTAAACAGATCTATATGAGACCAATCACTAAATTTAAATGTGTAAATTATGAGTTCAACTTTAATTTATTCACTAAAATATACAGTAAACTTGATTATTGCAAAGACAAATTAATTTATCAGTTGCAAAATTACTTTAACTACTTTGGATCATTAACGAAATTGAATATACTTACTGTTACTTTTATTACAATAAACATTCTTTATTGCAGTACCAATCAAAGATCCAAGGTTAAAGGCACTCTGGAATTATATCATGCATATATATCAGACTCAAATGGTGCCATTGATAATGGAGAAAATGACACAGCTTCTGATTCTGGAGGATGGGAAATATTAGATCAGCCAACGTCCAATTCAAATTCTCCAGAAGAACATCCAGCTGAAGTAAGATGATCAAAGCAAATTGTGAATGATAATAATTGAAGTATAGGATTTCAAAAAATTTTTAAAATATAATAGTAAACATACTGACAATCAAAATTTATATCTAATTAGGTAACAACTCTTGGACCATTGCCGCCAGGCTGGGAAGAAAGACAAGATGCAAATGGAAGAACCTACTATGTTAACCATATAGCACGTTTTACTCAATGGGAGCGACCAACTCTGGTGCAGTAAGTATTTAACTGTTATTTAATTGATATTACAAACATAAATTATGTAAAACAATTTTGTCACTTGTAATATTTACCTTATTAAGAAATAATTTATATGAAATTGTATTGATAGAGAAAACATTCCAACTGGAGGGGTTAGTCATGAACAACGAAATTTGAATGAATTTACAAATGAATTCCAAAGACGATTTCACATCAGTGCTGATGATGAAAACAGACAAAGGAACTCTACAATTAGCATCACACCAGTAAGAAACAATTATTTTTCGATTATAGAGTTTTTTTATGAGTTCATTGTTTTATTTATCAGTAAGTTGTACATACACACAATAATACCATTTTCCATTTTACTAATAAAGTTATTTCAAAATGATTGAAATAGTAGCATGTGGTATGTAGAATATTTTGCATGTTTTGTGTATAAAAGGATGGTGAGTTGTCTCCGGAAGTGGATGAAGAGAATGAGGGTGGGGATCAAAGGGAAAGGGTTATTGATAGTACATCTGAAGACTCTGGAGAGCGATCTGATAATCAAACTGGTCGTAATAGCCAGGTATATGTTATTCATTAATATTAAAAAAAATTTGTTTTCTTAAGATATGCACGTCTTAAACTACTAGTAAAGTCGAAATATTTCTAAATACATGAATCAAGATAACATTTATTAAAAAAAAAATAGAGCTCAATTTTTCATTAATGTCAAGAATAAATTTCTCATTACTCATTAAAGATGTGCAAGTAAAGAAAAGAAAATCATGCAAAATTTAAAGGAATATTTGAAGTTTTTGTAGATATGGTAACATTTAATTCAAATCATTACGTTTGTTTGATACAAATAGGACTTGACCAATAGTTACAAATGCTATGGAAAAATAGATCACCACATACATTGTTTGGTACTTCCAAGTGTTTTCTTTTTGCACAACTTTATTTTGCACGAATCTGGGATTATTTCATTTTTATTAGAAAATCCGTTTACATATATAATTTATACTTAAATAAATTAACAAAGTATTATTGATTTTCAACTGCATTAATATTGATAATCAATATATCTGGTATATATAGTTTATTCGCTTCATTTACTCAAAACAAAGAAATTTTATATTGTTATATATATGTTTGAACAATAATTAATGATTTGTAGCATTAGTGTCTAGTATCAGTTAAATATTCTTTTGTTAGGAAAGGTTTACTACAAATAGACAATAAAGTGTCAATAAGTTTTATAAAAGTTCGTTGTATTAGATGAATTTCGCAGACGAAAAAGACAATAATTTTTTTGAATTTTTTTTCTGTAGAATGACGACAATGTAGATAGTCCGGCTGGATCCAGACGAGCATCCGAACAGGTAACTTTTTCTTTGTGTTAATCCCATACGCACGTTTCCTTCATGCAAACACTGCGCAGAAATCCATGAAAAAGCAATTCAAAAATAAAAATATTGCCTTGTTTCTTAGTTGTATTTTGTTTTTCATTTAAAGAACATGGAAAGCCCGAGAGCCTTGAACGGTGAGGGTCTACCACCAGGTTGGAGTATGCAGCTGGCGCCAAACGGGCGCATGTTCTTCATTGACCACAATGAGCGCGCGACGACGTGGGTCGACCCGAGAACTGGTCGACCGAGCTCCATACCATGGCACAACGTGCCTTCGGCTACACCCAGGAGTGACATTGACCAGCTTGGTCCTTTGCCCGAGGGATGGGAGGAACGTGTTCATTCCGATGGCAGGATCTTCTTTATAGACCATAGTGAGTTTATTTCTAATTTGTGTTCTCGTGAAAATGAAGAAACTTTGCTATGGAATCGATGGAATTGTTTTTTTTTTACTTTCTGATCAATTTTACATAATATGATTTACACTGACTTATACTTGGTTAATACTTTATGCTGTTGGAAAGAATTTAATCAACATGCCTGTTTATTTGAGAGTGTCCCTACTCGTTCGACTATGGACTGATTTACTTGGTTCAAATTTCATTAAAGAGTCGACTAAAAATGTAGATGACAGAATTTCTAAGATGTTAATATATCAAATTTTAAATTGGAGATGATATCTAATTACGCAGTAATATTATTTACACAATAGATTGTCGACATTCTGTTTAGTTTAAACTGGTAATGCAGATTATTACGTTAGTAAAACTTGCAGGATGGTTGTAAAGATAACGCCAATAAACATTTTGAACGTTGTGGTTACATGAAATATACTTTTTGCCGATTAATCATCATCATGTGTATCCTTATTTAGATACGAGAACAACGCAGTGGGAAGATCCACGACTATCAAATCCTCAAATAGCCGGGCCGGTATGTTTATACTTTTGGTTTTCTAAAGGCAAACAACTATTTAAATTATCCGATTTTATTTTAGGCTGTGCCGTATTCCAGAGATTATAAGCGTAAATATGAGTACCTTAAAACGCAGCTAAGGAAACCGGTATGTTTATCAACGAATTTCATTTAATGTTAACAAGATAACGTATTGATAATTACCGAACACATTATGCATGTTTTTTTAGAATAACGTTCCAAACAAGTTCGAGATCAAAGTTCAACGTACTAATATTTTGGAGGATTCTTATCGCATTATTAGCTCTGTAAATAGGGTTGAAATTTTAAAGACAAAGTTATGGGTAGAATTTGAAGGTGAAATTGGCCTTGACTATGGCGGTCTTGCTCGTGAATGGTTCTTTTTGTTATCTAAAGAAATGTTTAACCCATACTATGGATTGTTTGAATATTCGGCGATGTGAGTAGATCGATATCGATGCATTTTGAACAGTCTTTACTTGGGATTGCTTAAACTATTCGATATTATTTGCGCAGGGATAATTATACATTACAAATAAATGCATTTTCGGGAGTCTGTAATGAAGAACATTTGAACTACTTCAAATTCATTGGACGAATTGCGGGAATGGCTGTTTACCATGGAAAACTCTTGGATGGTAATTATTTTTCATTTGCTTGACAAAAAGATCATATTAGTCGTGTGGTCAAGCTAATGCGACATTTTCGAACTTCAGCTTTTTTCATTCGGCCATTCTACAAAATGATGCTGGGCAAAACAATCGATCTGAAAGACATGGAAAGCGTGGACTCGGAGTATTACAATTCGTTGCTTTGGATCAAGGAAAATGACCCAACCGAGCTTGAGCTTACTTTCTGCTTGGACGAAGAATCCTTTGGACACACATCTCAGCGCGAACTGAAGCCTGGTGGTGCCTCAATACCTGTGTCCAACGATAACAAGGATGAATACATCAGCTTGGTGATCCAATGGCGCTTCGTTTCTCGCGTCCAAGAGCAAATGAATGCCTTCCTTGAAGGCTTTAACGCCTTAGTACCTCTCGCCCACATCAAGATCTTTGACGAGCACGAGCTTGAACTGCTCATGTGCGGTATCCAGCACATTGACGTCAAGGATTGGAAACAAAATACTGTCTACAAGGGAGATTACCACGCAAACCACATTACCGTCCAGTGGTTCTGGAGAGTCGTATTGTCGTTCAACAATGAGATGCGCGCCAGACTGCTACAATTTGTTACCGGAACTTCGAGAGTCCCCATGAACGGATTTAAAGAACTGTACGGGAGCAACGGCCCACAGTTGTTTACCATCGAGAAGTGGGGCACACCTGACAATTATCCAAGGGCTCACACTTGGTGAGTTTTGCATTTTTCTGAGATACGTTGAAAGCTCTTACAAGGTTATCATTTCTCCTGGCGTGGCAGAACTAATTCAACTTGCTTCAAAAATACGTGTATTCTTATCAAATTCTAATGAGATTCAAAAATGATTATTTTTTCAGCTTTAATCGCATTGATTTACCACCCTACGAAAGTTACCAGCAGCTCAGGGATAAGTTGATCAAGGCAATCGAGGGTTCACAAGGATTTGCTGGGGTGGATTAGCGCGAGATTCCTTTTTTCATGATGATACCTGTAATATAATGTATATATGTATACGTATATGCATACTAGATGCTATCTTTTTGTCTATATACTTAATTATTATTCTATTTGTTTCGTTCTACTTCTTCAGAAGCAGATTAATCGGTAATTTGCAATTCCATTAACTATTACGGTATGAGAAAAATTAGAGAACAAATATACGCGAAGATTTTTAGTATTAAAGGACGTGACCGGAAGAAAATAAACTGGCGAGAAAACATCACTGTCGATCTTAACAATTCCGATTCTTTAACGATTCTTGATGCATTTACAATTACAAAGACTCGCGATGCAAGATAAAAATGAATATTTCCATTGAGTGTTCGCCTGACGAAAATTCAATGATTTACTACTCGTATATTCAATATACACACAGAGGAAAATTTTAAACGATGATGGTGATCGAAAAATGTTTAGATATGCATATATATATATATGAAAAAAAATTTATAAGTGATATATTGTTTGATATTGAATATAAAAGTGCTTCATAGATTTATTGATCCAATGATAAAGCTGTACATATGTTTCTAACACAAATGAAATTTCTCTAGTTGACTATTATATTCCATTTATTAAGTATTTTGTTTTTCTTAATATATCTATTGTGCTTTGCAATATCTAGTTATACTTATTATTATGACTACGATTGTGTAAAGATGAAGACACTGAAAAATATGTCTATAAAATATATGCTTGTGACACAATTATCTACGTTTTAAATGCAATGAAAACGAGCTCATATAGATTTATATTATATTTATTCTAACTCGCTATCTTTGGCCTATTGTATATCGTCGATTTTAGCATAAAATGCTTTTACTCTTTATGATTTATTGTTGTTCCTTTTGCTATAGATATTTTTAATTGCAATGTTTTTTCAAGTTAATGATTATTGGTAGCTATGCCTCATGAATTTTCCGTCTTTGATTTATTATTTTATTGTTTATATAAATGTATTATTTTTCGTACTAAATGTAATGTTAAATTTGACGTAATATTTTTGTATACAAACAATGGAATTTCAAGGCAATTTCCTTATGCATAATGTTTTAATTTCATTCTATAATAAGTGATTCTTGCAACTGTGACTGCTTGAATATATATTTAAAATTGATGGCGTTACATTGTTTTGAATTACCTTCACGATCATTTTTGCGTGAGTATTTGTATTACAAGTCTGAATCCAAACAGTGAACGTAGCTAAAATAGAAACAATTCTGAGTCACTTATTTGTCGCAATATTTTACTTACGCGATGGTGATTAATTTTGCAGTTTTAATTGAATTAATTATAATAAAGAAAAATTGTTTAAAATCATTCGTTTATTTTTTTTTCACGTCATATCTACTCAATGGTCGTCTTTTTATTGTTACATGTTCAAACTTTCTATAGGATACATCTTTTCATGTGGCACACATTAGTAAACGAAAAGTAAATTGCTACTTTATATTCAAATGTAAAGCTCAGTTACTTCAATGGTAATCCATGGAACATTTATTGTAACGTATTTAAGGATGTATGTACTTCTCAGCAATTTTATAGTCTTTTGCAGCGACAATTTGTAAATAAACCTTTGCGAAAAGGCTATTTTATAACAGTAACGACAACAACGAGTTTGGCATACTCGATAGCTCTACGGAGCTGAAAGCTACGTTTTATAATACCAGTAGTAGCAATATGATTTCACTATAAACCGAATACCGAAGGTCCAGAAAGCTTAAGCTATTGTACTCTTGTCTAGAATAAAGCTTCGATCGTTATCGCGCGAAACTAAGGCATACCTTTTTGCGTAAAAATGTACAAAGTTCTGCATTGTTTTTGTAAAGAAACTCGATGTTCGAGAAGATAAAATAGAAAAAAATTGCCTGTCAAAAGCTTTGTGTGCCGTTCCGCAGGCGTGTCAATTATGCCTCAGTTATGGCCATGCCCAACGTCATCGTCAAAACTAATCGTTTATTAAAGAAGATAAAGTTGATTTTCTTGGAAAAGAAATAATGCAATGCCTTTTCCTCGTGTTATTCAATGTGAATTTTCAGCGTACGCAAAAGTTCATTGTGTACTTGACAGTACATTTCGAACATATTTGCTTTGATTAATTGTTTGTCTTTACGAATTCCTATTGGACATTTTTTAATACGCATTTGTTTTTCAAACACGTGTAGTAATTACAGTCATTAATATTCTGCAAGTTCTTTTCCTTGTATTGAAATGCAAATTTTTTTATCGAATACAGTTGAGTATGTATGTTTTACTCGGTCAAAATGATTGTTGTAGGTTGTTATGTTATTGCTAATGGATTTGTTCAGTTTGCAAATTTTCAAATATGTATTGCTAATTTGGTGTATATATTTTTCGCTTCTAATCGATTAACTGTATAAAACGATTTTCTGGTTTAAAAAGTTTTAGAGAACGATATTCCGATAGAATGAAAGCTACGCAAATACCATTAAAATAGCATAAGTTAAGTTGTGAATTGAAACGCGGATCATAAAACTAAAAAATGTAATATTGATATCTAAAGTCTCAGAGTTAACAAAGTTGCTAGTCGAAAGTATGCAGAGGTGAAATAGTTTTAATTTTGTGAAAACCCTGCATTTTTACAATATACAGATGTTTATAGAATTTATATAATTGCAAAAAAACTCGTTAAAGGTCAAACCGTTTGTTTTTTTTTCGTATAACGATCAATAATTTATTACTAATTCATTGATCTTTATCGTTGATTTTCATTAGCAATCGAACAAGGAAGAATAAGAGTTGAAAAAAGAGAATGACAAGTGTGGTCTGTTACACTGCGAAAAACGTGTGCCTTGAGTTGGTCAAAGAAGGACTTAAGTATGGCAGAAGAAGCGCTTCTTTTTCATTTTTTGACGTGCGTTACAACTGTTGTAAATAAGTGTAAGCCACTACAAAAGAAACATCTTGCTTGTCTGTTCGTACGGATAAGTAGACCAGCCTTCAGGTGTAAAAAAATGAAAAATGAAACAGAAATAAAAATAAAAATGGAAAGAGTAACGTCGAAAAGGTGATTGCAGTTTTTCAATTGCCGTTTGTGTTGTTGTTTAGTAAGAGACAATATCTGTCTGGAACTCGCACAAGCGATTGATTTTCGAACAAATTTCGTTTGTAAATAATCGAAAAAAAGTGAAAGATTTATTCAGAATCAGGCAAATGATGAACTGCAGACATCGTCAACTTTATAGAACACGCCTTGTTATACCAATCACTTTGTATTCTTTTAACTTGCGTATGCAAATATAACAATTATGTTGTATGAAATTTAATTCTGTAATTAATAGTTTATGTAACATTATTATATAACACTATTCACAGCATATAATAAAACATTTGAAAATTTCTAAATGAATTTTGCATGATTGTTGGTGGTAAAAATCATCGTATAACGTGTAATCGTTTGTATTGGTTATTTGTAGTTCTACCAGGTAACGAACACGTTTAATTGCGTGCTTTGTGACGAAATGTAACTACAACTTTCCAACGATAAACCGAATAGACTGTTTTGCATTTTATGTACGCGTAATGGCGAGAACATTTAACCGGTTCGACACGGTAAATCACTGAAATAATCGATGCCCTTGACGCTATTTCTCTCGCAAGAATGATTCGATTGGATAGCATTTTCTCCGTCTCTTTCTCTTTTTGGATAATCTTGGGATATCACAACTGTAAATATTTGGAAACCCCTTACGTAACTCCAAAATTCCAAAATTCGCGCTTAAAAATCTAGGCTTCGGTAGCGCAAGTTGCTTTTCCATCCGTAAGGTGGTGTGCCGAGCGTTTGCACAATTGTGAATGCAATCATGTGCTGCTGCTACTGCACTGACAAGGGTGTTCGGGCGACACAATACACCTAAACACAGCTGCGCGCGCGCGCGCACGTACACACACACGTACACTATCATCTAAAGAGTGATAGACAGACTGCGGAAGACAGGTGTGTGCGCGCGCGGAGTCAATGTGTTCCCGCGAGTAAAATAGCCGCAGCAACAATCACAAGAGTTAAAAGTATCGTTGTCGTCGTTATCGTCGCATGGTGAGAAAGAGAGAGAGAAAAAGAGAGCGAAGAAACGAGAGAAAGACAGCTGTGCGATGTTTTAACGATCGATCGCGCCTTTGTTGTGTTTGGCTCTCTTGCGCAAGAGTGAACGAGAGTGAGCGAGAAAAAAAGCGAGAGAGAGAGAGAGAGAAAGAGAGAAAGAGTTCAGTGTCCTCAGTCGCGAGGAGATATTTCGTAATTCGTCCTTTGCCTGCTGCCCGTGTTATACCAGATTTCACTTACGTCCATGTAGTGTGGTGCATTTAGTTGTGTGTTGTTTATGTTGATTGGGCTTCTTCTTTGGAGATAGCGTCCTGTATACCGGCTATCTGCTGCATTGCGGTATAAAGTCGCGCTCTGCTGCTTAGCCATGGGCATATACAGGTATACGTGTACATATACACACACAGACACACACACATATATATATATATATATGTATATAAAGGGAGGGACCTTTTTTCCTCTCTTGTGCTTTACGTGTCGTGAAATATAGCCGCCTCGCGTTTCATCCCTCTGCATGTAAGCGCCCTCCCCCTACGTATCTCTTTTACTCTCAGCTATGTTGACGTACATGTGTGTGTGTGTGCACGTGCATGCGTGGGCGCGCATTGCAGAGGTATCGATGCACAAGGCTGATTGTTTTGGAAGAGAGATTCCGTGTACCGGCATTTTTTTTTGATGTTTTCTTGAAGTTAGTTCGAAGATTTCGTGGGAGGAGAAGAACGAGCTTTCGTTCTCTTTTCCAGATGTTGTCGACGAGTTTGAATGACTGCCGGCTGGGTTACCGCTTTGTTTTATGGTTTGTTTGTTTCATTTGTTCAGAGTTAGGGACGTGTCTTTGTATAGCAATTAGGTAGACAGCTAAAGGGAATAAAATTGTTACTGCTAATCGAGAAAGAGAGAGAGAGAGAGAGAGAGAGAGAGAGAGCTTAATTATTTTCATAATAATAAGGTCATTTGATAGGTAGCACACAACGTTGAGAGTTCAGCTGCCGTTCGAGCATCAAAATTAAACTCTTTTTATTCAAATACTAGAATATTAAACGAAAAGTAGAACGTATTTATTGACAATGGCGGGGGGGGGGGGGGGCGGTGTATAAAATATAGAATTTGAGAGGATTTTTCGTATTTTCCTAACTTTATATTTATTTTGTAGCACATTATTGCTTGTTTAGCGTTGAATATGCCGCTGCGCGTCCCATGTGTAACCCAATCGAAATGAATTAATATCGTCCTTCGGTACGGAACATTTAGCTGATTCTGAAAATGTGATTTTGATATAAATACGAAACATTAGTGCATAAAATTGCACGTTATATAAATTTAGATGGAATTAATTCAAATCTAAATATTCAAAGCATCGAAAAGCTTTATGGTGGATATCAAATCAATCGCTCGTCATGTTTATTAACAAACGAGCAACGTATTAATCTAATGTTTATGACATCAAAACCGAAATATCCGTTATTCTATATTTAAATTGAAATCGCTTTTGACATTTAGCCTGAATTTTCGGTAATACGTCAATTGATATGCGACATCCTATATATAATCAAAAATTAATACGCGTTTTAGTTTACTACGACGAGGATAACGACGACGAGCATACGAGCCGGTATACGTATGGGTAAAATGTAAACGTATACGCGTCACGTACGCGATCTCTTCTTGTCAAAGTACCACGCAATCAAACGAAAAATTCAGAGCGGTTTGCCGCAAACAAACAAGAAAGAGAGAAAGAAAGACCGATAGTCGTTGGATTATGCATGAGTACTTTGTATTACAATGCCAGCAACGAAGAGACTCTATATTAATGCCAGTGTAATAAGCCTATACGTACGCTGGTCTCTGAGCCTTGCATTCGTAAGTTTTTATATACTGACCAGGTCCTATTATAATTTTATTTTCCTCGACGTCTATTAGTCAAATGCCGCATACATATTTATGCCTTTTCCCGTCAACTCGCGTGGTTTTTCACGCCCTTACTATTTACCACGCGCGTACGTAACAAATTTGCGAGCACGCTGCGCTACGTCGCATACTACTAAGTTGTTTTATTCCGAAAAATAGGCGAGCGTGTACTTTTCAAGTGTACACAGACACTCGCGCACACGCACATACCTAGGAGGAGAGAGTTGTAACTAAATTGGAAAAGTTCAATAGGAAAAATTACCTATTTCTAAGCTGCTGCTGTTTGACCTAGTTCAAATCGCAACTTCAAATTCATGGGATTCAAGTTGCAACCGAGTAAAAGCATCAAACACTACAAAATCAAACTTTTCGCGAAGGGGTGAGGAAGAGCGGTAACTGAAATTCGATTTACAAACTTGCGAGCTTTTGATAAAAATTGCTGTTACAGACACGTTCAACCACCGCTTTATAGCCTACGAATGTTTTTACATCGTCGACCTACCAAGGCATAACTCTTTCGAAAAAAAAAACGAAAAGTAACATTGTAGTTGCAACCTTAATGAAAATACAACGTCGGCAACTAATATTCTCCACTGGTGGTGGGTAGCGCGTGGCGGAAAACCGAAGGCGCGCGTGGGGTTCGTTTACCTCGGTTGCGCGCCGATAACAACCTACGTCTACTTTTCTCCCGCTCGCGCGAGCCTCGGCACTTTTCCATTTTTCCGTTTTCGATTCGTTCTATACGGCAATACACACATGTTCAGAGGTAGATATCGAAAAGAGAAGAGGAGGCGCAAGCGAGCGCGCGCGCGCGAGAGTCTACGAAAATGAAAATGGGAGCGTCTGTTGAAAGCTCCAAGTAAAGAGCTGCCAACCAAGCTCACGTGAGCTTTTTACACGCGAAGGCCTGCCACTCAATTTTTCTTTCGAGAAAAATTAGAACCTTATTCGAGTTCGTTCTTCTTTCGTCTTCCCTTTCATTTTTTTCTTCGTCAAACCGTCAGTTTTACTCATTTTTTCAAAGTCTGTATCTTTGCTCGAACGCTGAAAAATAGACGGCCAGTAGTTGATCGGTATTAATACGTCGCATTAGTCGGACGGATTCTATTTGCAGAGTGGCGAATAAAAATTGGTTTTGTCGCAACTGATTGATTGGATGTAACGCGATTGTTTATCGAATGGACGTTACGGTTGTGGGTACCTATCGAGTGTACATTGTACATTTATACGCACGTAATTACAATAATCACAACGCGAGGCTTCAAGTTGCGCCTTGATTGAGATGCGAGTTATGGATGTGCAACGTAATCGGAATCAGATTTCCTCCCGCGGTAAAAATGTCAAAATTACGCCTCGGATCAACGACAAATTAACTGGATTACGAAAAACCTTGCAGCCCGTAATATGGTTGAAACACAAGGACGAAGTTGTTATGTACGATCGTGCAGGAGACAGGCGGGGATTCGCGTACAGCGATAGAAATCACATTTTTAAAATTGCAAATCAGTGAAATTGGAATATACCAGGTAACCGAGATGATATAGCGGTGTCGATGTTTAACGAAAGCGAGCGATAATATATCGTTTTTTTGCGTCAACTATAAACGTAAAATCTGGAGCCTGGGAATCCGATGCATTCGTGCGGCGTGACGGTTGCTCTGTTGCCACGGAAAAATATCGCGTTTCGGAAAATCTCGCGTACCCGTGCAGCTTTCAATTATACCCGTTTGGCAAAGTTGCGCCGAGAGTTTTATATGCAACGAAATTATCCGTGAGGCGGTTTTTTTTCCGGACTCGCGAACGGATACGCCCGGGCACAGCTGCCTAGCTATAAAATAACAAAGGTAATTGCGATGCGTTTTTATTTTTTCCCCGGAAATTTGGTCGTTGGCTGAATTGAGTAGACGTTTGTTTGATTCGACGACGACGTCAAAATAGCTCGAAAGATAAATTGCCATTAACGTCCTTTTCGTGAATCGTTTGAGAACACGTAAATCTTGAGAAGTTATTACCCCAAATAACGACGTTAACGTCGTTTGCACTGGATAATCATAATTACGTGGGTTTGTAATTGCGTAAAAGCGAGAAAGAATTGAAAGAAAAAAATTGCTCAAAGTGTATTGGATTCTTTATATTCTTCACGATGAAATTAAGTTTCGCGAGCGTGCTTGCAGATATTACAAAAATAAAAGCGCGAAATATCGGCTGTCAGCTCGAGGCGAGTTTGAAAATAGTTGGTAAAGTTCATTTAAACTGATCTCAAACTGATTACCCGCGCGAAGAGAGAGAGAGAGGGAGAGAGAGAGAGAGAAACTTTTGCACCGCGATATCCTCAAAGCTGTACTCTTGGTTGCTTGAGAGCGTGCGTTCTACCGAGCTACAAATAACTAAAAGCAACAATGCCATAATACGGCGCTCGCCCAACTTTTCCTCGAGGATTCCATTAATTTGCTCTTGATACGCGAGACCGGCTTATTAACCTTGACATCCACTAGTCTTTAATCACGACTAATTACCCTTCTCTCGACTACCAACTAAAAAAACAGAGCGAGAGAGAGGGAAAACACGTTGCTCTCGCGAATTTCCACGCGCGTTTTTTATACCGTTGCCGCCCTTGCCAATTTGCAAATTGGCCTCGGCGGCGACGTGACGGCGTTGATTGTGCATATAGGCGCGCCAAGCCGAGCTATATATACTATATAGGTAGAGCGTGCGCAAGCTTGAATGTAAATTGACACTCAAATGGGGGCCTTCATTCGATCCTTTATGCCACGCTCTTTCTCTCTCTTCCGCAGCCTGCTTTGCGCGCTCGAACACTGTATCTTGTTTCTCGGCTTTGCAAGTATACATAGTGCAGCGTCCAATGAGTTTCGTGAATTTGTCGATTGACAAGGCTTGTTGCGGGCTAAACTCTTACGAATGAATATCGATGTTTTCTTTTCATGGGATTTTGACGTTCGTTAAATTATTAGCGATCCAACGATATTCGGCGTATACGGTAATAATCAGCTGACCAATGTCGTCGTGCAACAACGAGCGAATATTCGTCATTTTAAATTCGACCAGGGTCGTTGAATTAATCGATACGGTGGCTTATTTTAACTCGCGTCGAATTAACCAGCAAGTTGTTCAATTGTTAGTCCTGTCGAATATTAGGTTGATGGAAGGTCGTAAATTTGACATTGTTTACTTGTTGCACAGGTCGTTGACGTTCCCAACAAAACAGTAGACCGTTTCGTTGTCTCGCGTAAGCGTACCGAAAAAGACGCCAATTCAATTTCGCGAAAGATATTTCAATGCAGTTTTGATTTAACTTTCATAATGAAAAATAAACGACCCATGATTAATATAAATCCAACGAGTATTTTCCGACAAAAGGCTGCAAAGAAAGTACGTTTACATCGATTAATAAACGAGCGTTATTCGTTATCGTCAACGAACTCTTGGCGAGCAGCGAGCGCGAGACAGAAGTATGCCACGTGAAAAATGAAAATCTCGCCAATGCAGAGCAGTCAATCCCAAATGTTCCAGACGCTCTCGCGCGCGCGCGCGTAAATACGTGCATTGACAGGAATTAAAACGTCAAAGTTACATTGAATACGGAGTCTATCATTGAGCGAAATATTCGTCGTGAGTAGAATGAGATGGGAGAGAAAAAGTATAATTAATTAGCGTCTACGTAGGATTAATTATTCGTATAATATTCCAGAGCGCGTAGTAGAGGGTAAACTGAATGAGACGTGCAACTTGGCTCTTTGGGAAAGTCGGTTGGCAGTCAAAGAAAAGCCCCGGAGGTTGCACCGGGCGAGGTATACAATGGCAGCTGCTGACTTTTGCCATTTCTCTCTCCCCTTCTCTCTCTCTCTCTCTCTCGCTAGGTCCGGATAAACAGAAGCGCTCTCGCTAATGAGATTTTCAAATTGAAAAAAACAAACAACTCAAGCTTTTCCATCCCCATGGAAAATAAATCTTTGTTCCACTTCGTTGGTTATTGGACGCAAAGCGCGTGTGCGTCATCTGAATAGGATTTTTTATCCTCTCTACTCATTCATCTGGATCTGCTACCATCTCGCTGTAGCTTATACGTGCCTTTCATTCTTGTAGCAAGAAATTTCCTTGCTTTTTTCGGTGATATTTTTTTCATTCGAACAATGTTGCGGTAGTTGCCACGCGAATGTACGCTTCGCTGAAACGTCACTCTTTGTTCTTTTTTATTTTTCATATATTACCAAACGGATGCGCGACTCGTTATTTCCACGGATTTGCTTTTCGTCTTTCGATATCCGAATCGAACCATTTATTTACGAAAAAATACCATTTCCGCTGGTATCTTTCAAATAAATGTTCCCAATACGCGAGGATTCTATTCTAGCGTTGGATATCCTTATTGTACTTTTGTTGAACCGATCGATAAGATTCGTCGATGATTCACTACATCGTAGTGACGTACGATTCACGAGAAAAAACGTGGTGCGTACCAATGACAAAACGTCTAAATATTTTCGCGTGCATCGATCCATCTCGAATGACATTAGTCTTGAAATAATTACAAGCTCTAAAACGACTTTCACCAATATCGCGGATGCTACAGTTTTGAGTTGAGTAGTCAAGTAACAGCACTGGATTTGTAATTCTAGACTGGTTGTAAAGCCTGCGATAGGCCAACTGGAAAATAGTTTGATACTTGTTGAAAACTAGGTAAAGTTAAACAAAAACAAAAGTCGAACTATTCCGATGGTTAAGTAAGGAAAACAAATCAAATAAATCGCCTGAAATCCACGATCGACTCGGTTGAATCTACGAAGAAGAATAACATTCGGAAAAACATTTAAAAAGAGTTTGGCTACATTTGAAGAACATCGATCACTGTCGTTCGCCGGCTGTGCGGGTGGGGCGTCGGAGAGGAGGAAGGGATGCGTTTACGCGGAGGGACGTAAAACAATTCGAGAGCCTCTTCACGATAGTTTTAGACGATTTTGCGCTCTCTGTGGAGAGAGGCGAAGGGGAGACGAATTGAAAGCCGCGACTGTGGATTCTTCACCGTGAAAAGTGAAGTCTAAAAGAGAGAGAGAGAGAGAGAGAGCGCGCGCGCACATGAGAATAAAAAAAGCAGACTCTCTTTACGATCCAATTTCCGCTTATTCGCACGACGAGGACGACGACGACGACGACGACGACGACGACGTATAAAGTCGGTCGCGCAAATGGCGACGAAAACTTTGTAATGTCCGCGAGTGCACGGCAACTGCGCGTCATATCGAATTCCATCTTCCCCGCGGGCTGTAATGTAGGTCATTTAAGTAGATTTCAAAGTGAGTTGTAAACGCGACTCTCCGAGAGAGGCCAGAGGAAAAAAGTCTTTTTTTTCCAAGCGACTCCGCGAAACGACTCGGGGTTCTTTTTCTTCTACCTCTTCTATTACCAGTGGCTTTGACGCGAATTTACTAGCATTTTAATTGGGTGTCTTTGCTAGTTTTTCTTTTTTTTTCTCCGTAACGAGCTTTCAACGCGAAATCGTTTAGTTCAAACGTAGTTACCGATGTCGCCGTTTATTCCAGGAGCTGCAAAACAAGCGCATAAATAAAACACGTCGGCATCGATGCAGTTGTGTGTACTTTAACGTGTCTCGAATAAAAACGCGCCACGGTAAGTATAGATATCACGTGCAAAGTGAATTGTGCTACATTTTCTTATAACTTGTTTAAATATCCATAGTCCAATTACACCGTTTGAGTCCAATCATTGATACAGTTCGCTGAATATTCAAGGATTGGTTTTTTCCTTTCGTAAAACTATTAAGTAGCCAATATCGCTAATTAAAGATCATAAATGTTTAATAGTAAATAGCTTGAAGCCGATGATTGCATACATAAATGAACGGAAACTTTGAGGAAATTGTAATCCGAATGAAAGCTTTTGAATAAATAACGATCGCGGATACGCTGCTACGAAATAGAACGAAAGCCCACGAAATTCAACAATTTGTCAGCGTAAGAACGACAAAAACAAAAATATAAGTCAACGAGACGCAAAAGACTGCGTGCAAAGAGAGTGTAGACGCGTCGGAAATGCGAGCATTGCAGTAACAAGCAGCAAACGTTCGGCGGCGCACGATACGCGAATTAATCTCATCGCCCTTGTCCCCTTATAGTCATAAATCAAATCTCATTCTCCGATCGTGCCTCCTCCCCCTCTTACCGAAAGGGCAAACGCAAAAGAGAGACAGCCAACAGAAAAAGAAGAAGGGAAGCGCCTATAACTCAATCCAATAACGATTGTCGCTCTCGTCGTTGTGTCGTCTCGTCAATGCCGAGAGACATTCCAAAGCGCGCTCGTAGCTCTTATCTAATAAAACGGTGAAAGAAAGAATAAGCCTGGAATTCACGCATATATATATATGTACGCCTGGAATTCTTACCTATCATGGTCTTCTCTACTACGACGAGGAGGAGGACGACGACGACGTCGGGAATCCGAGAGACGCGCCTGTTGCCCTCTCCTTGTAACTTGCCTCTGATTCCTGTGGTTACGCGCAAGAGTTAACTGCGGTTTGCGTCTTCTTCCCATTCTTCTTTTACTTCGTGCTTTTTTCTTTTCTTTTTTTTGCGACACGCGTGCCATGACGTTCTTTGATCAATTGCGGTTTGCATGCGTTTCCCCTCCGGTTGATATATGGCTCTTTGTGTGGGGGACGAAATATTGAGTTTGTTGGTGGGTCAAACGTTTACTTAGGCCCACACTTACCAAAAGTTTGCGATTCGTGGGGTTTACGTGTGTTCTTGGTTTTGGATTTCTCGAGGTCAAACTGTAGTTGTTGGGATGACTTTATTTAGGTTCAACAAAGATACGATTTTAATTATTTCCGCGATATAAATAAATGCAAGTACTTTGTAGTAAGATAGCTTTGTGGAAAAGCGGTTTATCGCGAGCGTTACTACGCAGAATTACGCAAGTAATGCGAATTGCAGAAACTTGGAAATTGATTTCCGCGAAATCGCACCAAAGATTAGAACAACGCGAGAAGCTATTAGATTCGAAAAAAGTGAAAGTTGGCGAAAGCAACATTTGTCAATTCATTGAATTGCTACATTCGTGAGCGTTCGATTTTTCGCGAGGATTATTCACAGTTGTACACTCGACACGGTTGTTCCTCCTCCAAACGCGAGCACAATAATTACTTTTGCCTTCGAGGTTCGACGCGCGAGGGAGTTTCATCGAGGAGTAACAATGAGAAACGAGTGCATTTGCCCGAAGGATGGGGAGGAGACGGTGTCGATGGTTTTTTGTCAATACCTAGTTATTTTTACGTGTTTGTTTTCGTACGTACGCTGGGTAGAGCACGGGCGATCCTACCAAAACGCAAAGCAAATATTAACGTGGAGTGCCAGGCGTATTGACTGTACGTGTGCTTTTTTCTGGAATTGCAAGCACGACATCGTGTGGAGCAAATTACAAAGGAAACGAATAAAAAAAGTATGCATGGATAACCGTTGAGCATCAGCGTCTAATACACACATGTAACTGTTATTAGCCAAATACTTGGTAATTTCTATTCCGTAAGACTTCTAATTAGAGTCAACCTATTTTCTCCTGATATATGCTTACAGTAACACTATGCATTATTCTACTTTGATAAGAGTAGGCAAGATAGAATTTTGAAGGCAACTAACGTTTTTCAACGCGACGTAATCGTCCAGATTTATGTATTCATCCATTTCCATCGATTTAAAAAATGTGCCACATTATTGCCCGGCGTTAAGGAGTCGTTTATAAACCGCATGCAATTGATTATTATTAGGAACGAATACGTATGTATCAATCCGTTTATCGAAAACGTCCTCATTTTTTGCTTCTACGTACGTAAATCACGAGTTTCGCGTCCAGTAAAACCACCAGGTTAAAAGCGCACTCAATAACAGCTTGGCCAACAGTGACGTTGTAGCGCGCGAATTACACTCTTCGCCCCATGCTATACGATTTGTACGAGCATGGAATAGCTTAGTCACTCTGTTTTTTTTTGTTCATACTCCCAAACATAAAATGCGCATTCCTCTCGTGCACAGCCGTGATTTTTAAAATCGAGTGAAATGAATTTTGATCTCTTTGTTGCCTACTTGTTTAGGCTACTGTTAATTTGAGTTTAACGCGTATTAATCATGGAATATCATTCCTTTCCGTTTAATTTCGTTACCATAAGCGATCAAAAATATATTATACAGACGAGTCATTTTCTATGCTGTTTTTTTCAAATATATTATTTTCCACTTTGGATCATGGTTCTTTATATAGAATTTGAATACGAAACGGGTATCGTCAGTATAATTACAATTTGACTGTCAAATACTAATAACAATCGAAGCAAATAATACAAAGAGATCAATCACCTTTAGCGAAGGGAATTTGTTATTCAATGGCGGATAATTGAATGAGACGTTATCAAGAAGCGGCGCCTAAGAAGGAGAGATAGAGAGAAAAAAAGGAAGGGGTGAGAAAGAAGAAGGCAGACGTAAGTCGAGACGTGGTTACCTCGTCTCTAAAAAATGACCCACTCAATTATTCAGCAGCAGCCGAACTGACGCATCAAAGATTCCCTTCGAGGATAAGGCCTCTCTCTTTCTCTCTCTCTCTCTCTCTCTCTCTCTCTCTCTCTCTCACGTATATATTTTATTCATGAGTCGCTCTTTTCTTCTTCCTTCTCAATCATAAACAAATAACTGTCATTCAATGGAGGCAAGTCGCTCGTTAAAAAGACGCCCCCTACTCCTCCCCATGGGGAAAGTTTCGAAAAGGTAAAAGACAAGAAAAATAGAGGAGAAAAGGCAAAACTTGTAGCCCCTGGGTTGATTAGACATAACGTGTGCGCGCTGTAATTTGGGATTGAGCTTTTGAGAAGGGACGCCAGGATATCTCGCGTGTAAACGGCTACATTTGCGCGATTGAGAAAATCGCGCGGCCGTGCGTTATGGGGCTTTATTAGAAGGCAAGAGAGTCACTTCCTCGATTATTACTGACACACTTTAGCTTGTGTGTGTCGAAAGACTAGAGTAGCGCGCGCTGACGATTGGCCCAAGGAGAAACGCACCGAGGTGTGGGAGGGTGGGGGGATAATGGACGACGTTACATCAATTGACTATGAGAGATGATTGACCGTTTGAATCGGTTGCAAGCTCAATGGGCTTCCCCATGTTGCGCGGCTTTATGCTTATTATACAAAGTGCTTTTGTCAAAAAGTACACGTCGATCAGTTGTCTTGCTAATTTTTTCATGAACGTATTGTACAGAAATATATTGAAAAGTTTGATATAAATCAAGCGCCAAACACAATAGACATCGATTAGTCGAGTATATCAACACGGGAATTATTGAATAAATTCTTATCCTTGTCTCTGTAGGCAGCTTTATATCTGTGTCTTTCTCGCCCATTATTGGTGCTCGGCACGGCTAGTAACGGAAAATAGGACTTTGATTGGGACAGAGAGAATTTCAATCGTACAGCGCGTTCAGAAGCAGCAGCAGCAGCAGCAGTAGCAGCAGCAGCAGTACCAACGGCAGCAAGAGCGCCTTCGTAAATAACATTTGCTTCTTCGTGTCGAGCGCGCTTTGCGCCAAGTTTCCAACTTTACAGGAGCGAAGAAGACACGCGGAAGGTAGAGAAAAAAGAACAAGAAGAAACAGAGAGTAAAAGAAAAAGTGGAATAAAAAGTAAAGGAGCCGAAGGGGGCAACTCCACACATATACACATTTCTATCATTATGCCGAGCACGACTCGTCGATATTCCGTTTTCCCCATTTCGGATTCCCCTTCGTTTCGATTCAACTGTCTCTGTGTCTCTGCTCGCGCGGCGCGCGCGAGAGATATAGAGGGAAAGCGTAATCATTCGTCGACGACAACAGACGTCGTTATTCGGGTTTTTTTCTGTATCTTTTGCCGGCTAATTTGTCCGCTGTGGTTGCCACGTGCGCGTATGTACCGGATTCGGCTTCTTGCTTCTTTTTTAAAGGGAGGGGAGGTTAGCTATAGAAGTGATAAACTATTATTTCACCCACCAGTTTCATCCGAAGTACGTGATTCGTGCGGTTACTCTTCAAGGCGCTACTATAAGCGTTACTTCTCTAACGAACTCATTGTTATCTTTCATTTTGATCGTTGAAATGACGCGGGGAAGGCAAGTGCTCGTTAGAACTCATAACACCCTTCGTATATTTTGTTTTTACATATTTATTATCATTATTTTTTTGATACGAGAAAAATATACAAATATTGTTCGTTAACCGAAAACTGTTATCAGCTTTTTAGTGTGAGGTTAATGATCAACGTTTAAGAAACGTTACTTTATTTCAGAGCGACGTACAGTTGTTGATGATTCAATGAAAATTACGTTTCGATCTCTACTGAGCCGATACTTCGTAAACGAACGAAAATGAATTTATTTTGTTGCTGCAACTGGCAGCCGCAGACGTGCCGGTCTCAACAGCCTATGAATTTCAAATAAATAAAAACTGGTTTCATGTTACTCGTTTATAAATTAAATGCAGATGATGTAACTTGAAAGACAGTATAATCCGCTGTATAAATTGCGAAAATAAAATTGTAAGCAAACAACGAACGAATACATTTCACGAATTTTCCTCGAGCAATGGTTTCTTATAAGGGGGTCGAAGCCGTAGAGTCAAGGCACTACTCGAAGCACAGAAGAAGAATAAGAGAAGAGAGAGGAAAAAAAGGCCATCAGCGCGCTCGAGGCACAATTCTTCCTGCAGCACAAGGACCATAAAGCAGCGGCAGCAGAAGCAGCAGAGAGGAGTTCGACTTATCGACTTGTGGGCGAGCTGATATTTTTTTCGGGCACGATGACAAACTAGCTGTGGAGCAAAATATATTCCTTCGCCCGCCCTCGCTTCGAATGGCGAATACGTGGAATTACGCGGAATTAATATCCGACAGAAGTATACAAATACTTGGGAGAAAGAGAGAGAGAGCGACATCCTATTACCGCTGCAAGTGAACGGCATGTACCCAGACAGGCACACACACGCGTACACGCGTCGATGTACAAAGGCTAGGAGAGGAAAAGACAAAGCTTGCGCCGGAAGTGATTCGTCGTTGTGGCTGTCGTCGAGCGCCCACTGTATACACGATTGTACGTGTGTGTACGTGAGAAAGAGGAGGACCTCATGCGCCACATCGCCTCGAGGGGCTTTTGCTTATACTACACTGCTTTTACCGTGCTGTATAACTCTGCTGCGCGCTTGATTAATTCAAAGAGAGAGAGAGAGAGAGAGAGTGAGAGAGAGTGTGCATGGATATTTGCGCGAGGGTAGGATTTTCTCCTTGTGAACAATTTTTCGACTTATAATGCCTAGACGTCGTTTGTATCTTTGTGGACATACACTTGAGCACCCACCCTTCGAGAAACGATTTATGTGACGAAATGTAAGTCTTTTTGGGGGGAAATATCGTACATTTTGTACGTGGCTATTTCTGAGTATATAACACGTTTCGTTGTATTCGAAAACGGTAATTTGGTCGCGAGTTTACGGTATTTCTCCAATATTAGTCAAGTATACGTTTGCATTAATTATGTATATCAAAGTTGAAAACACGTATCTCCTTTAACGAAGAGTTCTTTCTGTCCATACATGAGTTTTGTCAGTGATTACACTTTGGAAAAAACAGGTTTGCTATAACGATGTACACGTTCATTCTAACATACTTTCCGAACGTTTGTTTCCCTTGAAAACAATAAGTGAACGTATAAAGAATATTAGAGTATGAAAATTTTGCACAATTAAACGGATTGCCGGAGAAATTTGAGTGACAGCAAGCAGTTTTGCAAAACTGGTACAAAACACATATATACACTTGGAGAACTGGAAGAGAATGCTTGTAACGCGAATAGCACTCAAAAAGCTGCGCATGAAAAATGTAAGCCCTCCTGTGCTCATCTTTCGAGTGAGTCGAGGAAAATTGCCGTTGTTTTTAGGTCTTTTAAACAGTGAGAGACGACGATGCTCATGGCTGCTGAAATAATCATACTCAAAGTTTGTCGCTGTAATCGTAGAGAGGTACAGCGAGAGCCTTAATTGACCCAATTTTCAAGTTTGTTATAACGCCAGCAAGCCGAGATTTGACTTCTTGGTCGTATGATACCGATTACTTTACGAATTTAAAAATTACTCGTACGTATTTTTCTCTGGCATCTATCGATGAACAAGGCGTGATCGAATGCTTTACCAAAACTCGTTTAATCTTCAATTCTTTACGAACATCCTTCACGTTGGAAAATCAACGATATCGTTTTTCAAACGTAAAAAGAAGAAAAAATAATAAAAGAATCTCGTTGAGTGAATTTTCAATGAATTTATTTATACGATATAATGAATCTCGTAATATCAGGGGCATACAGTACATGGCGCTTGGGTAAATGAATTTTCAGGGAGCATATACAATTGTTAAGGGATGGTCGCCGAGCATTGCGCGGACGAGCGAGCAAATTGAAAGTTTAATTCGCACATAGCGAAATTTCAACGGCGCTCTGCCTCTCTCTCTCTCTCTCTCTCTCTCTCTCCCTCTCTCTCTCTCTCGTGCATCCGGATGCGAATGACTTCATTTAAAGATCAACGCATGCAAACGAGATTGCATTCATATATAGGCGAGAGAGGGAGACAGGATCTAATAATAACAATAAAAGAGAGAAAGAGAGAGGGAGAAAGATCAAAACGATACTGGTGCTCAACCGAAAAGTTGATTTGTTACCGGTTTTTTTATTTATTTTTTTCCGCGTTGCATGTAAAAAGCCATCGCGATTGTTATCTTTCGGTTTCGTGTTTGATATTGTGATTATTGGTTATCTGGTTTTTTCGTAAAAATGTATGGATATGCACGGGATATTCTGACAAGGCAACTTTTTTTGTTCTGTGATCTATTTTTTTGAAAATTGACGTTCATTGCTATGTGAAGCAGTTATACTCGTATTGTCAGCATTCAATACGAGCTATGTGTGCTATTGCACAATTTTTTGCGTACCTCGCGTTAGATAGCTGTATCGTAAATTGAAGACAGTGTCGTAGCACATGCACGCTAAAAGCTCGTTTTCAAGGTAAATCAGCCACATTAGTTATTTATATGGCTTGGAAATATGTTTTTCGTTAAAAATTGTTATATCGTTGGAGGATAATGATCGTGCCATCCCGCGCTAAAACATCCTCCACAACAATCGCCTATGTCTCGCCCTAGGTACATAAATAACTTACGCGTTTTATACACGTGCATAAGTCATCCGCGTAATCATTATGATTCTATTATCTATTGATTTGCAAAATTGGAAGCTCAAAGGCATTGGAAGCTTGGTCTACTAAGAATGTTATGAAAATGAATATTAAATTGTCGCGTACATTTTGCTCTCGATAAAGGTAAATTGCACGTATAAAACGAGTCGATAGCTAGGGAAATAAGCAACGATGGAGAGTAAATACTCGCAACAAGACTCACGCCCGTAATTCTCTATAAAAAACCAAAGAAAAATAATAAAATGCCCCACAGTAGCTCACTCAAGCATCATTATCTATAATTAATCACGCGCATGCAAATCGCTCGTCCATAACTTCCCTCTCTCTATCTTGAGGCGGTAACAACAAGCTCGATAATGGACACGAAATAGCTTGGCGCATCGTCCAAATCTTGTAATACTTGATATGAATATTTAAAACGCTCGCACCGATAGATATGAAAAAGAAACAACGTGGAAATATAACGCAGACCGAGAGAAATAAATGTAAGAATAGAGCTTGTCAGCGATGAAAATTAATTGGACTAGTCGCGTGCACCGTCAATTATATACCCGTTTAAAAGCGCGTGCAGGAGCTCGTAAATACGAAGTAGCAGCAGCAGTAGCAGCAATAGCAGCGCCAGCAGCACGTTTATCGCTTCCGAATGGCGTGCGAGTGCGCTCCCAATGTTTATGCGTTTCTCTTGCGTGCAGAGTATTCGCGCGCGCGCGCGCCAGCGTGCACTCGCCCATTGATTTGGCAGCCCGCAGAGTTCTAGAATTAAATTAGCCAGAGCGCACCGAATCCGATGAGGCGTTGGGTTGCAAGTGCGATGTATATATATATATTCTATGATATTCCATGGGTTGTGCTTTTTTCCTTATTTTGAGCTTTTGTGGGATTGTATGGGCTGATCAATTGATTTGCTTGCTATACGGGCTTCATTGGATACACAAAAGCATATATTGCAAGTGATTTAGTTATTTCGATATTGCGATGTTGCGAATCTACGATTTTCTTTTTTTGTGGTTCGAGTTTGATGCGGAGGGAATAATGATCTTTGATTGATAATATTTCTCGCCGATGAAAATGCGTATTTTGCGAAACCCCGATGAATCAACATCTGCATAAGGTACATTTTCGCAAAATCTGTTTGCCGTCAAATGGAAGTAAGCCTGCATTAAACAGGTCGAGTAATCGAAAACTTCTCACAACAGATTTCAAATTGAAAAAACATTTTAAAATTACGCAATATCCGCTATATTTCTTGTTCTGTTTGCTCCGTTTCCCCCAATGTAAAATTCTCTAGAAGGAAAAAAAACAAAGGATTGTCTAATGCAAAATACACGAAGCTGGAGGGGAAAACACGCCAGTATAAACAGGGCGCATCTCCATAAAACGAGGTACAAAGCTTGAAGCGAGGCGCGTCCCATCAATGTTTCAGTCAAGCCGATAAATTGTTGAAGAAAAACTTGACGAGCACTATACTCTGTAACGCGAACGAAGTATAATCATGATATCGTGTGGCCTGAAAAATTGAACGACTCTCTTGCTTTGCAGCTTTAAATAAAACTCTCGTGCGTGGCCCGCTTCTTTTTTTTTTTTTTTTTTTTTTTTTTTTTTTCAAAGAACCACCTAGATTGCACCTGCACACTCGAGTGTCTTAGCGAAGGCCAAGTGTGTACGTATGTGCATGTGTGCGTTGGTTGTTGCGCTCCCGCGCGTGCACACAAGGAGCCATCCTTCATGCTAGCGGACAGCTGCTCGAGGATAAGCGTACTCTCTCTTTCTACAATTTCACCACTCGCTGACTTTTCCTCTCTCTTGCGCTTTACTTTCTTTCTTTTTCGAAATTTCAAACATTTTGTTTTTTGATTGATGACAGCGCCACTTGATGTAGTTTAGATTGTCTAGGTTTACTTCTAACTGCGTTACAAACGATCCCTTCGATTCATTTTTCGCTCGGCCTCTGCTTTATCGTGCTTTGGCCATCCTGCCATATTGTATGCATATCTATTTATACGCTTATTATGAAATGGATTTAAATTGAAATGTGGGTTGGATTGGAATGAGTAATGTGACTGTCTATCCGACGACGCAAAAACTTGGAGCAACTAAAAGTATAATGTAGAATTGGAAATAATGTCGGATAAATTAAATACATATTTTATCAGGTTGGAGTGATTTGCGACCTAATTCAAAAGCTTTTTACTTTAAATCCGATTATTGTGCCTTACGATTAAATAATTTTAATTCGAAAGAGCACCAATGTTATAACGAGAAACTCAAAAGCTTTGCCAAAGTAATTTATCACTTTGCTGGTTTTCAGATTATGTTAATGCTTCAACTTAGAATCCAAAATTTTGGCTACAGCGTATGTACTGTGTAGTGCGAGCTCGAAATGAGTTTTGGTATAGTTTGCATTAGCCGTTTTAATGGTTATATAAACTATGCCATGCGCGAACTTGAATACCTTTCGTGTATATTCTTACGTCTAGTAAGGCTAAATAATTATACTCTTCACGTTTGAACGCTGGTAGTTTTTCAATATTCGACGAATGACTGTTTATGTTTATTTCGTAAAACGCACTTGCTGATTATTGGATTGATGAAAAATGTACGTTCCTTGTCCCAGCATCCGTTCAATGTCCATACATACGCGGTGTCTGAACATTGCTTTACTACGGATAAAATCCTTGTATCCAATTTGTAACAATAATAGAGCGCAATCTCGGTAGTCCTTAGCCATTCCAAACGTAAAAAAATAAGACAGAATTAAAAAAGAAGAAGAAGACGATAGAACCCGCATATCGACTGGCCAACGAAACGTCCTCTCTTTTGCCGCCGCGAGCAAGCGAGCCGAGCGCGCGCGGCTGTCATCCAATTTCTAAACTCGGCGGCGTGCCAGCGGCATTTTTTTATCTCTTGGCCCGAAATTCTCCCTCTCTCCCATACCTATATACCTATATGAGTATACGTATAGAGACAGCGTCGCGACGACGACGTTGATCGATAAACGGTGTAATTGTTTTGTCTGCTGGCTTTTCTTTATTTCGCAAAGAGATGAGCCGCACCCGGCTGGCAGGATTAATTTTAAGTGAAATATATGGTTCGCGGGGAGAGGTCCAAACGATAAAAGTGCTCCCCCTCCCCCCATTCCTCTCGACTCCTATCACGGGGTATCTTCGTGTTCTTCTCAAATAATTCGACTTTTCCGTAGATCATCTTGATTAGACGCATCTTGATTAGAGAAGATTTCTCCAGAGAGAATGTTTATCGATGATTTTTCGTTTCGATAATTTTCGAATGGTTGCTGATTTACGCCTAAGGAAGGTTTGAATTTCAAATTCTTTTTTTTCACGCCCGGATAAATCTCCAAGGGTGGATATGGTTATTTTTCGAGAAAATTTACATTTATATTAAATTATTCGTAAAGGGCGCTCGCGTATCCCAAATATCATTTTTATTAAAACGAAAGAAACTTCAGGAAAAAGTGATTACTTGATCATTCGACCATTTCGAAAATTGCAATGGTCTCGATAGCCAAAATCAAGCGCTCGACAGCTCTAATTTTCGAGTCTCCCGCTGGAAAAAGCTCGGGGATATAAAGTTCGTACACTTGATAAAGATAATAAAATATAGTAGAGAAATAAAGTGGCATTATCAATATATAGGTACTGCCATAAAAGAAAACGTATCCGATCTTCCCTCCCGTATATAAATATCAAACGCGCTGGTCTTCGATTTCACGCACGACTCGCTTTGCCCGCGGATAAACGTCTCGAAATTTCGGGCGAAGATGAAAAAAGCGGCCACGTGCGCGCAAAGAAGAGGAAAAAGAGACGGCTTTACGCAGCCGCGCGTAAAATTCAAAGCCAATCGAACTATTGTAGAAAACCTCCCCTCGTGTATTTCACGAAGAGCAGAGAAAGAGAGAAAGCGGCCAAAAGTTGGAGCTTTATTAAATCAATTCGCTGACGAATTCGGAAAAAGTTGCCCCCGTCGGCGTGCAAAAAAAAAACAGAAGGAAAGAAAATGTATATCGGTCATCCGGTTCTTCGCCGCCCCTCCTTTTTCTCAAAGTTTGCGCAGCTGTAGCGGAAGTACCTCTTTCTCCTCCACCCCCTGTCACCCTCTCTCTCTCTCTCTCGGTAGAAATTTCATAACCTCGACTCTTGCTACCTAATTAAAATTACAAGAGGCGCGCGACGTTTCTATGAGTCACTGCCGCCGTGGCGTTGGATTGGCTTTTATTTAGTTTTCAAACTTCGTGGATGCCTGACTTTTGCCGTTTTCCCAGATGAAGATAGTTCAAACTGAATGGGACCTTCAATATGAATGGGGTAGGGGTCTATAAATTTCAAAGAGTATCTCAAGTATTCTTATTTATGTTAAAGATTGAATATTCATTTTTTATACGATTTCTCAGCAGCTGTTGGATCGGTTTTTATTCAACCAAGCAAGCGTCTTACGGCTTATTTCTTTCAAGACACGATGTCTTATAAACTTTACAAGGCTTCCATGTTATCAAATGATCGTACTTTTGAATAAGGCATATTGAATAATCGATCAAACTGATGAATGAAAAGAAATTCAACTTAAAAGTTACGTCAGGTACTTGGTTGCCAAACTCTATCCATCTCTAACAATACTGTACTTTCTTGAACGAGTGAGATATTGCTCTACGGAAACATTTCATACAACGATAAAAGCGCTTCGTTTGAGTCGATGGAAATCGCAAATTGTAAATTGATACTTGCCATATCCTATTATATATATGTGTTTTGAAGATCGAATAGACAAGACACGCGAAGTAACGAATTGATACGTTTACTTTTTTCGCACAATCAATTACGCTGGTCTTCACACTCGATTAAACTTTTCCAACGTACACATACGAATATAGATTGGGCAATTGATTTTGCGCTTGGTCGCGTGTATTTGCGTCGAGAATTTTCATTTTGCACGGATAGCAACTAACCCCCCGTAATTACATGCTCGTACGGATTGTCATTTTTCTTCGCTAATCCCATTTTGCAAGTTTACCGCAGTACGGCGGTGTGGCGGCGTCGAAGTTCGAAAGTACACAAACTTGCAAGGAAAGGCCAAAAGCTAAAGTGGAGCTTCTTACACAGGTTGTTACATAGTGTCGTTAAGTTACACACATTTGCTTCAACCGACTCCCCGCGGTCTTTGACTAGTATCACAAGAAGAAAGAGAGAAAAGAAAAAGAAAAAAAACAAGAGCTGAGTAGTACACGTAAATTGAACGAAATACACGAGCAAGTAAATATATAGGAAACAGTCAAGTCTCGGTAGTATAAAAGAGCAAGCTTTTAAAGGATAAACCCGTGGCTGTCGCCTGTGTGTGTATATCTATACATATATATATATATATATATATACATGTACCGCGAGCACGATGACTTGGAGACGTTGCAACTTTATCGAGAGAAGTTGCTTGGAGAACAAAGGCCTCTCCGGAGCTTTCCGATAGTTTTCCCTCTCTCTCATTAAAAGCTCTCTCTCTCTCTCTCTCGCTCGCTCTCGCGGCCGCGTCGTATCGACTTTTGCAAAAGTGTCGTGTATACTTTTGTGTTGCGCTGTCGATGATGATGCAGCGGAAATTTGCATCCTTTCCGTTGCTCAGATTGTTATTAGTTGGGCATACTCTCTACTATTGGACGAAAAAAAGAAGCATTTCTTATTCAAGAACAAAACGTTATAAACAAGTCTTGGAAGCAGCAGAGCAACAGCAGCGACAGAGAGCTTTTAATGAGAGAGAGAGAGAGAGAGAGAGAGAGAGAGAAAGGGAGGGAATCGATTTTTCTTTGGTTGCTGTTGTGCGGGGCGCAAGTGCATTGACTCTTGAGCAAAGAGCTTGACGCGATGAGAAAGCAGCTTCGCTCTCGTTAGCAACGCTGTGTATATACACGCCTCAACTATAAAAGCGTCTTCGTGGCATGGCCTCGTTGGCCGCTTCCAATTCAATTGAATATCACCGAGCTAGCTGCTCTCCGAGTGCTCGTTCGTCTAACCGACGATGATTAAAAGCGTGTTTCCATGAAACGAATCTCTCTCTCCCTCTTTCTTTCTTTCTTTCTTTTTTTATCTCTTCAACAGTTAAGTCTCTAGAAATCATCGCTGTCATCGTCGTTTAACGTGTCGTTAAATATGCGGAAAATCCTTTGTTTCAATGATATACCTAAATAGTACAACAGGAACGTTTTTACCGGTACAGAAAATTAAAAGTCAGCAATATCAGTTGATAACGTTTTCCAATGTTCTGCAATACAAATACTTGTCAACCTTTTAACAGTCCATGGCTTTCATGGAATTCTACGCCTCGGGCAATGAAGGTATATACGTCAAAAAGGAAAAAAGGCACATAATAGAGAGAGAGAGAGAGAGGGAAAATCGTTTCCCTGCTAATGCAGCTTGAGAAAACATAATTTGCGACGGGGCGAGCCACGCGAAGAAAGGAAAGAAAGAGAACAAAGTAAATCTCCTCGATTCGAATGCGATTAGCTGGGAGATTTAATAACGAGAGCTTTGCGTCAACCAAACAGAATTCGCCATCTTGAGAAAGAAAGAAAATTAAGAAGAAAAGCAGATCGGTTTGTTGGTATGTGTGCTTTTCTACCTTCGAAGCTCGTTTGCTATATACTTAGGCGCGAACTTTTATTCTTGGCGGTAAATACGCGCGGCGTCCGCGAATCGAGTCATAAAACTCGCGCGCTCGCGTGAACGCGCCTGTGTTGGCTAAAAAATTAAATCACGTAGTGCGCGCAGAGGGAGTTACTCGAGGAGGAGGAAGAGGTGGAGTAGAGTGAGGAGGGGAGCATGGAGAAGTTGGACTTTACAAGATCCCTTAATGCTTGCACACGCCTAATTTATGTATGAAAGCGGGAGTTGCTCTCAGGCCAGAAACTAGCGAGAGAGAGAGAGAGAGAGAGCGCCTTGACGCCGTGGCGGCAGCGTCTTTATTAGCGGCTTGGCGAACTTTATATATACGTGTATATTTTACCGGCACAAACCTGCTGCTGCTGCTGCTGCTGCTGCTGCTGCTGCTGCTGCTGCTGCTACTGCAGCCTGCCGAAGTCCTGATGAGAGTAATTTGCTGTATATGTGTTTCGGGAGCAGCCCTTCTATATACTTACTCGACACATCCATTTCGAGCTTTGAGCCGAAATTCATTTACTCTCTCTTTCTCTCTCTCACACATACAGTTTTAGTGCACGCGCATGTACTATGTTGTTCGTGTTGGGCGTCAATTTTCGTAAGAGCTGGTTTTGCAGCTCGTATATCGCTGTTTTCCCGAAATTCTTTCGTTTTGTTTTGGGTATTTTTTCAATTTGAATACTGCAAACTTTTTTAATAGCGTGTTTGTTTTCTTCGTCTGTTTTGAAACAAGGTATGACTTTGGCTTCATTAGGTCAAAGACTTTGTTCGAAAATCGAACCATTAACTATACCTGTAAATGACAACATAAAAAATAAATTCTATGGTTACAACTGTGCTAGACTATAAAGCCGTAATTAAATACGAAACGTATCAAATTTGCTCTCAATTATTGAAATTATATGTACGTCCAGTTAAACCCCTACATTTGAATCTGCATATTTAAATGAAGTAAAATAGACTTCACAATATTGAATTCGTTAAATAATTAGCGCGCCTTTAATAATTATATATTTACTTTTTATGGGCATGGTGTAGTTGTGGAAGAGTTTAATTAAATCATAATTATACATTGGTAGGAGAGGCGAGAGAGAGAGAGAATGAGAGAAAGAGAATTGTAAATAACGACACCCTCAATAGAATTATTCATAAATCCGTAGAAAATTCGTTGTACTTTGTCCTCCTCTATACGAACGATTCGATATTGCTTCTCTGTCTCCATTGTCATTGCGCATAGTTTGACATGAAATACAGCGAATAATTTGTATGCAGATTGTCTTTATAAAGTAGACTATAAAGTGCTTCCTCAATACTGCTATCGATAGTCTTTAATATTGGGACAATGGAGATGCTTCCAGCTTTTATTTCGTGTACTCTATGGGACTTTTTCATTGTCTTTAATCTTTTATAAGCCTTCGGTAAGGTGTATTTGTAGTTAACTTGATTTTAATATCGATAAAAAAGGAGTCTAGTTAACTTGATTGAAAATATTCATTATTTTCCGTTTACTTTAAAGTCTAGAATATTGGATATTAAATACTTCGCAAGTTGGCGATATTTAAGCTGACGTCTTGTAAAAAATCGATGTTTCGGCAACTCTTGAATTCCTTTATCGTCAAGATTCCTCAAAGATATATTTTGCACTTACCCTGTTTTCGGACGTAGAAACAAAAGCTCAAAGTCTATCGATTTAGTTCGTGTAAAATATTCACTGGAAACATGGTGAAACGTTAACAAGATACGACAAAAGACCGATTCTCGTTCATCGACATTGTTGAGAAATTATACCTTTATTTATAAAAGTTTTAACAACTTGACTTGGAAGATATTGCAAATTATTGCTCTTGTTGAAGTTTCACAAATAGAATTATCTAAAAGTGTACAGTCGGTGAAATATATCCGAACGAAAAATTATTGAGAGTCAAATATGAAAGATACGTAACACGTTATTGGTTTGGACAAAGCATAATTTTGTGAAATAGAAAAGGCTGGAATATACGGAAAATAGTATTGAAAATGCAATGTATTAATCAAGTAATATAAAAGGTAAATTCCCGGAAATCGAGGTGATGTAAACGTCGCAACAAGCTGCATCAACCATTTCTTAGATTCCCCGAGAAGAACAAACGACTCGACGGCGTATAATAAAGCGTATACGAGGAGTCGCGACCCACGTGTATATACATATACATCGGCCGCGGTGGGTTCACATAGGTACATATATACGTGAACTCTCGTTATACATGACTTTCCTCTCTTTCACTCAACATGCCAATGAGTCATAGGTATATACGCTTTTTTTCTCTACGTTTTTAGATCTGCCCCCTCTCGCCATTTCTCTTCGTGCTATTTTTTCCCTTGTCCCGGATACTGTGTGCGTACACACATACGTCTATAGGTGGTGCAGTGCGTAAATGCAGCTCTCGCTCGCTTTCACATTGGGAGCACGGAATTTCTCTCTCCCCGTCTTGTATAAACACGTGTAAGCTATTCCGCGATGCAGCCCTTTTTTCTTTCAAAAAAATATATGGCAACTCTCTCGAAGCTGGATTTAGCTTCATTTGGAGTTTTTTTTTCGCGAGCCGAGTCGAAAGTTCGTTTACGGGATTTTAATTCAATTTTGCAAAGCCAAAGTTTTTTTTTTTATAGTCAGTCGAGCCTCGATGCTACTGAATTAATTTGTTCGCATGAGCTTTCTTTCCCTAAGCCGATTATCCAAGCTAAATTTGATGAATAAAAATGAACTTGTAGCTTAATGTTATTCCGCGAATCATTCGCGTGCCTCAGTGACATTTAATAGAGAGAAAAATTGGCAAGAGTCCTTATTTGTGTAGCAGGCGACTCTCAACGCTCGAGAATCCCAGGAAAAACGTGTAATTTCATCAGACTTCTTTTTATATGCCGTAATGATGATGACGCCAGGGCAGAGCGGGGGGTGGGGAGGTGAGTCAATAAAGGGCATCAATCGAAAATACATACGTACGAAGTTTACTCGAGCGTAAATCAGACGGTCATTCTCTGGAAAGCGAAAAAGTTGGAGTAGTTGCAGATGACTAATAGCTAAAGAAAGGGAAAGAGAGAGAAAGATGGCGAGCTTGCGTTTGCTGTTTATAAAGTCGTATAGTATAGGCTCAGTGATTCTGGAAGCGAGACGTACAGTCGTGTGAGAAAAAAAATTGACGTGACATACACGCACGCACACGCGCGCGCGCACTTATACACAGATATTTTTTTGCTGCCACCAAGCTCGAAACTTTTTCGTTGATAGCTCGATTGCACGCCGATATACATGTATATATACGTATATATATATATCGGGAACCTGATTTATCGGCGTCGCGATAGTGCCGAGCGAGTGAGAGTAGATCGAGGGAGGAAGTCGTTTGGGAAATCACTCGTGCCTGATGAAAATGAATCATTTTCTTTTGTACTTTTACTTCGCTATGCTTTCAATGATAAATTTCATCATTTTGTATTTTCAACATTGATTTTCTAATCAACTTTTGTTTTCTTTTATTGCGTTACAGGTGAGCGATCTTCTCAGCTGATTATCATCGCGCTAGTCACGAAACGTGTTGCTAGAGTATACGTACAACTTTTGACGGGTTCACGATGGCATATCGAACTATTGAGAAGTACGTACGATTATGGTTTACGACCATGTTAATATCGCGAACAAACGCTGAGTGTCGCTTTTTCTCGATGGAACCGTTATTAATCGGAATTATATTTCCGTGTACAGATAAACTGCGTAAATTTTCGCAGCTTTATATTTCTGGGAAGCTTCGAAAAATATATATTTATAGAGCTCCTAATACATGTATTCGAATTGTATTACCAATGAAATATAACGTTACTAAATACATACTATCTAATCCATGTCTATTAAAGTCCACACTTATACGAATAAACTCTTTATCGTCACGAGAGTTAAAAAAACGTTTAAACTTACGTAATGTTCTCGTCGCAGAATAGCCAGATTATTATCGTGACGTTGTTCGAAAGAATAGCAAATTCGTGGATTACAGTTTGACGAATAATTTCTTATATAAACTCAACGCGTCATATATGAAAAGGCAATCTTTTAAATAAAATAAACGTAAAATTTATTTCGTGAAAAAAGTACGGCAAAGGAATAAAACCTGCATTTTCCCAACTCCTTTAGCTACGGAGGTTCTTTGAAAAATGTAAAGAAAAAAATCGATCTACTGAAAGACGCTTATGAAAAAACTCATGCTATGGAAGTTTGGCATGCACTTGCAAAGCAAAAGAAAAAGAGGGAGAGAGAGAGAGAGACGGAAAAAATAGAAACTGTCGCATAAATAAATCAGTAAGGCGGGGTACTAAAAAATGTGTGATATTCGCGGAGAATAATTCAGCGAGAGCCAGAGCCAAAGCCGGAGAAAAGGACAGTGCTCTCTTTCTCTCTCACTCGTCGGCGTGTAACACGTAAATCCAGCGGATAGGCGGAAGCTATCGATCGGGTCGTGGTTCGCAGGGTTGCTGCTGCTGCTATGGCTATATGGCGCAAGCGAGGAAAAGCCTATCCGTACGTGTGCGCAAGCTCGGAGCAGTAGCAGCACCAGCAGCAGAGTCCGCGTGCGAAACGAGTCGTCTCCTCGCGAGATGCACACCATAAAGAACACGACAAAAGCGATCGAACGTCAAGTGCACGCACGCACACACACACATAACATGCACGAACTTTATTTTTATCGGCATCTCTCTCTTGTTTCTATGTTTTACTTTTCTGGACGTAAAAGGAAAAAAACAACCGAGTCCGGCACCTCGCTTTTCTTCTATTTCTCTCGTGTGCAAGTAACCCACGTACGCCAGCTAATTAGTTGCGAGACTGGAAAATTATCATTGTCTATCAACTGCTGTGCGTTGTTCTTACTATTTGCGTTGGACAGAAAATTAAACAGCTTCGTGAATAAATTGGCTGTTTTCATGATTGTTTTTAATTCAAACGATATGATTTGGATCAATTATACAAATATAATGGTTTTATATTCAACGAAATGAACAAATTAAACAACTCTCTTCAGCTTATAAAGAAAACAGGTCAAGTATATTTATTATCAAGAGCAACGAATTTGATTTGTTAAAAGTACATTGGCGAAATTGATAAATTTATCAGGTTTTATATTTCAAAAATATACATGAGAAATTAGAGTTGGTAATAATTACAATGCAGAGTCGAAAGCGATTATGCATAACCGCTCGTTTAATTTGACGTGAAAAGTTTGACTTTCATGAACAGTTGTAACGCCTGCATCGCAAATGCTGGAAATGTTTTGCAATTACCGTTGGTTGCAATCATGTAATACGTCATGGAAGAAGGGAGGGGTAAAATTCCTATATAAAAGCCGTTCCAAATGAATTATTTTCTTGATAAACAATTGTATTTTTGTCGATGATCGAACTTGTATCGACATTGTTGTCGAAAAAAAACTAATAATATTCATCTTTGGGATTGGTATTTCAACACGATGAAAACTGTACGTGTATCGTTGTCGCCAAGTTGTCGCCAAGTTGTCGGGGTTTGAACATATTGTTATTTATAATTCACCAACGATCCGACTGTGGGTAAAGCATGTACACAATGTATCTCGTAAGAAGTCGCTTTTTCGATAAATCAGCAAAGCGTCAATCACGCATGAACCATAATTCTGGAAACATACATTAGTGGCCAGCAGAGAAAAATCTGGAAAAAGTTCAAGGATCTTTGGATAAAATTTGCATTAAGCGCGCACGACAAGTGTCAAAAGGTAGCGAAAGCGATACGAACAAAGTTTGCATAAGGTCAAAGACGTAGTGACTCGGCAGCAAAAGATAGCGCTAATGAAGCAGCACGCTCGACAAGCTGTAAATATATATTGAAGCCGTGTCACACATAGTTGGCATTTGGCGTTGAGCGTGTGTGTGTGTGTCTGTGCGTGTGTCGGCATATCGAAAAAGGTGCGCACAGGTGACAAAGTGACGCGTTGACGGATAATGTATTGCTTGGATGGCACGGTGCGAATGCAGAAAGCCTTTTTCAACGGATTCTGTAGCAAAGCGCGCGCGCGAGCTCGAGAGGGAGAAAGCTCATGAATTTTAATGGAGTGGCCGCTAGAAGCAGAGATACCTTTGCTCATATAGGTGCGGCCAGCCACGCTTTCTCTCTCTCGCTCTTCGATTTTGCTCGAGGGCTCTGCTATCATCATCACGCTGCGAGCTTTGATCGCACGCCCAAGGCTTACCTCTCTAATGAATGGATTATGCTTGCCCGGGATATCTTGCTCTTCTCTACACGCAATCACGCTCTCTTGTGTATTTAGATTTTCTTATTATTATCCTTTCGTTGTCTCGGGAAAACCAATCGTTTACTTGGTTGCTGTATCGTTGCAAATTGTGCTTGCAATTTTTTAATCTCAGTTAGATGAGTTGTTGAACGTAATTTTTAATAGCGATACTTGGACGCTCATAAAAAGGAAGCGAGCGCATAAAAAAGGACGCAATTTTTTTCTTTCAAATTAGCAGGTGGCTTTTCCAGTAAAGTAAAGCAAAAAGATTTTCTCTTTGCAGAGTAGCTACTTTGAAATGGATGTTACCGCATGCTCTGACAATTTTCATTGCGAAGTACACTTGTACAGCACACTCGGTACAGTTATAATACTTGCCTCTCTTGTGGCTACGTATACTGCTACGTTAGATTTGGACAAACCAACGAAATGAATTGGAAAATATCTGTTAAGTAGAAATTGAATTGTTTTTCCCTTACGGGAAGAGTGGAAATGGGTGAGACTTAACCGTAAAAACAAAGTGTTGTTTTTTATTGTTTTTCGCCATCTTCAAAAGAAAACGTTCGTTCCACTCGGTAGCTCTAAAAACTCGTGTGCTTCTCTCTTTCTCTAGGCCAAATTACTTGGGTAAAACGAAAGGCAAGACCCTTGGCTTTTTGGAGAGGACGAAAAGGAAGGAGGGAAAGAGAAAGGACAGGGTTAGAAGAAGAAGAACTAAATAAAAAGAGTCGTTCGCTCTCAGCGTCACGTACGCGTTTATCACGCCTTCGCGTGTGCGAACCTCTTCAAAGTAGACTCCTCTCTGTTTCTCTCCCGAGAAAGTCTAACGAATTCGCGAACGTTTGATTTCTCGCCCACAACAAAAGGGGGGCACGTCTTTTGTCGTGTTGTATTCAGTTGCCACAACGCAAGAAAATGGGGATCCGAAGCAAGAAAATTCAAGCGCTGCTTCTGTTGCTGCTGTTGTGTGTTTTTCGGCTAATTTTACGCGCCGCTGTTTACGCTGCTGGCTCTCGTTGAGTAAGAAATGCGCTCTCCTTCCTTCGATGCTGCTTTTCGCCTTTCTCGTTTTTTTTGAACGTACGGCAAGCTTTTGGAATTGTTCCCGCGGCCCGTATAATTAAGTCGAGATTTCGCTCGACTCTCTGTGTGTTCCACACTGGAAAATCCAGTGAATTACTTTGAGTCTGGGAATTGAGTTTGAGCTCAACAGTTGTAATGCTTAATGGGCGTAGTGTTTTATTTCACCTCTCGCTGTTTGCTGCAAGCGCTAACTACACTTTCTTACACTTTCAAATAGCTTTAGCTTTCAGCGGCTCTACAAACACGTTTACTCCTTTTCAAAGTCTGGTGAATTCGCTATACCGTTTTTTCGCTCGTCGCGATCGAACCTATCGAGTCTTTATCAATCTCGGAGAAAAATTGCTCTTTAATACGATTTACGAAGATCAGACTTTCGAGTACAAACGTGCTTGGGCCTACCTAAAAGTCTGTCAGCGACAGAGAAATAAAGTAAACAAGTGAATTTTGCATACTCGATAAATTCTCCTTGATAGGCGGCGTTGATAAAAACTTGACAATGCCTCGAGTATTGCAGCACTCTTCTCCAAAACGCTTCTTGTGTCTATACCGCAAATACGATTCCGACAGTCGTTCAGGAAACCAAATGCCACGGCATCTATTTTCGTCTGCACTCAAGATGCCTCATCGCTATGCTTACTTTTTGCGTGCTCCTTTTTCGTATCTACATTTGCGCGTGGTTTATATGGCTTTGTGCGCACAAGAACACTGTTTTAATGGAATTTTATAGGGGCCAGGGTTAGCCTTGATGAGTTTGACGTTGCTAAAAGAAACGAAAATATTGGTTGAATTTGGGAAATAGTGCCATTTCTAAGCAACACCTGTACAGCATATTTAAATTAAAGGAAAAGCTTTCGTGTACGAAAGAGTCAGTTTCGAATTGGATGCAACGTATGTTAGTGCTGAGATTATTCTTGTTCGCTTAAAGTACCTCGATGAATTTTGTTTTATCGAATACGTATTCTTGGAATAACGTAAGGCATAACGTTGGCATGTACGTAAATTCGCTGTTATATTTAGTATAAAAAGATTGACACGAGAGTTTCTACAGTTTTTGTTTCTAGAAATGACAGACGTGGGAATATAGGTATTTTTTGCTTCACAAAGACAAAAATACCTTCTATAAAACATACTCGTACACGTTTCATTTTCGAATACTTTACGTTTTTTTCGACGTATTTCGCGTTTTGCCCTTTGGATGAAAGTGTATAATTGGCGGGAATTAGTAATACCATTGATGTATGAAAGACGTGTATCGAAGGGCGTTCAAAAGGTTTTCGTTCGAAACGTTAAATTTAACCGATCTTTTGCTCATCGTTACTTATTCCAATAAGCGGAATGACAAATGGAAATGTTCTTAAATATCATCCAAAGAGTATGAGGGAGAAGAGAAGAAAAGTAAATCGAGAGAGGAAAAAAGATGCGAGGAAATCGGAGGTGACGTAAAGATATTTTCGCAAGGTCCTGGCAGGTAAAGTGGCATTTCAAATTCGGATTCCGTGAAAATGCGACAGGAGACGTATTCACTACGAGTGACGAGTATTGAACAAAATTGTCCTTTTACCGTGAGAGGATGTATCTCGAGCATTTTCGCGCGCGATTATGCTCTCAACGAAATTGTGTTGATGTCGTGCCAAAATTTATTACGCGAACTTATTTTGGGGCGACAAAAACATTTATTCGTATTATCGTTTGCATCGATCAACACGATTGATTTTGTTGGAGATGTGCGTTACCTAAATAAAAATTGTTGGCCTAAGTACATGAAATCTATGACTCGTTGAAAAACAATGAACTCCGCGTATATTTCCCTTTGTAATGTCCCTTCTTTGTTCATACCCAGTTTCGATAAATCAAGCTCAATTGCTTCCTCCAGAGTTCCAATGTCTTATCGATAGATATTTATAGGCATTGATTTCGGGTCGTCAAAATATTATTGATCTGACCACGAATCTTTAAGACAATTCTGCTTCGCTTCCTCGTCGTACCTCATGTTCGCAAGAATGTTGAGATACTCCGTAAGTAGAGGATGTCCACCTAATTTTTCAATTTCTTCCTTTGCCTCTCGTTCTATTCTACGTCTTATCAAAGTTTTCTTGGCGAGGTCAGTGGATCCCAGTTTTTTCAACAAAGATAGACAATATTTCAACGTTGGCATATCTTTTACTTCTATTTTATTTCGCACTATCACGATAGAACATGGCCATTGATCAACTATCTAAATTAATCGTTCATCGAAACACTAACTTTTATAGATCTCATTGACTTGTGTAATTGTGGAACAACTATCCGGCGTCAAGAATTTAATTCGCCTGCGTTGAACGATAGTAAAGTGTGACTGCACTAGTCAGTTTTATCACTTGGCCACAATGCAAATGATACTTACGGCAATACAATGACAACGATACAACGTTGTAGATCCACGTAAATTAGTTTTAACTGCAAAGGATACCTAACACGAACTGTCCTTCTGGTGTGCCGCTATTAATGGCACGAATAGTCGATAGCGTGCATTTACCTTCTGAAATATCTTGACAGAAGCCTTTCGCGCCCCAGCACTGAAATGGTCAAAATATGAATGAAAATAAGTACTGTTTGTACAATCGACGTCTCTTTGATTGCTACTGATCTGTAGGACGAAATTTAATTGAAATAGAAAAAAACAACAAATACTTTTGGTTCGCATAAGATGGAAACGTCATTTAAATACTGGTAATATATTCCAAGACTCCTTGATAGCGGCTTAAAATCGGTTTCGTAACCAGAAAAGGCTTGCATTAGCGTAATGAATATGTTTAATGCCGGTTGAGCTTCTGAAAAAAAAGAAAGGTATGTTATATTTTGAATAGATTATTCAAATGTACGTGGTCGATAAACAAATAAGCATTCACTCGCAATGATGTGAAAAATGTTCGAAAGATCGATGTAGTAATCTGTATTAGAACCGTATTATTGACGCATATTTGCTGGTATTGTTCAAAACTTGGGCACGTTCTATTATCTCGATGTGAATTTCCTTATATTGGCCTCCGTAGTACTGTACAGCTTCGGCAACATATGCTTCAATTGTCTAAAATTAATAAAAATGATGGCGGTTCCAATCGTTTGAGATTAATATAGATACAACGCTGACAATGATCTTGCCTATAACGCTCGATACCTTCATATTTTTCAATTGAATCAATCCTTTCAAAGTTACGAACAAACATGCTTTCTCGCTTATGTTCGTTCGAGGAATTCCTTACAGCTTGTGAGCTGTTGGTAAACCTCGCCGGTAATCTGACTCGTCATCAACGTCATCCAACCTGGAATAAATAATTCACGTGCAATTAGTCAGGAAGGTTGTGTACGTAGTATTCAGAAAACTACTGAATTAAACAATCATATTCCTAGTAAAATTTATCATTTATAGATGGCATGTCGATTAAACAAGTAGCACAGTGATGGAAACCATGCTTTGATTATAAATCAGTTTATTCGAAATAAGTTATTTTCACAAGTTGGAACAAGAATATTCTAATTCTATTTATCGAGAACAATTATTTAACAATGAAAAGGAATCATATCTCGTACACATTTTAAGCTCGAAAAAGGGTTCGTGTAAATACTTACACAAGCGTATTTTCATATATCATAATAGTTAACTGTTCAATCGCTTCGCACAGACCGTTCGGCAAATTCATTCAATAATTACAAAATTTGATCAGACCCGAGGGTTGCTCTTTTGGTACTGAACAAAAGTAGACGTATAGTTCAAGAATAAGCTGCAGTCAATGTAAATCAAATCATCAAACTCAAGATAGAGAACGTGATCATTATTCGATGTAATATAACCTGTTAATAATAATCATTAAATTATTCTCTTTAATATTATTGTTTAAGAAACGGCGACTACGATATTGTATTCTCGAAAAGAGAGTATTTATTCTTACCTTTGTAACTTCTCTCGTTAAATAATCGATATTCAAACCCAGTGTTAATTGTAATGGCTTTCTAGCATCGGAGTCTGGGGTAACGGAACGTAATATGGACGTATGCGAATAAATCCTGTAAAGAACTTCCTTTGAATCCTTGACACTCTTACCAAAGGTATATCCAGCTGAAGTTACGCGTTGATAGCGTCTGCCACCGGAAGTGATAGAAATAAGACTTAAAAATTCGTATTATTTTTGTCTTTGATAAACTTTTGGAAAATTAGTAAGAGTAAAGTGCGATGGTTGACATTATGATAGTGTACCTTTTCGACAATTTCTGGAAACACCTGAATGTTGTAAAACACGACGATGCCATCATAACTGAAATCGACGCAAAAATTTTACATTGTTATCGTTTGTGGTACAAGAGAAATAGAAGGAAAGACAGATCGACACGAGGAACAAAATATCGAATCACTTTTTATAGCGATGTCCGATATCGTAGCGCGCGCAATTGCAACTAATGGAGTCCACTCAAGATTTAGCCTCTGTATTCCTAGATGGAATCGATGTTTTTCTCGCCAACTAATCGAAAATGACGTCGTAAGGATGAAGAGGGCCTATCTCGCACGCTAATAGCCTAACGACTAACTATATCCATGATAGCGTAGTAGATTGTCTGTATAGCGTAAAACTTGTCGATCTTATGTTGTACAAATGGTGTCTGTAAAAACCGGTTCCAACAATTTTTCCGCTCAAAATTAAAAGAGTCGACGTCGTTCGCGATTCGAGATAAAAGCAGTTTGCAATATGCCTTAGCATAACAGGTTTTTAATTCGCCAATTGCCGTTATACTTTTCTGTTTGGTACTCAATTTTTGTATTCTCTAAATAAATCATATGGTAGTTTCGATTTGACTTCTATCTACATACCTTCCAGAACAACATAAATGCAAGTTTCAAGAAAACTCTTGATATTTCCTCCTGCATTAAACATTCGATCCTGTCCGTTTTAATCAAACGTTTCCAAGACGTTACGTACTGCGTAATAAATAGATTAAATGACGTTCGTTCTTTAAAATTGCGACTATTCCTCTATAAGATTTTGCAAAGTAGCCATATGGCACTATAACAATATCAACGAACCAAACAATAAATCTAAAGACAAAGGTAAAAAGGCAAGAGCCAGAACAAAGTCTGGAAGGCAGAACGGTTGCAAGTCCATATAAGGAAAATCACGAGACCCTTTGAGCATCTAACAGCCGACAAATGGTTGTGAAAGAGTCGGCTGCTGCTGGTAAAGCCATCGAAAGAATGGGAGAGGGAGCGCAGTAGCATCGTGCCCCAAGCCCTTAGATACTATCAGGGCACGGATCTTTTGCTCTCTAGCTAACGGAATCGGACGTAAAAATCGGGCCCGAAGACAGTGTTGGTGTGCGAAAACACGGCGAATCGAATTACGTTGCGCGCAAAGTCGTTTCTTTGTGTCCCTTGGCTGATTTATGCGCAGTCTCGAAGAGAGAGAGAGAGAGAGAGAGAGAGAGAGAGAGAGAGAGAGCTTCCTTAACCCATTTCTCAATATGCACCTCTATATCTCTCAAAGCTTTGTGCCGCCAGCCTGTGCATATATGTACACACTCTCTCTCTCCCGCTCTGTCTCGCTTATTGCATAATCTCGCACGAATATTATATGTATATAAGATGCAACACCCGTACTACGTATATTTTCTTTCCGTTGTCTATTTATTTCACTATAATACTTGTTCTTTTCTCTGGCCTATTTGAAAATTCGAGGAATCGTATATTACATTTATTATTTCTCGAGGAATTCGTTGCGTGCATAGACGAGCAAACGAGTATTGTATATTACACGCGATTGTCGAGTGAAAAATACGAAAGCTTTCGTATTAACGCAAAAACAAAGTCGATACTGAATTCAAAGTATGTCATCGTGCACAAAAGGTCCAAGCACTCATAAGAATGAAAGCGCGTTAAATTCATTTTACACTCTTTGATATTTTGCAGTTGCTACAATGCACACAAAGCATCGTGCATGCAAGACTTGCGCGAGCTTTTATTACGATTAATAAACGCGAAAATGCAAATAAAAAATGCGCAACCTTATCGTCGCTGTCTGAAACACAGGTCGACATGCATCACGTGTATATAGACATAGACGGTGTAGTATACAGCCCTCCCCACGCATTACATACCTTTTAAAAAAGGTACAACCTACTAGGCTAGTAAGCATTCAACTGAACGTAATAGAATCGTCTTTCAACGTCAAGTAAACTGATTATAACATTCACATAACGTTGGAAAATAAAAGATATCAACGAATATAAGGAGGTAGAGTAGGACTTACTTTATTGTTGATATTTTTGGACTAGGAATATCTACTGCGATTCTTCTGTGAAACTTGCATTCTATAATATTGTAATAATGCTGCAATAACATTATCATAAGCATAAAAGGAGCCAGCTATCTAATAACCTGCAATTCACCAAAATAACACCTTGATAATCCATGGATCAATATACGGCATAAAAAGATCGTTCGATATTCATAATATTATTGGAATAATATTCAAATATCATCGTAATAACGTTTGTTTGTCAATGATACGCACCCACCATTGGAATAGACCAAATACCCGCAACCTTCCTCTTATCCCCCCACGCTATTGAGCTGCCAGGGATGTGGAGGATATTCGAATATTGGTTGAGACTCGACGTTCTACGAACCAACGTCTTAACAGGCACAATGTTGTTTGAAATTGTTGTATTCATTCGGTATATTGGGGTGAAACAGGGTTGGTTTTCTTGGTATTTTTGAACTGTGATTCACTACTGGACATGCAACGATCTTGACGAGACGACTTTGAGACCCAGTAATTACTCGTATTATAACAATATAACAACAATAAAACAATTGCTGCCTTGCTCAATCTTTGAATCAGTTTATCCGAAAGGTTGACTGAGCGTTCAAGTTGTCGAAGGTTTATTGAAAGACTTTCGCAGTGGCCCGCAAATAGCATCTTACTGTATGTGCAGCGCGTAGCGAGCGAGCTTCAGTGCCACTTTGTGCCCATTGACGCACGACTCGTGATCGCGACCCTTGTTATATTTGAAGTTGTAAATCAGAAACGACGAGAGCGGATTTTTATTTGTTTACTCAATCGCCAACTTTCCCATGGTCCCCGTTCTGCAGCTACTACTCGCTACTTTACGCTTTGCTACTTCTAAGTTATTTTTCTTGCTTTTTTGGGACGTCGCGACGTAGCTGCGTTTGGCTGGGCGATTGCATTAGGCAAGAGTGCAAGTGACAAAGTCTTCTTTGCGTGTTGTACATATTTTGTTGTTGTTGTTGTTGTGTTTTCGTCGGGGCTTGCGATTCATGATCGTTTATATTGCGAGTTTATATTGCGCTTTTGCTTTTATTTATCGAATTATAAATGCAAATAGAATTTGATCATAAGAAACTATTAGACATTTTCTAGTTCTGAAATGAAGTGCAGTTGAAATTACTTGAGCGCGCCTATAATTAACGGTGTACGTCTAACGTATAGAGTATAATATTCCTATAAGTGGGTGTCAATCAACCGTTTACATGCATGTATATGAGAGATTCACTCCGACTCAAACGATAAGTTATAAACGCACACGTCTGTTTGCACGCGCGAAACGATTATAACTTTGAGCGCGACGTAACGTAATTTTGATGTGTTTCAAATACGTTTTAACACATGATTTCCTCAACTTGTTGGAATTCGTATTTACTTCATAGTCTGTGTAATTAGTTTTGAAGTACTTTAGTCCCTGTGTCCGACTACCCAACTTTATTGCGATAGTTTCGCAATCATCATATAATATACTACTCGGATACAGTTTAAATTACAAACAGCTTTTTGAAAATGGAATTTAGATGGTACATATGAACTGTTTACCTTACAATTGTCAAATATTCTTATCGTTTTAGATTGACAACTCACGAAGAGTTAATCGAAGATTCTCTTCCATTTGAATAAACGTACCAATTATCAGTTGACTTTTACGCTTATAATCAGTGGACAAGATATTATTAATTATCCTGCGAACCGCAAAATAAAAAGAAAAAGACTACAAGTAATTGAGTGAAAATCGATCAAAGGCATATGCATATATTGATATACATATGCGATGATGAATCGCTGGCAAAGAATCTTTGACAGGCGAGTCGCCGATTAATTAGGCAGGAGAGAGAGCGAGACGCACGTGCGTATAGGGAGACTGACATGGAGGAGGGTAAGGGAGAAACTATCAAGCGCGTTCTCGAGTTTCATAGAGCAACTGTGTAAGGATGAAGGCGCGCGATGGTGGGGGGAGGGGGGGTGAGAGAGCTTGCTCTCGCCACGAGACAGGTGTACATAACGTCGTTACTAATTACTGTCATTCTGGCATTGCGCGCCTAGGTCCTGCTCTCTGTCTCCCAAACTCCTTTCAACTGCTTGCGCCTTGCAGTGTAGCAGCGGCAGCAGTAACTCGAGGGATTTTCAATGACGTTCTCCTTCTTAAGGATCCGTGTAAATATATATAGAGCTGTTATCAGACGCATTTGGTGATTTTATAGATGTTTATTGCCATTCCTCCCATTTTGGACTCCCCTCTCTTTCTCACACGACCATTGATCCGAATAACGCTGTGCAACGCTTATTGAGATAGATGCTCGCCTATTTGGGTCAGATTCAAGCGCAAGGGGATTCTACTTCTATCACCCACCACCGCCTCCTATCCTTCCTTCGACTACGTGAACGATGGCTATGCTCGTACACATCACCTATATCTTCAGCGGCGGCGACGGCAGCAATTTTTAGTGTCGCCATCATATGCTATACGTGAGCTTTTATATATATTTATATATATCGAGCTTATTCGGGTCATCAATTTGGAGCTTTTTTTTTTCTATGAATCCATGTTCTTGTGCTGTTTTTCTTTTTTTTTTCCGTAGGTATGTGCGTTTTGGTAGAAGCGATTTAAAAACTCTATATATTAGGAAACATAGAAGGTTGGACACGTACTGACGCAAAAAAAAATTGGTTGTTTGGCATCTACGTGATCTGTGATCAAAGGTTCAATCAATATCATCACAAGAATAGACTTATTTTAGAATATAGCTTAATATTTTTATTTATTTTCTTTATAAATCAAAGCATGATAATAATAAATAATTTAATTATCTGGTTTTTATTTTACGTGTGGGTGCATATGGCAATTTTGAAACGGTTTTCGACAAAATACAGACACGTTTTAATGAATGGATAATGAACCTTTTAAGAAATAATTTATTCATTACATTTAACATTCACTAAAATTGTTTAAAATATTCTATACTCAGTATTATATTAAAAAATAACAATCAACGTTAAAGTGCAGGTCTACTTTGTTGTATCGTCCACGTTGATCCTTGGTCGAAAACAGATAATACCAAACAACCAATTTATTTTTTCACCTCGATGTTCGACCTCGCTTTGAATTTTTGGCATAGCACGATAGACCTAGAGGGAGAGAGAGAGAGAGAGAGATAGAGGACACACGCCCGGCATATGATGTTTGTTTCAGTCAACTGTAAAATATTCATCATTTTTATTCAATATTCAGTTTTATTCCTTCGTTTGTCATTATCATTAATGGAAAATATACCTTGCATAAATGGGACTTTATGAATTTTAAATATTGTGGTATCTATGCAACTCTGCTTTTACATGTATAGATTACTACGACCGATATATGGATAATTGACTGAAATTCTGAAATCCTGTCTGAAAATCTATTACTACCGTCAACGCGTGCAGTCTTATAATTAGTGCGAAATATAAGTCATAGATGGTTACAAGTAGAATCGACTAAGTCAGAGTGCGTATGAATTTGGATAAAGATAGAACCCGTTCAAAATAATTTACTGTTATTAGGCGTGTCATTAGACAATCTCTATGACGGTATGTCATATATATTACGAAAATATTAGCTGTTCAAATTTAAAAAACTTTTGCCTTGAGTCTAACAAGAAACACTTGAAATATTTACTGACTGATGAAGCAATCGAAGTTGTAATCGTCAGTTTGGCATCGTCAAATCTGCGTGGTACGATAAGTTCTATAACTGATGATGGGTGAAGAACACCTGCGTCATTGTGCCTTCCATTTTCTTAAGGAACATAAATAATAAAATAAAAGATTATAGTCGATAGTGGCTACGATAAGGCGCACAATATGTATAGTTGAAGTGGCAAGGAACGTCACTCACTTTGCATTTACCTCGAGTTTGAAGCTCTCCCTATATAAGCATGTCCCCTTTGTCCAGCTTGCATTACCCTAATGCAAGCACGCGCAGCGATGTCGATATAACGATGACGATCAATCCCTTGGGCACTTCTCTCTATACACGGAACAAGCCAAGCGTCCGATGGATATAATCCAACTCTCTCTCTCTCTCTCGCTCTCTCTCGGTCTATCGAGCTAAGCCAAGTTCGAAGCGAGGCTTCCCTTAATCTCTAATCTTCATTTACGGATCGCGTCCTCGTTCGATTTCCGGCCTGCGCGTTCGCTCGCTCGCTACTACTGCTGCTGCTGCCTCGGCTGCTTCGAATTCTGTAGAAGCGCCGGATATGGGAGAGAGAGAGAGAGAGAGAGAGAGATCGGAGTTGGACTTGCGAGGGAATTTCGTACGCGCACAACGGCGTTTTGATCGTTAACCGAGGCTCTGGAATGCTCTAGCTCTACCGGATGAAAAGTCCGAGAATGCGCGTGTTGATCGATGCGGATTGCCGTTGGTGTCCCTCCTCCTTCGCTTCCCTCTGCAAAATGCGTATATACGTCCTATAGACTTCGTCGACAACGCTATCTTGTATATCTGTGCCCATCACCCTATTTGGCATTTCTTAGCACTTCGGGTACTCTCATATCTACTGTAATATACTCTCTGACTTCGACTTAGAGAACTGTCCACCGGATACTAATACCGAGCTTGTGCTATCTTTTCTTTTTTTTTCGTTGATTACATTTTTAGCCGTTCTTTCTCGCCTTCTTCTTCATCTATTGTGGAACTGGAAACACCGAGTTTAAAAGATTTTTTTAAATCGTGGAAAAGCAATTATGTTAGGTTGTTAAAAATATCTTTGAAATTGTTTCATTGCGTCAAATTAGATTTATCTTGCGCATTTTCGAAAAAAGCGTTCGCGAAGTTTGATGAAGATTGTCGCACTGCCTTAATTTAATCGTCGAGAACAGCTGTGGAATTGATTATTGGTGAATTGTACAATACTCTAAAATAAGTATTCAACGTGTCTTCCCTATAATGTAGTCGGAGAATCAATAAAAAATAGTTTCAGATACATATTCAACCTGGCGGAATGAGTAAGTAATTTTTCTTTTGCCGGAATTAAATACGTGCGCGTGTGCGTATTACGTGTATTTGTGGAAGCGAATCAGACGCTTTGGATTCCTTTAGCAAGGTCGCTTAAAAGAAACGTAGAATGAATACATCCTGATAAATCGTAAGCCGGATAAGAAAACACACTTGATTGATGAACAGGCAAACAGTGAAAAAGAGCGAACTAAAAATGATCAAATGTATGATTGCTCGATGCCAAATGCACTCCGACGCCGCTGCTACTACGGCTGCTGCCGAGGTAAGAGAATAAAGTTTGCCGGGGCACTCGGTGATTGACTGAAAATCAATATCACCAAACCTCGAGTATAAACTATCAATCGACTTGATGAAATATTTATCTGGCAAGAATGTTTTTGTTATAATACCTACAGGCAATACTTTTTTTTGTTCCGCGAACAAACACTGAAACGGACTTGATTGGTCGATACCACTTAATTTTCAACCTCTTCGAATGGCGGAACAGCGCGAAACACGAGGCACAGGAAAAAAGGGGAAAGAAAAAAGAGGAACGCTAGTTATACAGAAGTTCGAGCACGTGCCAATAATGCTAGTCACAGCTTGTAAGCTCGCCGCAATCTCGCAATTGCTCTTTCTTTTCGATCGGATAAACGAGGTCACTCGGTGAAGAAAAGAGGAAAAAACCATTAATTTCTTCGATCCTCATCGTCACGCATACGTTCAATTCTGGAAATAGAAATGGAGAATCAATCGTTGTTATTTCTTGTATATAGACATAGATATATAAAGTACAGGCGACGCAGGTGTAACACACGTGGTCGTAACTTGCTTTTAACGTTAATTGTGCGAATGGCGGCGCAACTCTCACATATACCCATTGTTCCGAGCAGCGCTCAGCCCTAAAAGCTGTCTTTCGCTTCTAAAAAAAAATAAAAAAGTAAAAAAGGGCCGCTAAAAGCGATTCGCTATTGGAACAGATAGGGGAGGGGGCTTGAGGGAGGGATGAGGATCCCTTCATGCGAATTGTCGCGCGCGAGCCGGTTTTGTATACTGCGACGTCCCAGCGATATTTGTCGAGTGAGATTTTTCTTTTTTTTCAACCACTGCCAACAGCGCAATCGCTCTTTTCTGCTTTTCCCACAGTTACGCACATTGTCAATCACGTTCTGAAAGCTACGTCTAATTCTGATTTTGGTAGGATTCTACGCAACCTTTGGATCGCACGTGGGCATAGAACTTTTTTATTTCACTTGTATCCGTATTAATTATTTTAAAGCAAGTATCTATAACAAGTTTTACCAGTATCATATGAATCCAGTGAATGCGGTATCCAGTCAAGCCATTTGGGATCGATTTTCGATTGTCGATTAAACTTTTAGTGGAGAAAAGGTCTATATTTGTCATTGTCAATAGAAAAGTGACTTTCTTTTGTCGTGGAAAAAGAACCATTAACGAATGAGGTTTACCTTAAATAACAATATCCGTCTCGATACTGAAACTATGCTGGAGTTCTGATAATGTTTCTCTAGTTTATCTGTATTAACCAACTATTTAATCACTTTAACAATAGTCGCGGTAACTACTTACTCCCAGTGCTCTCGCTATGTATAGACAAATCGCAAAGATGAATCGAATTTGATATTTTCTTAACCTTTTGTTTTTAACTGATAAATGTAGCTTTTTCGCGCAAAGTTATACGATGCTTAGCATAAATATACTTTATGTATTTTAGTTGTGTATACTAATTGCAAATAAATCTATCTGTCTGCCCGTCACTTTTATAGATAATTAGCAGCGCCACCCAGTCGTGACTGTACACGGTGCTACTCGTTGACGTTTCCAAAATTTATCGAAGATACGATTCGATTGTTATAATTAAGTGTCGAAGCCGAACATAAAGTCGTTAAAGTGCAATATTTGTCGTTTAGATCACTCGCGTCAGAAAATCAACCAAATCGGTCGATCGATGTACGTTGCCCGTGTCGAGTTTTAATCTGAATGGCATTGCGGTCACGAGCCGAAATCGAATTGAAAAAAGATTCACGACAAAGCGGAAAGTGAGCCAAAAAACCAGCAGTGGCAGCATCGGTTTGCTTTAGCCAATTACGGCGGCGGCAGCGATAGCTGACCCACATCCTAGCAAATCCAGTACAAAGCACCAATGCTGATCGCGATATGACTAACACAACGAAAACTCCCTTACCTTGTACGAAGAGGAGGAGGAGGAGGAGGAGGAGAGGAGGTTGTACACATCAGGGTCTCGATTCATTAGCGGAGACCTCAATATGCTTCTCCTACTACTTTCGTGTCTATAACGCTCGCTAGTACGTGTATGTGTACATACACATAATTAAAGAAAGAAAAAAACAGTTAAAAAAGAGTTCAAAGGATGAGCGCGCGACAAAAGTGCAGCTGACGTTTTTGAAAGGGTTGATCAAAGATTGAAGCGAACTTTATGACGAGAGGGTCACGGTCTCTATGTTAAAAGAAGTACGGATATTGGAAACATCGCGTTGCGCACAGGAGTGTATTTGGCGGATTTCAATTTATTCATAATACAAGACCGATACTCGCATTCTTTTTAAATGTTGATAAAATGTCATGTTACACCGTCACTACAAGTATTCTTGCTGTGATCTGATTTCGTAAAAAATTACCATTTCCTATTCGTTATTAATTTGCCAATGGACATCTCTTGAATACTGAAATAATAAAAGCCATTAGAACCAATATCCGTCGATACAGGATGAATTAAGGAAACAATGACATACGAATTAAAAAAAAATACTTATACATAGCAATGATAAATTAGCTAGTTGGAAACAAACAAATCGCATTAACATTTAATCCCTTGATAGCCACCGCGAATGGAATAACTTGCTCCTGCAATTCTAACTATCCGAGGCAAAGTGAAAAACGTATTTGGATGGGTAAATGAAGAAATGCGATCCCGAAAATGAGTTTTTCTCGACATACACAGAGGCACGCGTACAATTGATAAAGAAGGCTTCAAAGTGAACGCGGAATGGAAGGACGGAGAAAAACGTAAGAGTGATCCCCTCCTTGTCAAAGACTCAATGCGGTTTTTATCAGCGCCAAGTGCCGTGGAACGTTTTCTTTTTGTCGCGCTTTCCTTCTCACGCACTACATGCCCGTATATATATATATACATATAATGTGTGTGTGTGTGTGTGTGTCGGTATATATATACGTGCACACTTTGGAGGATCGGCTTCCGATGTGCCTGCTCTCTCCTCTCTCGAGCTTTCAGTTCTCGCTTTCTATATACTCGATCTGTATATGCGTGTATGCCTGGCGAAATATATTTTTTTTGTTAGTCGAGTGTTGAATTCATATACTTTTGCATACTTCTGTTGCAGATCGTGAGTTGGAATAGCCATTTTCTTTTTTAGCCACTATACTTTTCGAATACTTTTTACGAATGATGAGTTGTACCGATGAATTCGGCAACTTTATGTACATTTTTTTCAGGCACTCTTTATGACTTTATTATTGTACCTTTGACCAAATGATGTTAATATTAATTACATCGTGTACTTTTATTTGGACTTACAGCGTATTACAAAAAAGGTTCCATGCCCAAGTTTACTGAATGGTCGTGAGAAAATATCTCTCAAGTTTCTCCTTCGCAGAGTATGAGGACCACTTTGAAAATAAATAATACATAAGTGCAAATAAAAGCAAGGAGCGTTGTCTGCGATAGCTGACTAAAAGAATATAATTGTTGCGAGACTTTGAGTGAAGTTTTCGAAAGTAAAATGTCAGTGTATTTGCAGAAATTTAACTTGCAGAAGAGTGTAAGTAATTGCAGGCAAATAACTAGTTTGCAGTCTTGCAGTGAGAGAGTGAAAGAGAGCTAGAATGATGAGTAAAGGGCGAGGACTCTTGCTAATTATTCAAAGTATTGCACTAGACTCGGGGATCAACTTAGTTGTGGCAAGAAAGGGAATAGTTGGAATTCAGGTTAACTAACTTACTCATCGCCAGTTCAAGACACCTACACTTCTTGAACGAACCAAAGGTTCCAAAGGCCTTCTTCAGTAGTGCACCTTACTTGGAAAATCGCACAATTTTAGTAGTTGGATTAAAGGCGATTAGGGGTCGTGAAGCGATTTCGAATTCGTACAAGTTTTTACGATTGTTTTTTCCTCTCTGCCCATATTTTTTTCATACCTGTACATTGCAAAGAACATTAGATGTAATTGCCGATACCCCTGGCATCAAATGTTTTTGCCTATTCAAGCTCTCAATAATGGACGCGTCAAATAATTAAATTATAATAGGTTCATCAGTGAAAGTGGTGCTTTTTTTCCTGGCGCTTCCATCTCTTGGATCCTTCAGTCATCTCCCCTTCCCTCACATTCTTCTTTTTTGTTCATCCTATTTATCCTCAATCGCTCTTCCGCGCCAACTTTTTTCATCTGGCACAGCTAAAATTCGGCTTTTCCCCTCCTACCTCTCGCCCATCCACGCCCCAACCCCATAGAAATGAAAAATCCACGAGAGTCGAGAGAGTTGCGTCTCTCGCAGTCGTGACGCGTACACATCAGAAATCGCCGAAGCGTCTTTTTCACTTTTTATTACACGGCTCGCTCACTCTTTCTCTCTCACTCACACCCTTTATCTTGGCTCGCTTTTTTTACGTTGTCATTCCCGTGACGATGTCGTCGACGCTGAATTTTCGATCGCGCGCACGCTTCGAGTCAGCGATTTTCGGAGGCGAGCTTGCACGTTGGGAAATAAACAGCTGCGAATGAAGAGTGATCCTCGCGTGTTTTCCTTTTCCCTATTTCTTCTTGTTGTCTTTTTCAGCTCGATGAACATCTTTGTTTTCACACTTTTTTTTCATTTCATGTTTACGTTCTCGAAAACAGGCACTTTCCATTATTACAGTTGCTGTGCCGAGATATTGCTATGTTTACGATGAATAAAAGAAATATGATTAAGGGATTAGTTGAAAATAGTCGACATGATTATATTTTCAGTGAAATAAATATTATGAAATTATGGGAATGAATAATGACCCGGGAAAATTCCTTTATAACACTTTACTAAATCCATTAATTTCTTAAACAGTAATACATTTTTAAATGTTCCCTGTAAATTTAATGCTTTGCGAAAAATAAAGACAACTGATGTACCGAAATAGTAACGTTGCATTATTTATGTTGTAAAAATGAAATAATCCTCAACATGTTGACCTACTTTTAAACTTGCGCGTCAAACTCCACAGCTGCTTCTTAAAAAAACAAGTACTAATGAAATATGAAGAAAGCTCAATAAAAAAATATAGTGGAAAATATATATAGCATCAGACGAATTATAATTCAATACATAATCTTGCCATCGAAAATAAAGGTTTGCGCTCTCGAGAGTATGGAACAAGTATTTTATCATACTGCATCGACATTTTGATTAAAATACCTCGGACAGCTATAGCATTTTACGAAAAGTGTTTCCTTTGCTGAATACGCTTGGGATGGCGGATGTATTTATAGCTAACATACACTCAAATACACATACACATTTATATACGTAGGATAGCGGAACGTGAAAGAGTACACACTCGTTTACGCGCGATTTAACGCATGGCAAGCTAGCGAGCGAACAGGAAAGAGAGAGAGAGAGAGAGAGAGCGAGGAGGGAGTTGCGTGGGAAAACGATGCAATCGTTGCTGCTGCACTTTGCATCGATATAGAGTGGTGTGCAAAAAAATCAATGACAACCTCGTTACCCGCTACGTTCACACATACACATACACACATGTAACTCTTTACTCTGTAAAACGACTGACTCCCCGAGGACGATCCTTGATCCCCCCCCCTACTCTCTCTCTCTCTCTCTCTCTCTCTCTCACGTTCTCTCTCGACCCTCTTTTTACCCACTTCCGTCGCCTGCTCTCTTGCGCTCTCTTTCATTACGGCTTTATCTCGACGTCGCCGCGCGTTCTCTTTATTATCTCAACTATTCCGGCACAAGCAGCTCGGTAATAAGATTGCGGCCGCGTTGCAAGCGATATCCCCAATGAAAAATGGACTTAGCGAAAACAAAGCTGTGCGTTCCGATTTTCTCTTTTTTTTCATTCTTTCTTCAAGCTTTTCCTTTTTTATCGTTGAGGAATATTTTTAGACGCGAATAGCGCTGCGTTTTTGTCTTTCTCCTTTTTTTATACAACTGTAATGAAACCAAGCTTTGGACTTTCTTTGTAGAAAATTATTTTTTTTATTGGGTCGAGTTATTTGAAGAAGAAGATATTATAACAATGAAAATTATTCTGAAGCCTAGAAATATTTTTAAAGAGCATCAAAAGAGTTTAAGAAAATATATGGTTCAAAATATATTTGAGATAAATCTTGTTCATGACGTTTCAGTTTTCAAAAGGCGAAAAGCACTGAAAGAACAAATAGATCGAACGAATGAAGTGGGAGTCCATTTTCCTTTCTGACACGTTTGATTCGTTATATCAGATAAGCAAGGCTTGCGAAAAAAAGGCAAAATGGTAGGTCCTTTAACAAAAATAAATACCGATAGAAATAATTGAACTCAAAAATCCGCCGTCAACTACTTTGAAGCGGAAAATCAAAGTCTCACTTACACGTAACGAATTTAGCGCGGCCGAGATCGCAGAGACAACTCGGCGAAACAACGTCAATCAAATGATCCGTTGCGTGGTGCAAAACTTAATGTACGTCGTGTCAGAGTGTGCGCGTGATCTGCGTGCGCGCGCGCGCGATAGGCGTGTTGAGTTTAATCTTATTGAAATCCGTCGCGAAGGGCGCGCTTTAATTTGTAATTTCGCGAGTTCGGCAAACTTAGATTTGCACGACTGCCTGTTATACGCATCCTTCTCATCCTACTTCTTGTCGTCTATATACTCGCGAAGCGTCACGCGCCTCGGAGTATATAAGAAACGATAGCGAGATGCTTAGACAACTGATGGAATTAGTCAAGTCACTCGCACGCACACCATATATATGGTCGACGACACACGAATATATATTACTCGATTCTTCGAGCTTTAATCGATAATCGATGAGAAAAGGGAAATTGAGTAAGTTCGAACATTAGCATATTTTTGCGAAACGATAGCGTGTGTGTGTGTTTGCACGTGTGCAATGCATGACTCGTGTAACCCAAATTCTTGTTGAGTAATTGCAGTAGTTTATGGCTGCCCACTTCTCAGGATTTCCATCGTTTGATTTCGACCGTTATTCATTCTAAGTATTGCCCCTCACCTGTGCAAGCAATTCCCTGCAGTAGCGATTCTATGAATTAATTAAGCTTGGAAGGGTGGAATGCTGTGCATGTACTTCCTCGCTGAAACTCTGTCCATACATACGTAAAATCAAAAGATTTACTATTCCTCGGCTCCGAGCGTTTGTAACCCCAAAATTGAATTTCAAATTTCCTTAACTGAAAAGAAGACTCGCGAAATTATCTTTGGCGCTGGATGCCGATGACGTTGTCATTCGCGAATTTACGTTGCCCAGAGGACGCTGCGTAGTTCGTCGAGATTTCAGATGAAAAACTATACAACGACTGTTGTGGAAAAAAAGCGAAAAAGTGATCGAGTGGTATTTGGCGGTCGTCGTCGAGGCGTTGACGGGGCGCTGAATCAGCTAGAGATCCACCAAAGGAAGCGTCGGTCGTTGCTAGCGCATGTACGACATCGCTAGTAGTTGGGGAGTGCAGTGGGAACCGCATCGTACCCAGCAGCAACGGAAATGTAATCGGACATTGCAGTCACGACAACGTCGCTGCTGCTTCTAGCGCGCAGCTATCCGTAAATCGTACGCCCATCTCCTCGCGATCATCGATATCTCGTACAGCATCATTTCGCACGGCGTGTGTGCGTGTGTTAATTAATACCTCACTCTACGCCGCGCTGTACCGCTAGAAGGACGTTATACATTTATACCGTGTCGAAGGGCTGCGCCGTTGCCGACGTCGACGTTGTCGTGTCCCTCGAGGCATTACAACCAAGGGTGCAGCCAGAAAAATGTTCTTCCGTGATAGGGGGAACGCTTTGTACCTCTATACTGCTTGGGAAACTCTTGTTTTCTTACTCTCTCGCACTCTCTTTTATTGTACTAGGCAGGAAATGGTCCTTGCTAAGCTGTTTCTGGGAGGGCAAATAGACGTTGTAATTTCTTGCTCTTGCCAAATGATGTCGCGCGTTGAAAAAAACTTTTAGATCTCGATCATTTTCAGCTTTTCTTCAAATTGCCGCATTATCTCATACTCACGTTTGACTATCTAGTTTTTCACGCTCCACCCGACAACAATGCACTGGTACTATTCCAATGCTTTATTCCAATTCGATTCGGTGAGTATCGTGATGTTTGTATTACGATGGTAAAGAATATAGAATTAGTGCTTAACAGAAATATCTTTAAAATGACATTTTTGTTATCGTTTGATCAAACCCATGGGAGACCACAAATATACATTTATACAGGAGGAATCATCCGTACTTTGATAGCGTGTAACTAGCACTATGGCATAATGTCATTGTTCTTGAAAACACAGCTCGATTTAAGCGTTAAAGTATCCATGTCCGAAAAAGTTCCAAAAACAAGGCATAAAGCTTAAAACGCCATCGAAGGTACGCGCGATAGAGAGGGATAGAGGAAAAAAGAGAAGAGATCCGTGACCACGGAAACGATCCAAGTCCTCTCGCTCTCAGGCCAATATAAAGCGAGTGCCGTACGTCGTGGAATGGAAAGAGAGCGAGAGAGAGCTTTTGCACGTTTGATGCGAAAGCACAGTACCATAGTACATACGGAGAGAGAGAGAGAAGAGAGCCACGCTCACAGCCCAAAGTGTTCGTCCGAGCGGCAATTGGTTTTTTTGCCTCTCTCTTCCTCTCCTCTCCCGCCCCTTCCACATACACACACACGGTCACATTGGCCACTGTGTATTCCATTTGTCGCGTCGGATCGTCCATTATCCTTTCGCGTCGCTGCACGGTTCCGGACGAATAGCATTTAAAGGAGAACGCGCGCACCACCCATCTATGGCTGATCGCGTTACGTGCACAGCCAGCCTATACTGTAAGGGAAAGAGAGAGGGAACATGTCTCTGTCGCTTTATAAATGCATATATCGGCAATGCAAAAGCTTCACCGAAAGAGCAATGTTTAGCCTCCCTTTTTTAGACCTATGTGGCTGCAGCATGTACGTGTATACAATGGCCAGTGCAAGCATGTTCAGTAGGGGTTTGTATGGGTGAATGCTACTTTGTGAACTATATGCAGTTGCGTTGCAATGGCTTTATGCCAGAGATTTTTTTTCGGCCAGAGTTTAGGGAAGAGCTACCTTAATATTTTACAATATTAATCAGGGCTACTCTGCTGTGATACCCTCTTTTATTTTTGATTTTCTATTCACTTGCAACTCCATTGTGACTTCCCACTAATGTGGAAAATTCGTATTGTATATTCGTCGATTCGTAATAAAACTGACTGTTAATGTATTAAACGTTGAACAAGTTTTCATCCTACATGGTTGAGCGGAGACTGAATGGAAACGCTTTTAATAAATGGAAAAGTCGAAAATTTAATTGATAAAGCGTTGTTTAATGTTAAATAAACGAGGTTTTGTTGGCGCATTCAATTTTTGTAGACATTTTTCATAAACGAATTGTTTGGAAAACAACGACAATTATATTCTACATTTATTTTCGCTCATCTGTATGAATTTACACAAAATGTACATTGCTTTTTTTACTATTATATAGAAGCTCATTCATATTTCATTCGAATGAAACCGAAACGTTTGAGCTTTTCCAAACACGTATACGGAATATTTTCAGTGAATCTAATGATAAGACACGTTGCGCTTGAAACGCAGAAGAAATATTTGAGGTATTTTTTCATATAAAGCATAAATCACAGAATCTCCGTTTCAATTGCTATGCGAGAGTTCGTGCTTTATGTGGATCTTCATTCAAAACATTCCTATGTCACGTTACTGGAAGTTTTCGGATATTACAATTATTTGTTCAACATTACATGTTTATTTTGCCAATGCAATCGTCAAAGTGGGAGGTCATTTGTCCTTGAGGCAATCGTTCTTCTGCATATTTGACATTCCGACAGAAGCTGTTCTTTCTCGTGTTCCGTAGACAACTAATAACAAAAAAATAAATAAAAAGTATAATTGATTTAAAAAACGCTCGTACGAGTGAAACAACAGCGAGAGAGACTAATTCAGGGCGAACGTTGTCTGTTGCAGATAGCCGGCGCCAGTGACGAGTCGCGGAGCACAAAGCGTCAGTAAAGCGCAGCGAAGCGCATCCGAAAATTCGGGGAGGCCAAGTCTTTGGCGCCGCCACCCACGCAAGCGAGCCAGCCAGACAGACACCCTTCATATCTGCCCTAGGAAAACTCTCCGCGTTCTCTCTCTTTCTCGTACGCACACGCACACGTACGCGTCTGCTTACACGTACTCTCTTTCCTGCAGTACCGATAAGCCTCTCCCTTTCCGTCTCGCTATTTCTCTGTGCGCCTCCGTTGCTTGGAGTCTCAAGCGAGAGTATTGCGCATGCGTAGGAAGGGAGAAGCCGCGCGCAGCCGGCACCTCGGACAAGCTAGCAGCAGCACCAGCAGCACCAGCGGCACCAGCAGTAGTAGTAGTCAGCAGTTGGCCGCTGATCGTCTGCGAGGCACGATCGCGTATGTGTTGAGCCGCTGTCGTCGTCGTCGTCGTCGTTGTTATTGTTGTTGTTGTTTTCGTCGTCGTCGCGGCGCGAGTGCAGTCACACGTGAAAATTAATAAAGAAAAAAAGTGTTTTTTTTTTCCAACAAGCTTATTGAGATAGTGTTTGCGAGAATTAATACTGAAGAAGAAAAAAATAAATAAAAAGGTGCAAACGAGAAATCTCGGGTGATAAAAGATAAAGAGAGAGAGAGAGAGAGAGAGAGAGAGAGTGCGAGGGATAGTGGTGGTGTTGGCGAATATGCGCCGGAGGACGGTCCCGCCGACAATAGTCAGAAGCAGCTACACCAAGTGAGATCCTCTCGCTGCCAGGCTGCCTGACTTGTGCGTTATTGCCGTGCCCTCGCGTGCACGCGCGTCCTTGCCTCCCTTTTCTTTAACGTTCTTCTCTCTGTATATCCCCTACTTCTCGCCTTCTTCATCATCTTCTTTTTTTCCTTTCAAACGACGCGTGTTCTTTTTGTTTGCCTCTCTATCCTCTTCTCTCTGTGTGACACAATCGTGAGATAGAAGAAAATATCAAAAAAAGAGAAAAATAAAAGCACGAGAATGGCGCCGCGCGAAACACTACTTGCAGGATGCTGCTTATTCTTGACACTAGGAGTTGGCTTCACCTACGCCGCATGGCAGGAAAACGTCAGGCCCAAGATGGTCGTACAACTAGGTAAGTGTTGCACTTGATTTTATAACCGCGTTATACTCATAAACTCAAACATGTATACGATGCTGACTCTCTGAATCCCCATGCGTATGTTGACAGTGTCGCAGGAGGGTGGGGGGGAGTTGAATTCTGTCTGGCTAAGAGCTAGAGAGCCCGCCGCCGATCGATATTTATTAACTGCCCCTTCGTGGGAATAAATACGTTCTAAAGGACATTACGCTCTCTCTCTCTCTCTCTCTCTCTCTCTTTCTCTCCTTTTGATTGTGTTGTCGAGTGCAGACGTTATTCATCGATTATTTTCGACGAGAAATAAAACGAACCAACGGCATTTGACATATTTGATAGCGTTCCATACCAATTATCAAGGCGGTCAGAGATCGCAATTATTTATAACTATAGGTTGACGAGTTTCCTTTCTTCAAATTTGTCTTCTTGTTATCAAAGAACCATCTTTCAAATGTAAATGAGTAATCCGTTTGTACGATACATGATATCGGGCATCGATATCATACGATTACAAATTAAAGTTCTCCGGCGTCAATTTCTATCCATAAGATGTATTTTACATGGTACATAAGGTTAATGACTAGTAGCGATCGCTCGAAGTCAATGAATAAAAGATACGATAAAAGAATAAATAGGAGTTATTGCAAAAGAAGGTGGAGCGGGGGTATCGCTTAATCGAGGTAGTGAGAATCGAGTGAGAGCGTTAAATAATTTTGAGAATCAAATAAAGCAATATAATCGAGTCTATAAACAGTAATACAGTGTGCGGATAGACCGTCAAGTGTGGGAGCGAGTCTATAGATAGTAACAACCACAATAGCTAAACGGACACGGCAGACACATATACACGCGCGTAGAGACGTTCTTTATCTGAACAACCATTAGAAGTGGCAAAAGTGTCGGTCGAAGACACTCTAAGAGATGGGAGGACATTAAGCATGCATAAAATATTCGGTGGAGAGGGGAGGAGAGTGAGTCACTTTTGAGTTGTTCCTTATCTGGTTTGTCTCATCCGCCCGCTCCTCGTACTGTTATATGGCTGTTCCGAAATGCGCTTTCGGTAACTTTGATTGGCTCTCTCCGTTTCTCTCTTGATGCGTGTATATCTGTAAATGTATGCACCATCGCTGCGCTTTGATTTGTTTGGCTTGTACTATATTATTTTATGGTACATTTTATACGTATATAGTATTTATTTTATCAATTTGATTATGCAACAGAGTGACTGTCAATTTATCGCGCTCGCTCATTAATATTCATTGGCTTGATTGTTACGAATATGAATATACAGAGATAGACAGAGAAAGAGAGAGAGAGAGAGAGAGAGAGAGAGAGAGAGAGAGAGAGGGGCGGGAGGGGGAAAGCACGATGACGAAGCGTATATTTTTTCAGGGCAAATAAACATGTAGGTTGTATGTATTTAGTTGTTGGTCGTACAAATGCAAATGACAAATCTACGATATAGGCTGTCGCATTGTGAACAGTTTCCCGGAGGGAAATTGGGCTTCTATCTCTCTCTCTCCCTCTCGATTTGTTCTAGTGAAAAAAACTTAAGCATCGATACTACTGCTGTGTTTGCGATAAGGGAAAGAAAAGAGGCGAAGACATCGATAAGTTAGCGTTTCAATGGGATTACTTTTGCTCAGAGTGAATCCCCGCGAGAGAAAGAACCCCATTTGTTCTCCGCATGTAAAACTCCATTTACTTATCAAAGACAGCTTTTCTCGGGGCTGCATTATTTCGTGTTTTACGCTAAACACGCAGCAGCAGCAGAAGTAGTAGCATAGCGTTCGATGAACGGGAGAAAAAAATAAGAAACGTGCGCACACTAGAGAGAAGAGAACATTCACCTCTTTCTCTCCTCGTTGTCGTCGTCGTCTTCGTCGTCGCTGTGGGGTTATAACTCTTATCTGCAAAGCGCATTCCGCCTCGTAAAAATGGCGGAATATTTATCAGACGCGGTCTCTCTCTTCGCGGGAGGAGGAAAGAAAGTTATTACGTTGAGCAACATCAAAATCTGCGCTTGACATTCTGCTCTTGGCTCTTTTAACTTTACAACTCCTCGTCGCGTGTGTTGCGCATCAAATAGAAAGAAGACGAAGAGGACAAAAAAAGCAGCAACACGCGTGCGCACTCCTTTAATTTAATGTTAAGGTCGTGTCGTAAACTAACTTTTTACGATTTGTAAGGCTTAACTTTCGTAAATATGTTTTTTTTCTCGTGCAAGCTGTACATACTTACGCGAGGGAAATAAATTTGACGAGGTAGTTTTTTTTTTCGATTTCGCGGATAATGAGAGATCATTATTTTCACGCTCTTTTGACCCGTTGCTGCTGCTGCCGCTGTAGTGCTAGTGGCACGGTAGTACGCATTTTGACTAATGGACTGTGTTTTACGTTTATTGATTTTCACGGAAATGCTGACTGCAGCTTTTGGAAACTTCGCTTGTTTACGATTGACCTGATTTTATTATATTCGAACTTGGACTTTTCGAATATCCGCGTTACGAGATAACATCTACGATGTAAATTAAACAAGAAGAAAAGTTGTATTAAAAAAAATAATAAAAAAAAGAGATGAAATGAAAAATTTTCTTTGCAATATACGTTTGCATCGTTATAACTCGGATAAGAAAACGAACGAGAACTAACATTTTGCTCTCGTTGGTATTCTTTACCTTAAGCTATAATAAAAGTAGCTGCAGCACGTGCATGCATGCACGCGCGCGACATGGAAACGCTCGTCAAAGTTAAATATAAACTGTGAAATCGGAACGACAATGGATCTTAGGCGTAAAATGCGAAACAAAGCGTGCTTACAAAACGAAATATCCGTGCCCTCAAGAGGGAATCAACGCGTGACGTTCGATATCGAACGAAAGAAAGAAAAAAACAAGATGACTCGGGTGATCATGTCTATTTACCCTCTTATGCATCACGAGTCGACGCGTGCCTTTATCCTAAGTAAATCTTGTTCTCTTTGCCGGTATATAGGAAACCTCTTCGGACGTGTGTCACTGTTGCAACAGCTGCCGCGCTTGTCCTTGCCATGCTGTAGCCACGACGCCCTACTGCCGCTGCTCCCGATGTATAATAATCGAAATTAGAATTTTGAATAGGAAATTTGATTTCGCGTAAGCTTGCTACTCGATGCATCTCCCTTTTTTGGGAATTATTTATGGCAATACACGCTATACACTGCTTTTTACAAGCCATATTATTTATTTTTCGCGATTACTTTGGAAATCCATGATAATTTAGAATGCATATTCGAGAGATGAATACGTTTCCGAGGAGAGGTCGGGGAACACATTATTTGTTTGTGTGGTTTTTACGCGATGCTATTGCAATTTCCATTGTTCGCGACTGCAGCAGCTTGGCATTTCGATTAAAAACTTTTGATGAATGCGAACATGGGGATAGCCAAAAAAGAGAGCAAGCGTTTAATGATTAAACGAGAATTAACGTCGATTGTATTATACGATGTATTCAATTAAAAAGATCTTGTTATCCTACAAAGATATGTACATATCAATTTGTTATTAAGCACGAGTAAGTACGCGAAATTAAATGATTATTTATTTAATTTTTATTTATATGAAAATAGAAATTGTTCTATTTGCATTATATTCTGTTGAAACAATATCTATAATCCTTCCATAACGTATACAAGCGAATAAACAATTGTCCAACTTAATTATACTCGCTACTTGGTTTCCTTTAATCCATTTACTTTTTAGTGAACTGAATAAACCAACATATAATACAATCAATACGTGATCTGTGTCTGTGCACTGTTTATTATTTAAATATCTGCGTGTCAACTTGAAACAAGAGGGGCAGAGGTGAAATTCTGCAACGATGCATGAATATATCCGTCGGAATGAGCTCGGGCAGATACATTTGTCAGTGACCACCCACGCGAGCTATTACACGTGCATTATGCGCTCGCACGCGCGAAAAGAAGAGAGCGAGCGAGCGAGCGAGCGAGAGAGAGAGACAAAGTGCGGCCACTATAGCAGCCCATTAGAGAAGTCACATTTTCCGGAGCCGGCGCGTGCAAAGGGCGTAAAATGAAATTTCCTGGGGCATGGTAACGAAGGCTCACGTTTTACGCGCGACTACACTCTCTCTCTCTCTCTCTCTCTCGATCTATATGCCTCTTTCTCGTATAGCCCGCATCGTTGCTACATTGGCCGACAACGAGAGTATTATTCCTCATTTCCCCTATTTAATCGCGTTGGAGACTCTCAATTATTGCCAAGTAAAGAAGATTCAACGACAATTGTTGGTGCCTTCCGATCGTGTCTATTTAGTGTATTTTTTTAGCGCGGTTACAATTTTTCTCGTGGGAAAGTTATTGACTTGAAAATTCTGAGAATATACAAAAGGTTGTGACTTGCATGATTGATTGAACGATACGTGACAAAAGCGGAACATGGATTTGTGTGGATGAGTTGGCTTTTTTCTCAATGTATTATAACTATTTATGAGAACGTTTTTTTTATTTGACAACCCGAACAACGTCCATAGCGAATTTTAACACGTCAAACACGAAATGGATATCATTAATAAATCATTAAAAAGTTATTTCTATCTGGTTATAGTTATGGCCAATCAACCTGGTGTATAAAATATGTTTACATCTAAAAGAAAGAAAAGTGATGTTGACGCTCGATATCCCAATTTAAAACTAGTGGTCGCCAAAATAATAAATCGAGGACGCGGTACCTGCTCGTTTGACGACACACGTGATAGATGACGGGAGAGTCGAGCGTATATAGAGCCGGAAATGTATATTCTACGATTAGATTGAACTTTGAAAAAAGGGATCGATCCTGTAAAATATAAGTGCATTCCAGTGTCTATAAGAGGGGAATATTTAAAGTGGCCTACTATCGAAAAAGATAAGAAATCTCGCCTTGGAAAAGGCCAACTAATACAACTTCTAAATCTTGTTTGAAGTTTTTAACGTTTCTGAATTCTTGGATTTTCCAAAGATTTACTCTCTCACAAATACGTTTGTTGAACTCGAAGTCTTCGTGTCAACTTGATTTCTCGTCTAATCAACCCTTTCAACGACGAACAAGTAAATCATAGTTCGAATATTTTCGTTGTAAACATGGCTATGCATTTTAATTTCACGTTACACTTGTTTTTATTAATTTATCGTTTACACGGTTGTTTCAACGGTGTCAGTTTAAAAACTATATTCATTAATGGAATAATTTTAGTGAAAAAACATTGAAGCGCTCGATAATCCGCCCTCCCTACAGAAAAATAAACATCATTCGATCCACAAACAGACAAGCATCAGCGCTCATCCCTCCTGAAATCTGTTTGGCTTATATACGTAGCCCAGCTGCGGAGAGTTTGATAAGATATATTTAGATATTCCCAAGCAAATCATGTATACGTTCGTAGAAGTTAGGGTGCGAGCCCAAAGATCGGTGCATGTGGGGCGCACATGGCAATATATAATCTACGAAAAAACTCGGAAAAGGCAAGTACACGTGTGTATACGGGAGAGAGAGAGAGAGAGGGAGAGACAGAGGAGCAGATAAGTGGCGCACGAGTTATGGAGTCAATACTCGATCGTCGAAAGCAAATTTCCCGAGGTCCTCAAAGTTAGCTTCCTAGGCTTTTAAAGTGAATCAACGACGAAGAGGACGACGACTGACTACTACTACGACACCCCTTGGTTAGTTTTAGACTCAACGAGTGTGCGAGTAATACGTATTGCGCACACGCACATTCTCGAGCACTTACAATGAGCCCCCACGTCATTTTCACCACCAGCGTGTTTTGTGTACCACGTACACACATATAGGGGAAGAGAGAAAGAGAGAGAGAGACCGCAACGCACATTTATTTCCTTTGTTTTGACGCATCCGTAACGCTTTTGTACTGCATCAGCAGCAGCAACGAGTTCTCTAATTCTTCTTTTTTTGTCGAATTTTTTAGCCGACGGGGAGTGTAGATTAGAGGCTTTTTTGTCTCTCGTTGCAAACGTGCTTTTTTTTACAATCGATTTGCCCGGGTTAGCAGTCGAATTCGGGTTTTGTTTCTGCGCGATGGACGGCCAATCGACCCTGTGGGGCTCGTATAGTTGATGATAGGATTGTCACGGAAACTTTTATTGCTAGAGGAATATTTCTTTATAAAATATTTGTCGGGTATCTGTCGGTGACTATTAGACGATTGACATTGCAATTATGTCTCTGTCTGAATGAACTTTGACATTAAAAGTATTTTGTTGTGCGTTGATATCGCAGAAGTAATTGTACTCAAATTTGGATAATGTCTCGATAAACTTATTTTGAAATCATGTGTTTATTTGTCTTTGAACATTTGGATAATAGTGATTCTTCAAAATACGACTGATTTTCTTATTTGTAGTGAACCTTGTTAGTTTCGCATTGTTTACAAATAAATATATCGAATTGAGAAATCGATATCATCAACAGGAATGTGATTAAGTTTACTTTACAAAATTTTCATTGGGTCAAGGTATATTATACGTCACCTTTGTATTAACGTTCTTTAAATAAATTGTCATCAGCAATCGGAGTTTCAACATCGGAGGTAGGCGATTAAAGCTCAAACAGCCACCTAATTACCAAAATGATGGTGGTTCGAATTACAGAACCGGGCCTCTAAGGGTAACTAGTAACTGCAGGTCGTATTTAATAATCAGTTACTCGATATCACGATAGAGACAGAGAGAGTAGGAAAGTGAGAGAGAGAGAGAGAGAGAGAGAGAGAGAGAGATATCATCAATTCGATATGGCTGTCGCATTTCAAGTTGGCCGCAAATTGAAGCTGCTAAAATATTCCATATCACGCTTACAAGCGTTAATAACGAGTGCATCACGTGCTGCGTGCAAATTCACTTTGCCTTTCGTTCTAATCCGACATTTCTCCTCCCCCACTTATCTCCGTGAGAGAAAGCCCACCCACGTTTGCTGTCTCTCTCTCTCTCTTTCTCTTTCTCTCTCTCGCTCTTTTGCATGGCGAGGGACACGCGCCGAGTTGTATACGCGGACGTGCAGTTACGCCGCTCTGCTATATACTCTTGCATACATGAATTTATGCTTCATAAAGGACGATTCATGTCTTTATGAGAGCTTTTATCGTTTTTACCGTAGCCCCCCTCCTTCAACTAGTCAAATATTTAACATTCACGTGTGATTTATTATACATATTCAAATGTTTTTGTTTTAATTTTTCGAGACCTGTTTTGATCGTTGTAATTGAAAATGCCGAGTTTCATTCGGCAATTATTTGTAATTGTTGAATATCTCTAGGCCGGTTGATTTGAACGAATTGGGTTAACTAATTGCATTATTTCGTAATTGCTGTTTGCAAAACGTTTGTGAATTAATGCGAAAACCGCGCTTGAATGCACACAAAATGCAAATTCAATTGGGACGCAGTGTAATGAAATACTAAATCATGGTAAAAAGCAGCAGGTGTAATGTGATATTTTATAATTATATTATAAAACGTTACGTCTAAACGATGGTAAAATATAATAACAGGCCATAATATAACAACATTTTTAATAGTATTCTTCACAAAATAATCATGTTCATAGTTTTAAATTTGATTATTATAATATAATGATGACTGACGTTAGTGTGCTCCATTGCATAATATGAACATTTCACCTATCTTCGGTTGTTTGAATCGTTCGTGTTACAATTTCAATGAAAAATGAATACGATTGTCGTATCAAGTATGTATACAATTTGGAAAATAGTGCCTCGATATTGTTGTTCACTCTTTTAATCCGCGTTTTGAGCTTATTCATATTTATTACGCCTCATTATTTATTTTGATACGAGTTAATACCATACATCTGTATCATGATTTGATAAACGTTATACGTGAGACTGCCAAGATACAGGTCAGCAGTTATTGTTTAATGCGCCGTGAGTGAGAGAGAGAGAGAGAGAGAGAGAGAGAGAGAGAGAGAGAGACAATGTATGTGAAATACTATCGATCAAATTATTGCTCGGTTTACTCAATTCCGAATTTTTTTTCTAGCGACAGTTGAGATATTAAAGAGTGTATAGTCACTTACAAACAATAAAATGATGATTTATACATTCATATGAATAAATAAATACAGAACAATATTTGATCGTTCTAAATGCCATATGGTATTACATAGAGACTGAAAGGGTTAATCGATCATGACTATTCAAACACGTACACGCGCGCTGCTTGCCGACAGCTTATAAAATGCATCGTTAAATACTTTTTGTATAGGCGGGCATTCAATCATTTGAAAAGTTTTAAAGCAGACTCTCTCTCTCTCTCTCTCTCGCTCGCTCTCTTTTTCTCTCTCTCGCCTTTGTTTCACGTAATTTGCAGTGATTTCTCCATTGATCGATTCATTGCTGCCGTGCAGTTTTAGCTTTATTAACTTCGACAGGCTATTGTAAACTTAGCATTGACAAGGGAAGAGGGGAAGAACAGGAGGGTAATTTTTCAGCAACATAGTATACTAAATTCATTTTAAGAGAATGACCTACTTTTTTGTTATTAATTTTGTCCAAGATCTTTCATTCATTTCGCTGCAAATAAAATATTAAAAAGTTCCACCTTTAATCTTTGGAAAATTAAGACAAAAATGTAATCGGAGAATACATTTGTTAACGCAATGAATTATAAGTTTGGGTTGTAATATTAAATCTTTCGAATAATACCGCACGCTGTAGCTAATTCAAACGAGACAAGATAAATAAAATATATCCCAAGCTGCAATAACACGAACGTTACTGGGATTTTGTTCGATTAGATATTTCACGAACTCGATAGCGACGTAATTCAGTCGAAAACAAAGGAACGTAACCTTTGACAAGAAGTTACGCATATAAGCATTGCTCTCGAGAAAAGGTGAAAGATCCGTTCGGTCTCTTATGCGTAAAACAATAAATTAATTAATCTAATAGTAACTATAATCTTTCCAAAGGGCATCTTTCAGCGACAGTTGCAAATTAACATTTGGATGCCGTTTGGGATTTACATGTAACACGTAACCGCGGCCGCAGCAGTAGCTGCATTGCAAAACTGTTCTACACTGCAGACCGAATTTGAGAAGCTGCTGCTGGTCGCCGCGCATGCAGCAGAGCCGCATATATACCTAATTGCGAACTACACGGTAATTGACAATTACCACGAGGTGCACGACGAGTTTGCTGTATGTATGTACGCGCTTTTGATTAATGACCTCCGAGAGAGAGAGAGAGAGAGAGAGATTGATTATCGCAATGGCTTTCATCGATACTCAAATGCAATATACAACTACATGCGAGCGTACTGTCGACAACGCCAGGATATCTGCTGTCGCGTTGCGTTATTCTTCTCTTCTCTCTTTACTTTCGTTCTTTTTTTTTATCTTGTTACGAAATCGGGTCGATCGAATGTCCACTGCTGGTCTCTGTCTTTTGGGTCTCGACTTACGTGAGATCACGATGCGATCACGACTTTTGTGTCAAGGTGTATCGGTTTTCAGTTCACCTCATGCATGTGTGTGTGTGTGTGGAAATGTTGTGAAAAGGAGGATAGTGGAAGACGAGTAACAATGTTATCGACGCGACAAGACAACTCGACACAGACAAGTTTTAATTAAATGTTTATTGGAAAAACTTTTTGCACCGAGTTTTGATGAAATTAAGTTATTCTCTCGCATGCTGCATTGATTTTGTTTATTGTCAAACGGTCTATTGTCGTAGCCAGCAGTCGATCATTTACTGTCGTGTCATGTACTTTTATTTATTATGCAAGGCACCTTTGGCAACGTTTTTCCAGGGTTAATTAAGTTGATGAATAATTATGCGTTATATAATGCAATTTTTTCGATTGCAAATAAATTAGATCTGCAAATCACCAGCAAGATTTCAATTTATTCGATGTATAATTTACCTTCGTGATACTAATAACATTTTCGTGCTTTTATTTTCCTTTTTTTTCTTTTACAAAAATAATAATTAGGTTCGAGGATATTTACAGTGAACGTCAAAGAATGTCGAACAAAGTTGAATTTTCATTTTTCACCATGTCAATTTATTACGCGTGCATGCGTTAGCGAACAAAAAAATTGAAGAACCAGGCCACGAAGTACACAGTAAATTGCATCGACATTTACGCATAATCGAATAAACGACGATAGAAGCTTTCGCGCACATTTCAAATGAACGTATAACGAGAATGAGAGAGAAAGAGAGTGCTTCTCGCATAAAAAAGTTAGTTTTTTTCTCTCTACCACGTCGAGTTATAACTACCGAACTTTTGCCCGCGCGAGTGTTCGGTTTTTCATTTTGCCTAGTATGGCTGCGATCGAGTTTCGATTTGCCATTCGATGCTCGCCACAGGAGTATAATAATTAAGCCCTCGGCTGTTACGTTACTGGCGACCCCATAAATTCGAATTAAGTTCATTCTTTTTTTATCCCTTTCGCTCTTTTTTTTGTCTACGCGAAATTCGATTCTAATTCTAATTCAATAGGTGTTTGCTCATTTTGTAAACGCGCGTACAGATTACCGTCCCTGCGATATTTTTTCGTTTGCTTGGTGGTATTGAAACAAGAATGTTAAAAGGATTTAATGACTTTCATGGGTCCTTTTCTCGGATTCAGAAGTTTATGTTGCTTGTGGAATTGAAACTAAGTTAAGTGTGGCTGATGTGAGTCACCTCTAATTACTTATTTCTATTTAAGTATTATTATGATAATTGAATAATTTATCACTTCGTTAAAAGAATTTCAGCGTTTACCCTGTTTATCTTGGTTTGTTTTCTTTCTTCATTTTCCCCATTATCTATTCACTAAGGCTAATACATTCAGGGATTCCGTCAACTGATCCATCACATAGATAAATAATAATTTTGCAGTATTGTTGGTCGAGTTTCTGTGTCGTAGACAAGCAACAGTCGATAAGAGCTGCTTTTGGAACATAACCTTTTCGTAATGTTACGACAGTAAAGTCGTCAGCTCTTTTAGACCCGCTAAAACTTTACAATCGCACTCTGCAGTTATCGACTGATAATTGTCTCGTAACTAAATTTTGCGAACAACAACAATAATCCTTTCGTCGTTAACCACCAAGCGATATCAACGCACAACGGGATAATGTAGAGAACCAACTTCCAGCCCGCAGAGAAGGCTTTTGTACAAGAAAATCCAATTCCCGACAAAGTAAGTCCATTATCATCGTCAAAAGCCCGTCCCCTCTGCCGTCCTCCTCTCTAAAAACATCGTTCTTCCTACGATAAGTATAGCAGCAGGCAAGTCCATGTAAATGATAACTACTCTCGTCTCTCTCAGCGCGCGTGAAAACGAGAGTGGCAAAGACGTTACCACTGCCGTCGCCGAGCAGTGTTCGCATGCTGATAAGGGTTTGGGGTCTTTCTCGGATTATAGTACTAGTCCATGCACCCACTAGTTATTTCTTTTTTTTTTATCACCGTGAACCCTAAGGAGAAAAATTAATTAACCACACACGTATAACGTCAGATAACGTACGTAGAGCGTAAGCCTCGATATGAATCGGTAAGGAATTGAACGGCATGGAATTAAACAAAGCCTGAAACCAATTCTGTGTAGAAAAAATTGCAAGGCCGCAGTGTTGTTTCTCCCCTTCACTCCCCCGTTACGTATACCAAGTTATAATTACTTTTTAATTTTTTTCGCCGAAGGCTTGCAGAAGCAGCAACGTCGGCAAACTTTTCACCGCGAGTAAACTCAGAGAAACTTCGCGTTGCCGCGGCATAAATGAATCAGAGGAAAAAAAGGTATGCCGAGCGAATAAGAAATAAAAAGGAACGGATATACACGACAGCAAATATCGATCATCCATCTTTCGAAAAAAGTGGCACGTTTAACCTTCCGATTTATATGTATGTTGTGGTTATACTTTAACGTGCACACGCATATATGTACATATAGTGTTGCCGAGGCGAAATTGGTTTATCGTCGAATAACGCATGCATTATTCAAGCGTTGAGCAATTCGCCGTCCAATCAATTTGGATTGAAAGCGCGTGTGCTACAGGGCGAAGGTAACAGTTAAAGGGTGTGTGTGGGAATAGGGGGAGGGGGGGGGGGGGAGGTCGCTGATATTTGGCTCCGAGACCGTTTGCTTCTCGCGCTACATTAACCAAGAATTGTTATGCTTTTTGTTAAATTGCTCGAGTAGGTTAACGAGGTCCATTGCTACCGTCGTACTCTCTCGTTTGTTTAGTCGGCTTGCTCTTGCGTCGACATTAGTGCTTAACTGCATTGCTTGCACGAGGCTGGTGCTACTGCCGTTGTTGCTCTTTTCTCGATAAAGCCTAGCACGAGGCTTTGTCCACTTGTATTTTGTAATTCAAATGAACCTCGTCATTGATATATTAAAGTCACGCTTACTTGTATTATTTATATAGATATGGCTTCGTGGGAGACACGTGTAGAATGATCGATATTACATTTATTAAACTAGCGCTTAATCTCTGTTGACATTTGAGAGAAAACGAGGTTGACCTTAGGAACTTTAAGACCGTGCACGTGCTCGCGTAATTAATCAAATCAATGGAATAATTATTAAATCCAATTAGGCCGATATGAATGCTAGTTAACAACAATTATAATCGATGCTGTACAAACTTTGGATTATATACATTCTATAACCAACGTCATTCACGTGACGCTGAATATGAAATGAATCCCCATTATCCTAATTATTATCGTAGCGCACACGCACATTCGATCAACCGGCATAGTATTTATCCATAACCTATTATTCCAACAAGCATATCCATCTACGTTGCAGCAATAATGGAATATTCCGGAGAAAGCCGTCTTTGTTCGTTGCGGAGAAACATGTCCGAAAAATGAATATTCATTAACGAAAGCCACGCGACAAGCTCTTCTAAAGTCTAAAGTCCTCGGGTAAATCCTATATATATAGTTCGCGCGAACGAGTACGAACGCTCGTAAACGATAATTTAATTCGAAATAACCATTTCCAACTCTGTATGTATACATATACGTATAATATGTATCTGCGGTCTCCTTGCAATAATGCACTACACAATTGCAGTCGGTTAAGTCGAACGTACGACGCAGCAGCTATTGCCTTTGATGATTGAATCTTGTGGCCAAGAGATAGAATTTTAATGTTTTAAATTGAACAATACACCGTTTAGATTGCACCTCGTAAACTTTTTCTCGAGGACTTTGAGGCCCTTGAACGGTATATTTTCTTTGCTGTGGGTTAGAAGAGTCTTTCGGAATTCTTTGCTGAAACTTGACGGTTTTACTTTTTCTTTTTTTTCCTTTTGGAACTTTTGATGCGTGTTTGCTTTGCTCAGCTTGACTAATCTTTTACAGGCGGGTACGCTATTTGCCTTTTGTCATCTCCATGTAACAACAGCCATTGTCCTACTTACATTTCTTTCCAGTCATTTGGAATTATAATTCAGTTGGGCATCAAACAAAAGTCACAGAAACTTATGGGCTCACGCGATGAACTTTTTATTAAATATTTATCTCAATTTTCTGCAAGCTCCCGTAAAGTCAGAAGTTTTGTTCTTTCAACTAAATATCCTACAAATCAACAGAATGTAGAAGTTGTCAAAAAAGTTTCGTCGCTATAGTCGTGATACAAGCTACATTGTTATTGTATGTAATGATGCTGTGAAGCCGATAAGCAAAATTAACAAACGAATCACGGTGTATAGACATTGTTTTCTTTGATACCTTAACGCTATATCGATTAAGCCTTGATGAGAGAGAACGAGAGAGAGAGAGAGAGAGAGAGAGTGGCAGAACTGTAACTAGGATAATGTTTTGTATAATGAAGCGCTCGACTAAAGTTACGATTATCATCGTTAGTATCACGGGTTTTAAGCTTGATATCATCGCTAATCTTCCGCGTGAATGGCTTTCCAGCAAAGTGTAACCTCACCTTCCAACCCCTACAAAACTTTCATCAACTTTGCGCATTCTCCTGCGGGCTAGAGTTTTTAGAGTTTGGAAATTTGAAAGCGTTAGTCAGAGAGTGAGAGAGAGAGAGAGAAAGAGTGAGAGTTGGGAAAAGTTGACCCAGTTGATTAACGCTCGCTCGCGCGAAAGCCGAGGGAAAATTGCGGCATTGACGATTAATTAACAGTAATTCTTCGTGTATATCTAGACTCCTTTCTCCTACGTACGTTATCACACCATCAAAACTTACATGAACGAAATACAAAAAGTCTATTCTAATTGTCCGAAAATGCAATAAATATATCTATATATATACGCATACTTTAACCTCAAATTGTCTGTCTGTTTCAGGTGAGTTACCCTCAAAACAAATGCTATTTACACCGCTTGCGGAATTTAACGTGTAAGTCCAATGTAATTTCCTCTTCTGTGTGCTTCAATTAATTAACAAATGCGCCGAACAGCAGTAGCAACAACAACGAAACGCATCGAGTAAACAACAGCAAGGGTAGGGGCAGGGAAGCAACTTCCCCATAAAACAACACCGCAGCAGCGTGTATCCCTCTTTCCCCATCCTCCCCTTAATTTGGTCGTCTAAGTAAACGAGCGAATACAACGTTCTTCTCTACTTGTCGTCGTCTTTTTCTTAATTAAAGTGCCATCTTTACGAGTTTTCTCGTTCTCTCTTGCTCTCTCTCTCTCTCTCTCTCTCTCTCTCTTTCCTCGCCTGCAGACATTGATTTTTATGAGATGAACGAATGACATTCAATTAATCGGCCGCGACGATCGATTTCATTTAGAAAATGAGTGGTCGACAATGTCTTTGTGTGCTTAGTTTTATATATATAGCAATGAGGTAAACGAAAGTTTGCTCTTCGTTAGATTGATCGTTTCGATGGTGCTTTCTCAATAGATGACCGGCGAGGGGAGTGATGACCGATGAGTAACAGCGTTTATTCAATTGCAAAGGTGTTAGTTGAAACAGGCCAACAATATCGAATTGATCGATGAATGTATATATATGCATCGTCTACACCCCACTCTAATAAATTGTTTGACAAAGTCATACAACGAATTTTTCGCGTGGAAAAATACTGTTGACGCGGATGATAGTAGAACGCAATGAAAACGCATTTTTCAGCGTGTTGATCTCTTTTCCCCTTAAAATGAGCAAAAGAAAGTGACTGCGTATGAGCCAACAATTAATAAAGTCCCTTGTGTGAGTTTAGCTCGTCCCTAACCGCGTATAAGCAAGAGATAGATAGAGAGAGAGAGAAAGTGAGATGATAAATTCCCATTTTTACGAGAGTTTCGCGTTCTAAGCGACAAAAAGAAGCGCTTTGGGGATGAGAAAAAAAATTGGCTTAGTCAGAGAAAGAGTCACGTTGTGGCCTTTTGTACTCACTGTCGATTTACGATGGGATTAGAAGAAGAATGGTTGCGTTTCATTCGTCATTCGAGCGATTTGTACGATACAAACAATAGTCATCGATGATTTTTTTTATATTTTCTCTTTTGAGGGTTGAAAAAGTCGAGGGATAGAAGAAGAAAAGTACGTTTACCTAGCATCCAGCAGCGTAAAACATTGAGATTGGAAGTTGATCAAGCAAAGATGGCTGTGTCGACGAGGTGGGCATATATATATATATATGTATGTCAAGCAATGAGTTGATCTTGATAGAGAGAGAGAGAGAGAGAGATGTCGGAGCCAGAAATGAGACATCGTTTGTTTTATCTGCGCGGCGCGGTTTGTGGCATTTCTTCGGTCAATCTTTCAAAGGCAATTTTCTATAAAACGTGAAATTCAAGTCAGTTCCGAAAAACTTTAACTTTCGTGTCCTTTTAATAAATATATTCTTGGTTACTATTGAGAGCTCTCGTAATTATATTGTATTGAGTTAAATCATGTTATAATTCACAATAGACAAGAATGCCATTATAGAAAAACTATCTAACTGAATAGAAATCAATGTTACTCTTTTATCTGAAAATAATTGTATTCAAATGAATGATATATGCGTAGGTAAATAAGATACTTACGTAAAAAAGTTTTAAGAAAAATGGTTATGCAATATAGCTCGTCGGTAAGTAAATTATATAAGAGGAGAGTTGGACTTTGTCGAGGTTGTTTTAACGGTATAAGCGCGAGCAGCTTGCGAATGAACTTGACTGACGTTTCGCGCTTGCAATCTTACGCGGCTTAATGCGTAGTAACGTATGTCAGTCCCATGGAATCCTTGTCTAGTGAGCTCCTAATGCGAAGATCAATACGTGCATCGGAGAGACGAGGGTAGCCTTACTACTCGTCGCCTCAAGTTGGCTTGCCAACTTTTGCCCATCTCCCTCTCTCCGCCTCTCTTCTCTCCCTCTTACTTTCTATTGGATTTTACTTTTAGTATTGCTACCTCTCTCGCCGATTAGTCTCTTGTCGGCTGCAATATTAATTTTCAATCGTGAACAGCTCGCGCGCGTTGTTCTTGGCCTGCTGAGTTTTAATGCCCAGTAAGTATTAATCCCTTATACTTTTACATCTCTTGCAATGAGAATGAAAATTTTCATAGGTCATTGACTCGGACGAAAACAGAAAAAAATGGCCATACGAATTTAAAATACAAATTCAAGTGTTACTCATTATGCAACTCTGTTTGGTTTAACCGTCATTCGATCGCGCATGAGCGCCAAGTTTTTTAAAGAAATAACGTCACACGTGAAATAGTCATCACCTGCCAGTCGATATAATTTCGTTTGAAAGCACCACACAACCAAAACAAAGTTTGAAAAGGATTCGATTGAACATTGAATATCTTTTAAATGTGTATGAGTAAAATACGTGTAGAAAATAGATTTGCCAAGCGATCTGAATATTATATCGTAAGACAAGCGAGGAGTTGAAAAACGGATTAGAAACTTTGAAAATAAACGAGGAGCTTTCCATCTCGGCGGTACGAACAAATGAATCGATTATGTTACCTGATATAACCAAATCGGATTTTAATTAAAATCAATTGAAGATTTACCGCGGAAATATAGACTTGCGCGCGTGAGTGTACGATATTCTCGCAAATTAGCTAAGAGCGCATAGTGTAATTACTAGAATTCAATTAATGCTACTTGGCCTCTCTCTGTCTTTCTCTCTCTCTCTCTTCCTCGATGGAAAGTTCCATACGATATTGAAGCAATGACAACAGAAATTGACACTAAAGCTATCTTAAATTTTCACAAGTCACGATATATAGTCAACGTGAGACTTTGATTTCTGCGCGCGTCCATCGAAGCTGCTGCAGTAAGCGTACAGACTCGTTAAAATTTTATCAGCGATGGCCCAGAATCTTTTACTGTAGAGAGTAAGAAAGAGAGAGAGAGAGAGAGAGAGAGAGAGAGAGAGAGAGAGAGAGAGAGAGAGAAGAAGGGAGAGTTGGAATCGTCAATTACGTTGCCCGACGAAATCGCGATAAGATAAGCGTACTGGTAATGGCGCTTGTGCCGATAGTTTCCTCCGTACGACTAGTTTGTTCCCTTACTCCCTGCTCCTCCAAACGTGTCGCCCAACGCCGAGTTCGTAGTCTTTATTTATTGACGCTCAACCACTACCCCTGCAAAACTTGGCGCACGATTTCGAGTGCAGCAAATTTAAGATATCTCTCGGCGAATCGGCGTTAACGGTTCTATACAACTGATTAAACTAATTCGATTCTTTGTAGTAGTTGAATTAGGCATTAGTTACTCGTTGTTTTTTTATTAATTAAATATTTTATCGTTGTATTTTTATCGTTGAATAAATATTCCAATTTATTTGTCGAAATTCATGTTATTACTTTTTATTGAAATGCGACATCGTTTTATTATCTCATGGTTTTCAATCTATTATAGTTATAAATGTTTTTCCATTAATGTTCGATTTGATGGGGACATTTCTGTCATTGGAGCATTTGTAAATTGGTATGTCGAATATAGCATGAAGTTTATTGGTATATTTCATATAAAATCGCACATGAAATGTACCGCGGCCATACCTCGTACACCGTTGATTCCGATACATCAACGTATTGTTTATTATTAGTAGCTTCATACATAGCGACTACGATGTACAAAGAATTCGTTTGTAAAAGGGTTCATTATACCAGTCGATATGTGTACAAAGTCATTATAAAGTTACCAGATAATAATAAAGCAAGTTTGATCAAAGCCCTGAAAATGAAAATTTTACATGTTGATGATGTGATGCTCGCGTCGAATGATTATGTTGAAATTAATCTCCTTGTAGCTCGTGATTAATAAACACAATATGTTAAATCTTTAACGTGTTCTAGAAAATGCAAATCACCGAAATTTCAATGCGTCAGGTAAAGTTTGTGTTTTAATTGAAAATTGAAGACAAAAAATAATTGCACATAATGGAAAAATCTCAACAAGAAATTGCGCAAACCTCGAGCAGTATCAGCCGCTCGTGCATAATTTCCAATCAGACTACTTAATCGAGCATTCGCAGCTTAGGTAATTGACTAGGGAGGTGGGGAATGAAGAGTTTGATTCGAGGAGCTTCCGTTTTGGCAAAACCGAGAGGGAGGGGGGGGGCGTTCCCCCAACGAAAGCTCTCTTTCTCTCTCCCTTCATTCAAATCCTCTTAGAGGCACGGGGTTGAGGCTTATATAAGCAGAGTGACCCCAAAAACTTTTCACCGACCAAACGTACATAGATATTTATGGATTTGTCTTGAGATAGGTAGCGATGCACAATCGTGTGCTGACATAATAATTGAATAAAATGAGGATTTATCGCGTAGCCACCAGTTGGAAACTGCGTAGATTTCAGTGAGTTGTCAATTATTACATTTTCAAATCGTGCTTATTCGTTAAAAGAGGTAGGAGATCAAATATTTGTCTTTTAACTTTTCTTCAAGTTCCTAGATAAATGTATAATCTTCAATAACATTCGACAAGACGAGTCATTTCGTTACTTTACCGTTGGATCGAATTTCCTCAATGACACTTCTAATTTAGGAATTTAGACTTATATTTGTTACTAAATAAACAACATTTCTTTCACTTGGAATGATATAATCAATTTTTTATCTAGGAATGAATGTTGACTATATAAAGATGAGCGTGAGAATAGATTATTTGAAAGCTTCATTTCTGTATATATTTACAACGTGTTCGTTCCATTTTGATGGAGAATACCGAATGAAAAAAAATTTCCCACTGCAGAATATCTTAAATTCCAAGTGCCGTTTTTTTTGGAAATGCAAGATCTAACAATTCTATCGAAAGGTAAAAAAAAGGAAGAAAGAGAGAGAAAAAACTAGTGATCGACATCGGAAGCATCCCAGCAATGCGATCTACACATACGTACACTTATGCGCGCGCGCGCGACAAGCGCCTGAGGAATATTGCTTCATTTGACGTTGGTAGGGTAGATATAATATTAGAGTTGGCATAGCATCCTCGATATCCGATGCGTCAGTGATGTGAGCGGGATTCCGGCGAGTATGTTGTACCCTGCGAAATGCACAGCAGCACTAGCAGCAAGTAACGTCGACCACACAACAACTGATGATGGTCACGAGTATATAGTAGTAATAGTAGAGAGTGGCTGGCGCGTCGGAGGCGTCACCGCAATACGAGCACTCAAGATCCGCTCGACATAGACGGGATTACATTGTCTCACCTGACTGACTATATATATATATTCTCGACGACTTGAATCTTTCACTCGTATATTTCATTTCTTTGTGTTATCTCGAAGGATGAGAGGGAGAGAGATAGAGAGGAAGAGAGAGAGAGAGAGAGAGAGATCTCGGACAGACAAATAATTCGCGCACGAGGGTATATGTATCGACAGGAGGCAATGTTACTGCTTTTCACGGATTATTGACGATATGAAATATTTCGAGTGCTGACGGATGTATCTTTATTGTATTCTCGTCCTATATATACATATATATATACATATAGCTTTCGATTCTATGCTCTATGTACAATCGTTCTTTAGCTTTACGATTCAATTCAATTCAATTACGACATTGCTGTATGAATCGTTGTCTGCATTTTCACGATTGATCGTGTAAGACTGCGGCAAAAAATTAAGGTCTCGTATTAACCGGCGTTGACAAAAAAAGGCTTTATACACAAGCGAAACACGTGATAAGGGCGCCATGTTGTCTACTGTGCGGGGGCAGAGGCTCACGAGAATCGCCGAAGCGCTTGGTTTCGTCGTGCGCCGCCATGTGGTCCTTTGCGCCGGCTGACGATCAATACGCAGCAGCACCGAGACGCAGCCGAATTGCGCGCAGAACGACAGAAAATCGGCCAATTCTCCCTCATCTCTCCAAACATTCAAGCATTACATAGGGGCATATGTGCCTAATACGTGCATTTTCAAAGGAAATTCTACATTTCGATATTCTTCGTGAAATTTGAATAGAAGTATGTGTGCTACAGTTTGATTGATCGATTGCGATTGGGTTATTCAATGCTGCATGCTACTGCCGCAATATTAGATGTTGATTTATGTCTGTATGACACGCTTCGTACGATCGACCGAATGTTAATTTCGTAGGTTCATGTATATAGTTCATGCAACATCGAAGGCTTGACGTACGGCTTTTATAGGGACATGCTTCGTTATTATGGCTCTCTTGTCCATTAATTAATTGAAACGTGATCGCGTTATTATTATTATTTTTTCGTGATCAATTTTTTTGTGAGCTTGAACATTTTTTTTCAAGGATGATGGTAATTGCACTTATACTATAAAAAAAGCACAGCAGTTTCGGTGACAACAAATCTAGGACGGAAATTCAGTCTCCCTATACAAATATTCGAAAGATTTCAAAAGAAAAACAAGAAAAGAAAATCAATGATGTATTCCAAACTCGACGAACCAAGTACTTTCAATAATGAGAAAAAGCATTGGAATATAGCCATAGCGAGCTATAAGAGGAGGATAGCAGAAGGGCGGGTAAAGTTATGCGACATTTGCAAGAGAGCATAGGAGAGAGTGGTTGGTGACCGCGGGGGTTGCAGCAGCAGCAGTCGTAGTAGTAGTAGTAGTAATAGTAGTAGTAGTAGGAGTAGTAGTAGGAGTAGTAGTAGTAGGAGTAGTAGTGGATGGCTAAATGGGTTTATGTGCACAGTGCTAATGCTTCTCTCGCTCGATTGCCATTCCCAATGTCTTCTTCCCTTTGCCACTGCATACGATTTCGCTTGATTTTCAAGTTCCCTCTCCCTACTTTCGCTACTATTCGTTCTGTTGGTCGCCAATATATTCTGCGTATTGCCACACGCTCTCTCTCCCTCTTTCTCTTTCTGTGTGTGTACATTTGCGCAAATATCGGTCCTGCGTCGTCTGTGGCTTTAGTTTCGTCGTTGCAATATCGTGTCCCTCTCTCGGTTTTAATCCGAATGCTGTCAAGTTTTCGCGGCTTTTGGGTTATATCTCAGCGATACTATATGCGATCATGTTTATATAGTGGTTTTGGGAGTTTTTATGCTATAGTTTGATATGCTTTAATGAGGTTTTTTATTGGTTGGTTTATAAATCGTATACAATTGAATATCAATATCGTCATTTACACCATTGCAACACGCTAGCTTAATTGCCTTTGTTTGAATGCGAAATGACGTTGGTGTTATTGTGTATTGCATTTTTATAGCATCAGAAATTTTTGAATTCTAGATAACTACGACGCATTCGATTTCGACCCAGTAAATTCGACTTTAGACTTCACTTGATAAAATTGAGATGTCCTACTTAACTGTTTAATATAGCAAGTTTTTTATGAAAATGTAATATAGACTTCAAACTGAGTGTATTTCCTTATTTTTCTGCAAGGCTTCCTTTGAGTTTCTACATTCAATTTCGCGCACCAGAAAGCTGCAAAAGTTTGAATAAAGGCGCAAGTGGTTTCCTCGAACAAGACCATCTCTTCCCTCTCTCGTTCTTTTACAAAATCAAATATTTGACAAATTACGTCGCAATAAAGTTCATGACAGCGCCCGTCTAAACTTTCTCTTCTAATAACGAAATAGTCGAATGTCCAACACGACACTCGTGATGAAATAGTGAAGCAGTAGTTTTTCGAGAGAGAGAGAGAGAGAGAGAGGGAAAGAGAGAAATAGAAAGCCACTACAATACGAAATTAGAGTTGGATAAAAGGACGCTATATACACAGCTCTGAACTCTATGCATACGCGCTGAAAGTTGTGCAGAGAAACTTGTTGGGGAATCCTCCTGTCTACAAACATAGAGCAAACGATTCGAGCCGAGTTAGCAGTCTCGAGGAGATATACAGTAAATCGAACAACTAAAATAAACTCAAAAGAGCGACTAGACACGTTGTTGAAGTAGCTTTGTCTTGTGCAAATTGTACGTGAAATACGCATGTATTTGGCGGGTTAAACGTACGGAATTGTTGAACTTATCACGTAAGAACTGGTCCAAGAAAATGCGCTTTCTTCAGTTTTCTTGGTTGGTTTATGACGAGGCAAGTTTCTCCTACCTTTTTGTATAAATTCAAATGTAACTTTAACTTTCGAAAGTCCGAGTGTTTTGAATCTTTCGAATTTAGCATGAAATGCATTGGCGAACCTTGGAAAAATGATTGTCACTTGGAGATGACACGAGTATCTTTAAGCAAAAAGTAACCAAGTTTTTTCAAGATGTAAAAGTCATTGTATTCAAAGTATATCGTTCACGAAAAATATTTTAATTTCTCGTCTATGTGCGTTAAATTTGTCGTCCAGATTTTATGGTTATCGTCATAATGTAAAAATTCATCGTCTTCATCCTCCATGTAATAAAAATCGTCTTTGTCAATATTACGTTCTATAGTCGGTGGACAATTGGCACATCGAGACTCACCGAGTCCATAATCGAAACAACTGTTACCAACGCATTCGCAGCAACCATCATGGAACCATCGACTATACGACGAGCCCATATTTATGCACATAGTCTTGCAATCGTCATTTGTCATGCAGTTTGTCGTATAAGCAACCGTGCAATTTCGCCGCGTTACGTGTTGTTGTTTACTAGATGGCTCCTCCAAAAGTTTACGTTGTTCAAAGGTGAAGATATTGTATCTCGGAGGTACTTGATCGTCGCCACCTTCGATAGTGTAGATGTCAAATAGGCGAGGGATCGGTTCATCCAGTTCTTCGATGCTCGAAATTTTGTTCAGTGGATTACTTGTTGTTTTTGGACAAATTCCTGTATAAATGAGTCGTTGATAAATAATGTAAGGTTGAATAAACCTGATGGAAAATTTCAAACGTAGATATAATATTAGAAAATTTCAAGTACGACAATTTATCGTTGAACAAGATCGTACCCAAACACCCAAACCGACCGAAAACTAACCCAATACAATGAATTATGACATAATGTGGAATTAAGAATCTTATGTAGACAATAAATACATGTGATTAAATCCCACGTGCCAGTCAGCTGATGCGAGTATATTATACTTGCCGAAACACGAACAACAGTCGTAGCAGAGTTCAGCCAAGCAGTTGAAGCAATCCTTGTGGCAACTGTAGTTGAGACTGGCAAAGTTGCATTTACAGCGCTCGGTTAGGAGACATTTGGTCACCACTCGCGCGCAAACTGCTTCACTACAGCTTGCGACATCAGAGCTATTGGCAGTGCTGTCTAATGATAATTGCAAAGTCATTATAACTATGACAGTGCCTGATATCATAGTTTGCCAAGTTGATCCCAACATGTTTGGGTCAAATGTAGAAAATTTCACTAGCGAAATCGTAATAAAGTTTGCGACACTCTTAGCATTTGAACGTCGACTGAAAAGATCTTTGCTGGATATATCCGTCAGTAGTGACTGGATATACTGACCACGGTCCATGGAAACTTTGAATACCATAAGTTTGTTTAGTTTCGTCATTGCGAAACGCTGGGGTCCTTTCTATAAGCTCATTATTGTTAATCCTTTAATTATCTTACGGCTCACGAATTGTGTGGATGATCTTCGGAGGGGGGATTTACGAAGAATTTGACACACTTCTAATACATTTTAAACTGTCAGAGATATGATATTATTAGGAAATTTTGTTAGACGTTCGTTTGTAAAACTGAATGTTATACACATTGGAAATTGTATTTGTTGATTTATTCACGGTATTAGTTTTGAGTGGTGTTATTTTAAGAATTAATGGACAAAACAGGAACAAATCGATGAACAACTTACATTACATTTTCAATATTTGATGTAAAAAATTGGCTAAATTTTATTTTTATTTGGATAGCCCATCATAAAAATCGTATTTGCACAGGCAAGAATCGAATGTTAACAGTGTGTAAAAAGAATGTTGGTGATTGAATTAAAGTCGAATCATACTTTTTCCAGAGCCTCACGTCGGAAAAGTACACCAAAAGTATTTCTCGCTAGAAAAGCCGAGGAAAAAAAGAGTTAACGTATAAAAAGAAATCAAACAAAGATCGATCGATCGGTAAAAAAAAAGGAAAAGAAAAGGTGCACGACGTTCGTGAAAGTGTATATAAGAATAGTCTTTGGATCTGGCAGCGTGATGGGTTCCTTTTTTTATCCAAGCTAGCACTCGGACACGTACTCGGAAAGCGTTTTACGCGTTCGTCGCCGGAATAAAAAGCTTATTTGGGGGAAGATCGAGTCGTTAATCGAACTCTCTCTCTCTCTCTCTCTTTCTTTCTATATGTATATATATATATATATGTATAGATAAATTGCAAATGATCGAAGCGAACTCAGTTGTGCGTGTTTGCTCTTTTTCCGTTTAAATTTACTCCAAGAGACGTGTGTCCGCTGTGTGTGAGTGTGTCTGTGAATGTATTTTTTTTCAACTCCACCGTTAATTTCTTCTGGATCGGAAGCAGGGACGCGGAGACGTTGATTGAATTTACGGAAAGTAAATGTTGTTTTGATTAAACGCTAACAACTACGCTTTTGCGCGACGCGATGATTGAATTTACTTGTTGGATGTTCATTTAATATTCGTTAATTATAGGGAACGTATATTCCTCGTTATTATGTATCTTTTCAAAGTAAGTCATTTGTGTTAGTACGAAAATAAATTTTGTTAAAATCAGCTGTTCTCGCCAACCTGGCTGGATTTATTTACACGTAATTGATGTTATTACGTTAATCGGACGACAAGCTTCTATTTAAAAAAATTTCCATTCGTTTTTTGGATTTGGCTTTGTTCGAGTGATCTTTCACATAACAAAATATTGTTTGTTAATTTCGATTGAGATGTTTTACATTAATTGAACTGGAGTAAAAGTTGAAGAATACAGTACAATATTATGGTATATATTTAATTATAAAACAAAATATATCCATCGTATACAATATTATTTGGTTTCAAAATGTGGTAATTCTTTAAAAAGGAAATGCCAAAAAAACTTTTTCCAATATAGCGTATCGATTTGGATTGGATTGACAAACTCTCCCACTCCACAAAATTGGTGTATAAGACGAGTAGTTGTCGAATGAGAAAGAAGAAAAAAATCAATTTGGGGTAGTGGAGCGCGAAAGCTCGAGGAAAAAAAATACATAAGTAAAGCAGTCTCTGGAAGTAATCCCATCTCTGAAAAAGAAGGATGGAAATGGCTATCAGGCCGAATAATCACAGAACATTCGTCAGCCGAATCTAGAGCAATGCAATCTTTCGCGCGAGCGTCGAAAGCGTCGTCGATCAGACACGAAATGCAGTAGCCATTGAAATTACGTAAGCGGCCAATCGACCTTTTACTCTCTCTCTCTCTCTCTCTCTTTCTCTCTCCCTCGGTCGCCAAAGAATTTATCGTTGTCGACTACTTTACATGGAAATCAAATCTGCAGTATAAATTTCGGGTTTTGATTTTTATGCGAGAGGCAAGTAAACTTGTTAGGCAATTGTCGAATTTTCCAACGGTAGCGCGAAGCTTCGTACATTGTATCTATATACGACAGCGACTCCGCGTGCACACACACAGTTATAAATCTTGCATCGTTCGATTTTCTCTACCCCATATTTCTGTATTCCAATTTCAATGGGCGCTTTATGTGTCATATGTACAGTATTTCCCTCTTTTACAGGGCGCCAAGCGTTTGTTTTTCAGTTTATGTCTTCTTTACGGCAGTTTCCTTTCAATTTATTTCTCACCTGTCGCTGTACCTACTGATAATACTTATGGACTTAACGTTTGTTTAGAAACTTTGGGCATCAACAATTCACTAGCATACATCAATTCAATTAGCGAAGCACTTTACTTGATAAATATAACAGGGCAATACGACATCGAACCAGTTATTTATACTCTCCACTACATTCACGTAAAACGAAAATAAACTTGCATTTTTTAAGAGCTTTTCATCGATCTAAGTGACTGTCGTTAAGTGATTGACCTGCTTCATTTTTTCATTGGATATCATAAGTAACAAAGTGCCCGTTGAGCTCCAGGCGGAAAATAGAAAGACAATTGTAACAAGTTTATTTCGGTTGGCAATACAAATTCGTCGAATGTAAAAATATGAACAAAAATCCGAAGGTGCAGTTGGTCGTGGCGAGAGACGGCAAAAAGTGACGGCGGACAAAAGACGAAAGCTTGCAATAAAACGTCAGGGACAAACAAACAACTCGACAGCAGCAGCTCGTCAAACGGATTTTCTTTTGTTCGAGCCTCGAGGGGGTTAACTGAGTCACCGGGCCAGAGAGGACGACCTCTCCCCAAAACTTTTTTTCCCGATGTTTACCGATCAAGTTTTAAACTCTTCGCGGTGCGCGTGGTTTGGAGCTTTTTTATCTTGTTTCCCGTGACTGTCATTAAGCGCGTATATTAAATTGCAACATCCCCGTTATCCTTTCTTTTTCTGTGTTTTCCCCTGGCCAGCGGTACTGTGTTATCGAATTAACGGTTTGTTGCTGAGCATGCTCTTCCGACTTTATGCATATTTTCTTGATTGTTTGCACACCGAAGACCGACCAAAACTTGCGCTCCGTGACTGGCGACGCTTCATTGGATTATAAAGATTGTGTGCGCTTTGCAGCGAGAAAATAATATTCTTAAATATTGCTTGAATTTTGGATCGTACGAAAAACAATAGTGCTTGTACGAAATTCATTGTAATTAGATTAAATTTAAAAAAAAATAATTACACGGTTTATCGTGCAAATCTTGAAGATTGGTTTTTCCGCTGAATGCCAAAAAGTTGTGTTAATTTTGTGAAAAGCGTACAGAGAACAAAAGAGTCATCAGGAATGACATCGAACTATTATTCTTGGATAGTTTTTGTCAAGAGAGATTTGGCCATCTGCGCTAAAGTGCCAAGTTTTCCTATTTTTCTTTCGAGACTTTTGCCAAGCCGGGTGCAACTTCTTACTGGATTATTCAAATTTAAGAAAAGCAGTGTAACTTACCGATGCAAAGCTCACTGGAGCGTCGTAAATCGGCTTATTTCATCTTAAAACTCACTTTACTCGCGAGTTAGCGCGAATTTTTCGATATGAAAGAATATCATATGCCATATCCTGCATAGTCAGTGCGTGAGTACGCCCAACGCGAAAATTCATTACAAGCAAACTTCAGCGTCTCGTTGTTTCGCGAGACTGGGTGGAGTTGTAGAGCTTGAATAACACGCCTGATTTAGTACACAATGCACAAGGGAGACACGCACACACACATGCACACACAGTGAAAAATTCCATTCAGCGTCAATTGAAGAAAAGCGCGAGTGCTATACTATGCGCCTGTACTTCCTTCCTCGAAACAGGTGCGCTGCTTCCGTGGAAAAAGTTTCTCCCGTTCGTACACACCCGGGCCAAAGTGCTCTTCTCGAGAAAAAATAAAACTTAACTTGGCGCGCACTCTGTAGTGTTAATGCGTGTATGCCAAGGAATTGCTACTTCAAGTCTATTTTGTATTTTGATAATTTTAGCTGGATTTTACATACGGTTGTTATTCTTACGAGTTTCAAAACTTCAGCAACGTTGCTAGTTACACTGAAGATTCTACAGTTGACTACACATCTTGAGCGATGAAATTCCTTTGTTATAGAGCAATGGCTTAATCAAGGGAACGTAGAAACAAATATATTTCATAGAAGTGAATTACGCTTGTAGAGGTAATCGAATTCTCAATGTAAGTAAGAAATTTCGTTCTGCTAAATCAACTCGATAACATAATAACCGAGGAAAAGATTCAGTTAACGGAACTCATGGAATGTTCCCTTCTGGTACGATGATTCATGGTTTTTTTTACTTGAATGTACAAATGTAACAGAATTCGTCATTTTACTTGTCTTCTTTAAGCATTGCAACCAGTTTTCCAATTTTTTGCCAAGTGCTCCATTTAATTTTTTCGTGGCATTAGCACGAATATGTTATTACAGCATACAGAACATCTGAGAATGTCATAAAATATCGGTTGCTTATTCTACATCAGTGTCAACCTAACGTACGGAAGAAAAAACTCACAAAGCAACGCAAAAAGATCCCGAAGAGGAAAAAAAATAGTCGCGACAACAGTTCGAAGCAGATGTGGAAATATAGCAATGAAAGAGAGAGAAGCAAAAAACTATATACACTATCTGAATGAAATTCCTCGCGTATATATCGATCGCATGGATAAACTTTTCGGACTCTCGACTTTTCGATTTGCAGGGCAAAAATAGAAATTTCTGAAAAAAATATAACAGAGGCACGTATCAAAAAAGTGCTGTGCCAGAGGGGAATGTGAATGTTGATGAGAAGCGGTTGGAGAAAGGTAGTAGATGCAGATTTCGTTTTTTTGAGCTCGAATGGGAAAGAAACATTTTTAGAAGAGATGAGAATTCAGGCAACCTACACGCGATCGTAATATCCTATTTTCCAGTCTTGGTGCGTAATATACTATTTTTCCAAGAGAGAGAGAGAGAGAGAGTGAGACAAAGCCAGATAGAGAGAGTGAGAGAGAGAGAGAGAGAGAGAAAGAGAGAGAGAGAGAAAAACTAGCGTCGGTGATAGTTGGGTTTGCGGTTATAAATTGTGTGGGCTTAATCCGGATTGGAGCGTTTGCTACTGACTTTGTAAAGGCTAATTTTCCTCCTTTTTATTCTGCCCAGTTAACTTTAGTAGAGTAAACGTGAAAATGAAACGATTGTTTAAACTCTTCTGCTCAATTCTATTCGAATAAACTACAATTTTCTGATTCGTTAAATTCTTACTTGAGCATTAGGAATGTCGAGTTTCCTAGAGCTATTTAACTAAGATGACATTACAAATACTGGTATTAAGGTATGACTCGTTTAATTAATTAACTTATATCATATTTTTGTGAATAACTTGCCTCGTTACAAAGAACTTTTCGTTTTATTTATTTTTAATACACCGTCGGATTAAAAAAGTCGAAAGTAGGTTGATCAGATAAGCATTTAAAGCTTGATCGCTAGAAATCCCAAGAGAGGAGGGTAAAAGGGCGCGCACTTGGTGCTTCTGAACTGATATATATCGAATAGCACACCCTCGTCTCTTTTGCAGGCGAAAAAGCTTCTTCGCACACATAGAAATACTCAAATATGCGACGTTTGTACATGTTCTTCCGCAGTCGCGCGCATGCATCTCCCTTCAAAGACACAGAGAGAGAGAGAGAGATAGGAGGGGAGGGGGGGATAAAGCAATAGAAGGAGAGAGACACAAGAGGGAAGTGGTGTGTCTGAGCCATGTAGCGCGGATGGAGTAGCAATCTCCTGTCTCTGTCTCTGCATGCCGGGCGTCCCCTGACCTCGACATAATTATCGGTCAGCCAAGCACGTAGCGCTAATTGCACGCGAGGTCCCTTGAAAGGGCCGAACATGTCCGAAATGACTGGCCTCGGGTTAATCAACGCCCTCTCTCCCTCTCTCCCTCTCTTACTCTCATACTCTCTCTCTCTCTCTCTCTTGCTAACTTTGCTATACCAGCTAGTATCCAAGGTCGAATCACGCTCGAGGGCTTCCGTATAGAACTTCGTTGGTGCCTCGAGTTCACGCCAAAGATTTACACTTTATGTTGTTACATGCCACTACTATAACTACTATGTACTTGCATTTTAATTACTTTAGCGATTAAAGTACACCTCGATCGGAATTTCCCGGGGAATACCTTTGATGCTGCCGATGTCGTTGAGAATTGATCCATTGTTATATTCCATAATGATGACAGTTTATTCTCTCGTGAAACGTATACCATCGTGGTCTCTTAGCGAACGTTTCATTATCACATTAATTGAGGTCGTTTACAGGTTCATTTAATCATTTTGGTTCGTAACTTTTTCTACAACAATGTGAACTCGAGGTGAACGTATTATTTATTTATTTTGCTTTTTTTCGATAACGTTTTATGAGTGATCGGAAAATTTGTAAGTACTATTGCTAATATATAAGTACGATATATAAAACTTTGCGAATTGTTGGAAGTCAACGCATGTATATAACTATTTTTAATTGGTTTTTCGTTCAACTTAATAACAAGGCAGCTGTAAAAAAGAAACATTCTGTAGACAAATTCATGATGCAATAGATTAATGATTCGGCTTTTATGAAACAAGACAATTTCCATACGTGTAAACCAAAGGGTTATATGGAAGGGGAGGTATTTTTTTAAATTAGCCCATTGCAGTAGCTGTCCAGTTAGAGAGATGCTTCACGGCTAAAAGTGTGCCTCGTTTCACTTGTAAATAGTCGATTTACATTGCAAACGGGCCGAGCAGTTCGCGAGAGACGACGCGCGTGATAAAAGCATTTGCCATGTTATTCATAAGCGCCAGAAGGATAGAAACAGGGAGAGGAAGGGTGGCAAAGGGCCAACGCGCGTATTAAAACTTTATTATGGCACAAGCTTTACGAGCCGTGTTTACCGCCTGTCCAGAATATAGCACAGTATAGAACGTCAATTTCGAGGTTAGATAGAGCGCGCGCGCGCGCGTGAGAGAGAGAGAGAGCGGTTTACCTGTGTCGTGATTATCGTAATTTTCGCGCGGGGAAACGCGTGCCAATTCGTATCATCAATATACCTCGTTGTAAGAAATTTCGGAGCCAATTTACTCGTCATCGGATGAAACTGACTTCGTTTTATTTATTCCTTTTTTTTAACGATAAATATGCTTACACGAGGCGCGTTAATTTGGTCCTCTCTCGCTTGGGTGGGCGCTCGTTTTAATAATCGCTTGCTGAACATCACGTCACGCCATTATTAATCCCCCTGCTACTGCTATATATTGCTGCTGCATCAGCCGAAGCTCCTAATTATCGTTTCACGCGTCAGACCCGACATTGCTGTATTTTTTTCCATTTTCACGCTGCCGTGATCTCTAATGAGCCAACCCATTCAAACCTTCACTCTTTCTTTTTTCGTTTGTACTGCGTCAACGGTTATTCGTCTCTGATTTTCTGTGCATGCTTTTTTCACTTACTGCGATTGCAGAGAAACGTTATCCGTTACTTGTCCACAAGTTCAAATGATTCCGTCGATAAATGTAGATTTGAATCGTGCCATCGTATTAATTTGTGAATATTCTGTTTTTCTTTCAGGTAAGCCTCACGTGTAATCGGTAAATTATCTAACTTTGCTTTCAATGTTGGTGAGTATTCAAATGTCGAAAAGGAATAAAAAATACTGCTTTTATATCCCATGAATAGCCTCAATAAAAAAAAGGAGGTGAAACGATTGGATAACGCTAAAAACGTGAAAGTACCTTCACGAGTATAAACGATAGAGGACGTCGAATGTTCGAATGACGTTCGATTCACGTGAAAATCGACAGTTGTTATCGGAAGCGCGCTTAGAGAAAAATTCTCCTCTTGATTTTTCACTTTTCGGAGTCCAACAATTCTACCACACGAGATTTTTTCAGAGATTTTTTCACGATTCTTTTTGCGCGCTGATGCGAGCTACGCATGAATGTTCTATAGCATTCAATTGTGAAAATTCATTGTCGATTTTTGCCCATTGTTTATCATCGACGTTTCGTTATTATATCCTTTGTCAACGCGTGTGCATGTCAAATCAAACGGAATTGACATTTCGTATATATAAACCATAATATATCCAGTCAAAAGGTTTATCTGGAGGAGGTATTGTAATTATTCTGAGTAATTGAATTGATTTAGTTATACATTTAGTTGTATAGCGCTACGAATATTATTCATTTTCAAAATATCGATTTCACATGGATAATGTATATATATATATAGAACTTTACTCGCTTCCACTCTCTCCCTCGCTCTCTATGTCTCTTTCTCTCTTGCCGTGTCCATTCGATAAGCTTGAAACATCCGCTTGCGGACTTCATAACTTAATCAAACACGAACTACTGCGTATGCATGTGGCATAACTACAACTTTGACAATTTTACGTCCGCCTCGATATCGATACTACTGAATAATTGATTAATTATACACTGACAGAGAGAGAGAGAGAGAGAGAGAGAGAGAGAGAGAGAGAGAGAGAGAAGGAAAGAGGCACTGCGTTGACGTACAAGTTATAAGCAATCAAAATTGTATGGTTTCCTGGATTGATTCCATATACCTGTACGTTTGATATCAGAAGAAACGAAAATTAACACTTTTCAAAGTTGCGATGGAAATTTTATTCATTTAACAAAAAAGTTCATTATGAATAACGAGTTAAAATGTTAATAGTACTCATCAGTCGCGAAGCGAGAGAGAGAGAGAGAGAGAGAGAGAGAGAGAGAGAAGAGGTCTCTGGTGCTGTGAGGAAAAGCAAGTGTTACGCAAAAGCACCAAAAAAACCTCAACGTAAGAGGCGCATTATCAGAGAGAGAGAGAGAGAGAGAGAGAGAGAGAGAACGGTTAGCGTAAAAGTTTTATCTGGGATCACCCGCACCGACTGTGCATTTTTCACAGACTTATTCCGAAAAAATCCCGAGCAATAATAAAGCTCTCGCGAAGTTTAATCTGTTGCCGAGTTGCCATATATGTGTGTATGTGTGTGTAATATACGTATATTGTGTGTAGCGCAGTCAAAGCTCGCAAGAGAGCTAGACGTTTTATCAAAATTCAAGCCCTATACAGTTAACTTCGTGCGCACAGGAAAACGAGTAATTGTATATGTATGTATGCAGCTATGACATTGCGTGTTGCGTTTAAGGCTTTTTACCCCTCTTCTGAAGAGAGAAAATTGGTTGAAAGTTGAACTCCAGAGCGTTTTTGGAAAGTTGGGTTTTATGATGATAAGGTTAGAAGCTATATATGGCACTTGGAGTAACGTTGTAGCGATGCATTCGTCGGTTAGAAATGTATTTAACATTCAATACTTGGATCCGCTCGATTCAAATAATTGTTCGCGTCGTGGAAAACGGTATAAATTATAGTTAAGAATGTTAATATTAAGTGCGGAATTGCTTTTCAACAATCAAGAAGAACTGAGCTAACCAAATTGCCGAAAAAAGGCAGCTCTTGTAAAAAGAGAGAAAGGAAAATTGGCTAGAGAGAAGTCACAGAGGAAAATAGTCTCTGTCTTATCCACGGAAAATAAAAAAATTGCCCAGAGCTAATAAAATTTCGTGCGAGGATCACTGTTCTTATTCCATTACATCAGCCAGAGAGAGAGAGAGAGAGAGAGAGAAAGCTCGTATACCGTGTACCATTTTTCACGTAGTGTGCTGTAGTAGTATACATCCTCCAATGTACTATGGCTCTTAAAAATAAGTGAACACATATACCCAACAGCAGTCGCCATATATAAATTTGAGCGTGTATCTTTTTTTGTTCCGTGTGCGCCCAAATTGAAGGTCGACAACGTAGAAAAAGAAAAGGACGACGCCTACACTTTTTGCGTCCCTCAAGTAAGCCAGAATCTCTCGTTTCAACTTCTCTGGCGCGCTATGATATGTCCGTATTTTGCTCGAGACGTACTCTTTCGTGTTAGCGTGTGCTCGAAATTAAAGTGTAGGCGATGCTGCTTTTCACTGCGTATCGGTTCGCCAATTTCTTATTTGGGCGTTAAACGCATGCTAGGCCATCTTAGCTCGTCTCTTTTTCTCTTTCACAGATTAACGACGAGTTGTACTTTTATTAAAGGAAAGTATTTTTTCTGTCCCTACTGATTTTCAGGCATTCGAAATAAATTTCTAGCGGTAATGGTTCTCGTTCAACTCAGTCAAGTTCTTACCTAATTTATTACGAAATTAAAAGGATTTTACAGCAGATTGAACAATTACATTGTGAAATACATTTACGGGAATATTTATTAAATTAGTAGTAAGAAAATAACGTTCGCTAAATTACTGGAAATAGAGAGGAATAATCAGAAACTCATTGTATTGGTTTTCATGTACTATTTAAATATTAGAAAATTCGACCCTGAAACGTTGACTTGATCCTGACGAAAAAATACTTGAATAAAAGTCTCACTTCAAAGAAAAGTACACAATTCGTTAAAATTCTATACAATCCAAAAGACATTTAATGTTAAACGAAACGAGTGTTTTTTCGGCATGCATAAGCGAACAACAAATTTTTAGCGTAAAGAACGCTTTACGACTCTATACTTTACGTAGGACGACTGTTTAATGCGCATAGATGCGCCGCTTATATGTTTGTGCAGCATTTTCTCGTAGCCACGTCTCTCGCGTGACTTTTTTCTCTCTCGCTCTCTCTCTTTCTCTCTCTCTCTCTCTCTCTCTCTGTCTCTCTCTCTCCTGCACGCGAAATGGTGTAGTCAAGGCACGTTGGATGCAGTGTACGTTTTTCTTGTAGGGAAGGCGCAGCCGTGACTTATGTCCGTGTTTGCATTGGGAATGTGTAAATAGCGATTCACGCCGCGACGTGTGAGAAAAGTTTCGACGAATGAAGAGATGCTCTATACTCTGCAATGTGACAACTTTTTTCCTACGATTGCTATTTATACATAATATATGTGAAAATAACAATTGTTCGTTGTTCACATTGTATTGAGTGTGATTAATTGACGTGAAATTGAAAAAGTAGATTGTAAATGTCGCATGAGTTAAATGTACTTGATATGATTTATTATAGCAATAAGCCACAAAAGAATTTCCGCTCTCGAAACAAGTGCCGCGGTCAAACCTATAAGACACACATGCTGCTATATTAGTACAGTCACGTGACTACATCTGCACATACATGTATGTATGTACATATACTTTAAGCGATTCAATTGCCACGGGCGCCGCTTGTTCTCTCAATGAAGTACTTTAATTCGGTTTACTTGTACCATGCAGGCTTTGTACATTTGGGCAAAAGCTTTTTTTATTATTATTTTTTTCTTACTCAACGCAATTTTAAGAATCCAATTCGAGGATATCTGATTTCGCGCTCTGTTAAATTTTTACTCTGAATTACTTGATGAAACTTCAAGGTCTCTTTGCCGTCTACCACGACTGCTGTTCTGTCTTATCTGCGAAAGAGTTGTATGTAACCATGAATAAATTCCCTTTCGCTTTTATGACTCGTGACTGGCTTAATTATTTTCAAAGGCAGCTTTCCAAGTATATCTCAGTCAATTGGTCATCTTAATTCACAACTCAACAAGACACAAAGTAGCTTTTATTTGCATTTGTTTGCAAGGTTATTACGAGAGGTATTATACTCAACGACTTTCAATTGACGACTTTCGATTGACGATAAATGAATATAATTATCGATTAATGGGCTAGAAAATAAAGAAAATTTCTTTCAATTCACTTAAACTTGACTCATACGACATGCAGTTGTACAATACTATCGACCTTCGAACTAAAAAGAGATAAAGTATTCGTATAAATGCGAACGAATCGCTAGAGTATTATTTCCAATATATATTAGCGAATAGTAAGGTGACTAATCTGGGAAAACGAAATTTGTTGCAAATATCACTAGGAAATCCGGCACAATGCTCAAGTAAATCCTTGAATGCGCGCGCCCGGAGGAGAAGGAAAGAGATGGAGGCGCGCGCGTTCACGACGTAAAAGGATCAGGAAGTTGAGAGTTACGACTAGCAGAATTTCAGCTCTCGCGGTATAATTTATCGCCAAGTCCGAACGCGAAGGGTGGGAGGTATATATATATAGGGAGTTGGCCGTGAGCAACTTCGGAAATTCCTACTGCTGCTGCCTGCCTCCTTGTCATAAACTCCGTACGTACGGAGAGAGAGAGAGAGAGACAGACAGAGAGTACAGTCGAATACCGCTGAGATAAAGACGCACGCGACTGCAGCTTGGGATTTACATTCGAATGTGATACTGCTGCCTCTCTTCTTCTTTCTACTCTTCTTCTTATTGTTCACGCAATACAACATTTTTCGATTATAATATTTTTTGCCATTCCTATAACATTTTTATTTTTTTTGCCGGACATTGATTTAAAACGTTACCAGTCCAATTTTCATAACTAGATTAAAAGTTACGCACGGTCACCGAGCAATTGCTGTCTATGAATGTTAACATCCGAATAAACATGATTGTCTTTTTTATATCAAGGATTGTCATTCAGAGTTTTAACTTTAATATTTCGTTATCGTTACCAAATGCTGCATCTGGGATATTTCTTGGCCAAAGCTTGCTCGTCATGGGCATTCGTTAATTAAGGCTTCTCCACGCGACACCGCGTCGAGGGATGACCTGGTTCTAGACTCTTGTGACACCGTACTTGCGAGAGAAAGAGAGAGAGAGAGAGAGAGGAACAGAGAGAGACTTGCACTATTATATACTGTGTACGTTAATCAATTAAACTGACAAGTTCGCTGAACGTCACAGACACACGCAAAATTCGATTAGCGTCATTTAGAGGTAGAGATAGATGCTCGAGATTTCTATTTATTGGGTTTAAATCCCTTGTTCTTGTTAAGTAGGTCAAAGCTATTCACTTCTGCGCCGAGAGTGATTGTTTATCTAGTAGAGGAGCTTCCGAGTTTTAGCAGGCAACTTTTAATGAAAGTGCTGCAGCTGCCGTTTGACGTCTGACTCGCAGGCAAAAGAGAGAGAGCATGATCGCTTGTTTATTTCAGCTCGAATTATATGGAAGGACCATCAGTATCAGACTTTTTCCACTTACTGAACAAACGAGAAGACTTGTGGCTTTGAATAATTGCAACAAGTTTTGCTCAAGAAAGCATGACGAACGACGTTCTTTGTTTGGTAAACATCCTACCGTCGTAAATCCATTCGTCAGTTCGCATTGAATAAACAATCGTATTTCTTGCCTAAGGATCGTGAAATAAAATCGATAACTGAAACTTTAACGACAACAGATTTTCCAAGGATGTTACTTCGAATTTCAAGTATAATTTTCGCTTGTCCCTTCAAATGAGTCTGAAAATAACGTTGTTTCATTGTTACAAGTTAATGTTAAATCTATCGCGATTGCTTTTTTCAAAAGTAAGAATAAAAAAAAGGAAAATCGAAACTGCCATAAAAGGAGAGCTTTTCTCTTTCAGAAAATTGTCGCGCAAATCTCTAAAATAGACGCAACACTTTGAAATTAAACAAAGAACGTCTGCCGCCCAGAGTCCCAGGCGACTGAGTCAGACCGATGGTAAGGAAAAAAAGAAGTCGTATCTTTAACGAGCGAGCTACGCCCTTAGCACGTGGACACAGGAATAAGTCGGTTCTGTTGGCAAAAAAATCTATTTAAAATGTCGTCTTCTCTTACTCACTCTCGCTACCAGCTTGTCCCTGTAAAAAGGGGTCCAGTATTATTAGCCTTTGCGCACTGCCTGACAACGCCCCCTTTTTCTCGAAGACACTCGGTTGTCGCCTCCTCTTTTTATTATTTTTCTTTTTTTGCTCTCTTTTCAACAAGGGGAGAGAAAGAGAAAGAAGGAGTTCGTTCTCGCGCGTGCGCTGAATATATTTCGATGATTGCTCTAACGAGGCGGCAGACTGCGGAAATTTGGCGTACTTTTGCACTCGATTTTTTTTTCGTTAAAGCCCCCTCACCGATTAGATCGAACTGTGAGGTGAATTTTCAGTGACGTGCAACCGCGTGAACGTACGTGTTTGCCTATCTATCTGCTGTGCAGCTGAAGAGTCGATCGGAAGCGCGCGAACGAACGTAATGAGGGCTGCGATTGTGCTTTGGCAAGTTGCTTGATTACCAGAATTTTAATTGGACGGCCGAGCTTGATTGCTTTCAACTTTTACAAGTCCGTTTAAAATTTTGATTTGTTGCATCTCTACTACAAACACGTGGAAACGTAGTTTAATAACCAAAGCATCATAAAATAAATGTAACCATATTGTAGGACAAAAATTAGAATCACGTGAATTTCCGCATGGTCGACCTGCTTTCAATTTCAGAAGCTGTTGTACAACTGCTTCTGTCAACTTGAATTATTTTGTTTAATAAAACGTCCCGTCAGTATATATACGTACACACGCGCGCGAGTTTGATTAATGCTTCGCGCGCGTTATCTCGGCTGCGAAAGAGAGAGAGAGAGAGAGAAAGAGAGAGTTCTATTCCCTTTCTATTAAATTTCGTCGTACATGTGTACACGCATACAGCACAAACACACATGCAGGCATGAACGGAACGTAGGCTCCCTTATCTCAAATTACAATCGCCATAACTTGAGCTGCAAGTTCTTTTGTGTGATTAAAGCCGTCTAATTAGCCTCTCTCCTTTATGTGTCTATCTACTCTCTCTCTCTTTCTCTGTGAAGTGTACCTGCACAATGCCGAGTGTGCAGGGCATTATGAAGTCATTATCAGCTTTGGAAAAACGAGAAGAAAATGAGTACGAGAGAAAAAAAGCTGGATGAACGGAACAGCTGCTGCTCGTTACTATCGTTATTAATTATGTACCTGTCCACGATATCGTGCCACGGCAATCTCTCGTTCGAGTCCACATGAAGCGATCGATTTCGAGTGAACTTGAGACCAAATGCAATTGTACTGTTTATACAATTGTAACGTCATATTCTTAAGATATGTAAATATTTCAATAGGAAGTCGACAAATTTGGTTGGACCATACAGTCTTTCATCGGCGGATGATATCGCCTCCTAGCACTGGTTCTTGAGAGAGGGCTACTCACTCGCTCGCTTTGCTCGTTGCCGTTGGCTTTATTTTGCAAATAGCATTTGCCAACTTTACTTAGTCGCGGCTGTGCGCGCTCGTCGCTACCTCGTTAGTATTCGTCGGAGCGACGCGGCCGCACTAACGGCATTTTAATTTCGGGCACATTCCGCATTCGTAGCCTCCGACAAAGTGCTTCCGGCGAGCGCCCAGCGCTATACTATACACTGCCTCCCTCGCTTTCTTCGCTTCCTCCTCCTCCACCTCTTCCTCTTCTTCCTCTCCCTCTTGTACGTTTCGGTGTGTTCCAGTCGCGAATGAGAGAGAGAGAGAGAGAGAGAGAGAGAAAGTGCTGCACTTGTTGGTTGCTGTGGTCGCTCCAAGGCATTTCCTTTCTCTATGTACCTGTCTCTTTAATAACGAAAGTTTCATGGGGAGAATGCTAAAAAATACTGTCAATTCTATTCTTTCTTCCTCCCTCCCTCCCTCTCTCTCTCTCTCTCTCTCTCTCGTTTGTTTTATTCGTACATTAGGAATTCATTTTTTATTCTACTGTTTCCGTTGCTGAATTTGTGAAAACTTGTTTTCAAAACATCTGTACGACTATTTACTGGTGGTGCTGTGAATAAAGTTTGCACATTTATTTCGACTACTTTATTTAGCTTTATCGCATAAGAGGATCCAATCGAAGTGTGCAACATACGTTTACACAAACTTTTGCCCAGTTGTCAATTTTAGATGAAATTCAAGACATACGGAAAAACATCGAGACATTTGTGTGATAGGGAATTCTATATAAAAAAAACTGATGGCTTGGAAAGTGAAGACAGTTTATTCATAAATTAATTGGTCGAAGGAGAGTTAGCTGAGATACTGATGCGATAGATATATGTTTGTATTGTATATTTATAAGCTTAACCTCAAAGTAATATTTTGATTAATTAAAAAAATAGAAAAGGAAACAAAAATAGTGCGTGCATATTGTTGACTACTATATGTGAAATTATAGAGAGATTATTTTAACAATTACGAGAAATAACATTTTTTTAAACATTGAAAATAATTGAACAACACACATCGCATATTACAGCGAATATACTAGGATATATGCCAAATAACTCGCTAATAGCAAGATGAGAAAAAAAGTTGAATATACCCAACAAAGCTTTATTATTCGATGCATATTCAAAGTAGTCGAACGATAGTATATATAGAATCCCGTAATAATCGAATATAATCGCTGTTAAAAGCGCAATTTCATTTAGCCTTTGGAAAGAGAAAACCGCGAGGGTTCGCCATTTTTCAGACGTTGCTTTAATACTTGCGTTGCACCCCCCGCCTGCTTGCCGTGTATTTACGTTCTCTCGTGCGGGTAGAGGTGGGCGAACTAAACCGCGAGAGCGCTTTTTGCCGCAGTATACGAAACTTTCCGTTAAAACCGCCACCGCCCTTTCGCTTTCATCCACCTGCCGACGCCGCCAGCAACAGCCAACTTCCCGAATATACGCTCTCTCTCTTTCTCGCGCGCGCGCGCCTTTTTGCTGCTCGCTGGCTATGGTTCCTTCCTCTTTTTTTTCGAGCTATCCCTCTGTACATTCATTGGCATTTTTCGGAGAGGATGGACCATGGTGGCAAAGGTATACGCACGCTTTTCTGAAGGCCCGGTTCCCATTCAATTTTCACCATGGGGATGTGAGAGCTTGGTGCTTCTTGTACGAGGTAATCAACACAGGGTGTCGGCTTTCCTTCTTCATCTTTTTCTTTTTATCTCTTGCGTGGGTATTACACAGAAGACATCTCTTTGTACTCAAAACAATTCACTGCCGTAGCATTGTTCATTTTTATTCGATCATTATTCAACCTATATGTTGGTTGCGTGATAAAATTTAGACGAGCCCACAATTTGGAAACTTTTAACGACAAAAAACCCTACAAATTTTAAGTGTCGGTAAATATTTAGAGGCGAGGTTTCCTCACGATGAAAGAGAATTTTAATCATTCTGTAGTTGAATTCAAACAACTCTATCTAATTTAAATTTCCTTTCAAATCGTTGGACGTTCAAGTTCACGATAAATACCATTCTCTTTCATTTATTTATCGAAATAATGTTTAAAACTCACGAAGTTCTTTGCAGGCAAGTGATTTTCTGAAACGAGTTAACAATTTAGTTAATTTGTCGGGTAATGAGGTAGGGTGAAGGTGTGGTGTTAACGGAGTCATTCTAGTTGCAGCAGTAAAGTTAGGCACTCTTTTAGATTTGTGTTGGAGAATGCGTCGATAATTTTTTTCCTGTAAGAGGGCGTTAAGTTGCAGGCGGAGATATAATTTTGGGAAATAAGAACATCATTTACAAGAGAAGGAGCGTTCAAGTAGTTGAAAATCATTTAGGAAAGTTCGATTGGTAGACCTTTGATAACGTTGATGCACAAATTGTAGATATCCATTGCGGTCGTCGGTTGCTGAAAAATCATGGTGACTCGAGCACAGCACACAGGCAATCATCGTATACCCCGTCAGGGTGTGACCTAGTTGACCGATAGCATCGGCCAATCATGAGCGAGTACTTCAACGATAATTAGTTGAGCTTCAGCACTAATTATTTCTTTGTATTTGTATATTTCATTAATTTGTATAACGTTGTATATTAATGATATTACAGGACAATAACTATTATCTCTTTCGAAGATTGTGAAATATTGTTCAATGTAATACTGAATTTGAAGAGGCATTTTACGGAACGCTAATTGGTTGAACGAATAGATAGGTATTAGTCAACATGTTCTCGTTTGAAACACGTTATGGCAGCATTCAGCTAAGGTAATCTGTTTGAAATTCTACTTGATCAAAGTTCCACTCTAATTGTTGATCGTTCAAGTTTAAACAAGATTTTTAACTTTCTTTTTTATTTTGGTCTATCGCTATTTCAAAATAATTGTTATGACATTCGATGCTTGTTATCTTGACCAAAGCAATGTGGAGCGATGCAAATTTATCGACAAAAACTTGTATGCCACTATCATTAATCCTTGGCAAAACAAATTGCAAGCGGCAACGTCCCGCCTAATCAGCTCCACTTGCAAGCGGCGTAAACCCCGAATTCTCTGTCTCTATTTCTCACTGTTCTACATTCTCTAGTGCATTATAACGCATGCAAGCTCATTGTATATCTTTTCATAATTTTAAACAGCTTTAATTCTCGCTCGAGGCTCTCAGCCTAATGAACAGCCCTCGAATGTTAAGCATAAAGGAAAAAAGCACTCGCTTTTTTCCCTTTTTCTATCTCTCTCTCTCTCTCTCTCTCTCTCTCTCTCTCTCTCTCCCCCCTTCTTTCTCTTTTCCACGGCTCTAAATATAGACAGGTTATTCTCTTTTTCCGTGTAGCCAAGCGAATTATGAGGCGATAATCAACTACCAGAGAGCGACGACCTGTCTGAGTGCATGGGTATGTATATGGGAAGAGAGAAAAATTAAAAGGAAAGTTCCCTTTTGTCTCGTGGTGGCTATTCTCATTGCAGCAGCAGCTCTAAAGTTTGTTTTCTAGAATGCGGCAAGCACGCATACTCGGAATATTTCTCTCGTGTTCTATTCACGGATATACTGCGATTTGGACGCCGCTGGACGAATTAGCTTGTTCACGACGCAACTTCGAGTGTCATTTTGCGAAAAATGGGTCGGGGAGGGATTTATTCGTGGCGTTATAGTTTTAAGATGAATGAGAGAAAAGAATCAAATGGAAATTCATGCTTTTCGGCCGTTGCTATTTTAGTCCAAATTGATGCTTTTCACGCAGTTAAAAATATCATTGTGTACTTTTCATTGTTAACGATGTCGCAACAATTTATTCACTTATTTGCATAACGAGTATATTAATCATTCGCGACATTTCAGTTTACAAAAACGTACATTGTATCGCTGTTTTTAAGAATTTGTTTTCATTCATGTTTTTCAAAATGAATGCAAGATTTTCCTTAAATACCTAGCTACCACGTGTGCAACTATAGTTAGGCTTTGATAGTGTAAGTTTTGCTGCACTAGAATGCGAGAGAGAGAAAGGGGTACAGATTCATAAATTGCCACGGTAGATACAGTTCATGCAAACGCGCACAAGAACGTCCGAGTTTTATGAGAATATTCCTCGGGCGTTAGTAACTCGCGACGTTACCTTGCCGGCAATGCAATAAAGACTATTTTATCTATTTCTGCTGGTAACGGATCGTCACATTAAAAACTCTTCGAATTTGTATCCGTGGCAAGTCTCGTGCTTGATTGATCGAATGCTATCGCGCGCACACATTCAACGGCAATGGTTAATCAAAGATTACCGCAACAATACATCGATTCGGTCAATCCGCCCTTCAGAGCTTGACGTTATGGTTGTACTTTATTTTGGTTCTTTACTATATCGGAAGACACGAAATCTCTTTCATTTTATGACTTGGCATTGTTCAAATTTCTTTGATCAAATTGTGAGATATGATACTGCCGATGAGATCAAACGTGTAATTGAAACGGTCCAAGACAATAGACATATAAATGTCTGTTATAGGAAGTCGCACATTTTTCGTTCGTTTCAGTCTGCTGCTATTGCTTCTGTTGCTGCTGCTCTTGCGTGTTCTCTCGCTCGAATAAATTCAGTTAAATCGAGAGTACGCGCGCTGCATTCGTAAACAATCGATCTCGGGCTGGAGGCGTATTCGGAGAGCTTTCGATGAGTTGCCAGTTTTTTAACGTTCGAGCTTAATTTGAATATTCATTTAGCGTGCTCTCTCAGCCAACTTGGATGCTTCCTCTTTTTTTGTAATATTCGAATAAATGAGTATGTTGTGACGCGTTCAGATGAACGATCGTACGCGATTAATAATTGAAAATGTCATCAAAAAGTGATGTTTCAATTAATTTTCTATGCGAATCTTTGTAAGTTTTTTGAAATGTATTTTTGAAATGTATACCGTGAGACCTGGAGACAGTACGGATATTAAATACTGATAAACTGATGTATGGCAATCTATAATCAAATTATCCTTACTTCAGCTAATTCAAAATAGATGATTAATTGAAAATTAGATATAAATAATCTCCTCACGTGTGACGTGGTTTTCTATAAACTTGTTAAGTTCGCAATGGCAAACGAGACTTTTGACTATAAAATTTGCAATGAAATTTTGCATGCGTGCATGGTCGAATACGAATGGTTATATACACAGCGGGGGTTTAACGTTCAAATTAACGAAGCATTCGCAATATCCGCGGTTGAAAGAATCACAATTGTCAAAAATTACGAAATCTAATAATTTTGAAGAAACTCAGCCTCGAGCTCTTAATATTTCAAACCGATTCAAGTGTATATAGTCAAACTGCAGAAGGGTAGGAAAGACTCCCTTCTTATACGCGATCCCCAAGCGCGAGTTCTGGCGTGGCCCGCCGATAATTACCGCGGCGGCCAAGCGAGAGGGACAATTACGGGGACGGCGTCAAAAAGATTCCCTAATCCCTCGCGGAAAGTGTCGGCTGGCGCGGCGTGCGGCCCGCAAGAAAAAGGGTGCTGCTGCCGTTGCTGCTGCACTGACGGGCGACGTTGCTGGGAACTCTCATTAGGAGCTCTAACGAGCCGCGGCCGCTAGCCTGATAATCTGAAAGTCAAATTTACCCCTACCTACCCCCGCCCCTCCCCTCCTTACCCTTACTATGCGCACGTGTAATGTAATTGATCTCTCTCCGAGGAGAACGGAATCGTTATGAGGTACGACTAAAAAAAATGTTCTTCGGTGAAATTTTTTTTCTTGTTTTCTTCTGGAGAGACGATTGTTATTCGTTCGGTAGATACGAAACTTTTGTCAGGATTAATTATTTGTATCTATAAATGAAAGTTTTAAAATATCGCAGTAAGTAGACAGTATCTGAAAATAGTCAGACTTGAACTAATGAGTCTATTCAAAAAGTGATTCTAAGCTTTTAGGGCATTTTTAATCTTGTAGTAATACATTGTTTTCTCTTACTTTTGTTTCAGGTAAGTCAACTGAATTTGCCACTTGTCAATTGATCTCTCAACGATATTACCGAATGTGAGTAACAGATATCAAACTAATTTATTTGAAGTGTACTTGTGGCGATACTGTTAGTTTAAAATATAAAATGTTTTGTGTGAGGTTGGTGAATTTAAAATACTTTCAGAACAAGTTGTTAAATCTAGTAACGCAAAATGAGAAAAAAGTAAGTACTAAAAAGACAAACGGCTGGAAAGCAGAAGCGTGCACGAAAAAAAAATAAGGGTCTTTGTAAAGGCAAAAATTAATTCGCATCCGAAAAAGATTTACTTGCAAGCGTAGTTCTATATCTGTGCTCCTTTATCTCCCCCCTCCCCCTCCCCCTCTCTCATTCCTGGCTTGGTTAAACTCTCGAGCAGTAGCGCAATAAAATTGATAACATCATCGAAAACGCAATTACGCGCCCGTGTACGAGGTATCCTGACCCTTTAGTGGCGATCCCGTCGAGGATACGCGTCCAACACCATTACACGCTTTCTCTATCTCTCTCTCTCTATTTTGCATCCCCGGCGGGCAAAAAAAAGAAAGAACGAGAAAAAAATAAACGCGTAGGGGATGCTATTTTTCTAATTTCAGCCGCGAGCTAGTCTGGTTAAGTCTGATGGAGCAAGGGGTTGTTTGCTGTGAAGTTTGAGCTATACGTTGCTTTTTAGGTGCCGCAAGGAGAATGGAGATAATTGCCGTTTTATAATTGGAGGTTTGATTAGAAATGTGATAGGACTACTGTTAATATAAGCTTATAATATATATTTGATTCTCTTGTTTCTATTTTTGTAAAACATGTATAGGAAATATTAGTATGAATTTCAGATAATTACAACGTAATATTGTAAACATTATTGTAGAATTTGATTACCGAAAATGTTAGTCTAGTCAAAGAGTAAAATTTAGTGAAATATTTCAGAGGAAAAAAATATTGTTAAATAAAAATAAACGAGAATTACTTTCCAATGTTCTTGACATATTCCTTTTTAATGTATAATAAGTTCAAAAAAGAATTCGCGTAAAATATTCTTTCAACAACAGCAAGTACTTTAAACGCACAGTCTAAAGCAAAAGAGAAAAATAAAACGTAATATTAAATATAGAGCCAGAGAAAATATATACTTTATACCTTTGTACCAAATTTTTTGGCGAGTGTCTTGCAGCACGTTTTAGCTGCAGCACTAGAAGGGCGAGAGAAGAAGAGGTGGAAAAGTAGACGATAAACGATCGCTTTGGCTGTTATATTTAAATTGGCCGACGCGACTCCTTTATCTTCCCGTTGGCTTCTATCGCATCCCTTCCCTTGCGTTTCACGAATTATGCGGATTACCCCCCAATGTTATCATGAGACTTTTATCTAAGTTCGTTTTGTATCGTTCTATCGTTCAATTCTTTTTTCTCTCTCAACGACGATGATTTGAATAAATTGATTTTGCATGGTCGAACGAGTACTCAAGAGGATTCGAATGGATTTTACTGCGCAATTAGGAAATGACTTAGTTGAATATCCTATAATATTGTAATCTCGAACTTTAATTTTTTTGTGGGTTTGATGTTTATATTTCTTTTTCGCATTGTAAGTTAGCTGACCTCGGTAAATCATACTTGCCTGAAATAAAAATTTACAGAGTTGTACAGACGAAAAATTTTAATTGTAAAAAATAGCGAGATACTGTACTTTTACTTTGCCGGGACAATGTATATTTTTTCGTTCTATTGCTACACACTGATTTTGAGAATTTGTATTTTTAGACAGCGCTACATTTCCGAAAACTTTTCACGAATTTTCAATAAAATTAAGAAATTCCCTTGATTCTGTAACCACGGGTTAGGCGTAACAATATGAACAGAAATTCTAACGCAACTTTTGTCGAAAAATTAAAAGTTCCATTCCGCAATTTGAGTTTGGTGTGTTGGCGTAAGTGAAACGAGAGAAAAAAAGAGGTCAAAACGTTGAAATTCCCGTTATATCTCTCGTCCGAACTAAATGTTCTTTTTTCCACTACCTCTTAACCCACATCGATCGCAATCACAATAGAGTTTGATTGTTAAATTGCAGCGTTATTTTTCTCGATACTCGTCTGTAGGAGAGGGAAATGCAGTTAGTGAGACATGATATTGCAGCTTCGTTGTAGTTGACGATGCTAAAAGGAGTGTGTAGATGCAATTAAACATTAAGTGCATTTGTAGCGATACTCTCTTCGAGGATGTCGGAATAAACTTGCGGCAAGCCTTTTCAAACTGCGTCATGCGAAAGTATCGTTCCATTACTTAGCACTCCCCCGTGCTTTTCCCATAACTATATACGGATAAACGCTTGTTAAGTTTTTGACAAGGCTATGTGCAAATGTGTGCGTAGTGACAAAATATTTCGCATTTTTTTACATTATCCATCAATTATCAAAGAAAGAAATCGGTAACAAAAGGAAAACATGGAACGTAATAGTCGTGACAGAATAAATGTAGTCTCGCGACGTTGTATACAATTCAATAAAACTTTCATCAAGCGCAAACGGGTTTTCTCCTTGAAATAACATGTACCGACTATAAGGGCGTTGGGAAAACGCCATGTATATAGCTCACGCAATAATTACACTACTCCCTCTCGACGCAATCTACATATGCCGCACAAAAGGACACCTATCTCTCTTTCTCTCTCGGCTGTTCGCGCTTTATTAAATTAACGCACGCCTGCACTTGCTTCCCTCGCATTAACGAAGCTCTCCCTACCAACATTTTTTTTCTTTTTTTTTTGCGAGCGACCGAGCGTCAGCGTCCTTTGATCTCTCTCTGGGAGCTTTTCCTCTCTTCCTCTCTCCCCTTGGCTTTATCACGATTTTCCTCTCGGCACGCGGACGTTTTATTCGTTTTTAGGCTGTACAAGGGAGAGACCTTGCCCAGCTCTATATTTTATACCACTCTGGCATCTTCGCGCGCGCGCATTCGAATCGCCTTTTGCTTTTTTTCTTGTTCTTCTTTTATTCCCTACTTAACTTGGTTTCGCGATTTTTTTTTCAAGTATACTCGCCTTGTACTCACGTGCATTTTGAATTCGCCTCGCTATTTCTAACGGCAAAATTAGATGGGAAAGCATTTCTCGGCAGATAAGAGATGTTGAGCCCCGAGAGTTATATACTTAGCAGCGTAATGACTTTTCGCATGTGAAAACAGCCGCTTGCTCTTGTGATGATAAGTGGCAGAAATAAAAATTTACGCCGAGATGGATGCAATTGCAAATGACATTATTTGTTTGTTCATTTTTTAGTCGAAAAAATTTACTACGCACGTAAAGCCGCGTGTCTTCTATATAGCTCGATAAACTTTATAATAAAAACAAAAGAGGCTGTATTTTTTTTCATCAAAGATAATCAAAATACGCAAACGCATCTGTGCGTTTAATAAAATGCAAATGGCATTCATGACCAGCTTCGTACTACTACCCCGTGTTCTATTCGTTATCTCCATAAAAATCTTGTAACGAAGCGCGTGGGCGCGCGTCCGATTATTCCACGTGTATAAACTTCTGGGCAATGCTGTACTCTTTTTTTTATTCTTTTTGTCGTTTTACAGGGGTGGTGGACGCGTGATAACAAGATTTCGCGTGTGTCAGCTGTCGCGCGCGTCCTTTTATTTTTTCATACCGGATTTTTCTCGCCTCTGCTGTCGTCTGACTGGCGAGTATAAGAGAGAGAGAGAGAGAGAGAGAAAGACAGACAGACAGACAGACAGAAAAAACGAAAGAAAGTAAGATAGTTATTATAGGGCCCATTTTTTGTTGTTGTAATACTAGCTTAATTTCAAATTTTTCCCATAAACACTCTTTCTGCTGCAAACTAGTTGTGCTCCAAAGTTTGCGAAGCAAGAGAAGAGTGGCATTTTTTTAAAAAGTATGATCCGATAAATACCAGACTTTTTTCTTACGTACTATGGATGTTTTGTTGATAAAACTCAATTTGGACGTTAGAGCTGGAAGAGTAACCAATTTGATAATGTATTGGAAAGAACAAATAGACTCAAGAAGTAGATTTTCTAAAAGGTTTTTGCTTTTTCTATCAAGCATAAAAAGCTTGACGTGAATGGAAACAAAAAAAATGTACTGCTCCATACTATTCAATTAAATCTTGATAAAAAAAAATATTAAATACAACTTTTTCATTTCGGAAACAAAAACTAACGAATAAATTGATTGGTGTCGTTGACGGACTTCTGACGTAGTCTATCACAGACAGAGTTACAACTAGGTACATATCCAATTCTTCTCATCTCAAAGTGACACTCAAAGCTTTCGATACAATACTGCGTGAGAAAATCTAGCCGTAGGCATCCCCAATCGATCTTTCTTTGTCTCTTCGCCGCAATTAACCATTGACTATGTTTTTATTGAAGATTCACGTCATATTCCAAACTTGAAACGTATATTTATTCTAACTGATCCACTTTTCCGTTGAAGATGTCCATCTGGACGACACCGACGACGTATGTTGAATACCAATACAGAATTTCCGCATTCGCATTTTAGGACTACCCTATAAAATCTCCGCAATCCGTCAGAAGCAGCTCCCTCCAAATCCGAACCCTATATATCGATCTGCCAAGCGAGAGAAAGAGAGATATGTATGTACGTATGAGGTCTAACGGCGATGTGGGCGAAATGGAATATGACGATGATATCTGTGTTGCGATGGATTGTTGTTTCCACAGCGCAAAACTGACGATGGATGAGTAAAAAAATCGCTTGATATGTCAAAGATTGACAAGAACCATCAGGCAGAAGGAGAGTATCTTTTATCAACTGCGAGTTAAACTATACGATGCACGTTAAATTTTATTTTGAAACGATACTACTACTAATTTGAATTTGAATACTTGATGTATAATATACGATCATTTTCATGATGGCCTGGGCTACAAATACAAGCTTTCAGAAATACTGATTAAAAATCCTTTGCAAATAAGAATCGTCTAACATCGTACAAATTCGACAAAAGTTTCAAAGTACGCAATTCGATTTTCACACACAGAACAACAACGATAGCAACAACGAGAATAAAAATACAAAAATCTTTAATGAGATTTTCACTTCAGTGGAGAACGCCCTATCAAACACACTGGATAATCACGTCGATAATGGAATCGCAACAACTTTTGGTTCGAAGTGAAACTTCAAAACCTTGCACTCATGCTGAAAGTGAATCGTAGCCCTTGGGAACTCAACTCGCGTACAAGAGGAAAGAAAGATAAGAAAAAAGTAGAATCAATGGAGGAATCCTCGCTCTCTAATCCCCAAAACAGCAAAGTTACTTCCAATCTATCTCAAACTAAAGGTTGCAAAGTGCGCGCGCGCGTGCACGTAAACATCGGAATTGTAGCAGGAGAGACGTCACACCGAAGGAGAGCCCATTTTCAAGAGCTCGAAAAAAGTCCGGGCAAATTTATCGCCTTCCAGTCCTGAAAAATAAATTCGCTAGTCCTCTTTTTCTCTCCTCTCTCTCTCTCTCTCTCTCTCTCTCTCTGCTACTGTTACTACTAGTGTCCGCTTTTCGAGCTAAATTCACGGCGTTGTTGTAATTAAAGCTCAAGCCGCGAATTTGGAAACGGCTTTTTCTTTTTCTCTTACCGCAGTATTTCTAAACGTTACGATTTGTCGACTTGATAACTCAACTATTCAGCTGTCAGTTTGTACGATTTTGGTATTGGCAGACCTGTCAATATACGCTAATATTTATCCAAAGGTACTTAAATAATTTTTCAAACGTGTCCAACACTCATGTTTGACAATGATTGAATTTCAATGAAAGTACCCAATTAAAATTTTCCAGTTAGCCAATTAGAGGCTTCGCGAAATTCTTCATCTCATGAGATTCCGACGATGAATGGTAGTTCTATAATAATGAGAGAGAGAGAGAGAGAGAGAGAGAGAGAGAGAGAGAGAGAGTGTGTGTATTTGTGTCCTTTTCTAATTTGCGTAAAGTTCCACGAGAAATGTACGAAGCTCCTAGCTGGCTTATAATGTGCTCTAAGGGATTGCTCGAGACAGGACCTTACGAGAACGCCGTTATTTGTTCTTGGACTTACTCTTACGATGATAAATTACGTTTTAATGTTACCCCGATCCGAAGAAGTAGTCCGACTCCTTTTCCATCTATTTCACTGGAATAAATATATTTTTCTACTATTAATCAACGATGCTTGTAGGAATTGATACATCTAAATGAGTAATAATCAATCATTGGGAGAGTGAAAAAAACAGTGTGGTTTTCAGACAGAAAGAGACTCACTGAATGTAAAATAGTAATTTTTTGTCTGTTCAAATCAAATATGATTTTGTTATGTTCATTGACACGCTATGTAATCAGAATAAAAACCAATCAAACGAACAATCGCAATATTGATACGGTTTGCGAATGCAAACCCGTATATATACTCGCTCACTGTGTATCAAAACAAGCCAAGCGTACATTGCATTGGATACATCCGGTTTCCTTTACTGGATGAAAATCCTAACAAGTCAGTCATATTCAAAAATAGACTTTCGAGTCGAATAGACTTGTATCCTTTCGAAAATCTTGGTTTTTTTGTTTTTTAATATCCTTGTGCGTGTGCCCTTATTTTATAGCCCGCAGCCACACGCGTTAGTCTCCCTGTATCCAACCGGAGATTTGTTTTCGACCAAACAAATTTTCAGTGGCCGCATAGCGACTGAAAGTGGTTATTGGTTTCCAGCCTCGGTTATTTATTTATTACACTTTTTCGTTCGCACAGATAAAGCGGACCATTTTTCTTTGTTTCTTTTTTCCATTTTCTCCCGCCGAGAGAGTTTTTCATAATAATTCAACGCGCCGCGGAATTTTCGATTAATGGAGTAATCGGATTTCGCGCCTTTTTCTCCCGAGAGGAAATTGCGAATGCGGTCGTTCGCTTTCACATGTAGCGGGTCCTTCGTCCCCGTTCATTGGCTATGTGCATATTTTTTTCACGCTGATTGTTAATTTTTTCACGTTTTCCATTCGATTGCGGGATCACCAGATTTTTACGTTTTTGTATTGCTCGAAAGCCATGCAGACAATTTTGTAGTGAAAATGTGTGCTTTATTTTTGTTTCGTTCTAACAAAATTTTGGTTTGTTGACTAAACAGTAATACTATTTACTTTATTTCTACAAATGAAAAATTATTAAAAAGGCTTTTGAAAACGTACTTTAAATTTACAAATAAATTTAAATAACCACGTTCGTGTGATTAAAGTTCACTACTTGATAAACGAGTTTGTGGAATGATTGATAAAGTTTGCAGATACTTGATGAATTTGGGCTAAAACTTTGGGTGTCCCATTTTCTTAAAAGTATTCCATCGAACATCAACGTATAAAGTGACAGACGACGACGACGACGACGAGAAAAAGAACGGATATGAAAAAAAGTAAAACCAAATATTAATTCAACGCTTCCTCTCTCTCGTCAACTTTTCACTAATCCAAAGCGTGTGTTTGTGGGAGCGACAAAGGAGAAAAAAAAACGAAGAATCGCATCCCGAGAAGCGCGTCACATTTCTCACGCTCTCTTTCTCACTCTCTCTCAGTCTCCCTGTCGAAAAAAAACGAAATAAACCGAGTAAAAAAAATAGGCAAGCGTTTATTTGGGCAGGGCGTCGAGGAAAAGTAGAGTTTACGAGGTCGACAATGAAAACAACGTTTATTACCGTCTTCGCCCTCTCTCTGCGTATGATCAAATTAATTTTCTCTGTGCTCTGCCCTCTCTCTCTCTCCTTTCTCTCTCTGTCTCTCCCGCTTTTGAAAGCGAGCTTTTCTTTTCTCTTTTTCTAGTCTCTCCGAGGATACTCGTTCTTCATTAATCTCACAGGGCTCTTGTTTTAAGTATGGCTTATACATTTTCCTTTCGTCCCATTGTTATCCACGTCGTCGTCGTTGTTGAGAGAGAGAGAGAGAGAGAGCGAGAGAGAGCGCAAAGCTGAAGCAGCAAACGCCACTCAACGATGTCCCTTGAAATCGTCGACTATTTAACGGGCTATTATAATGAAAAGCTATTACGCTGTTTTGATGCCTGTCTCTGGCTTGGGGAAAAGGAACAAACGTTGTTGGAAGTTGCTTAATTAAAAGCGAGAAGCGCTTTTACACAAAACTCTCGCGCTTGCTGCGTTCATCAACGATAAAAAAAAAACTTTTATCGCACCAAACGAATGATAAGCTCACTTCGTTCTCTTGTCTAATAATTGCTCCTGTATACCATAAATAGCCTACAATATTATATTTCTGACTTTGCAATGAAATGCGATATCTTTTCTTCCTTTTAGCGCGTACAATGTACTCTTGTACTACACAGCTATAAACTCTCGTTTCGATTCAATACAAAAGTATATATATTCGTTGCATAATTCATAAACTGCATAGATATCTATTGCCTCATAAATTCTCAAAGAGATCTGATAGTACATGCAGTTTTATCCGAACTTTGCGTTATAAATATTATTTAGAAGTATGAGAAAATACGGCGCCTTACGAGAAAAAAATTTTCTGAAACAAAAAGGCCGTGATTTTTTCAGATGAAGATATGTTGAAAATTCGAACTTTAAACGGCATACAAATAGATAGAATAACTATCGGAACAACTTTTTGTGACGTACATGTAAACAACTTTGAGCTCGTCCAATCGAATGGAGAAAAGACAATTGGGCAATGCAGTCAAAAGGTAGCCTGCAAGAGCGATAATATATGGTTTAGGTTAGTGCACGTTCATGTACGTGTGAGTATGTGTGTGTGTGTGTGTGTGTGTGTGTGTGTGTGTGTGCATGGCTGGTCGTCTGCACGTAGTGCTTGCGATACGATCTGATAATAGCCGGGACACACAAGTCTCTCCTTCTATCGAGTTTCTCTCTCTCGGCAAATTAGGCGAGCGCACGCTCCGGCTCTGCAAACTTTGTGAAAAGCTGCTGTGCGCCCCTTAATGATCCTACCTCTCTCTCTCCCTCTCTCTCTCTCTCTCTCTCTCTGTCGCTTCAAGTCTTATGTGTGGCCGTTTGTGAAACGCCTGGAATTTCAATGGTTCAGCTTCGCGAGCATTACGCCCGAATCGGCAGTTTTCTCAACGAGGACCTCATTTTACTCGTGCAGAAATTCTTCTATAATGCACTGCGACTAGCAAGGACGTTTTTACAAAAGTCAAGATCTTTGTTCCTTATTTCTAGTCGTTTAGATTGACTACTGATTGGTGTTTTTCCATCAAGATGAATAACAACATACTGTCTTGTTTAAGAAACGTTTTCTTACTGATGCTTAAAAAGTGTCGGATAAACGAAAGCATGTCAGCGAGGTACTCGTTTTGAAATGCCAACAGGCATCGAACAAGTAACCACGCGATCATGATAAATAACATTTAATAAGTTTGAGAGTTCAAGGAATAGAGTTCATCAACTGATAAACGACCAAGTGGCGTGCCTCTTGCCAGTATACGAAACCAACTACTACAGACTTGCAATGACTTTTGGCGCGGGAACCTAATTGCCCCCCCCCCCGTGATTTCTTACCTCTCCTTCGGGTTATTAGACCTCATTAGCAATTGGGTTACATTTGTTTCCCTGCAAGAGCAACGGTGAGATAGAGAGAGAGAGAGAGAGAGAGAGAGAGACCCAGGGGATCTTTATTTTTACGGGCTAGAATTCAAATTGCAAGCGCTAGTTTAATGTGTGCCAGAGTAATTGCACTGTTGGCGAGTTGTAACGTCGCGGACGTCGAGATGGAGAAGAATGTCAGGCTAGATAACAACGAAACTTTTCGCACTTTTTTGTGCTCAGAGTTGCTTTTGGGAATTAATTTTTTGCCAGCTTATCTTATATACATCGTCTGTCTCGTTGTTTTAAAAGCTTGTCTCAAGTTTTCACTGTTTGCGTCTAACTTTTGTTTCGCTGTTTATATTCTTTTTGCATTATTTCTTTGCGTTACAGCAAGGCTTTTGTAACGCTTCCAAAACTTTTCGTATGTGCGATTACGTCGTTACGGAGCTTTTTACTGACTAGCTTGTCATTGTGATAACTTTGAATTTAGTGTCAAATGCACGTACATAAAGTGCTTTTTCTGTTATCGTATCAAATAAATGTTGCAGTCTTTCCTGAAAATAATAGCTAATATTAATGTTGCTTTCGGTATTTGATTACTTTACAGTATGTATAACATTTACTTCGCTGAATTATATTACTTTTATTCTTATATTTCTTTATGTATTATTTCAGTGAAAAAAAGTTGAAAAAAGAAATACGCAAACAAACAAATATTTAAATAAATAAATAATAGACTGCACGCATGATTGGCAGCAGTAATTGCATTAAATTAACGCTACATCGTTGCTGATAACAGCATTATCGCTTGAACTAAAATACTTATAACTCTTGTACGCAAACAATGATTAATATTAATCGTTACTATGGCTACAATTGACTGTATTTTGTAGGTTATTATTGAATCGATTAATTAATAAATATATATATATCTTATTCATAATTAATACTATAAAGTGCGCCAAGGTAGCTAAATATTATTTGGGACATTTCGACTTATAGGTTTCATCGACGATTTCATCATTAGTGTTCGGTATGTCCGTATTGTTTCGTTTATTTTATAAAATGTGATCTTATGATTTTACAACTGTATAGTTATTATTTGTCCACTAAATTACTGCGTTTTTTAACTGAAATATTGAATTTGATTGGGTACTATCAGATACCGACATGTCACTAAATAATTTTTTGTTTAAGTTTGTATTATTTGATTAATTTTTATAACACCGTTAGATAATGAGATTACGAAAAAATATAAATTTTCTCCAAGTTTGTATAATTTTATTTGAAGTAATTGTTCCGAAAGTAGCGGTACTCTAAATGAAAAATCATCGTACAGAACTACGTATGATTACGAAAATCAAGCGATAGGGCTATCGCGTCATAAATAAAAAAATTGGTTTCCAAACGTGCTGGAGACAAATAATATCGTATTGATCGGTGATTACAATTAAATCAAAAAGATAATTTCCGAAACCGTTTGATTGTAAGTCCAAAAAGTGAAATTACTTAGCTATTCCTGATAAAGTCCATATCTGCCCTTGTTATTTTTGTGTCGATTGGTTTTCAGGTAACATACGTGGAATTTTTTCTATGGCGAGCGCCGACAAAAGTTGTACAATTATTGATAAAAAATGTAGCGAGCGACTTCATGCAGTGCGAAGCAAATTGCTATTTCGGAATATAACAACGTGTCGATTAAATAGTTCTCCTTTGGGATTATAAATAAAACAAAAGCGTACATGAGTGCAATGTTGTTGCATGGCCGGCAAACTACCAGTTTCAGGAGTTGACTCTTGGAGGATGTTGAACCTCGCGACAAATCCTGGACTATTGAAAGTCAATAAAACGGAGTAAGAAAGTTGAAAGGCGGGGCTTTGGTCCGGTATGCTATAGAGTTTGAAAAGCGAACAAGAGAGAGAGCAAAGGGCAATCGAGATCGAGGGCGTGACTAATGAGCTTGCAATCGTTAGGGCCCAATCAAGAAAGATCTCGCTAAATCCGCAAGGATGGACGAAGAAAAGTGGTTGACTAAGTTCGAGCTGCAAGACCAGTAGTCTTCGGCATTCCAAAAAAGCAAGTCACTTTTAATATACGTGTGCGAGTATTTATCGACATTGACATTGAAAATTGTCAAACCCTTCTTGCGCGCGTGTTGTTACAAAAATAAATGAGCGTAAAGAAAGGAATAAACAATTCAAATCCTTGCTCCCCATCCCTTTCACTGACATTGTGATTGAGAAATTTTTTGACTGTTGGATGGTTGCTTTTTTCGACGTACTCGTGCGTCCAGGGATATGGGCAGGTTTCAGGAGCGTTCTTCTATTCATCTAACATTGTAACGTAGTTTCGTAGCAAATTAAGTTAGAATATCCAAATAAGGGAGTTTTGAGGTAAACATGTCCTGAATATAGCGTCGAACTTGATAAATATCCAACTTGTCAAGATTCTGTTCGCTGTGCAAGTCTCCGTATGCAATGTAAACTCGATATCGAATAGATTCAACAAAGAGGAAGAACATAGAATCCATACACGTCGCCCTAGCGAGCTTAGAAGCAAACAGCTAGGAAACTGGAAACTAACGCTTAGCTTGCGCAAGTTGTACACGCAGCTGACACAATTTCCAATACTAAGCAAAAACAAACAGAGCTCTCCTTGGGTGTCTCATAGATCAATCGCAAAACGTCCCGCAAAGAAAATCGAATCTATTTCTTCCTCGTAGCTGCAAACAATCACGTACATAGCGAATGCGAATTCGAAAAAGGAAAATCTTTGAAAAATCGGATTGTGCATGCCACAGCACGTGCAAACACACTCATATACCGCGTCGACTGTGGCGTCATATAACTGTTTGGAATGCACCGACGTTTGGTCCCTTTTACATGCGTGCGACGTGTGCCTAATTATTGCCGCGCAGCGCTGGGAACGTGTGTGGCGCGCGCGCTAGAGATGATGTGGTCAAACGAGTGCCATGAGCACAGTCTAGGGGAGAGAGGACTGAGTGAAAGGGGATTTGCTTTGCCTGCTAATACTGCCAAGCTTTTAATGGGGCCTGTCAAAATGCCTGGCTATTTTCGTTTATATCTCCAGAGGCTGTTTCTACCCTCATAAGTGCTATTTAGCACGCGAGCTTTTAATACCTCATCAAAGAGGCAGATTTACGCTTCGTTAGCGAGCTTTTCAATTGCAGCGAACAAAAAATTTATTACGTCATTTTTTATTTGAAACAAGTCAAAGCTTCTATTGAAAAATGACATGGGGAAAAAATTGTTTGCTGTGATTATATGTCGTGAACGGGATTCAAGCATATGAAAGTTAAAAAAAGGAGATGTACGTTTTTTTAATTCGTCGTATTTCATCATACATGAAATTAAAAGAGAATTGACTATTGCTACGATATTCCTGTTCGATATATGTATGCAAGTGATTTTATCGAGTACCGAACGATATCCGAAGATCTTTAATCGAGATTCAGTTGGAAGATCCTCAATCCTATTTTACCTACAGGCATTATTCATTTGAATGAAAGAAAGTCTGGGGAAGTACAATTAGCGGCTATTATTATTTGTTTTAGGGTCATACATTGGAAAAGCATGTATTTGTCGAGATATGCCGAATAATATACAAAGGATAGAGGAAAAATGAGATAGCGTCGTCGTTTTTATTAAAGAAAAAAGAAAGAAAGAAAAGAATACACACCTTACGACATGTTTTTATCGTGCATTTGATTTACGAGGTGTATACATACAGAAACACACAAAGTCTCTTGTATTTTACGTGCCTGCAAGAAAACATCATATGTAGCAAACTGCGTGCGTAGTATTAACGTGAAATTCTTGGTGAATGCACACATTCAAACAGACACACAAATACGAGCATGTTGCATAAAGAGGGATAGCTGGTACAGAGAGAGAGAGAGAATCGCACGTCTCCCGAGGCGTCCCTCTATGCTCTCGTGGAGCTTCTACAGTTTGCATCCCCCTACCTCCCTAATTGATTGGCACGTCTGTGTCGTAGCATATACATATTTAGCATACCCAATGATCGGTCCGTCGGCTTATTACCATTGAAATGGGTTCTCTCTCTCTCTCTCTCTCTCTCTCTGTCTCTCTGTCTCACACACAGTGTGCGTGCTTCGTGCCTGGCGGGCTTCCAGCCAATAACTGACGCCTGCGCGACCGGAGACCCTTCCAACAGGAGACGAATACGCGGGTGTTATTTTTTTCTCTGCGAATACGGATATAAACTCTATGTGTACCAGTCGTCGTCGCATTGATAAATGTTATTTCGTCTTTTATCTTCTTTTTATGGAGTGTATCGTTGATGTTTTGCAATCGTTCTTTTTTCTGTCAAGATTACAGAAAAGTCACTTGAGTCAAAATCCTGAGTACACGCGTTTCTATAAATTTGCGTGTGTGCGCTCTATAAGTAATGCACGGAGCTTGCAAGTTTCATGTTCAAAGACTTATAAGGAACAAATTTGAAACTTTTAAGAATACGGAGCGCGAGGTAATATTAAAAAATATCGTTTATACAAGGCTTAACGTCTGGAGTTGATTGTTATATTCGAAATCGAGAGAAGATGTTCATATTTTTCAAATAATATAAAAATCTTAATTTTTTATTGTTATTTTTTTTTACCGTGCTTGTTTTCAAAGTTACAACGAGCGTTATGTCGTTTAACGACCAAATTTCTCAGGCTGCGTATTTTTACGGCGCCATCTCTAGAAAGAGTGACGCAGTCGTTACGAAACTTCAGAAATAAAAACTTCGAAGAAGGTAATAGTCGTACCATAATTTCGAGCATCAGAAAATGGAGAGAGCGTAAGCGTGGAAAAAAATGTTACAAACTACGTATTAAAAGGTAAAGCGCTCTTTACCTATATTTCAATTGTGCCAATGGTCGAATTTAGATTGGTCAACGTCCTGTACACATTTCCTGAGTATTTTATCGTTATATTCATTCAGTACGGTAAAGAATGTCCCTGCCTAGCTTGTACCCACCTCTACGTTTTTTCTTTTCTGTTTTCTGTTTTTGTACGAGCGATTGTGCTAGCTAATAACTATAGATAATACAAAAATAATAGATCAAATTGATCGTTACTAGTGGTCACTGCAAGTGCAGCATGCGATTGTTCGCGTGAAATAAATGTCTCACTTGTAGGAGCTTTCGATATTGATAGTTGAAAGTAAACGCAAGTAGACGTATGGTTGTTTATGGAGGGGAAAGAATGGGTTTGATGATGGGAATATGGAGCTTAATGGAGGATAACATTTTGTAAAATTTACCGTAGCATCGTCGGATGTGGCGTCGTATTTTTGTCTGAAAGAAGAGGTTGATTTGCAAATAGAGTGATATTTATGCGAAACTAGCGGAATATTCAGGCAGAAGGAGCGCCCCGTTAGCTAAAAGTCATTTAGGACAGTTCGACAGGTAGATCTTTGACGATGTCGACACACGGGCTGTAAATGTCTATTGCGATCATCGGTTGGTGGGAATCCATGATGACTCGCATCGGCCAATCAAGAGCAAATTTTTCCACCTCTTTTCTGATTGCATATAATCATGTACAAATCATGCACATTGTTTTGATTAATTATTACCTGTTCGTAATTACGTGCATCGACAAAAAATGTATATTTTCAAATTATGTAAATATTCGACGCCACTCTACGTATTGGCATTTTGATAAAACACTTGTGGAGGCACCTGAAAAGTCAATATGTCTCAATTGTGTCGTCGTCGCCGCTTTTTCGTCATATTATTCTCGCTCCCTCAAGAAAATAATTTAACTTGTACGATAAAACTCGAGTATTGTTTACACGTCAACGGCGATAATGCAAAACTTTTTTTTTGTAAGAGAACACCTGTACAATAAAAATTTCAGACCACGTCGATGGGAATAATTGATTAATCGCGAAATTAAGTTAGCCAAGGCGAATATTTCCATCGCGGCAGCTGCTATCGGAATTCACGTCGGATAATTCATCGATAACTAAGAGCCTTGGCGCCATGCAAAAAAGAAAGGGGATAACTAGGGTGGGGGCTGAAGGCGAGATTGGCTTCCTTACGGAAGTTCTAACGCTGGGAAATCAAGATCTCAGGGCATGCTTAACGAGGAAACTTTGCGCGCACGATCGACCAACTCAACAAGAGAGAGAGAGAAAGAGAGAGAGAGAGAGAGAGAGAGAGAGAGCGAGAGACAGAGAAGAAGAGAGAGAGAGAGTTCTTCTTTTTAGAAAAACCGCCGAGAAAGAGTGAGAGAGAGAGAGAGAGAGAGAGAGAGAGAGAAACGGTTGTGTCCTTCGTTCCATGCAAATTTCCTATTTTGCGCGCACGGAGCGAATTTATAACTCGGCTGCGGCAGCAAATCGAGTTTTACCTGCACTCGCGGAGATTACCATCATCTGCCGTGACGCGAGCGCTTTCTCATATATATATACGTTGTCCTAGATTTGTTTGATTCCCCGTGCTGTCATGCCAAGTTTCTGAATTTTGTCTCTTATTGGCCAATGCACTTATATGACTTGCGTGCACGGTGCATCAACGGAATTTAGCTGATTGTCGGCGTCATCTTTGTTTCTGAGATGCGCCGTTTTTGCTAAATTCGTAATATACTTGTACAAACAATGTTACATAGTTATCAGGATGTCTAGACGATATAACGTAAGCTATGGATTTATAGTATTGTGCGTGCTATGTAATCAATTGTATTTTTTATGTTACAGGTAAGGCATTTTTTAACGTAATAGAAAACAAGCTATCCATCGAAAGTGAGTAGACATTTTTGTTTGTTTGCGAATGTTCGCATTTTCTTTCAAATGGTTCAAAATAATGTATTTCCAACTCGACCGCAACACTACGTGTAGCTCGACTGACACGTAAATGCGCTATTGAAATGGAACGATGTAACGTGTACATGTTGTCAATAGAAAACCAATCTGCAGTTCACATACCGGCAAAACTCGTCAGGCATCGAGCACAATTACAGTGATCAATGTGAAAATAGAGCGCGTTAAGCATCGACTCGTATCGACACAGAGTGTCATTGTATTTTGATAATTTATCGAACCAAATTAGTCGATAATAGTGTGCTCGCATGACTGCGTGAAATTTTAACAATTGCCAGTAGCCGCGATTGCGTCAATTTCAAATAAAACGAGAGAGCGACTGAGAGAGAGAGAGAGACAAAAACTTACTCCAATGAACCAGATAATGACTGTGGATGTCTCTTTCTCGCTCTCGTTGTCAATTGGAAAAGTCATTATGCGCGTGTGATAACGGCATTCCTTTTTGACTTTGCAAACGTTTTTCGATTGCCCGCGAGTTAATATTCAATTACCCTCTACCTACTGGCTTATCGGCCGTTCATTTAAAACGTTGGCGTTCGCGATCGTTTGATCTCTCCGTATAATGGTAATGGCGTTTGAAAATGGCGAGTTAAAATTTTAATTTTTCAATGAAATGCAGAGTTAATACATAGTTTTAACTTTTTGAATCATACGCTATTGTTTGAAATTCAAGAGATTTTATATTTTTTGTAAGCGGCTTTTACTTTAGTGAGGAACACGACTATCTTCTCTGTACATGGATCTTGACGAAGGAACATTGTTGAATATTACTGAGCTTTTCCTTTGAGACGCACGGCTTTGAAATTTTTAAAAAAATTTCAAAGCTCGCGCTACTTTTATAGCTTGACAAAAAACAACAAAGAGAACCTTTACCTTTTTAGTCAAATTTTCCGAGGTAAAAAAAGGACAATTGCTTAGCATACAGAAAATTATGTCATAAGAATCGACTTGATATAACAATATCGTACAAGCGTTAAAGTTTTTCATCGAATCTTTATCAGCACCATATTATTAAAACGCACCTTGCATTATTAAAACGACTGAATAGCCGAAGGATAGACATTGAAGTATTCCGAGTCTCTCTCGCCCAGCATGTGGAATTCAGCTTTATTGCCGAGGCGCCTCGTGATTTAGATCCCTGATTAAAAAACGATAAAATTTTTTTGCCAAAGCCTGAGAAGCGCGCGAGCACTAAACCGTTAATACTATCTGCAGCGTGCGCGTTCCTCCTTGCCGAAGAGGGTCGTTAATAATTTTACGGTCTGCCAGAGGAGATAGATAGATAGATAGATAGATGGATGGATAGAGAGGGGGGCGCAAGAGAGAGATATATATATATAAAGAGAGAGATAGAGTGATATAGAGTGAGAGAGGGAAAGAGAGAGAGAGAGAGAGAGAGAAAGAGAGAGAGAAGCTTTGTGCTTGGCGTACACAATAGAGAAAGTGGATAGTTTGCATGCGCGTCTTTAACGCTCAAACTTTCGGATATATTCCAAGCACCGTAAGCTTCTTTGATCAATCGAACGCTAATTGGTTGCTTCGCGAGGAATGATTTTCGAGAGATAATGGGATTTTTTTTCATTTGACTGAATATCACCCCAACGATGATTCGTGTAATTGAGTGTGCGTATGGAGAAGAGCACTCGCATCGCTTCGTTAATTGTCGAGAATTTATTGGAGGGTTGGGTTTTTTTTATAGTTTATTTCTACGCGAGTGCGCTGATTTTTCGACGATTTTATGAGGTTACTAAAGTTGTCGAAAATTGAATTTTTATTTTTTTGTTGAAAAAGACTAAATTGGAGGAAAAGAAAGAGATTATTACTCGCAGAAGCTTTCTTTGACGACGCCATACTACGCTGAATCTCAAAGGCTCCGCAGCCAATATGGCCTGACGTCATTGAGATTTTAGCGTTTGAAGTCTTTCCCATTTTTCGAACAATTTGAAAATGTTCAAAGCTTTTTTTTCTTAAGTAGCCTCTGGTTTTAGATTTATAAGGAATAGAGGCAAAGACTTTTTGTTTGAAAATGTTTACTTCGGTCAAATGATGAAAAAGGAGTTTTCGTACTTTTTAAGCAAAAAGACAAAATACGATGAAAATATCTCGCGTACGCGTGAAAGGTGTTCGACATTTATCGATCGTGCAACTGAAAGAAAAAGAAGACATAGAGGACGGTACACGACTAAACGACCTCGTCAACAGCTCAAACGGCAACGACATGATTTTACGACGGCAAGTGAATTCGCGTGCGTTCGTGGGGGCGAGGCGATCGAGAAATAGAGAACCGCGCCTATGATGCCTTTTACGAGGCTGAAATGCTTCACTCGCGCGCTCAAGAACAAGCTATGCGTATATAACGCGACACAGCGAGGAGAGTCTAAAGTGCCTCTCCATCTTACTTTTTTTCCTTCTTTCTACACACTCCCGCGTATACGCATACATTTTCTTCCTTATTCTCTTGAATTATTTCCCGAGATGTATGCCTCCCTGTCTCTCTTTTTCTCTTTCACTTTTTTTTCAAAGGCTGCAAAGATTTTCTTTCGAGTTCTGGGCTTTTATTACCTTTGAGATGTGAAGCACGCGCGCTATTTTTTTCTTACTCGCGTATTGCTGCAACCTAGTTTATGGGCTTCATTCTCGTGGCTATTTCTTAATCTCGCTCGTCACTGTAGAGAACACTTTTTTCCTCTTTTTTATCATGACAATGATTCGAGACTTTTACAGTGTTTTATTTGCAAAGACTTTTAACAGAATTTATTGTTCGTTGAGCTCATTTATATGTTTTCTCATCGTTGAATTCCCGCTATTACCGAGCATTTCTTTGGATTTATATATCAAACGCAACTAGCTCTTGAAATGGAATTAAAAAAAAACGTTTAATAAAACGAAAATATGTGCACCGACAATAACGTCCAGTTTTTCCATTTTCTTTGTGTTCTATGAAATGTCTCGTGAAAAAATATATTTTAATAAGTTGTCTTGGAAGTTTCGTCGGAGATAATTAGATTTTTCAAAAAGTGAGTGAATCCCCCGTTGTCGCGATGACGTTATGATACGAATATTTCGTTAGGTCTTTTTTGCGTTGTTATATCATATCTGTTGTAGACTCAATCCAGATATCGACACGACGTAATCTTATCAAATTGCGGAGCGTTTGCCAAGCGACCGCAGAGCTTGCACAGACATGTATATACGCACACATACACGCCGCAGCGAAGTTGACGACGCGAGAGTAAGGGTAGATAGAGCTCGGTCAAAGTGAAGCTATTTCGTGTACACGCTCTCTCTCTCTCTCTCTCTCTCTCTCTCTCTCCTGTTCAGAGCTTGTTTAAAAGCCACTTGACCGACTAACTATATGTCGTCGATGTTTGCTGCGTAATCTTGGTTCAGGAAAAAAGAGAGTCGCAATTTCCTCGAGGTAACTTTACACACCGGCAAAATGTGGTGGGAGGCTTTTATCCGCGCGTTCGATGGCTTTTTACGTCGAGAGTGATAATAAACCTACGCTCGACGTTTTGTTGATATTGCGATACTTACGCGATCGAACGCTTACTCGCTACTCTCTCTCTCTCTTTAATTCTTTTTCTTGGCTGCGATAATGTACGTCGTCGTATAAAAGCGCCTCGGCTGTAAAGTATCATTTCCGGCGGTAATTAAGTCGCTTGCAATGGATTCCTTTTCATTAGTGGCATTTTATTGCACAGCTTGCACTGTAAAGCTGATATTGCCCAGATCCTCGTACTTCTCTAAGTGTTTCCTCTCCTATGATTTGCACGCAACGGACTTCTTTTTCAATCGATTTCTTCGTTGTTTCCGCAAGCGGAACTTTTCGTTCTCCCTCTCTCCCTTGGCGAGAGTAGAAAATTACTATACTTTATTCCACAACAAAAGTTGAATCCCGGTTCGCAACTTTTTTATTATGCCTTACAAACTTTTCAATTGCTATTGACCTGTAAAATACAAAGAGGAAAAATTCGTAAAGAAATATTATTCTTCAACAATATTTTCGTATTTGTGTGGAGTAATCCAATTATGACGAAAAAATGAAGATGGTAGTTTGAACAGTGTGTAAACGGTTAATTTAAGTAAGATGTGGGTGTTTTTCAGAATATTCATTTGGTTTTTGACTGTGAACTTGTTGGTCACAACAGCTTTACCTCGTTATACAATTTTTAGACTTATAAATATTCAAAGTAATGTATTTAGTAACGTTATGTACGTATTCATTTTGATCTTCGATGTAATGTAAGTGGAATGCTGACGTATCTCATAAGAGGAATATTTAAAAAATCTAGAAAAAGAGGGAATGCAAGAAACCAAGTGGGCTTTCAATTAATAACGTTTGAGCAAATCTCTGTCGAAAATTAGTTCAACATGTGGAATACACTCTCAGCTGATGCGTCAGGTAAATATACGTTTTAAGTACACTTGGATTGGCGAGCTTGAAAATCTCGTGGCGAAACAGTCAAGAAAGAAGAGAAAGATAATCGTGGACGCGCAAGCTGCATCCTCGCTCGATTTGCCGAAAAAGGGAAGGAGTCGAATTACTTCCGCGGCAGTTGCGCCGCAATAAAAGCATTCTTTCAATTTACGGAATGTAATAGCAGAAGCGCCCTTAAGTATTCGGTAGAACAGACTCGAATCCTGCAAAAAAATCTATGAAATCCAAAGGGAGCGGGTGTAAGGGAGACGGCGTTATCGTCTTTCTTTCGTTTTCCCGTGCAAAGATTCGGGTCGCGGGCGCGCACTCTCATTCTTTTTTTGAGAGGATCCTAAGATAAAGATGAGGTGGGATTTATCGGTGGACTTTAGGCGGCTTTTATTGTTTTTCTCGGGGATTCCCAAGAGATTTGGTTCCCAGAGAATTTCGCAATTTAAACTTTGCTTTTATTTACCTTGATGAACGATTCAAATTTCCTACAAGATTTATGTGTTTTTTTAGATTTAATCATTCGCGCTCGTAGGACTTACGAGTCATCTAGAATCCTCCGCGGTGAAGTCCTACTTTATTAAAAACCGAATTATTACAAAATTGATTTATTTACATTCTGGCTGACTTTCATCACGATTAAACTCTGTGATATCGCTAAACTTATCAATTTTTTATTTAAATATAATTATCGATATACCGTAACTATATTATTTTTTTCGGAGTTTTCTTAAATATTTTTGTATATTTTTCTGTACAGTTAAATAATACATGAATTGATAGATAATTAAAAATGTACGATCATCGACAATCATTGTCACGTTGTATGGTTGTTGACAGTAACGATGCCAGTAATAAGAATTAGTATTTAAAATCGACGTCGTTTGAAAGCTATAGAACGTTTGGAAGGAAGTTTAAATATCATATGAACATCCAACGTAAATAAGGATGTTTTCATGTTAGAAGAAAGAATCGTATCAGGCTTCACTGTCGATCGAACAAATGAGATGGAGGGATTGGTAGTAGCGATTTTGTATAGTATGATAAAAATAAATGTGGTATGGTGGCGCATTGTTGTTTGCAAAGGTTATATTTTCACGAATAGATTAAGTTGGAGACTTATCGGTGAATTTTTACTGTGGTAGAGGACGTTGATTTGCAAGTGTAGAAACTTACGAGAAACTAGAGCAACATTGAAGAGAGAATCATCGTCCGTGTAGCTTAAAGTCGTTTTGGATAGTTCGGTAGGTAGGTTTTTGACGATGTCGACGCAAGTAATGTAGACGTCTATTGCGATTATTGGTTGGTGGAAAGCTATGCTGATTCGGTCTGTAAGCTTTAGTGTTCACTGCAGCAGAGCACTCAAGTAATTGAACAAGTCAGTGATTGCTGAAGTTTATATACAATGCCTTACCGAAACGTGACCTGATTGACCGACCTTGTCGACTAAGCAGTATCGAGTTGCTTCTTGCTGATTGGTTGAGATAGGTCAATGATCATTTCGACTAATAATTCTTCGTTTCAACAAATCGGTATTTTTTACTTAGCAACTTAATATTGAATTAAATCCAGTACAATCGCGTTCAGAGCCAGAGTATTTTAAAGTAATTTTTGTCACTTACTTTACCTTCCTTAGAATTGAAAAATCGTTGGTTCTTTTCAACCGTATTGGTATAACATTTAGCACGATTGGTAATATCCAATTCAAAATGTTTTTTTCCCTTGCTCTCATTGGATAGATGTGATTATCGGTGTACGCACGGAAGGGAATGTCCATTACGCAACGGTGCTACAAAGTCATAATTAATAATTCGGTGAGCGCAGCTAACGCGTATATGTGCGGCCAAATGAATGAGAAGAGGATGAGCACGCTGGCGGATAATTAAGCTAGCCGCTTCGATAAAATTCACGCTCGCGAAGGGGAGTCGGGAGTCTTAATTGACCCAAAAGTTTTCCTAGCAAAACGAACGGAATGATTTTATGATGATTCAATTGCAGTATTTTTGCTGTTTATTGAGGGAGGAATGCATGTGGTATTCCAATGGGAAAATCAATCGACGAGGTGAGAAAAATATGCTGGGTGAGCCAATCTTTTGATAATCAGGAATAATATTAATAGACATTTATAAGGCAAAATATTATAAACAACTAATTGATAAACTAGAATGATTTTGGTTGATAAGAGAGAAACATGTCATTTTCAATCCAAGCTATAAAACTAGTAATTTGGTTAATAAAGTTCCTAGTTATTATCACGAAATATGACGTTCCAAGTTTCTGATTCATCGTGTATTCGATGGGTTATTAAGTCTTCCAATCGATGATAAAATTCCTCCTGTTAATAATTTCAATTTTGTACGAGTTGTTTTTCGAATTTTATAAAAATTCAAGCAGACAAATTATCTTTCAACAAATATTCTCTACACCATCTACAGTCACGATTAATTTCCTTCAGTTGTGATCTTCCATGAATTCCAGCACGTTCGAATACCCTCGATAAAACCCTAATGGATCGATAACTGTCCAATTTCGAACGTCATATCTAAACAAGGTAATTTCTGGATGGGAGTATACAGAATCGAACAATGGCTGCGCGTTTCGTGAATTCGTTCAATTTAAATGGGAGAGGAGGGGGGGGGGGCAACAGAGGCAGAATGTGAAACTGTGCAAGGCACTTTGAGGAGATGAATATAGCGTATACACACTAACAGGTGACACTGTCGGTTGATAACGCCAAACGCGCGTCTTCGTGAATGAACCTCATGCGCAATTAATGCGCCGACGTAACGCAACAAGCGCGACAGCCATTGAAAGCTTTTCAAACAATACCTCGCATTTGTGAACCATTGTTATCCTCGCTATATGCATTCAAATTGAGAAATCGACTCTAAACTTACCTTCGCCTTACTTGGACTTTCTTTGTTCTTTCGGGAAGATGTTTATAGCGCTTTCTCGTCTGTTTTCTTTGTCATTATTCCTAACTGTGAATTCGAGTGCTCTATTTACATCTATTTTCTGGAGAAGGCACTTTTGAATTTGTTTTTAAGTTTCAAAATCGTACGGATACTTCAGTAATACTCAAAATCTACGGTTGCTTTTAAACGTAGTTTTGAAAGGTAATGTTTTTTTTGTATCTTTCCATTATCTTTACTGTTGGCATTTGAAAAAGAGGAGTCTTTTGAATAAAAAATTATTATTAAAAGTATACGTTAACGACACTGAATGCAGTGAAACATCGATATTTTCATTTCATACGATTTCAGTGCATTGTTCATAGAACTAATAAAAACTCGATTACTTTGCAAATTGTACCTATTACAAGCTTTAGTGAATTTGATATTTGAATTTGCGTCACGTTGAATGGATCAGAATGCGCAAAGATTAGCTTATTATTTTGTTTAAGATTAGTATTCTTAGAGGAGCAATTGAGATTGCCACGTCGATCTAAATTCTCTTGCTAATCCAAACTGATTATCACGCAACGAAAATTCTGTTCCCTCTATTGTACAACCACAGAAAGCTTCACAATAGCAACAAAAGCCCGCGGAAACACAATGGCACTCGATCGAATTATCAAGCAGTCGTCCAAATAAGGGTTCGTCTTGGCGCTTCCCCAAGGGTGAAAAGCGATCCCAAGACCCTCGGGTAAGCCTATCACGCAGCCTGTACATTCATTTTTGCTGATTAGCACAGAGCCAAGTCGATAAAAGTTTGCATCTCCTATATTCATTGTATAAATGACTGCGAACTTCCATCCTATTGCTTTCTATAGAATACAAAATCGCGTGACAATCTGTAGGCGTATTACCTTGCATGAATTTCGCGGTTAAGCGTGTGCTCGGCACACAAAGGCAACCCCCGGAATCTCATCAAAGTCACGTAGGTGTTCCATCTCCCTAATAAGCAGACGTTCGCCGAGCTCCCGACAACAATCGGCCTCTTCCTCCGTTAACGAAACCACCAACGTCGACTACAACGACGTAGACTCGTGACTTGTTGATTCCGAATATATCGGGATTTTCCGCGCCTCCACGCACGCATACTCACTCTTTGTGCCTCACTGATTCACAATCTCATTTTATTGCATTAGCGGTGCATAGACGAGAAGGAAGAAAGAGAAAGAGAGAGAGAGAGAGAGAGAGAGATAGGGAGGATTTCCGATGTATTTACGGCAATTATTCTTACCGGATTAATCGCTTTCTTTTCAACCAGATAAAGAGAAGCTTTGTGTCTTATTACAAAGAGTAATTCAGTATACAGACGAACAAATTATGTGATTATTATTATTGTTCGTGTCAAAAAATAAAAAATTCAACCTCAAATTGAATTATATGCATACATACTGAGACAAATTTTGATTGGTAGAAGGTAGAGAGACTTTCTAGAATTAGCTATTTACTTGCATGTGTTAAAATTTAGCTTTACATGTATCTTGTGGCACAACGAAAATATCATAACGTTACAAACATATATGTTACTCCATAGATGATGTCTTTTTTGGTCATTATAAATGGGTAATATTTTTCAATATACCGTGAGCTTTTATTTGGAAGATTATGTACTCTAGAAACTGACATTATAATTACGTTCTTAAAAAACATCTTCTTTCATTACGGAATCACGTCTGTTTATCAAACTTGTAAAAGCTAATTCTAAGATCTGATCTATCGATGAACTGGCAAGCACTTTGCAAAGTAGCTCCCACGGTAATATTTATTGCGACGGTTTGAGAGCAGCAAAAAGTCTAAAGTCGATCGGTTGCCATGCTCGTGTACAAGGGATGCCCAAGATATATCGGGTCAGAGAGAAAACGAAGCTCTCAGGGATTTTGATGAATTTTCCATTTTTTTCACCAGGAAGCCATTAATTTTTCTTCGTGCTTCGTGCGCTCGCTTGAAACTTTTTTAATGGACCTAACGCGTGGGTAGATGCTTTTTCCCTTTCTTCCAGTGTCTGTTTCTTTTTCAAGGTTTATATGATTGCAGTTCTTACTTTTACTTTTACTTATCTTTGGGTGATCGGTATATTTATATTCGAACTTCTATTAGTGAGGTTTATCGCTGTTTACGGCAATAAATACAATTTTTATAGAGCAAAATGCAGTTGAATAATTCATTACTTTTCGTACTTTTCCGTCAAGTAAAATCATTCCATTTCCTTTTGAAAATAAAGACTGAACTGGCGGTATATTCTGTGCAAACACCATCAACAGAATGAATTTTCAATCTGAATGAAAACTCAATCTACTGCGTAGTTCCCTAAAGCAAATTACCTTCATCAGCAGCATCTACATAACTCGCAGAAAATGGCACAACAAATTCTTACGTCTTGAGTGAAATAACGACGCTCCGCGATAAAAAAAAAGAATAAGAAGACTCTAAAAATAAAAAAAAGGTTGTTCCGTCCGGGCCGGAAAATCAATTCTCTGAGGGCAGTCGAGAAAACAGAGAGAATAAAAGTAAGAGAGAGAGAGAGAGAGAGAGAGAGAGAGAGAGAGAGAGAGAGAGCGTGAGCGAACGAAAAAGCAGGCACGAGTGGCAATTAGTCCTCTGCACGACATTGCGACTTTATCGGGGCCGTTTACGCCTTGGTTCCAAAGATACTCCACTGTGATATTTAACTTCACGATACCATCTCTCTTTGTGTTTAATACGTTTTAAACTTTCTTGAAGCTCATCCGTCAATTATGCTTATAGTATTCAAATTAATTCCCTTACAAAAAAGAAAACCTGGGAAAGCGAATTTATTGTGAGGATGTTTGATTCAAGCAAAGAATTATTCGGATTCTGATTGCTTCGAGCAAGGAAATTTAAATCAAAATGTAAAAAGACGTGAATTTCCAGTCAAGTTAGTTACTTGTCTGTGTTCTTCCAAACTTGAAAATTACGTTTACAAAGAGTTTCATTTTTTAAATATTTTATTTCTTCTTGAACATAATCCAAATAGAAACGATCACGACAATTGTCACTCTATCAAAATTTATCTAGTATCTTATGTTAGGTAATACAAAACAGTATTTTAAAGCAAGTAGTATGTTATTAATAAAAGAAAGCGCGCTTAGCGCGTGATAGAATTCTAGTTTTAATAAAAGTAAATAGGGATGATACGTTTGTTTCGATTTAGATTTCGTTTTAGAGATATTTGCAGTCACAGTAACATTTATCAATAAGTTTGCATAATTGAATTTATCAATAACAATGATTTTTTTTAGTTCATATTCATAGTATTTCTTTTGAATAAAATCTTATGCAATTAAATTAATTCTTCATACTTAGCACATATTTATCTAATTGTAGTGACAGCAAGTTGAAAGGTCCATTTTCAATGTATCTTACGCTTTTCTTGCATAAACGTTACACATTCTTGCTCTTGTACAAAATCGTGAACTCAAATATCTCAAATTTGTCAAACTTCTACGTGGTTCAAATTTTAGTTTAAAGGTTATAAAAGTAATAAAAAGTTGAAAAATTTGATTTTTACTTTAAAAGTGGATTAATGGCCTATTATACTCTAATAAGCACCGTCGCGTATTTATGTAAAAACAAAAGGATTATTACGTTCTTCTTTGTGGCTTGAAGAGTGACAGATCATCATCGTATCATCATAATATTATTCTTTATCCTTTACTTCTTCATGATAATCATTATCTGATGTATCATAATCAGTAATTGGCAAATCAATTTCAAATTCTTGTTCTGTACCGTTTGCATAATTTTTATCATAATCTTCATCTTCTAAATCGATATCAGTCCATTCACCAAGAGACTCATACATAGGCGACAGTTGTTCTTCTTCAGTTTCTTTCTGAAACAATAATAATTGTGTATTTTATTTTGAACGTACAAATAATTGATGTGGACTTTTTAAAAATGTTGTAAATCACCACTTCAGTTTTATTCACAGGCTCTGCAAAGGCTGCGGCTAGACAAGCTAACGTTAGAAAAATGATTAATTTTGCCATGTTCAAATTTAAGTTCTGTACTGACTGTAAGCTGCGCTTGCTGATTACATATTAAATTGAAAAAGTCAATGTTACAGTTTCTATTGTCGTGAGTTATAAAAAAATTGTTTTTAAAGAATAAAACGAAGTAGTTTTAAAAAGTATATCGTAGAATTTTTCCTCTAAAACTGGAAGTAATGAATTTTTTTAGATAAAGAAAATCAGAGTTTCTACCAATTTTTTCCATGACGTTCTGGGCACTTCTAAAATTCATTACTTGCTTTTATATTTATTCCTTTAATTTTTATTTTTATACATTGTTCTGTATAAGTAAATAATAAATAACTAGATAAATAAAAAAAGATGTAATATATTATCACCAGCGATCACTATTAACATTATGTCGTTGCTGATAATGAAATCGTCACTTTCAGTAAGTGAAATACTTTTTTTATAAGGATAAAAATAAACAATATTTCTTACAGACTGTCTCGCTATTATATACATATGTAAATAAATAAATAAATAATAGAAAGTTAGTGAACACCAGCGATCACTGTCACATAATTAATACTATATCGTTGTTCGCAACAATTTTGTCATTTTGGCAAAGGCTTTTCGACGGAACAAGAGGATCGCGGAACGAGCTAAAGGCGAGTACTGCAACGAGTTTCGTCAAAAGGCTTTCCTCGTCTAGGTGTGCTCAGTTGGGTATAGTATTTGTCCTCATTACAGCTAAAAACAAACTGCGAAGGTGGGTTTTTAAGGTTAGAATGAACAAAAGTATTATAATTGAAAAATGATGTAAATTATGTTTGTTGTTTGTTGTACTGGGAAATTTGATTATGAAATAAGTAACTTGTTGATACGAGACATTTAAATAGAAAAAATTTCGTTAGTAAATAAGTTGAGATCTGTGTCCAATTTAAATTTCAAGTAAGAATGTTGAATTGGAGGGCTTTTCTGAGCGAAGCTGATTTACGCGTCTCAGAGTGATTGCCAGTCGACTCGCCTCCTCGGGTAAACAGAGACGCTCTCAAGATGCGGTTTTTTCGCAGTCTGCTAGACCGACACCACAAAAGGAACAACGAAAGCAACCCCGCCGAGTGAAAGCTTGAAGCAAAGCAGCAGCAGTAGGAGCAGCAGCCGAATCTGGTATTCGTCCGTACTCTGTGCTTATTATGCGTCGTGTTTTCGCCTCGCTTGAAAGAACTCTACAGTCTGAGTTTATAGGACAGACAATGAGAGTGTCGAGAAATCGAAGACACGTTGCGAAGCTTGAGAGCTTTTTCTTGTGATTGTTTTTGAATGGTGGTCGCCGACTGTGACTAATTGCTAAGAACTTTTTACTGTATTCGAATGAAATTGTATCACGAGGAGATAAGTATGCTTTCTTTTCCCTTTCGAAGCACAATTCAGAAGATTTTTACCGTACTTTTAGTTGGTAATTAGATAAATGCCAAGTCTTGGAGTTGAGGAGATATATTTATCTCTTATTTGAAATAATAATCTCGTATCTGAGACTATCAGCTGCTTGTTTAATTTGTTCACGTATGTTATAGCAGCAAGCTTTCGATTACTATGTGAATTGATGGAGTGTTATCGTTGAAAATCCTTTCACTATAATATCATCGTTCTGCATGATATGCTTTAGAGCACGAAATATCAGTTGGTATTACGCAAATAATCGATTGAGCGGAATAATTAAAAGCTTTTCATTACAATAACTGGTTTTTATACTTTGCGATCTCATGCTTAAAATATAAAATAATCAAAAGTAGTAATCAAATGAAAGAGAAAAAAGTTTCAATATTCTTTTTCAAAGTGTTCTTTGATATAGTACTAATGTGTGTTATTTTGCTTCCGTTTCAGGTGAGTCATGCTGCTAAAGCTTTTGCAAATTAATGCTGTCATACAAGTGAAAAGTTCAAAGTCATTTGTGTCCATCTTAATTGTAAGTAATCATTTTGTTCCGACACCTTTTGGATAACGAAGTAAAAAAGCGTTTAGCCGAAGTGGGTAGACAAGGAAATGAAAAAAGCCTTAACAAGACAAACGCTGTACCCTCAAACTGTCCGAACAAAGTATCACGCAATAACTCAAGTTCAGTGCCCTTCTCGATAGTTATTAATCAAGTAGGCTTTCCGCACGAATGCAACTAAAATTAAACCGTTCAACAGTTTGTATCTAAAAAAAGTCTTCTCACGCGAGTTCACCTAATGAAGTTTTATAGTGTTCTCACCGCACGTCACCACTTGACCTTCATTAACTTTAAATTTTCTAAACTCGGAGACGTCCTCGCTTATCACGAAAATTAAAGAATGACAAAGCAAGTAAGAAGAAGTTATATTCCGTATTTGCATGAATAGCCATGCTATAACTTTTAGAATTTTGTTTCCAAACATTTTCTTACTTTACGACTGTAATGTAATGGCATCTAAATACAGTTATCATCGATATACAGGGTCAAAAATCATTGTCAAGTAATCATTTGCAGTAGATTCGGCGGAAATTTCGTAGAAAAAGAAATCTCAACAACTTTGAAAGTAGTAGACTAAACCTTAACTAAGATGAGAGGCGCACTTTGAAGTAGAGCAAAATTTATCCGTGAAGAGCGTGCAGCATTAGCGCGGACTAAGAAACAAATGGACTTGAGACGAAGAGAGAGAGAGAGAGAGAGAGAGAGAGGGAGAAAGAGGAATGAACTGGAAGAATTAGAGTAAAAGGGAGGAAGCGACGCGCGCAATTTTAAACTCAATTACCGGAAATGCAAGTTCAAGGCTTCTAACGTACTCCCTCTACAGTCAACATTATTTTTCTCGGGAAATTTCCTTCCGAGACTTTTTTCGCTGCTGATAGCATTTGTTTTGTGGACGCTTATATTTAAAAGCAAAACGAGGACGTTGGGAGCATACGTTGTCGGCTGGCAATTCACCCTTTTGTATAAACTCCTTATTATTTTTTTTAGTTTCGCTTGTTTACAACCCATGCTTGCCAGTACTATATACAAGAGCATTGTTTTACCACTGCATTACTACGGAAGTTTTTGAATCTAGCTTTCTTTCGTCTCTATTGTTCGAAGAATAACAGAGCCACAATTTTAATTAACCTTATTTTAAGATACTTGAAAATATTTCTCTTGAAAGAAGTTTTCTTCTTATTGAAGTCTTTGCTGCTGCACAGTCAAATACTATACGGATTAAAGAAACATACAATCTTTTTTTTCATATTAAGCTTGAAGAATATGACGATAGCTTGCAAGTCTTTACATCTTATGCCTTTTAATTAGTGGAAGACCTTGTCATGAAACAGATCTACCAGTAACTATATCGAACGTTTCATTGATCGTAGAAGCATAAATGATAGAGAAGATGAGGGACGAAAGTGGATCACGTCTTCTCTTTCTTCTCTGAATTTCATTAAGGTTTTTCATTTTTTTTAAATCTTCGTGCGTAACAGTCAAGCTTGTTAAACATTATTTTATGAAACGGTTATAATTTACATTCAAATGAAAATTGCAATTCATTTGTTCCGATAAAATTTAATTGATCATTTATTGTCAATACTAGTTTATTGATTATAAGTAAACTTATTGAAACTTGCAGCGAATAATAAATTTCAGTAGTACAGTAAACATATAAAAGGCGCAATCGCTAAAGTCAATTGATTAAACGAGATGCAACGATCTCTCTCTCTCTCTCTCTCTCTCTCTCTCTCTCTCTCTCTCTCTCTCTCTCGGCAATTTTAATTCGATTTCAAAGCAATAGCGTGCAATTAATGGATATGTTCATTGTCTAAATTAAGGCTAAACAGCGCCCGAGTATCGAGTGAAATTCGATTGGTGGGCTATTCATTGCTCAGTGAACCCGAGCTGCCATACATTCGTCGTGATAATCATCCGGATCGAGATTCTATTCGAATCCAATCGTGTACTTTAACAGTTCAAATCGAGCGAACAAAAATGAGTTTTATTAATGTATGTATATACCAGAGAATGCAAACAAACAAATCACTTTCCCTGTTCGATAGAGTGCAATGTCGCCTTTTATTTTCTTTTTAATTATAAGTGAGTTGATGGAAAACGTCAATCGTTTTTTTACGGAAGGAAGAAAGAGAGAGAGAGAGAGAGAGAGGAATATCCAAGATATCCACAAGGGAGCGAGAGTCGATATAATGCTAATGTAGGTTAACGAAAAATCGATGTTCTCGCGTGGGCATCAGACTTTTCGATTATGGAAGTTGCTGATAGGAGAGCTTCTTTTTTAGTTTTACTTGCTCCTTGCGTGATCTGTTTTATATTGGAGTTTTGGAGAGGACAAGATCGATCGTTTGCTATTTAATTTCTCTGGTTCAATAATTTTCGATTGGAGGTTAGAAGTTTTAATTTAATTACTTAGCCATTTTATCTTTTTTGTTGCATGAAAAAAAACTAAAGATCAAAACTGGATAAGTATTAAAAAACGTTATGGCTTGCGTGAAAATACACGAGAGGTTTGTTTTGACTACAACTTTTCTTAGTATCTGAGCTATTTCTAGGCGTCGGTCAATTTAACCACCAATAAATATTGGAAATGCGGCAAATGCATTTGCTAGTCGCAAAAATAAATATTGACACATCATCAAAAGTTGCTTCTGGAGTGCAGCTACTTGAATTTGAACCATTTAAAACTACATCACCTAATTGTCGATGTTTTTCAAACTTTTAATTGGCGCCTGGATGAAGTGCTTTTGAAAATCACTTGAAAAGCCTGCGCACAAAAAACAGTTCTTCCAATCAGCTTTTGGAGAATTTTCTCTGTTTGAAGAACCTAAACAAAGTTAGTATGAAAATTATTATGTTTTTTTATAGGTCTTCTGTGTATTTTCTTACTTTATAGTAAAAAAGTCTTAATATGCACGTACGTTCAACAGTTCAATATTAAGAGATATGAAATTGCTTTGAAGCAAGTATGTATTTAATAACTTTTTGCAATCCTATCATTTCGCCTTCAGCAGTCCAATGGAACTGCTCCAAGTATCAAAATAATAGAGTATTCAATTTCATAATAAACTTTATTTGGGTTTCAAGACAAACGTATGTATCCTACAAGATTATATTTTATACTATATTGACGCTCAAGACGGAATTTCGATTTAAGTCTCAATAGTTGTAAGCGTCACTTTTAAAATCACTAATTAACTAAAATCAATTATACGCTATCCATATAGAAAGCGTTACAAGCCCGCGGTGACGTTGCACGAATGTGTGCGTATGTGTGTATATGTGTGTGTGAAGGAACTCATCGTGTGTCGCTCGCCATAATTAACTGCTGATTTTATCGTAACGGCAGAAGCGAAGAAGACGCGAGCGCTCGCAGCTTATTGAGATAAGCCGTGCTTAACTCCGAAATCCCGGCAGCTGATTGGGTATTTCGACCGCGTAATGCTGCTTCTCAACCTTAAGCGCTGCAGCTTACTCAAACTCAATTTTAAACTCGACCGCTTGTTTCGCGACGATATCATCCCCTGTTTTTTACTTCATACGATGATAAGGAGAAATGACAGACACATGTGGGTTTAGATACACACACACACACACACACACACACACATATACCATCTTGTACATGTTGTTTCATCGAGAGCATGATGAGAACTATTGCTTGATTAAATCATTTTTATTATTTTTCATTTGACGTTTGGAACTTTTACCTCTTCAATTTCTAAATTTTACTTTGTCAACAGAAAAAGTACGTTGCTAAAATCCATTTAGAAATGCGCTATCGGGTTGATAGGTGGAAATGAAAATTGCATATCTGTACCATATAAAAATAATTTCAATATCATAGCATGTCTATTATAAAAATACCACCGGCTTTACTTTAGCCAGTTTAAAATATTTACGTTTTTTACGTTATTTGTCGAAATAATAGAAATGATTTCTGATTTTTGATCGAATGTCGATTTATTCGTGTAATACCAACAGACGTTATTGATATCTTTTTTGGCAATGGTTCAGTTGTTACTAGATTAGTTCAATTTGAAAGATTGTTTATTAGTACGGAAATATATAGGGTTTCATTGATCAAGTGAAGCTTTTAGCTAGCTGTCATTGAGCTAATATTCATCGCACGAATCTGAAACTAGTAAGTTTTCTGAAATTACTTGTATGAAAAAAGAGTATATTTAAATTATTTAATTAAAGAAACATCTCGTTCACTGTAGTCAAAACTTAATGAACTTACTAATATATCTGTACAAAGTTATACTCATACAACCAACATAATTATAAATAAAAAAAGATAATTATAAGTCATACAAATGTCATGTTCATTGCCCCTTCACTCAATGCATTTATGTATATAAGCACGCAAAAAGTTGGAAGTGGTAGTGGTAATAGTTGACTGGATATAGGAAAACTTTTGTAGCGCGCACAACGCTAGAGATGAGAGCGCTTTATTGGCTGATCAAGCGACGTGGCGCCACGACGCCTCGAGCTGTACAGGTATATATACATATACATACAACGTACGTCCACGTCTTGAACAACGCCACGTCGCGAAACTATGGGTGTACGCGCACCCACGTCGCGTTGCTCGGCGCCTGTCATATTGTTTTTCCTAGTTCGCGAAAGTTTGTTTGATGAGACACTTTCTCAGAACACTGTCCAAACTTTCATTTTATTTCCGATATATTTTGACGTTCGTAGTCTGATTCTGACATTATTATTATCATTTTTTTTTTATTGAAGTCGAAGCTTTTTCGTCAATTGAAAAAAGTCTTATTTCGTTATTGTAAACTTTTGCTCTATGAAAAATTGTATAATCACTAGCTCTTCCTTTATTTTTTTTCGCAAAAATCTGGTTACAATAGTCGCATTGAAAATAACTGAATGTGAATCATCTGGATTAAAAAATACATATGTTGACGATATTTCATTCAAAGCCTTGCTGGTAGAGAGCTTGCTTTTTAAATTAATTTTAAATGTTAAAAAAAATTTGATTAGGCACGTCTGACGGAGTATTGACTTTACTACTAAGCTACGTAGCGTCTACCAATCTTTTTCCCCTGTAATTATACTTTAGTCAAATTACAATTCATGAATAATCGAAAAAAGCCATTAATCCATCCGAAAGTCCTTGCACAAATACGACGTTGAACAAACTTACAATTAGTGTGCCAGGGAGCCCGTCAAACGGAGCTTGCCTAATACGACATTGAATGCCTCGGCTACTCCGTTCACTTTCTCGCAGCATTGAGGCACGTGCTCTCGACGTCTCTATATAAACTTGGTTCTCCTTCTCTCTCTCTCTCTCTCTCTCTCTCTCTCTCTCTCTCTCTCTCTCTCTCCATGCATATTTATCATTAAGAGTAGGGTGGAGGGTGGGCGAAGGCACTCAAAGTCTTCGTAATTCAGCTCTCGCGCAACCCCTTCTCTTGATACACACACATACTCGTATTAGTCTATAGTCAGCAGCGCGCGCGAACTTCAGTTTGCTCGCTGATACGTCGTTAGTTAGGCCGCACGTGTTCTCGCCTTACACTCATACTTATGCATATGGATTTGTACAAGTAGCGTGGGACACCTACGTTAAATTATGATATTTAGACTCGCTCGCTAATGCCATCGCATCGCGTGCCTCTTATACTATGTGAACGAGCGGCTTGTGTGCAAGCCGACGAGCCATTGATATTATTACTCTTCGATTATTTTTTGTCCTTTCGCCGAGGTGTGAAAGCGAGGCTATGATTGATGGAGAGGGTTCTTGATTCGAGAGAACTGATTGGTCATTGAACAACACGAGGCTTGTTAGCTGTGTTCGATGGATATCTTGTTAAACATGAACCTGAAGAACTATAGTGGTTATATAGAAAAATGTTTTTAACATGATTATTTCTAGGATGATGGCGATCAATTAAAACGGCAATTTGAATAAAGTTTCGCTCTGGAAATATATTGTTTGTGTCGTAAGTAGTAGCAGTGCTAGTTTGGTCAGGCGTTAAACAGATTATTCGTGCACTGTTAGTTTTACATAAATTGAGTCAAAGTTGTGCTTTATGCAACATTACTTCACCTCTGTCTATCTTTCTGTTGAATACGACATCAAAAGTAAATCCAATTCAAACTAATTTGCAGACAACATCGATCTCGTCTCTAATCCACCGTCGTATGTTCATTTCCCGACATGTGCAACGAAGAAACCCTCGTCTGTAACTCATGGCTTTTCGCGTGTCAGTGGCGTACCACAAGCTAAATTTACCGGAAAATTTGTGCGAATTGTATTTGTAATTAGAATCGAGTTGCCGTAGTAGTGTTTAACTACCAGAAAAAAATGTTAAGCGACGTACAATGAGTGAGCCCACAAGGCTCTGTTTGTGGAGGCACTTGGCTTTAATTATGGCCGCGTCACGTTTGGGCAGCGCCTCTTGTTTATACATGGCGTACGGTGGTGTGCGTGTGCGTGTGTGTGGACTACGACTTTTCACATTTACATAATGCTAGGTAAAGTGTTGGTGTAGGTATACTCTTACGTATTTTCGAATGCGATTGTTCCTATTATCGATAATATTTATTCGAGCATCTTCATTCGTTGTTCTAGCATGTTATTATACATGAATTTTTTCGTTAAAATATAAACGACAAACAAAATCTTCTAGGTATTATTTATTGGCAAATGAATTAGAAAATATTGGTATTTCTCTGTGAAATACTAGCTCTGAATTCACACAATAATATAGTAACATAGGTCAATGGCATCGACTTAAAATAGTCAATAACACAATTAAATTAATTCAAAGTATGTCAAAATGTTTAGATTGATTAAAAATATAAAGGGATCGATAGAAGTTGTAAAGATGAATTAAAGACTATCTGCATCAATAATGATAACTTGTACAGAAACGGTTATCGAAATTATCATCAATGATCAATTAATCAAGTTAAGATGAATGTGCTTATTAGTTATTAATAGACTCGTTTTTTTAATGACTGACATTCGGACGTTTCTATAATTCATACATATATACAATAAAAATCTATAGGTATACTCAGGGTCCGAGAATGAATAATTACGAAGACTAACGATAAATCAAGTTTGACCTACACAATCACTCTTGGGACTTTGATCCGTTGTATTAACGCGTACTCGGTGATTATTTGGCATCGGTTGTATTTTTTTCACTTTGCTCTATCGTTGTCCAAACGACATTGACAAACGTTAACTAATTAATTCGCAAGCGCGCGCATTATTTGAATTCATTTTCACGTGTAAATATATGCGCAGACCAATGCGGACAATCGTCACGCAAAATCGTGCTTACCCACGGCTTTTGTACACTTCTATAAAACTGGTCGAGAGTGAAAAAAAAATCATGCCATAGTCACATTTAGCTGCGCTAGCGTAATTACTCGTCGATCCACTTTAATTATGTATTCGCCTTATCAGCTACTTCATTATAATGATGCATGGTTTTAATATAATTAGCTGCTTTTAAATTTTTTTACTTAGTTATCAGCGAGTTATTTCCATTTTATCTTTGTAATAAATAAGTCGTAATTTTGACTACACTGCTTTTAATTTTATTGTCAAGTTTGGCTTGTTCTTAGATTTTAGAATGTCAACACGCGTTATTTGATGTTATTTAATCCGTCTATCATCATTTTACGGAAATTAATTCAAACGCGAAACTGATTTAAAAAAATGCAAGCCTAGTATGTCTTTTGACTATAAATTAGGGCGTATGAGTGACGTCTACGGTTAAAAAGTCGTCGATAGTAATACCACGCGAAGATACTTTGGCCTCATACTTGGGTTCGCGCGCGCGTGAAAACAGAATTTAATTACAACTGCGTGCATCAATGCCACATATCGTTGCCATACTGCTCTACGTTGAATCAATAATAATTTATGGCTTTCCAGCGACTCATTCTTGTAACTCTGCATACGTGAATACGTCGAGGGGCTCATTTTTAATTTGGTTTATTGAAATAGTTGACCTTTCACTCTTTACTCGCACGAACACGAAAATGCAACGGTAACTAGGGTAATTCAATGATGCTATTTATTTACAGTCATTTAGGAAACGCAGACAGCTTCACTAATTTACTTCATGACTTTAACACGCTTTTTGCTGTACGGCTGCCATGAGAGGAGAGAGAGAAACAGAAAGAAAAATCAAATTGACGTTTGGTTATTATTATTGTTTCGTAACAAATGGTAATTTGATTGCGTGTTATCACTGGTTTTTCATCCAGTATTACATTAGTTTTAATCACATCTTTGTTTTTTATTAAAAGCACTTTAGTTGAAACTCATATTTGAGCTTTAATACATTAATTAGTTATCGAAAATTACTTGAAATGTTGAATTCGACATTTGATCAATTTCGATTACTTAGTTATTCAAGAGATTCATATTTTACAGGTTGACTGTGTTTCAGATGAAATTGTGAACCTTTTCAATACCACATTTTAACCGTTTTAATGAAATGAAATTTCTCTTTTACCGATATGTTGATCAAACAATCAAGATGGTCGAAGTATTCTCTAACAGGTAGTTGATCTAATAGGTCTCTTTGCGTATAACTTTGCATTTCGATTGGTATCATTTGTTAAATATCGGCAACATATTGCAGCGCATTCATCAAAAGGACAAGTCTCTCGTATAGGTCAAATAGTGCCCAATTGATACGTAATCCTTCGAATAAATAAACGACAAACTATATGGTATAAAGTTTTTTTTAAATATTTTTCACGTGCGGTTGGAAAAGCTTCACTGGCACCAATTGCAATTCGTCACGAGGGGTAGAGGCATATACCGCATCATCGTGGCCATCCAAACAAAGTCCACCTATCAAACTTGCAGACATAACGAATGGCCAGCGCCGGAAACGCAATTCATTAGATGAAACAAACGCCCCAACCGCTAGACTGCACTTCCATAAATTTAGTCGGTAATCGCGAATATTTACACACGTTTCGATTACACATCAACTGATTTTTTTAATCTCAACAAAGCTTGCACAATTGTTATCGTCTTCTAGCAGAGAAAAGAGGCCATGGCAAAATTAGAACGATGCTTCAGGGATATAATAAAGTATTCCTGCAAATGGAAAATGTCGATAATGCTAGCAAGAGAGAGATGAGGTCGTCGGCTCTTTTAAAAAATCCTTCCCTGCTTATTTTTCTTTATTGAAAAGTCTCTATTCTTTCCAAACAATTACGTTTTATGAAAAATTGTAGTATTTTTTATTTGTTCGCATCACTAGATAGTTGAAAATCTTCTCTTCGTTATTTTTAAAGCTAGTGGCAAAAAATATTGCTTCGTATAACAGCAACAACCTTTCACTCCTGCAGTTTGTACGACAAAAAAATCCAATAAACTATTTCTGTTAGTCATCGTGGTATTTTCAACGACAGCGTTTAACATTGGATTCAAGCACTAACCCACTTAAAACTTGCGCGCAACGCAAACAACATGGCTTTGGAATACTTCATTAAGTATATCATTATGATATAACTGTGATGGCTATAATAGTTCGAAACGCTTCTTTAATTAGATTCGCTCGGTGACCAAATTGAATAACAAAAAAATTATGCTCCCGACATTTTTCCTCGCACAATTTTATTCGTCTCTATCACGTTATGTAAAGCCGACATACATATACGTCGTACGTGATCATTAATTATATGCGCGTTTCACTGGCGGTTGCAGAATACTGCTACTACTAAAATCGAGCCGTTGCCGAAGATTAGCGCGATAATGCGTCTTTTATTCGGGAAATCGAAGGGCTTTGATGCTGTAAAGTCCTTTCGTTCGGTGATGGATGTGATGAGCAATTAGCTGGGATTCAAGCGGTCAACGAGTAAAAAAAATCACTGTGCTTTCAATACGAAAGCTTAGATTTTCTACTGCTTTCATTAATTTATTGATAAACGCTTTTGCTAAAGTAATTATTTATTTTTTCATTTCAGGTGAGTAATTGAATTTTAATGTCTAATATGGAATAGCAAGAATGATTTTGATAAAAAAACTACAAATAATTTTCAATTACGACGACTAAACGAAGAAATTACTGTCGGATTACTTATCCAGTAGAAATTGGAAACGTAACCTTCATTTGAAAAATGAAAACGATACACCAGCAAATGTATCATCATCGATCGCGAGTTTGAAAACAAAAATATATAGAAAAACGTCATAGAGAAATGATCGTCGCTAGAGATGAGCGACGGTGCTTCATCTATATCAATTCATCGGGGCGTCCGTCGCTTTTCAAACGTTCCGAGCTAAAAGCTCCGATAAAGCCTTCTCTCTCTCTACCTCTTGTCCCTCTCCCCGAGGCGACGACGACGAAGATGAAGTCACTGTTGACTCGTCGAATGCCCTTCTCTCTTTTTCTTTTTATATATCCTTTAGACTTTCTTTTTCTTTTTGTCCATTTCTTGAGGAAAAGAAGCCTTTGTGCTTGGTCGCTGCTTATCCACGCTTCCGAAGGAAAAATAATCTTCTTTTGGCACCCTCGAGCGAGCAGCTTATATTTTTCTCGAGATATAGAAAAATGCCAAGCCGATGATTGTTTTGCAAATCGACAGGTCTTATTAATTTGCGCGGATAAACTTCGATATTTTAAAAACCACAAATTCTAGTCGAAAATTAAAAGCGATCTTGTTCTAAAATCCTACCAGTTTCATTTGGTCTACGTCCAAAATCATATCGTATAAGCGATATTTTCAAGCAGGATAGAACGAATCATTATAGAATTATAAAACACACACAGACGTGCGCGCAGAGGTATACGCACAGAGGGCGCTCGTATTTTCTGCATAGCGATCGGTTTCTAAATTGAAGAGGTCTATTCAATCGTAGAGAGCATTTCATCCCCTCTCTGTGTCAATAATAGTCTTAACTACTTCGTAGCGTAAATTCAACTAAAAACAATAGAGAATCGTGAAGATCGACGATGTGCGGACGAGAGAGAATAACTTGATCGCCAGAGCAAAGGAAAAGGCCAAAATAAACCTTGAAATTCCTCATCGTTGGCTAAAATAATCCTCCTTTCGGCTCACGTCCAGAGGAATCGCCAATCTCATTAAGCCTTCTCTCTCTCTTTCTCTCTCTTGCAGACCGTCTACCTTGTACGCGACGAGACTTCGTTCCTCTTCCATTAATCTTTTAGTAATTTGGACGAAGAAGAAAAAAAGAAGGAATGTAAAGCTAGCGCTCCCGTCGATATAGTATAAAACGTCGCGGGGGTGAATCTTTGGGAAAGTTTGTCCGTTGTACGCCGTGGCGCGCGAGTTATGGCTGTTTATGAAAGGAGTCGTAAAGCCGCGAATAAATAGGAGATCGTAAAGTCGATCCGCGCGGAAGTAATGCAAGCAAGGTAAAGCTCAGGCTCTCTCTGTACAAAGTTTTTCGAACGTAAAGATGTCGCTTTTCTCTCTTCTTTTACTTCTTCTTCTTATTTTTCTTCTGTTTTTTTCGGTGCATTTCATGTATTCCACAAATACTATTGATATATTCATTGACGTCCAACCATGAATAAACTACCCTCGCTGCATGGGATTTTCACGATCGTTCCTGATAGCTCAAAAACTCTTTCGTCATTCAGCTAACGTAGTGAATTTCGTTCAGCGGATATTGGATTAGCAAAGTAACGAAGAAGAAAAGCCCGACCGAATATAATTTATTTCGTGATCGAATATCTAACGCTGCTTATATTCCATTGGAAATGCAATAAACATTCGCGATCAGATCATTTTCGATGGAGCTTAAAGTACTCTGTGAGGATGTCAGAAACAAAGGCGCTTGACAACATAGCAATTTGCGAATCTTTCTAATCGAACAAAGCTATTATGTTCACAAATTTACTTTTTACGCTATTTATATATCCTTCGTTGGACCGACAATTTGAAATTCTCTCAGGAACTCTCTCTAAATTGTAGATCGAAATATTTTCCCAGGATAGATTCAATCAAATAAAGCGCGACTTAATTCGACAATTAAGGAAATTGACAGAGATCATCCGTGCCAAGGGAGGAGCAAGGAAATAGAAGGTAATCCGGCATGATCGCCAATACGACGTTTATAGGCGTGCTCCCCCCCCCCCCCCCTCCGTTCCTCGCTTTCCATCTCTCTCAGCAAATGCCATTTGCTGTCGTTGCTTTTATTTTACGATGTCGCAGCAGCAGCAGCCGGTAATCTTGTTTAAGCGAGTAACGGACATCGAGATATAGCAAGTCGATCCAGATTGGCCCCTCATAGCTGACGTGGCAAATTCGTGCTCATTAATGGCACGCGGAGACCAAGAAAAATATTCTCTTTCTCACTACGGCAGCAGCTGATGCACGCGAATAGCTCTTTGTCTTCTTGACTGGACAGAATAGATATTGAATCGGGGATAGGATGCATTCAGAATTGGTGACAAATGTGAGCCTTTTGAGTGGGTGTTACTACACGATATATAGACCATTAGATTGCTTTGTGGTTGCGCGTTTACTTTGATATCGAGAACTTAGGTACTTGTATCGCTGTACGTGTGTCTGCTGGTAAAGCGAATGTACGATAAACAAACAAAAAGTTATATGCAAGATTGCAAAAACGTTTGCACTCTCGCTTCTAATGAAATTAGCACCAGTTGTAAAATGTTTAACACCCGCGTAGCTGAGAGCGAACGTAGGCGTAAAGAGAGGGAGAGAGGTGGTGCGCGGGTTGAATGATCTGCTGGGATTAACGAGGCGAAGGGATGGGTTGAAAGCGGAATCTGGGTTTAGCGGTAAATCGCTAATGACGACTTACGGTTGAGAGAGCGTGATTGCCAACGTCGTCGTCGACGTCGTCGTTAGGGGCTTCGCGCGATTTTTTAAGGGCTCGACATCGTTAAACTACATTATATGTATATACCTCTTCCCGAGTTCTATGTATATTTTTTCGAAGTGATAATTTGTCAGTTGACGTCAACGTAAGCGTATATAGCTTTGTTTTTTATTTGCTGAGAGATTAACGAAATAATTCACGCAAACAAGTAATTTACCAGGGATAGAGACACATATACACGTGTATACACCTCTTCTCCGCGTCTACTTTTGTTTCTTCACAACGTAACAGGATACGCTACCTATTGTTTCGATAACGGAACACAAGCGTTGGATACGTATGTGTGTGTGGGCGTGTGACTATACTGTCGAGGACGGGGAAATCTGATATGAAAATGGAACGCCGTATTGAGTCCTTTAGAGGAGGAAATTCTCTTCGCAGCAAGCATGTTTTTCCTGTTATATCATTCTTAATCCGTTAAAAAAAAAAGAAAAAAGTTGCTTAGCTAAAATGGCCTCTTGATAAGTGGAACCATAGTTTTTCTACCCTCTTAAAAGTCATAAACACGTATCGTTTCAATCGTTAATTTACAAAATCTCAACAACAAAAAATCCATTTATTACACTCCATAAGTCAATGCCTATAATTACTTAAAAACAAAAGATGATTAAAAATTTAAACACCTATACGTTTAGATTTTTATTTTTTGAATTTTTTACGCAAATGGATTTTTAACAATGTACTTTAACAGTTTACAATCAATGTGCTACGCAGAATTAACGAAACTCGTTCTTTCGCCCATCCGCCTCCTATCGCTCGAGGTAATTAATTATTCTGGCATACAAAATTTTCAAACGAGTGCTTATTCGAAATCATACAAACAATATTTTGCTGAAAGTTATCCCTATATGTGCTACGCCGAAATGATCTCATTAGCTCGCAATTGCGGTAAACTTCATCCTAATTTAGTGCATTAAACTTCTCTCTCATCGTGTGCGCGCGCAGCAATATATTCGTAGGTTTCACAACTCGCTAGGCTGACAATGAAAATAAAGAAGAAATATCAGCGAAAGTTTCAGTTATTAAAAACCGCGAGCACGGCAAAAGTTGTCCTCTCGAAAGTCAGTCAAGTTTAATATTCATATGAAAAGTCAGGCCTCGGCCAGAAAGTTTGTCCAAAGATAAAGACGTAACGCACCGAAGAAGAGGCTCTCGTGGTCGCGGTGAGCGAGGATCAGAATCACGACAGAATGAAAATGGAGGGGGTCGCCTCTCTCTCTCTTTCTCTCTCCCGCGAGAAGACAGAGACCATTTTATTGATTTTCAAGCTCCGCGTGCGCGGTTTTCCCGTTCTCCTTTCTCTCTCTTTCTCTCTCTTTCTCTCTCTCCTCTACCACACCACCCTGACCACGACGCAGCCCTATCGCCACCCTCTTCTCTCCTCAATCCCACGTGCTACTACTGCTATACACTGGGCATCGTTAGACTGGCAGAGTTTGTTTTGCAAAGACGTATAGCTTTGAAATGGTCGCTACGTTATATTCTTTCTCGACAAAAAAATAAACAAAAAAAAAATAGAAAAAAAGCGTAAAAAGCAAACGTTGCCGTGGAAAAGTGCAACTCCATGCGACGTTTCTCTCTGTTCGTTGCTGGCTATGTGTACGGCGGTAGATGTACGTCTGTGCGAAAGCCAAACGCCCGCAGCGCCACTCTGCGGCGTGTTATTGATCGACTCGCCCGTTTTCTAACCCCTCCTCCCTATGCCCTCCGCTTCCTCCTTCAGCGCACCCTGCGGCGCGACGACCAACGCTGCTGCTGCCCTCGCTGTAATTTTCCCTCTCGCTGCTGCTGTCTCCGCATTGTTTTTAATTGTTCCTCTTGCTTTCTTTTTTTCTTTTTATATTACGACTCTTTATTAATCTCAAACTCCGGCATGTGCTTTGAATACTTATATACGTCGACCAGTCGATGACAAATACCGGTTTGTTTTTACTCTCTCTTTTCTTTGAAATAATCGATGTTATTTTTAGCACGTTTGCCGCCTATTATCGTTTACGAGGCGAAAGAAATATAGTTGCAGTGATAGCGGCAAGCGCAATGTGTGTTATTTATGTTTTAATTAATGTAAGGTATACCGAATTATATCGCTGCGTTGTCGTCTGACAAAACAACATGAACGTGAAATTCAAGCGAAGTATGATTCATTATCGCTATTAGGTGTATTATCTGAAATAATAATATCGTTTTTTTTTGTGCTCCATGTAATGCGTGTATGACGTTGATGAACTCATGCTTGCTTTTATCTACTTTACGATGAGAAAGCAAATGATTCGACGAAACGCCACGCCGAGGCTGTCACTCAAAATTCTATCGGTCGTTTGAATTTCTCGTCCGAATAATAACTCGATATAGTCATCATCGTAGTATTCATACGCTTGCAAATTTGTAACAATCAACTCACTGCAAGTGTCACTGAGTTATCGCTTGTTCTTTGCACGGTTCATCGAATATTATTGCAGAAATTTATAAATCGTTGACAATCGTCCCTAATCCTAGTATAGATGATCAACAATACGTGTATATATATTTATTTATTATACGTCTACATAGGTATAACGTGTGATGTTTAAATTCAACAGTGGAATAATCATCTACACAGCACGCGGAAAACTAAACGATGTAATTTGGCGTGGCTTTGAGCTGCTCGGCAAATTCCAACCAGTTGAAATTTGAAATTCAGCGTCGTTTCTCTCCCCTTCTCTCTCTCTCTCTCTCTCTCTCTCTCTCTCTTGTGCGGAATATAGACTAACTCTACACTCTCACGAGTCCCCAAAAGGGCGACTATACCTTGAACGTGCTAGCGCACACAGAGCCACTCTTGAGGATGGCCCTCGGGGCAGCCGCCGTCGAATCGAAATTCTCTCTAATACACTATCTCCCTCTATACGTGTATATGTGTATGTTCAGTATCGTAAGAGCCAGCGAGCGTGCTTTACTCGCGGTTTAATTTACGAATCGACGACGATCATTTCGTCGTATCACGCATTGTCGCGTGATGCGTATGTGTCGGATCGTGTGTTATTGCTATCGCCTTTTGTTGCGTTAACGAGTAATTTGTTGAAGGGCCTATGTTACGTTCTTTTTTTAGACTTTTTTTCGTGCTTTTATTGAAAACCGTCCATGCCGAATTTACGCGATTTTTTTAAAACAATGTTTCGTAACGTTTCTTTATACTGTTCGGCGTGCACACTGAATGTTAATTATTGTAAGCTGTTGTCGTTGTTATATGTACCGTCAAAGGGGGATCGGTGCATTGTTTTCAGAATTTTAGTTAATATGCCGATGTAAATTATGTTTTAATTGCGTGCAATGGAAACTGAAAGTAGTTAAACGATGTAAGTATCAGTAAAAATACATTGCACAGTGCGTTCAACAAACTTTTCCGTTTCAATTGAAATGCAGCGTTGTTGGCAACAAATGCAATTCGCATACAAAATTTTAATATACCATGCAAAAGATTTCATACATGCTTATTACAAAGTAAAATGACAAAAAAAAATTGCATTACAAACAAGATTTAACATCAACGTTCACAACTTTTGCGTTTTTTTTAACAAGCTTGCGTGATTCAATTTTTTTTCATGTCAGGTATGAATTTCCTCTATCAGCACTTGCGAATATTATACACTGCTTCAGCGTTTATTCTTAAAACAATAAATCATCTTTAACGCATAGAAAAAGAGTGCAAGGTATTAGTAAATTTGTACGACTTATACATATTCACCTACGATCAATTCTACCTCACTAGAAAAGAAAAATTCGTTTATCAGTAATTCAAATAACCGCTCCCTCCCTCCCTCCTCTTCCCTCTAACCAAAAAACTATTGCACAAAGAGACGGTCAATTGGAACGTTGATTAATTCACTTACAACACACTCACACACGTATACATACTTGTACGCCATCTAAATATTTGCTGCGGCTATTGTATGCTCGTGTAAACAAGTGTACGGGCAAAAAATAAAACGAAAAAGCTTTCGTTAAATTTTTCTATATATATCGAGAGCGCCCTATTGGCCTCTCTCTTTCTCTTCTTTCTCTCTCCGATATTCATGCTTTATTTAAGAGATCGTCAAGTTATCGGATACTATGGGTGCATACGAAAGTTTGTACGGCTCTCGTGCGCACTTCTGCATAATTACCGAGGTAAGAGAGTAAGGCTCTTTCTCTGTGTTTGTACTTTGAGAAGGGCGAGCGCGCGTATGCACACCCATCGTTATACATGGCAAATCTACCGTCGTGATTCCTATTACACATGAAATTTATGCATTTGTTATAGTAATGATTGATATTCTATTGTTATATGCTCGTTTGCATTTTAGTGTGAAAATTCATTTTCTTATTGATGAAATTGCATCAATTCGTGTCATTCCCAAACTTCTTTCCGCTGTGCTTGATTTTGTCAGTAATTTTCCATTGGAAAATCAAGGTGAGCAAAGTAACGTTTGAAATTTTCCATAACGCTCTCGCAGAAGTAGTAAATTTTCACGAGATCGCTTCATTTATTCCTTACAAAGTGAGCTTTGGAATTTTTAATCCGCTTTACTTCGCAAGAAATGCTCGACTTCCTTTTTTGTTTTTTTTTAAGCTTTCCAAAGTTGCTTTCAAACTTTATTCTTAATTGCAAATTTTCTCATGCGTAAATTTTTACGGTAGATTTAAACAAATCTTCATTCTATTTAGTCGAACTGATTTGTTCATCTTATACTTGACAGCAGCATTACTAAATAATCCGTTCTTTGTAATTTAAAACGTCTGACTATACTCGGAGCTCGCTACTGATACTTCTTACGAAGTAGATAACTATACATCGCTTAACTACTTAATGTGCCTGCAGTTAAGAAATCTAAGTCGATTTCATTTAATTGTGCCGGTTTTAATTCATTTATCAAATCGCATTAGTTAAGGAAACAAAAAGATTCTTTCAATAATTTCTGAAATTTCCGTGCCACGCCTATAAAATTATATTTCCAAATTGTCAACGCGTATCGTATGAAAATGTGTGTGAAAGAGTGTATTTTCAAGGCAATTCAATTATTCGGCACACATCGGTGGATCAATAAAATCACGACAAACACAGTCTCTTAAGCACTTGTCAATTCAAAATACGTCTAGCTAGCAATTTCCTCATCTCGTCTCGGCGGCAAAAAACGCAAGCAAGAGAAAAAGAGAAAAAAAGAAACGATACGAATGAGCTCGTAGAGGGGTTTTGTGAATCCCCCAAAGCTTCAAGGAAGTAGAAGGGGAGTATTCGAATTTTCAGTTGGCACGTAGGTCGGAAATGCAAATCCCGAGTTCTCCGTTACGCTCCCTCGGCTCGATAACTCGTGTGGGGAGGGTACAAAAATTGCGCCCGATCCCTGCGGAGGATTCTAAAAGCAGCCAAAGGCAGCAGTAGCAGTAGCAGCAGCGCCAACGAAATATTTGATGGCTAACTGCGAAAGGGTCCTTTGTTGTCGTCGTCGTCGCCGCCGTCGACGTTGGGACGTTAGATCAACAATTCTCACTTAATTATGCATTAGACTCAATGTAGCTACGTCGAATTAGGAATATGAACACACACACATACACACACAGAAGTTAAGAAGGTAGAAAAGAGGGATTTAAGTGGATAAGTATTCCTTTATCCGTCAGTAGAAAGCTTAAGCAGATTGAAAACGTAATATAAGAGAATGTCCGGCGAAGCTTTCTGACAAAGTTTACGGTTCTCTATCTCTCTCTCTCTCTTTCTCTGTCTGCCGTAGTCGGTGGATTGATTCAAAGTAGGAGATAATTGAATGCGCGAGAGATAGAGACGTTTGTTTTTCCCCCGTGAGAGAAGAGAAAGGGAGGCAGTGAGAGAGAGAGAGAGAGAGAGAGAGAGAGAGAGAGAGAGAGAGAGAGTCAAAGAGATTATTCCAGAATAATGAAGAGTATGACAAGTTTTCAGGATTACTTTACTGCCAGATAGCCATTATGAAACTAGTACCCATTGATGCATTGTCCAAATTAATGCTTTAAACGGCTTTATTAATTTGCTCTTTCAATATCGCTCGGCTGCATGATAATTGTCAGTTGCACAACGAAATCCTCCTATTATTCAGGGCATAGTGTAAGTGAAATTAAAAATAATAATAAAAATCGAAGTAACTAAGCGAGCTTTTTTAAATTGTTCGACTACAAACGGAAGATATCGCGAATATGTAGAGCTATATTGAATAAAGAATGCGAAGAAAAAGAAAAATTGTACGTGTGTATATGTGTATGGTGTGTGTGCAATAGCAACTCTATTTTGCTCGGCGCGTCACAAGCAATTCTTACGCTCGCTGGCTCATGCAACGCAAGTCAGCAAGATTCTCTCTCCGGACATTGCACATCTGGAAGATCTCGAGAGTTTGCTCCTCCTCACACACGCACATACACTTACCCGCACACACATACAAGTAAATCCACATTACTGGCTCGCTCGTGTATTTTCGCGATATAAGCACAGTCAGCAGCAGCAACCATGAGTCGCGTTAAATCGCCGTCGTCGCTAGGCGTAAATCAGTACGGATATCTCGTAAAACCACCATACCGTGCAACTGTCTGTCTATCTCCCTGTCATTCGCTTATATATATATATATATATATATATATATATATATATACATATATATCTCTCTTTCTGGCTGACACTTTTTCGTTCTCTCCGTTTTGTTTCGAGGCTTCTTCTTTTCGCTGACTTTCACGATTTATTCATTATTATGAGTGTTTTTGCCAGTTTTACGCGTTGGCTTTGCTCGTAAATCATATAAACGAAAAAAAAAAGAAATTTTTTTTCGAGTCACGTTTCCAAGTTGAATCGGTAATTAAGTGAAGTACTATAAATCAAGAGCTTTGAACCGCTACGTTAAGTTTTTATTAAACCATGAAATATACTGTTTAGAATTGTGGTTTAGATTAGGCTCAGTCGTCAAGAACTTTTTCATTAATTTTTTGGTATTAGATCGTTGTTATATACGTGGCACGTTAGACTAAGCGGGTATAAGGAAAGCTTGTAGCTTACTCAATATAACAAATTGGATCGAAACCAATTTCTCGTATCTTGTGTATCTATAGATATCGTGATGTATCACGTGATATAAAAGAGCTGTTTGAAACCGCACGACCTATAGGAGGTATATACACTTTTCAGAAATTAAAACCTTACTGAAAAGTTTATACACCAAACTCTTGTACAACTTCTGTTTATTACAAATTCTATTTTTATCTTATTTTTATCAGTGTAAGACCTTACACTGCAACGGAAATAATTGTTTTTTGCGAGCATCGTTGATAATTACCAAAAAAATATTTAAGAAGAATAAAAAAATAGGATGTGTTGTGTGATTCACTTCAACACACAAAATCGTTCACAAAGAAAAACATGTACTCTCTGAAGCAAAATCGTTTTGAACTCCTCTCGTTTTCGAGTAAATCATCGCGATATATACGGGGAATCTCCGCAGTGCAGAAAACGCACTGGGACGCGTCATTACCCCAAGCTTGTTCGGAAGTACTCGAGCCGACAATGATGGAGCGCCTCTTTTACCTTCTCTCTGGTCTCTCTCTCTCTCTCTTTCTATCCGCGCGGTTGATGGTTCTATTCTCTTATGTGCTCGGTGGGATGGAAAAATTGACCGAGTTCAATGGACACGCCGGTGAAATGTCTCGGCAGAATCGGTTTTGCACTCTCCACTTAATTTTGTATCCCTAAGTTTACTATTTCACTTTCTCATATATATATATATACTATGCTAGGCATATTTATAATTGCTTCTTTCCTCTGTCCAAGGTATATTTCAAATTTGAGCAAACTTATCCATTCCTATGAAAGTGTCATTCGTTCCTTAATTATTACGAGGATTTTTAATCATTCAAGAAAATCAATGTTCGTGTCTCATTTGGGAATTGAAACACGGTTGTGTTATTATCGTCTTGTAATTTTTACTCGACGTTCAAGCGACTTTATGGTAACATTAAATGAGAGAAGTTGAGATGTACATTCAATTTCGCGCAGCTGATAACTAAAAAGTTTGAGTAACCCCAAACTCAAATATATTTAAATTACGTTGCAATGAAGTTCACAACAATGTTCATCATCACCACGAAAACGTATGCCTCTAATTACAAAATCATTAAATGTCCAACGTTGTATACTCGTAGAATGTAGCGAAGGCAGTACGGTATCATTTCTCGAGAGAGTTTCCATAATACAACATTTGAGTTTGATAAAAGAGAACGCAGTGTACACAGCTGCGAACTCTATATGCTTCAGCTTCGAAAGTTGCGCAGCCAAAAACTTGCCGCGGAATCCTCGTGGTAAACATCTGTCTGCACACATATGCACTAGGAATAAATTGTTTGGACCGAGTCAGCAGCTCTGCGAGAAGGTATAGCAAATTGGACAAAAATAAGCTCGACATTGCGAGTGAACAGGTTGGAGTGTCTTCATGTTATGCAAATTGCACGCGAAATTCTTATTGATCTTATTGAGTAAAGAATTGTATTATTGTATTTGTTATTATTATTATGATTATCATTATTATTATCATCATTACCATTATTATTATTATTATTAAATAGTAACTATTTGATCATGTCCAAGTTTAGCTTATACACGAAGTAAATTTGTGAAAATTCAGGCGGCTTCATACCTTTGAATTCTACATGAAATATTAAAGAATCACCTTATAAATATTCCGAAGCTAATGTTATAGGTATTTGAGAAAAATGTGATAGAACGAGCGAGGAAATGGTTCGTTGAATTTCTTGATGTTTGATACTTTGTTTGATGGATAGTTAGAGTTGAAACTTGAACAATTTAAGTCTTAGCAGAGATCGGGCGAGTAACTGAAGCAAGTGTAGCTGATGCTGGTAAGGTTACATTTACAGTGCTCCATTAGTATGGCACTTGGTCACCACTCTCGTGCAGACTGCGTCGCTGCAATGTGAGCTATCAGCAGCACTGTCCGATGATAACTGCAATACTGTTATGGCTACAGTCGTAACCGACGTCAGAGTCTGTGCCAAGTTAATCTTGGACATGCTTGTATTAATGCTGATGCAATAGAGGAAAATTTGACTGGGCTGAAATCGCAATAGCTAACCCTTATGACACTTGGACATTACACTGGAAGGCTTTAATTGGTTATAATATTCTCAAATGATGGAACGTTTGCTAGTCATTTATTTATCTTATATATAATTAATCTTAGCTATGCTATTAGTAGACTGATTTATATGTATGATCTTTGTGAACAATATACATTTTTATGGGAATGAAAATTAAATATTATAGCCTAGTATCTTGTATGAACAAAAGCACACAATCTGTTCTAATAAAACATGACCTAAAAATGTTATATTTGAAAAATTGGTCTTTTTTTAAATAGGTATTGTAGCCGGTCATTCACTGCATATATTATTAAACGATAGAAATATCGACGAATAGAGATTCTGTAGCATTAAATTGATAAAGAAATTACGTCATATTAAACGACATTTGATGAAATATAATTGCGGAAATCGACTTTACTTTAGAACAAGAGAATTCTATTAAACTCAGAAATAAAAAGATCGAGATTCCCAATCAAATCGAGTGGTATTTAATAAATATTTAATCACGAAAGCCCATATTGGATTTGATAACGTCATTGTATACGAAAATCGATTTTTACAAAAGCAAAGCATTTGAAATATTTGTCAGGTGGCACATTGGTTCGAAAATACTAAATAATACATATCGTTTCATAATTTCAATACGCAATGGATTTATATTTCAAGTGAGTTATTGGTCAAACAATATTTAGACTACGATTTGTATGTAAAGCCAAAGAGTTTTTCACATAAATTCTAAACGTTGGGGATCAATTTCAGAAACTGTTAGATGCCACAGAGTTCGCAGTAAAGTTTCAACAAAAGCTTTTACATGTTACGCTGCCGAGTCTAAAATGCCTCTAGTGTCTGTCGTATTTTTTATTTAAAAAAAAACAGCGTAAAAGCCTCTTCTCTCGCGAGAAGAAAAAAGAACAAGAAAAAGAAAACGAAGAGCACCGAGCGCCACAAGAATCGGAGCCCGAATCAATTTAGCTGCGCGTCATCGATTCTCTCTCCCGTGGGGGATGAAGAAGCGAAAAAAAATGAGAGCTGCTCCTTTATTCTGCCCTAGCGTCTTTGTACACTCTCTGTTCTCTGCTTTTTACGTTGAACGATTCAACCGAAATTCTGTGTATAGGCTTTCTGTACAAAAACTTCATTGTTTTGTTAGGTGATGAGAGAAAATCCAATTTCTTCCTACAAGATAACCTACAGATAAAGACTGTTTGAAATCGATAAAAGTTCTCGTTAATATTTCATTTTAGAGTCGAACCGATTTCGTTCAATATTTTATTCTTCTACGTAATAATTTTCACAATATGATAAATTAATTGCTGAGTGCTGTTTCAATTGAAAAACCCAAAGTATCAAAGTGATCGATGTCGTACAACATTTGAAAAAAAAACTAATCCAAACAATCCTATAAACGTGCGCGATTATCTATGCTTAGCCTGAAAAAAATAAAATATAGGGAGCAGGCAATTTGGTCGATAGCCACACTCGTCAATCTCATTACCGAAAATCCCTGATCTCGATGTAAGCCCGCATGCATGCATACGTCAACTCATCCTTGCGTTCGATCTCCCTTCTCAATGTCGCTCTCTCTCTCTCTCTTTTTCTCTCTCGCGTGTGAGAGAAAAATGGCCCCGATCCCCGAGTGAAGAGAGGGTGGGAGTAATGTGCCCCTGGCAGCAGAAATGGATTTCCCGGGGATCGGGGGAGCGCGCCACTGCGGCGGCGTCGCACTACCATCATCGGCTGGAAAAACATACCTCTCACCCTCTACTACACATAGCCAGTAGAGCAGTTATGAATGAGACTCGTCGTTGGGCCGGACGTTGTGACGGAGTGTGCAAGCGTCCTTTTCTCTCCACTACCCCTACCATCTCTCCGCGTGTATGCTTGACGTGTTCTCTTTTCTCTCTCTCTCTCTCTCTCTCTCTCTCTCTCTCTTTGGATTATCTAAATAGCCATGGCAATGACGAACGTTACGACAACAACGAGATTGCTGAAAATGCCTGAGATATGGGTATTATTATTCTCTTCTTTTTTTTGGTTCGCCACGGTTTTGGCTTTTAGGAAAAGTGTTTTTGCTATAGCGTTTAGGGAACCAGCGTTTTATCGTTGTAGACGTGCTCGTTTCTTTTTTGCATGGGCGATGCAAGATAACGCGTGTGCTCATCGTGATTTCTCTTTTTTCTGTCTGGAAAATTTTAGCTGATGAAATAGATACATACACAGCTTTTGCGACTAGACGCATCTGATTTAATAGCGCGATCAGATGTTTTTTCACGTGTGCCATATCATCCTCTTAATGTTAATGTTATCTAGGCAAAGAAAAAGAAATGTAAGATTGTTGTGGATCCGTATATCGAAACATTCGTTATATTGATGCCAATAACGTGTAGCATTAATCAGCTGAAATGATATTTTTCTTAAGTGGGGCATATGTTCGTCATGCGATACGATGTTTGCTTTGCCGTACATACGTCAATAGCGAGTGGATTTTCCGCTGTTTATTTTACGGAAAAGTTTTTCAAAATCGACGATGGGAAGGGGGATGATGGATGGGGTTGTAAGCTATTTTTGCCAAGAAATGCTAGCTTTTAGCTGGGGATAGATACTTGTTATAACGGGCTTTCAACACATATATAATGTTGATGTTGCGCAATTAAGAATTAAATTCATCCACATCTACTGGATAAATAACTCGAAGGGCTTATATGTAACAATGGTATTTTCAAGTCGCTGATAATTCTGTTGCTTCGTTTGTTTCTTTGCTCGAATAGAATTACACGGAAAGATAAGCGAAATAAATGATGATAGGATTATGAATGATAAATCGTGATTTGGGTGACATGACGTCAGTTGTCAAAAGTTAGGATAATAGGTATCAAAGTAAGTTGGCTTTGATACGGGAAATTTGTATAATAAAGATGATCTAATGAAGCTTTTATCTTTACTAGGCTGTTTGCGAGGTAAAAAATCGTAACAATACTTTTGCTTTACTTGGTGTACAGTAGGTTAACATCAAATAACAATTTTAGAATTGATTTTCATTAAACATGGTTCCGAATGCCACCAATAAAACTAAACAGATCAAATTAGTCTTGAACATACACATACATACACATAATACAATAACGTTAAAATATAGTCTTTGAAAATTGTTCGTAATACTTGACTGTGTACAGAAATGGTTATTCCGATAATCATAAGTGAAGAGAGCACTTACGTAAAAACAAAGCCGCCAAATAGCACGGTTTTTTACAAACGGTTTGAATATTTTACGTCGCTCGCTGTGAAATGAACAAAAAAATAACGCACACGATAAGAATGTCATAACGTCAAGCTTATTACAACGAAAAGCGGGTTTTTTCGTTCTCTCGCCCTTCCTGCCTGAGCGTTAAATAACTGGAAAAAGTAAAACAAAAAGACATTTACGTTACTATTTAACATTACCAGCTAGTGCATCTCTACTACCGGGATAAAAGAGAAAACTGCGATCTCGCGAAAAAGTAGAGCACACCGAGGGAGAAACGACGACGCTTTAGTAGTGGTTAAAAAAGGAATAAATAAAACGCTCAACAGACAGAGAGATTAAAGACTAGACGAGAGATAAAGACGACAACGACGGCGACGATGACGAGACAAAAAAATGGCGAGGGAAAAAAACAACGTGGGAGAGAAAAGGCGTCGTTCCAGAGAGTGAGAGAGACTGGACGCGTTAATGCATCTCAACGAGATACGCATGAAGAGAGGGATAAAGAGCGTCCGAGAGAGACAAAAGCATTACGTACGCCCACGTCCTCGAAAATAGTGTTTACTGAGGGGGCGTTCACTTTTGACTATCCCGTTTTTAAGCTTACCTCCATGAAATTTCGTCTACGTTTTTCCTTTCGTTTCTTTTTTCTCTAATTTGCCTTTTTCATTTAACTTCCAAATAATTTTATTTACATTTCATCTTGAAAAGACAGATGAATCTTCAAATTTGTTTTCAGAATTCCGGAATTTCTCCATCTACTTTTGACCGAACAATAAATTATATGATTTTCAAAATTTCAATTTTATACATCATTTACCAAATGTCAATAGAATCGTAGATTTATTATAAAGTACTTGTTAAAGTATTTGATTATGATCAAGTGAAAATTTCAACATTTCTATTACGGAACGTATTGGAAAATGAATTACATTAATGATTCAACTAATCAATACAGAATATTTTGTGATAAGATATGCATTTTGAATAGTGATGAAAATCATTCGGTAAATTGTAAATAATAAACCATACGAGCTTCCTAATAATTCACAATAAAAACTTCAGAATCTCGCATCAAATGTCGATCGTCCAAAATTTCAATAATTCACGGTTCACCAATTATTCCATAATCGTAAATTTTCGAAATATAATATTCACAAGTTCGATAAGTAACAGGCATCTGCGAATGTAACTGTAAATCATAAAAGCGTTGTGAATGGAAATTGACATGGCCATGTATTTTATTTTTATTTTTTTATCGTTCAAAATTCAAAATCCTCGTACAATAGAAGGCAATAAAAACAATTGTGTCGTAAGCAGTGCTTGAAAAGAAGTAGTGTGAATTGTCACTTCCCTGCAAAGTCGCTCGAACAAAAGGAGTGCAGCTCGATAATTGAAGCACGACAGCCGCCTGGTAGCGGTAGAACGAGAGAGAAACCAAGTGAGAGGGAGTAAAAAAAAGAAAGGCGGAAGGGCGAGGTCGTAAAGGAAGTGTAACAAAGGGGTCAAAAGCCTGAGTTGCCGAGCGACAACGAAGTACGCTTATCGCAAAAGATAAACTAAGCTTCTAATCAATGCGATTCGATCGATCGATTAATTCGTCACTCGCGCTAGAACGAGGCTCTGACGATGAGCATTAATGTCCAATATGGAGACTGTATCTATATTTGTGTGCTTCATAACTTTCGTTGGTAAAAATTGATTATTCGGGTTGGTGCCTGTTTACGTGATTACACGAAGTCATCATAGTTTGTAAAAGTTTACATTGTGAATTACGCCAAAAGTCGAACGAATTAGTGTATGAATTATACTCGTATTTTCAAATGATTTTGGATATACTAACATTGCATGGTAACTTCATTTTGAGACAAAATACAACGTTCTACTAAAATTATCGAATTAGGTTTTCTAACGTATCATCATTTCGAAAGGAAGAATGATAGTTATTTTCAGTCGAACAATGAAAATCTCAATTTCCAAGGCTATATTGAGTTCTTTTCTTCTATGTTCCGTCCTGTGAAAAAAAGGAGTAGGTGCTCGAAAACCACTTGGGAATGAAATTGCGCTCAATGTATTTTCGAAAAAACAATCCTGCAGAACTGCGAGAAGACAGGGAGTAAGAGAAAAGGAGAATCGGTCGGAAAGGCGATCAGCCACAAAACGAAGTCGAGGTCGGTCGTAAAAAAGGTGAACTCAAACGAGGAGCGGAAAATGAGGGGCGCGAAAAGGTCCGATAAAATTAATGCTACTGCTGCTACTGCTTCTCACTCGCTCCCAGAGAAAGATACGAGTCGTGGTTTTATATACGCGGCAGCCGACTTTTATTCCGTGGACCACGCTTATCGCTGCTTTACTATCCCCTTTTTTCGCTTCTCTGTGTATATACGTGTACTTTTTATCTGACTTTTTTTTATTATTTGAGATACGTGTACTTTTTGAGACACCGACTGCTGAGATTCGACCTTAAGACTTGAAGTATCAATGGCTACGAGCTTTTCTAAACTCTTGACAAGGGAACAAACTCGGGATAAAAGTCAAAGTTGCGAACGAACGATGGTAAACACGTGTGCTTTATGTCTGTTTTTTATTTTCAACATTTTTTTTCTTACCCAAGTTCGATATAAAACTTGGATTTCCGTTGAGATTTCAAGTTAATTTATTCGTCGAGCGTAGTCCATGTCGTCGTTGTACAAATAATTGATTGGACAAAACGAAACAATCAAAAAGTCAACACAAGTACACGAAAATAAGAATTGCTATGTTGTGAAGTATATTCCAACTTATGAAAATGCATCGACCTGAAAAATAGAGATGTAAAAATAACTTCAACGATCTACCTTTGTTATACCGACATGTCGCTTTTGTACGTATGCATAACATCATTGTTATTTTTCGTCAACTTATTCGTATTAATTTGTACAATTTGTTAAAGAAAGTAGCCAACACTGATGGGAGATGATTTCATTTTTTATTTAAAATATCATCGGGTCAGTGGTAATAGAGCCGTTTATTTATTTCTGCACTGTTGGTCGATTGGTTTCGTCATGTTTCCGAATTCAATGACTTCGTCTATCTACGTGTTTTTGCCGCAAGCCAACTGGAAGAAAGATATGTTGCTTTATAATATGTGAAGTCAGGCTGCTGTAGTTTTGTGCAAGAAATAGGACATGTTAATTTTCAAATAAAACGTTCCCATAATGATAAATAGAAGTGAATCAAGGGCTGATGATAGATTTACTTCTATTATATAATATAGAATCATCCGAAAAATCCTACGGAAGTTCGTATTTCCTGCTGTCAAGAATCGCAAAGAAAGTAAAAAAAGGAGAAAAGTCAGAGGACTCGTGAAGGCAATGGCCTCTACGTATCGATTGCGGGTAGTCGACGACGACGTCGACAACGACGACGAGGAGAGAGAGAGAGAGAAGGACGGGTAGCTTCCGTGAGTGGGCGACATCGCGAGGAGGAACGCGTTGGATTATTTCACGGACTGCAGAAGCAGCCGAGGAGAGCACCTCGCCAATCAAACGCCACGCTATATACGCTCGCGTGGAGTCGTTTGCACGAAACGTTCAACTATACTACATTATTCGCGTGCACTATGCTTCTCTCTTCCTCTCTCAGCTGCAACACGGCAATGCATTATGAGCTGAAGAGATTTCGTGTTTACCGCTTTGATACGATACGATTTGAAATGATTAGCTCGTGCAGAGTTTGGAGAGTCTATTTATTGAATACTGTGTTTTGTGATGATTCTTTTCAAAATATTGTTGGCTAATAAATCGTTTAGGTTTATTGGCCACTAATGGATAAATCTATCCATTAATCTGATGTTGACAATATTTCAAACCAAGTTAAATCTCATTGACATGTAAAATTCTGTAAATCGGTGAATTTTTAATTTTGCCGACAAAATGAACCTACAAGATAAATGCAATGTAGCATATATGTATAAATACCTCATAAGATCAAGCACAACAATACAACACAATTTGTGTGGGTTGTGTCACAGCATTCGTTGTGACAGGAAGCCAAGTTATTTCGTCCAGAGAACGCACAATGGACAACGACGAAGATGCCCCGAATGGTGGTAGGAGTTGATGAGGAATTATTGCACTGCCAGATTGTCGTCGTCGTCGTCGTTGCTGCCGCTGATGTTGATCGTGGCTTTAGAATTTTCAACATTGTGGCAGACAGCTTTTACGTTGCTTCATTGTTCGGAGGCGCGCGCTACCGATTATTGCGTTTTGCATTTGCCAATGGCATGCTACATTATTGTCGTTTCTGGATGCGGGGGGAGGGAGAAGCTTTTACCAAATATTCTTTGACCTCGTGTATATATAATACACACGGTGAATGTTGGCTTAATTGTTTAATTAGAAGGATTGGTTTATTTCGACATTGGAATATTTTTTTATTTCCGTGTAGTATGTAGAAATATAAGTGTGAGTGTTTGCTGTTGAAACTATATTAACTAAACGTAGTGTGATATTCCAGGCATATTTCGATAGTGCTATAGAGTTTCCGTTAATTCCAAATTATTAGAGTGTTTGTTTAACTCGTCATTACATCTGTGTTTCCCATTAGCTGCATCTCGATTCATGCAATTATGTATTCTGACAGGATAATGCTGTTAATTGAATTTAGCATTTTGATTTATGTATTACATCACTATGATACGTATTTAATCTACACACATCCCTATTCCTACTATTATATTTTTAATGTAATTATACACACGTAAAACTGGTAAAATTACTTATAAATTATTAGATATTTACGTCTTGCCTAGCTAATTCCACTTATGAAAACATATTTTTTTAAAACATTTGGTATAGCCAGGCTAATTTAAAATTACTTGTGACAATTTACCAATATCCGAACCCACAATCTATATCCTTATCCGACAGAAAAAGCATCAAATATATAAATATATATATCAGTATAATCCACAATCAATTATATCAGCGAAGCGTCAGCCATGCCTAATCCCAGTAATAATTTTCTCTTTCCGTACCCTCGTACTCGTGCACAAATCCATTTCTTCTCTTGTATGTGCAGGCAATCAAGCCAAGCTCATGCACACGCGTGTTTGCACTCTCGTGTGCGCGCGATAATCCGAAAGCGCTTCAAACTGACCCCTCTATCCCCCACCCCTCTCCCCTCTCTCGTTTAACTTCTCTCTCGAAATGACTGCCGCCACCGCCGTGATCATATCTCGGAAAGTCGTTTCACTTGACCGCCGTTTCGACTCTCTTTTGTTTTCTTTTCTATATATATCTTGCGGTCCATTGCTATTTGCCGCGAGTCTTGTTAGGCTTTTGCGATTGCGATATCCTCATCCTTTTATGTATGTCCTTTTGTATCTTTGCGAAGCAGTTGTCTTTTTTCTATTGATTCGATCTCTAACTTTCATCCGTGCGTATAGTTTTGAGGGGACCTTTGTTTGCAGCAATACTGAAAGTGAAAATGCTTCTTTTTGTCTGTAAAGAATTTTATTGTTAAATTATTTGTTTCACTTCTGTAAACAATGATTCCTTTAAATATTCGTTACTCTTTTTCTGTCAACGCCCGTATTTTATTTAATATTTAATAAAAAATACATAGAACTTGAACAATATTAGAATAGCCATGGCATGTGCTGTTGGCTCTTACATAGGCATTTGCTAGACTGGTTAACATTACAATTTTCATAATTAAAGACTGCTATAAGCTTTGGTGCTCGCACACGCCGTCATTCGCAGATCTCTCTCTCTCTCTCTCTCTTCCTCTCTTTGTCTCTCTCCACGGCATTCGTGGTTAAAGCTCATCATCCTCTCTTTCCTCTACTTGCTGCTGCTGTTGCTGTTGCCGTGCACTTATTAAACGTGTTTCTCTGTGTAGAGAGCCTAGGACGAAGCTTAGAGCTCAAGCTGCAGCTGCGCAATCCAATCTCACAGCGCACGGCGCAGCCTGCGAATTTAGGGACGTCCTGCGATGCTTATCTACATTATTTACTGCCTTCTCATTCCCACCACCACCTTCTCTTGCATAGCACTCTCTGATAGCGTAGAGCTCTCGGTGAATTGCATTTATTTTATGCATTGTTGTTGATTTTAGCCCAGTCTCTCTTCCACCAAGTAATTAAGAGAATTCACGCTGATATTGTGCATTATAATTTTCGCTTGGTGTGTTATAATCTGTATTGTGTACGTCGCTTGCTGCACCATACTATTTTCGATTCTACTCGAATTTCATGCTGGATTGGATTTTCTGTTTTTTACATTTTTAGCACGAATAAGGGATGGCCAATTCATTCAGCGTATTATCTGTTTTTCGTAGCCCATTTTTGTGTTATTTAATAAATAAACGGGCATTTAATCATTTTCGTTGTCAAATAATGCATTGTTGCCATTTTCATGAAATCCATACAAGTTTTACGCATGTGCAATCTCTCACAGGAAACAAAAAGAAACAATTGGTCAAAGCCCCGTACAATAAAGTAGCTTTTTTCTTCTTTCTTTGAAAGCCACTCGATAAAACCGTCATCGGACAGCTGTGTAAAAGCCCATGGCTTGATCGAGCGATTGCCATTAAATTATTAATCAATTGGCCAATACAGCTTGGGTAATTCCTTTTCCGCTTTCGGTCACCCCCTCTCCCTCTCACCTCATTCGAGGGTTTTGTTGGCAGGCGAAAGTGCGACAATGATTATTCGCCCTTCTCTCCCCACCCTCTCCCTTCCTTTTTCTTTTCCAACGAGTGAATCGGTCGACTACGTATACGACAGCAAGAAATACGAGGGAGAACCTGCAAGGAGCGCGCCATATGTCGGATTACGATGAGCGAAATGGCTAAAGTGCATAAAATTAGTACGATCGTGGCGCTGTCTTAGTCACCCAAGGGGGGAGGGGGCTTTGGCTGCCATTAAATTTACAATTCGCAGATGTCTCTCTCTCTCTTCTTCAGTCCCCGCAGCACTTTCACATGCTAATTCAAACTTCCTGCGGTTTATTTCACTACGATTAAAATCCCACTTTCAACGACGACGTCATTCCCCCTAACCCTTCAATTTTTTCCTTTTCTCTTCAACGACTTTTCTTTCAAGTTTGCACGCGCGTAATTACTTTCTACGAATAAAGAAAAGAAGAAGAAGAAGAGAAAGTACATCAAGATCGAATAAAAGTAAGTTCGAGCGTATAATAATGTTTGTTTTACAAACGTGCTTGTTTGGACAGCAGTTGTAATGCTTCACAACGTAGTTAAATTTATCGGGAGTGTAGATGTAATTATACATTAATTGGTACAGTGCGAGTAGAGCAAAACAGCAGCATCTAATAGTCATTAAGATCTTCATCTATCCGCGGGAAAGAAAAAAGGTCGCAGTGACGTAAAAAAGAAAAAAACGACCGAAGACCCGTAGAAACGGTGCCTAATAATCCCTTAGGTCGACGGAAAAATAAAACGAGCTTATCGAGGTCGGTACGCTTCGTAAATTTGGGAGGAGGGATATGCTCTGCCTCTAATTTCGGAGAAAACCTCGAGAAAAGCTTCAGCGCCCGCAGCTCCTTAATTAACTCCGGAAAAGAAGACGAAGAAAAAGAAGCAGCAGCAGCAGTAGCAGTGGCAGAAGCCTTTTCTAGAGGAAGGGGATATAGGATTCCGCGAGGGGTTGACGGTGTGGCAAATGTACAAGAAATATCCTTATCTTTCTCTCGGGGCTGTGTGTCCTCGCAAGTCCTGAACAAAAGTGAGATGACTGTGCGCGCGCGAATGACATACAGAAACGCCATTGTTTTACGAGTGCAAATTAGTATTCGGGTGAGCGTGTATATACTTAGTTTGGAAAGGGGACCGAGATGAAAACGCGCAGCGCTATTATCACCGCCACTTTCTCTCTCTTCGCCGTCCTCATCGTCGTCGTCGTCTTGGCTCAATTGTTTAAGCTCTACTTACTGCTGCTACTAGTTCTCGGTTTATTCTCGCTCACCATTGCGAAGCGTTGTGTCGCTTTTTCCGTAGAAGATGATTAGCTCGTCTCGTAAAAGTTCTAGTCGTTTTGTTGATTAATCATTGTTTCGTGTCCCTCTTACATTTCGACTCAGACGCTTTGGTCGTGCCCCGATCTGTACAAGCTTATATCCCCGACTCATTTCATACAGCAAATGACATTTTTTGAACAATCAACACATTTCTGGAGCATTCGGATTAATTAAAATGTTTGACTTTGTGTTACAGGTGAGTTAAATTGACCTGTATCCAACTCGCAGTCCATTTCTGCTAGCTTCTGACCATCAGGAGCGAGAGAGAGAGTAATGTACCACACAACTGGAAATGTTAGTTTATTTACGAAAGGGCAAGCCCGCTTTGCCCCAAACAAATCTCTATTACAATTTGACCACATACACAGTAATATGTATATCGATTTCTTCGCGGGTAACACTGCAGAAACAACAACAACAACAACAACAACAACAACAACAACAACAACAACAAGCTGAACTACTCGTCAACGTAACAATGGCAACTCGTGTAAACTTAAACTTGTCATCACCGATGGAGGTGGTCTTGCGTCAAAGTCGTTCCATATTTTGTCAAGTCCCAAAAACTTCGTGTTAAGTAGTTATATATACATATATATATATACAGTACACGAATAAGCAACAACGAGCGAAGCATTCATTATTCAAGTTAAACCGCTTGTCCGAGTCCGCTTGGGGATTACGGATGTAGGTTATACAGTTCTCGTAATTTATATATGTATCAGTGTGCGCGCTAATCATTTCGCCAGCTGTTGCTAACCGACCTTACAAATATATGTCGATTAAATAAGTCAGAAGTCCGATGGATGAACCAACCAATGCTCGTTCTCGTTTTTTCATGAACTTTCGAGAGAAAGGTAGCATGGTTTATTACCTTTTTTTTCCACTTCGTGGAGTGAAATTATTGCCACTTGTTTCGATTTGGACGTTCGTCCTATTTGATTATTAAATTGCAATTTGCCTAATTATTCCTGGATTGTGGTGAATTATTCAAAATGGCTAATTAGCGTTCGCCATTTTTATTTATTCGCTAATTACATTAATTGTCGATTGCAAATTATTTGTTTGGGAAATGTTTTCAAGAATTGAATTGGAACCTCGATGAAATCCATTTTCGATAAAGCAACATTGATTTTATTTCATCGCTATCGAGATTCTCACAACAAAGAAACGCAATCTGGAATTTCAATATCCTTCAAATTCAGAAAAATACAAAACTTCATTCGCTTTAATAACTTTAAGGTATTTTTCCTTTTGCAATCAGACAAGTAACAATACAAGGCATACCTACATTTTTTTTCTCTCAAGTATAAGTCGTGTAACGATGTGAAATCGAGATTAAAAAAGATAAATAAAACACAAATGAAAAGAAGTTGGCGTGCATTGAAAAGTCTTGAGCGGGAAGGGAAGTTTGTAGAGCTAGAGAAAAAGAGAAAAGTATTTCCGACGCATTTTCGAGTACGATGAAAATCAAGTTATATCGAGGAAAGAAAAAAATTAAGTTCTCCTATTTCGAAGTGTTTGATTTACGAAGCTTCTTATGCAACGAGTCGAGATGAAACGTCTGCGGATTGCAATATAAAGTTACGATTAAATTGATCCTTTATTATGCTCTCTCTCTCTCTCTCTCTTTCTCCCCCGTTTAATAAGGATTCGTCGTGCGGGCGCGCGCGGCAGTAGCTACATCCGTCTCGAAGAAAGCACACTATGCTACTTTTGAATTTATCGAAGCACGCACAACGCAGTTATTATGCTTATTAGCCAAGTAAGCAGCGCGCTCGGAATCGATAATCTGCGGCGAAAGGGGCGGTACAGTAGGCCCCGCGAGCGATATATACCATAGCAAGAGTATAATATGGTCGAGCTCTTGCTGTGCTTTTAAATCCCACTGCACGGCAGAGCTCTTGTTATTATCCGCCATTTTCTATGTTTTTATTCATATTCGTTTTTTCTCTGTATGATAATATACGAATATGATGGATTGACGTTGATGTGTCCATATACTATAAATGATTTAATCGTGGTATATCCACGTCTTTGAAATCTAGTACTTGTAAGAATAAAAATATAGCAGTCGGGATGTATTGGGTTATCAAACAAATCTTGTAGATCAATTAGAGCACACTCTCCAAAGTACAAGATATTGATTGATCTATTTGGCTCGAAATGTTCATTTTCAAACTAGAAGATGGCATAATTTAATTTAATGGGGAGAGATACAGAGGTAGAATATCATGCAAATTTCATCCTTCAACCCAGCGAATTGCAATAATCAAATTAGTTGAAGCGACTGACACAGTTGCTTACTTGTTTTCGTACCACAGATATATTTATATGAAAGTAAACGCGAGAAACACACAAACGTACGAATAAACCTCTGTATGCATTGAAAAGTACATTGTTAATCAACTGCAGAATATTGCTAAATCTATTCTGGTATATTTCGGTAATCGTTAAGCTCGCGATCAATATTAGGACGAGGGAGAAAGAGAGAAAGAAATACATTTTTACAGAGGGTGAAAAGAGCTTTTGGTATTGGCACATACCCTCCTACACGTATAGTCGCGCATCACAAGAACCCAAGTCAATTATATCGAGCAACAAACGAAACTAGGCTAACAAACGCTTATACCTTCCTTTTATCTTTCCCAAGTGACCTTTTCCATTCTTCCTTGTCTTTATTTTCCTTCCAACACACACCCATATATAGCTATAGCAGTAAGAGCAAGGAGCATGAGAGACGATTCCCCGCGGTATTAGCAGGGACGGAAGACGTGACGGATAAATCGAGCTGTAATTGCAGAGTGAACGTGCCTCCATTAAATCGAGGCAGTCGCGCATACCTTTGCTCTGTATATGCGTGCGTGCATGTCTTGTTCTTTTTCTTTTCTTTTTTTTTTACTTTCTAGTCCCTGCGTTTATCTTATAAACACAGCCTTCCGCTTTCTCGCCGCGGGTGATTTTCAATTTTGCGCGCTTATATATACCAGCGGGCAGTCTGAAAACTTTCTGATGCGTATACACCGACACGACACGACAGGGAAGCTTCCATTCAGTTTTCATTCGGGTTTTTTCAAACCCTATAATTTAGTATAGTCTGTATGAGAGATCGTGTCGTTGTTATTCCGATAACCGTTGGTTATTCAAAGAAAGAACAGTTTATTCCAGTTGACGGAAATCGCGCAATTTTATTTTCTCTGTCGACTACTGAAATGCGGAAAATGCATTATTAAGAAAAAGATACGGATATTTTCCACTGTTGAAATTTAGTTAAGGTAGAGTATCAGTTCTGATGAGTAATGCACGCCATGAATCCCTGACGTTATTTATTTCATTTGCGTAAGATTCTTTTCTAAATTCATACTGTTCTGAAAAAGTTAATCAGTTGATTCTATTTTTATTACAATTAATTCATAATTTCACGCTTATTTTTTTTTTGTTACAAATTTACCAATGGTATAATATTTTTAGGCAAACTTTGTAGAGTTTAAATATCTAGCGGATAAAGAAAATATGCTTGAATAAAAAAAATTTAGTTATAATTCAATATAAATATCGGTTGGTAATCTAATTACATTAAAAAACTTAGTCAGAAAAATATTTGAATGGAGTTTTACATTTAAGGAAAAGGCGAAAAGTCAATTATTGCAAAATTTCGAAGTTGTCGTCAAGCACATCAATCAACGTTAACGTACAGCAGCAACAATAGTATGTCTCAGGCGCGACTATACAAAGAAAACGAAGAAGAAAGTCAAAAGCCCGTTACGTACAAAAGGGGAAACAAAGAATGTCCGCGACATCTGAATAAATCATTCTTAAGCTCGACGATCGCTGATAAAACGTCAGAGTGCTTATATTCAGTGAATCTTTGCTTTTTTTATTCTCTTTGACTCGATAGCCTACCCCTCTCTCTCTCTCTCTCTCTCTCTCTCTCTCTCTCTCTCTCTCTTTTATTCTGAAGAATATAAGGGAGAGTTAGATCGGTGTGCACACACACAAAAGTAAGAGCGCGCGAGAGAGAGAGAGAGAGAGAGAGAATAGGAGAGAAACCTAGCACAACGAGAGGGGCAATTCCCTCGACGTCGCCTTGGCGAATTAGCCGAGACAGCCAGTCAGTCGCACAATGCTCCCGTTTCTCTCTAATTGCGAATGCCGAGCAGCGTCTGTCAATGATGCAGCAGCAGCAGTACCAGTAGCAGCTGTGATTTCCTTCAATAAGACTATTTCAGAAAGCTCGCACATTTAAATGTTCTTTGCCTTCGTTTCGATAATTGACCTTCAATATGTAATCATTTTGTATAATTTTCTCTTGTTTCTTCTGAAATCTTCAATAGCGTTACGTTTGGATGAGCACATTTAGGTGTAAAAATAGCTGACTCGTCTGTAATTAATTATTTGTCCTTGGGAGCTCATCTTTCATGCTGTCAAACTTTCACGCTTGCGCCAACTTTATCCCATCTGTCTTTCAATTGCTATAGCGTTTCCTAGACGTGTAAAATTATAACTTCAAATTAGCAGACGATCTCTCACGCAAACTCGACAGTGCTTGGAAATAACTCATCTTTTTCCGAAATCTTCCGCCAACAATAATGATCCACAAGTGTAATAATTTTCGCTACACTAGCTATCGGCAAATTGGTAAAGCTCGTCCGAAACTCTCAGCTAAATCCTTAATTCCGTGGTGGTTCTCTCTCTCTCTATATATATATACATCTCATTGTATGGGTGCTGCTCGTGAGGGATAGAAGAGCGGGAGAAAGAGGGTGAAAGGGAGAGAGAGAGAGAGAGCACCACACCCAGAGAGCGCCGGTGGTTTCTCCATTTTCCTCTCTTAGCAGCAGTAGCAGCCAGTTCGGTTGTGTAGCCCTCCAGCGGCCGAAGGATGTTTGCCAGCTAAAACCTCCCTTTGTCTCATGAATGTGTGTAGACTTTCGGTATCTAACATTGTTTGCATGAGCCACAACGCCTCCTTTCTTTCTTTCGCTCTCTCGCTCACTTCTCTCCTCATTTTTTTCGTGTTTGTAGAGAAAAAATAAAATACTGCGCTTGGACTATAAGAGTATTCGAGAGTCAATTGAAATTAGATGGTTTTAAAAGCTCTATTGAATTGATTTTTGAAAGAAAGATCGAGTAGAAGCTTTTACTTGTGTATACAGTCAGTGATCGAATTTCGCGTTAATAGTGATATAAATGTTTCTTTCAACAACCAACAATGCTTTTGTTTCTTTAGGCAGATTGGATCGTGATAATGTTAATCTTTTACTCAATTTACAGACGGCTATACTCTGAGAAACTGAGTGATGATTAACCTTTATGAAAATCGAACGATAGTTTGTGGAAGACTGAGCAAAAAGAAATAGTTGATTGTATCTAACATACGCTATTCCATCCCAATTGCGTTAAATCAAGAGAACAAACCAAAGAAAAAAACGTAGATGCAAAATTGAATCAACGCATTGTCACGAAAAAATCCGTTGGAATGTTGAACGAATATATACGTGCCTTTGATCCGAGACCCCCTTCGTCTTTTGTGCACAATAGATGTAGCAGCCAGCAAACAATAACGATATAGCAAATTGGCTCATAACATGAAATTATTACGCGTGCCTTCACACATACATTCCAAAGCCATATATATACAGGGTTGAATGATGGCGGTGACGGCAATAGGATTCTTTAGTGGTTGCGTGTGTTCTGCACCCTTTTCGAGATACGTATCGCGTACCTGAGCCATCGGCCGTCATGTTGCCCCACTTGTTGATGCGAAAACGAGGGGAGAGGGAGAGAGAGAGTTACATTTAGTATGTGGCGGATGCTCTCGGGAACCCGATGCCCTGTACATTCGACGTCCTTCACCTGTAACTGTCGCCCCGACGCGAGCACGTGACACGAGAACTCGATGTATGGGACACGAGAAATTACGTTATTCTATTATTTTGTTGCTGCTCACTGAGACATTGAAGGGTTGTCTTGATTTACTCGCGTCTTCACACCGTTCAGTGAATCGAGTTCGAGATTCGAACTTCTATTTCGTTAGTGGATCTCGGGGTTATTGTGACATTAATACAGATTGCGTAAATGTTGACTTAGACATTTGAACCCTTCTTTATGTACATACGAAAATAACACAAGTTATTTTCAACGTTATGTCAATTAGTATAATTTTATAAATACAAGAATGATAAGAGAAAACCATCAAATGAATAGTGAAAAAGTATACGATTCGATGATTTTTGGATTCGTAAAAGCCTTCGTTAATGAGAAAAAAACACGAGTACACGGTATCCATTACGTACTAAACTATATTTTTTTTAATCTATTAAAAGTGACAAAAAGAAAAAAAATATTTTTTTTTTCACTACAGCCAAACAAAAGCCTGAATTTTCAGTCAGAAAAAAATCGGCTCACGATCACAACAACAACGTTCCGTTCAGTGAAAATGCACACCAGAAAAAAACGCGTACGAGATGAAATTTTGAGGGTTTTTGCGAGCGTGTATTTGCACTCACGTATAGAGGCGTGAATTTTTCGGGGAGTCCACTCTCTCTCTTTCTCTCTTTCTCTCTCAACACCTGGCTTTGACGCGAGCCAATCAAGCGGGTGCCAACATCTGCGGAGGAAAATACGTCGCGTTGACGATTTTTGCCAGCCGCTTTTCAATCAAGCCTCATTCTGCCACTGTGCACCCATTGGGCTTCAACCTCGACAATGCTAATACTCGCGTGGCGCGTGTAAAAAAACGATAGCTCTCAATCGAGAGGAGAAAATAACGAGCGAGGAAAAAAGAAGCATAAAGAATAAAAAAAGACTTGATGACGGCGGCTGGGTCTTTAGGGGTATTTGACCATGGAAAAATTTTTGCGGTCGATGGGTGCACGCTTGAGTTAATTGCGAGTAATTGAGTGCTTCCGCTGAGGGCTATGAGGGAAAGAAAAGAATGTTGATTGAGTTCTCGTTTAAATGAACGCACATCACATGCCAAATGACAATACGCTCTAATTGGTTTCGTGACGCTTGCCGATGTTTCATCTTGCAATTACTATATTCTTAGGTTATTCTCAGAGATATTCAATTGACTTTCGTCTTGTTTTGTTTGAAACATTTGTCTTTCATATTCTTATCATTTCCACCTTTCCATGCTGCGGCGCGGTTATCGGTATTTTGGATTTATGAAAAATGTTATGTTCGTCAAAAAGTGAAATTCGATTAAAAGTTTGCAGCTTCTCGACAACCGACGCATTTCGAAACCATCAATCACGAACAAATATACATAGTCCTGTGGATATCAATCATTTAATACAAAATTCCAATTCACGCTGAGTAAAATCGATCGTTCCCATTTCATTTGTTGGAGGCTGTATAGACACGAAGGGTCGAGAAATTATCTCTTTTCATTGCTTACAAATAATATCCAAAATGTGTCCTCACTCTCGATTATTGACAATAAAAACACAAAATGCTGTTAACACAAGCGTGTGTTCGTCTGTGAAATCCAAATAAATCAGTACCAATGTGATAAAAATACACGTATACACATACATATAACATAGGCCAAATATTTAGCAAACAAACGAGCGTAAATTTCTACCCCTGGCCAAACAAAAAAATAAAAAATAAAAAAAATAGGTGTGGGCACAGACAGGAAAAGTCTGGAGGGTTGCGCGTTTTTCGCCCATTATAAATTCACGAATAAATCACGAGGATCGGCTCGTGCGAACAAAAGCAGACGCGGGCGCGCGGCTGTATATTTTGAGCTGGCAAATTGAATTACAGCGAGACAAAGGGACAGGACAAATCGAATTAATGTCCTTTTGCCGTCTTTAATATTTATGGCAATCAGTCACATGCAGAGTTTCGTCGCCATGCCTTTTTTTAATATCTGGTATTGCAAAAACCACTCGGGCGTGATGTGCTTGTGCGTACATGGATACATATTCAATTGTTAACTCGCTTCAATGCTATTTGAAATTTAAATTATTTTCGATAATCATATAGTTGCCAAGAGAATAACGAGGTAATGAGCACGAATATTCGATCATATTAATATCTGTTGTATACGCGAAATTAACATTTGTCCTTTATGTAATAATTTGACAGCTATTTCGATATAATTTGTCAATTCATTTAAAGATTAAATATCATTGTAATAAAATATTGTAACATTGTGATCGTGCTATATATACAACTGCAGAATACCTTTATTTGCCACGTAATCTAGATATGTATTATAAGTTTTGCTTAATATAGAACATGTAATTCTCTACTCTTTAATTTATCAGTTGCAATGTAAATCATAAATAATTGAATTTCATGGACCACCAAACCGAATAGTTTCCAACGCTCAATTTGACAAAGCAAAGAAGAGAAAACGAATAAAAAAACTTGAAAAATTTTCCCGGAGCAATTTGGAAAAGTAACAATCGAAAAAGAATCAAATAAATCACTCGACCTGTTTCACAAAAAAGAGCATATCAGACAAGTCTTCGATATTTCAACGTCGTCGTCAGAGGGTAACTAGCGTCCGAACTTTCGCACGTCATTGTGTATGCACGGAGACGTCGACAAAAAAAGTACTCGTTTGAGAGTGGGGTTCCCCTCTTACACGTTGTCTCTTTCTCTCTCTCTCTCTCTCTCTCTCTCTCTCTCTTTCCCTCGTGAATAATCGTGGGCGATGAACGGATTCCTCCCTTCCCTCTCGACTCTCTGCCAATGCTGCTCTTTTGTCCGCGCGCGCGCGAAAAGACGACGACGGGGGTTGTTATCGTTAAAGTTGAAGCGACGTTATTTTAGCGTCGAACGTCAGCCACCATTTTTGCTAGGATTCTCTCTCGCGTACGGCAAAACTTTCCCCTGGAGAAAGATAATATTTGCTATTTGCTTTTAATTGGCTTTTTCGAGGGATGATTGCGCGCCTCGCCAACTTTTTTTTTACAGGATGAAGTTTCTTTTGTTTTTATCTAATTAAAAAAACAACAGTTCATTGTTCGCCTCGGGCTCTTGATAATATTTTGTTTGTTATTGCGATATTCATGTACTTTTGCGAAAAGCATTTTTCATCATAACAATGATTTCGATTCTGTTTTATTATATAATCAATCGTTTCAAAATATTAACATGATATTTTTGACAATTACATAAAAAAAAATTATAATTTGAAATAAATAGAAAAGCCATCTCGACAAGTAAGGTATATTCTCTTATCGGGTCTCTTTTATCGTATCAACTTTACACTTCGTTACTAACACTGTCGGAGATAACACTTGGAATTATTATTAGCGCGGTCTTAATTCTTCCAAGAAACAACTTGTAGAGCAAGCTCTGTATTTGACAAATAGATTAAAATATTGGTGGAATTACCCATAACGACAACCCGATGTAAGCACCAAGAAAGATGGTTGAAATAGAACAACAAAAACCTTAGTCGCGAATTGATCACTTGTGTTATATATCTAGTTTTCAACAATTCTGAAAAGCCGAGTATACACACAATGTTTGGTGAGGTATACCACCGATTTCGGGCCTCGCGAAGAGAAACTTGTGAATTCAGTCTCCCAGAGCGGGGCCAATGAATAATCCAAGAAAAGTCGAAGGTCCCCCAGAGGCGGCGCAGCTCGAGCGGAAGAACATTAAAGGCGTATATGACGCCTATATATCGACTACTCTGCGACTGCGGCGTCGAAAGCTCTCTCTAGTCCTATATATCCCCTGTGGTTGGCCAGACGTCACTGACCTCACTCTTCCTCCTCATCCTCCATCGCTCCCTCGAGTAGATGAACCTTTGCTATAGTGAAAGAGGATTCGCCCAGACGAGAATGACAGGCTATGGACGGAAAGTTGTTATCCGAACGGACGCAAGCGACTGAGGCGAAGGGGAAGGGGTGCTTTGCGGTTAGTGGCCAAGATGAGAGAATTCAAGTAGTTTTGTAAATTTAATGTACTGTTTCAGTGAGGCCTCGTCGTTGAATATAAAAAGCCTGTTTTACATGCAAATTTCAGGAATACCAAAAAGTGTCACTGCTAATGCAGAATACATAGTTTTGCCACTCCTCTTTTTTAAGAATCCAATTCACGTTTTTTTTCTTTTCAGTGAAAAAGTACGCTTTTTGCAAAGTTTATTTTTCGGTTGGATTTTTCTCCGCAGTCTGTTAAAATTTCTTTGAAAAGTGGTAAAGTTTGGGTTTTCAAAGTATTTCTTTTTATTCCAATGAAAAAGCCGTATTGAAACCACGTTCTATCGTAAAAAAAAATCAATGATGAAATGATGCCCTTGATATGTCCAATTCACAATGATCCACGTAGAATTGGTTGGTTTTTGGTACTACCTATGTTTTCGTTCTACAAATGAAACTTAATTGAAGACTGTTTGGCAAAAGCGTTCGGACAAAGACTAGCATTTAAGGTGAATTTGGGTATAAAAGCAAAATAGAATCAAGAGAACTGGAGGAACACTAGGTGCGTGTGGCAAACATAGTAGTAGTTCGTTTGATATTAGTTGTTGAACTTCTGTCAGACAAGGAAGCACATTTGAGAAGTTGTTGAACAACTAAATGTTAGAAATGCATATAGTAACTCCCCATGCCCTCAATCGTATGCTTGTGTAGCCTGGCGAGTAACATGGCTGAGCTCTCGGTATATATGTATATACATGTCCTCTCGTGCAGAATTCAAATTTAACATCTTTGTTCTATAGCTCACAGAGTCAGTAAACTTTTCCATCACAAAGTGCATTGATTATTGGGCAATATGCACACGGGCGTAAATACCAATGCCTATCCGACAGTAGCACTTAAAAGCATGTGAATTACATTGTCTGCGAGTGCTTTACGTAAATGGATGTACGTGTGTATGAGTGTGCACCGTCGAAAATTTAGCAAATGTGCGCGCACGCTTGACATCGATTGCTTACTCAAACTTTGTTGCTGAGCTTGTTGGGAGCTGTTTTCATTGTTTGGATAATATCGTCTTGGATAATAATTCCGAGCTTGCGTTAGCTATTACGAGCCGCTCACGCTCAGTCGCCTTATTGACTTAGAATCTATTATATATCTATGTACATCGTGCCGCTGTCAGACAAAGACTTTGAGTTTGATGACGAATCTAGACACTAGATACTAACTTTCTTTTATAGCTTTGTCAATAAGATTCTGATTACTTATCGATGCTAATGACCTATTTCTCAGCCTTTTTCCTCCGTTTCAGATAAATGCGATAGGATCGAACGAATTTAGTAGTTTATCCATAGGATTAGTCGTGAGTATATGTGTATGTTCGCGTCATAAACGTAAAACTTTGATCTACGATCGTAAAAATAGCCTTTGGTTTGTCTTTGCGCTATAAAACTGTCCAAATGAGCATTTTTATTAGAACCAAGTCGTTACTCGTGAATACAAAAGTCCGTCATTTGATCTTTGTTTATTTCGGCATAAATCACTTTTCCCAATATAAAAAATTGAATGGTAGTTGGAGGAAATACGTTCTTGATTCCATTGTTTCAGATTGAGATTTACTGAGCATTTTCGTATCAATACTGTACATAACGTAAAGAGCATGCGTTTCAATTATTTACAATTTACAAGACACACGGACTATCTTGTACATTAAAATTTTCAACGAATAATATCTAATGAATTAGATGTATCCATTTTGCAAAATTACGAAAAAAAATAATGTCGCATTTAAACTCGTTCATATTCGCTAAATTTAATTGTTTTTTTTTAGAGTTCACTTGACAATACAATTCATGAAACCGAAAGCACAGGTTTATGTTATAGAGCGTAAATGACTTTTAATTGAAATCTATTAGACCATAATGAAAAATGTTTTCTAAAAATGTAACGGTCTATCAATTGACACTAGTTAATTGCTCTATTGAGTCAATTGCCAATGACGAGAAAAACATTTCTAGCATGTGTTCAATTAAAAGAGCATCGACCTCGTAGCCAATGTACACTTTATCGAATAACAACGACAACAACAATAATGGCCGTGCTATAAAACTTATTGCGAAAAACTTGAGATAAGCGTACTCTCGATTTTCAATAGATCTCTCTGAAATCTCTTTTGATAAAGCTAACCACGTCGGTGTCAGATAAACTGAGCAAAAGGATAGCATTGTTCCGAAGTAATCGTTGGTGTACTGAGGCTCGCTCCAACGACTACAATCGCTCTAACTCTCGTCCGGCTGCTACTGGTCGACTGCAAAGATATGTATATGTATATATTTTCATCTCGAAAAGTGTGTGAGAAAAAGAGAGAGAGAGAGAGACAGAGAGAGAGAGAGACAAAGAGAGAGAGAGACAAAGAGAGAGAGAGAGAGACAGAGAGAGAGAGAGAGAGACAAAGAGAGAGAGAGAGAGAGAGACAGAGAGAGAGAGAGACAGAGAGAGAGAGAGACAAAGAGAGAGAGAGAGAGACAGAGAGAGAGAGAGACAAAGAGAGAGAGAGAGAGACAGAGAGAGAGAGACAAAGAGAGAGAGAGAGAGACAGAGAGAGAGAGAGAGAGACAAAGAGAGAGAGAGAGAGAGAGACAGAGAGAGAGAGAGACAGAGAGAGAGAGAGACAAAGAGAGAGAGAGAGAGAGACAGAGAGAGAGAGAGACAAAGAGAGAGAGAGAGAGAGACAGAGAGAGAGAGAGAGAGACAAAGAGAGAGAGAGAGAGAGACAGAGAGAGAGAGAGAGAGACAAAGAGAGAGAGAGAGAGAGACAGAGAGAGAGAGAGAGAGACAAAGAGAGAGAGAGAGAGAGAGTGAGAGAGACAGAGAGAGACAGATTTAAAGAGACAGTGATAAAGTCAGGTGCGAGTCTGAGAAATAGAGGCTGCAGTTGCACTGCGCCACTCTCTCTCCCTCTCCTTCTCTAAAATACAGCTTCGTCGAGAGTTTCTCTGCGCTTACTAGTTCAGAGTCATTTCTTTCCATTTTTTCTCTTTCTTTCTATACGCGAATTTCGATGAGGCTAGTTAGTCGAAGGTTCTCGTTTGTCAGGTATGATTTCAGAATGTTCAAAAGTGGAGCTGTAGATAGAGAAACTGGTTCAGGTCTATTTCACATGAATTTCTTCAACGTTTAAAGATATTCATACTTCGCAATTTAGACTGTTTGTTTAGCATCATTGTGTCTTTTACACTTACAGTTCATTTATTATTTTAACAATATAACTATTTTCTTAATAATTTTCAAATTGTAGATACGCAGTTTGATCTCTATTTCGTTTTTTCAGACCAAAGTGTTTCAAATGTGCTTCGGTTCATGCTAAAAATCACTATTTTACCACAATAGTCGCAAAGTGTACAACGATAATATATATTTCAAATAGGTGAACCGATAAGCGAAGGTTCTATAGTTAGTAGGGAATCACTATTTAATTACAGTAATTGTTATGGTTTTCATTAATCATAGATTGCATAACGATAGAAATATGGCATTCGCTTTAATACGAAGTGCTTCAGGGCTTATGTAAGTGAATTACTAATTGATTATTTGTAAAGCTAATAACGCGCTATTCAAATGTGAATTTGAATGTTACGACATATTAATACATTTAGTATTAACAATGATGATCTGTTTATTCAATTATAAAATAAAATGACATAAAGAATATGTCGATATTTATTTTGACACACCGACTGTCAAAATACACCGTACAAACCGGTCAACAATTAAAAAAAGATAACTGCAATCGAAGTTACTTGATCTCGGAAACTCACAGAAGTGCACCTTCAAAGAGATAACCAAACGTAAACTTAAAAATAGCAGAAGCGTTTGTGTAAAACATATACAACGTCGTAACCCGTCTAATTTGTAAATGTTAAGGTGTTTCAACTGTCTATAAAGTATAAGAAAGAGTGCCCCCCTCCCCGAGACAGACACACACACACACATACACACACATGCAAACATAGACAGAGGAGAGTTTCACGAGAGGGTGGGCCGTCGCGCGCACTCGTGCGGAATTAACACTTCACAAAGCCGCCACGTCACGCCGACTGGTTACACTATATACGCTCCCTTTTCTGCCAACTTCTCTTGAACTGCTGCTGCCGCTACCGCCGCCATCGCCGCGACAACGAGCTAACTCTAGGACCTCTTGGTTTTGGCCTGCCGCTATTCTCTCATTGGTTTTCACCCTGCCAAGTGGCCTGGAATGATTGGATAACACCTTATTCTTTCTTTTTGTTTTATTAAACCATCAAAGATTCTTGTCTCGTTTCTATGATTGGGTAATTTCTACAAGCGCAGCGGATGTTTCATTTTTAATATGTGGAAACTCGCGAGGTTGGTGTTTTAAAGGCTTTCGAGAAATATCGAATTCTTGTTTAAGATACAAATAGTATACAGATAGTATTTCTATTTAGATGCCAATGAGTTATTTATTAATAATATTAATAAAATAATATCAAGCTTAGAATTGAAATTTGAATGAAAATAAACATTATTCCGTTACCGCATGATGTTGCGTAATATCAACATGCACACAAAGTTCATTATCGTTAAATTTTCGTTTTAAAGTCAGCTTATTTCATCGTTAAAATGCGCAATTGTTTGAAATATTTCTATTACGGACAAATTATTGCATTTATTTAATTAAAATGATAAACGTCTTTATAACAAAAACTTTAATTCTGAAACATGTCGTTATTTTCGCGTAAAAGACCTGTGGATGAAAACGAAATTGAAATACTTATGTCTATTCGTAAAAATAAATGTAATTTAGAGAACGGTGCATCTTGGTAAAGTACGTGACTTCGATTTCATTATTCACCATCGAATCACAAAAGCACGCGAGGAAAATGAGCACGACAGTGCAAACAACGAGCAAAAAATGGTAGATCGAAGATTCTCGCCTTTTTCTCCTGACAATGCCACGCTCCGCGCACAAGATGGTGATCGATTTCTAGTAGTAATAGCTAGATCGGCGAAAATAATCAATTATACCTGTATAAGACGAACGATCGGATCGATTGCCATCAGCGGGAGCTTTGCTCGACTTACTTTATTTAAAATGGCTTTTTTTCCAGTTACAATCTAGTATGACGATAGAAAAGCTTTAGCTTCGAAAAATTGATGTGCTATATTGGGAAATTGAGAAGTAGAACGGGACGACGATTTATTTTAAGTTATTAAGAACGCGAAAATTAAATTGGAAAATGTAATTTGTCTGGCAACTAGGTGTCTCCACAAACTATAAGCGAGTAATTTGAAACTATTATTTTTTACATCTCTCTCAATTTTTTTGATTGAACGAAATTGACCATAAATATTTTTAGAAGTACTCATTGTTTCTACTTCTATTGTACCGTCATACAGATTATTCAAACTAGTAGAGTAACTTTTCAATTTGTTTTGACGTGTACAATCTAAAAACGAAAAGAAATAATATAAACGCCAAGTCACGTTATATTACAGAGTGCATTTTATGAAGACGCACCTTTTTGTGCAAACATATAGAGCGAGAATATTAAAAATTATCAAGGCGTCGCGTAGTACGTTTGTGATTCGACTTTAATGCATTACCCACCTGCGGTTATTTATGACTTGTCCCCCCCCCCCCCCCTTTCGACTTCTTTTTATTATTCGTTAGCTATGCGCTAGTGAAAACCGATGCGTCCCAGTGTGGTTTGTATGCACATGCATCGATTATTGAAAAAAGCGCACGATTTCTGACACGGAAGTGCAATTTATGTTGCAGCACCCGAATATTCAAAGCCAATGTAAACGTGAAATTTATGGAACATTATATACTTGTGCGTCGCTATCGATATACGATGTTGTATGGATATTTCCATTATTTTTCGCTACTTCTATCCACGGCCCGTCAAACGTTTTTACCGATAGTTGAAGTGGCATCGTGAATCTATTATGACATTTTACTTTTAGTTTAACTGTAACTGGCGTTCGATATAGATTTCATATTTGAAGTAACCTCATTTAGATTTCATCTAGAGTTTCTACCAAATGTTAGATAAACCTCAGAACAGTTTGACGCATAGTTATTATTGACTCGTTAATAACGTGGAATTTCCGAACTTTGCTCGAAGAACTACACTAAAATTTAACTACAATACATAAGCTACAGTTAGATACTGTCTTCGTGTACGCGTTACTCTATTAAAAATCAGAATAGAAAAAAAACACTGCAACAAAAGTCGAAAGTTTCGAGGGGAAAGTTAGCGAAGTGCATTAAAAATTTAGCAGCTCTAAAGTTTTATCGCGTCAGAAGCGAACTTGGATGTGCTATTTGATATTCTTCAATTAAAGTTTCTCATTCAAGCTTCGACGAGCAATTAACTTTCAACTAACAAAAAAAGAATTCACATAGTTGATAACTCATGTCTGTAATATCAATTTTCCAATGACATTTTTCCTCTCTCAATTTCGATTTGCACTCGCGCACACATACACACACACACACACACACACACACACACACACACACACACACACACACACACACACACGTATGTCCCTCGATATGTCGCTATACGTTTCATTGTGGATGCATCCGGCATTGATCATGTTCCCTTGGGTCCATCTAATTGCGCGCGTTTGTTCGCACGACGCCCGCCCGCTCGCTCGCGAGGAAGGAGGCGCAAAATGTCGATGCTAATTGGCCGTTTTGCCTCCCCTATTCCTTCTCGTCATCATCGTTCCCATATACGATCTATCACTATGTATATAGATTGCCCGCTTTCCACGACAGCTGGTTAATTATTTGCGCAATTTTTATTTTATTCGCATTCTTCGTTGATCTCTACTTTGTAATTATTATGGATATACCTATACGTGAGCAGACTCGCGCATTTAATATAGAATCATGGACTCTATATTCTCTTTGCAGATAGTCTTTTATATCTTTTGATTAATTGGTGGAGATTCTAAGAGCAAGATATAACAATTAAATGTACTCGTTTTATCTTCGGTTGAATTTAGATTCTATGTAGTGTTTACTATAAATATAAGGTCAATTTAGAGAAATTGTAATTCCGGAATAATAGTATTATTAAAGGTTACCAACCAACGTGTTTGTGGATTGGAACATTTTGAAACACTTTATCACCTTTAAACATTACAGTTTTTTTCGTGGACCACGACGTGTAACACTTCATACCACACGTGTAACACTTCATACGACACGTGTTGAAATTCCAAAAATTTTCGCGTTTCAATATGTATATACGTTTCTTGTGAAACTTGCGAATATTTCTGCCTGATGGCCAACTGCGATATTGAGTGTAAACCTCTCAATGGTATAATGTTTGGCTGAGTAAATCGGCATTTTTCAATGATTCACAGGAAAGCTTCAGTTTTCGATGATTTGCTGCATATGCACATATGGGTCAACATTTTTTAATTTTTCAAGCACAATTTCGACGCCACTTTTACGGCAGAGATTTACAAATGCCGTGCAATTCATGTTGATTTTCAATAACAATTTGTAGAGTTTTGGTCTTTCCATTAGAGGTTGAAATTTATTGTAGCACGATTAATTGCTCATTTTCTGCATACTTTTCGTGTTCCTACAATGACCGATTACAATACGAACCGAAGCTACTATAACTGATGCAAATACAATTATTTTCTCGATATAAAATGTTTGGTTAACACGCATGGACGAAATATAGCAAATTAAAGTTCATTATCAATATTAATAGCAATTTTTTAAGTTTAGACAAGCGATAATGTACCAGGTCTATCGTATGTTGCAAGTTAAACAGGTTAAATACACGAACAAATGATAGTAACAAGCAGAACCCACATGGTGTATACGAATAGAGAGAAAGCGGTGGGTATGTATGAATGAAAATGCAACCAGCAGCAGCAGCACAACAGCGAAAGGAATTCCCGATTGCGCATATAACAGCAGGTAACAATGTAGCTGCCAATAAACCCGATCGACTCTTTAATTCAAGGGAAGCTGCATTAGCTGGAACGCCGCTCGGCTGCATTAGACCTTATTACGCTTTGACGCGACGAGGATCAATGCGTGGTTGCAAGTTTTAAACGCCTCCCTTCCTCTCTATCCTTGGGGTCTTGACCCCTTCCCTCACCTCCCCCCCTCTATCTCTCTCTCTCTCTCTCTCTCTCTCACCCTCTATCTCTGTATACAGCGTAAACTGCATTGTGCGCGCTTTATTGGATTAATGGATCTTGCATTGATGCTGTTCAAATTGCTGTATGTCTCTCTGTGTACTATCGCTTCAAAGGACTCTGCAGCGCGGTCAAACTTACGAATCGATGTGACAATTATCTTTGACAGCTTTTTGCTTTGACTATATTTTCTATGGAATAATACAATTAGGACGATCGTTCCTACGTCTACGTTCTCCTTTTTCTTACTATTTCACTGTTTCTCCTTGATCTAAGTTAACAACATTGCAGTAGAGGATTACCGGAAGTCACGTTTAGGCCCCAGGTCAATTGTCGGTAATAGGCAGAGCACGAATCTTTCGTATGTGCGTGCACGCGCGTGTGTGTGTGTGCCACCAAGAGTAATAAACTCCGATTGGGCTGTCATTTTCCAGGATCTCTGTAATGTCTTGGAAACTTTACACTTACTTTTGGAGTAATGTCATCGATGTAACTGCACGGTCTATTGGGGTAATTTTACGAATTGAATAAAAATTGAAGAGGGAAGAAATGACATTTTTCTCGTTGTAAAGCGAATCGAATTTATTCTAACAATTTTCATTATCAATTCCAAATAGACATTATTTAACTAGAATCACGGTGTTTCTTATTCTTTTGTACGTCATAATTGATGTAATTTTTTCGAGTAAGAGAACAAGTTTTGTTTACACCAATGGGCAAAATACAAAAAGGTCTTGATGTGAAAGAGAGTATTTTATTTATTTCGCTCAACGAACTCGGCGTGTCCATCTTCATGGATACGTAAATCTCTCTCTTTGAAATGCAATACATCGTGTATTATTTGCTCATACCAAGCGTCGTAAGCAGTTCGGTACCAAGAGGGCAATGGTGTGATTGGTAAATCTTGAGTAAGGTTGTCGTAGTAGATCCAGTTATCTTCAAACATGTAGTGCGCTTTGCTTGCAGGTCTACCGGCTGGCAATTCCGCATCTTTCAACATCTCCTCTCGACTGGGCAACTTCACTTTGCCCTGGAGCACTGCCCTGAAGTATACGGACTGAAATCCCCAATGTCAGTTTTATTAGCTTTTCGGATTGTTTTATGTACGCAAAAGATTTCTTTGATACGTCAAACTAACGGATATATAACGTTAAACTTTTTACCTGGCCGTGAGCAAATAAAAAGGGAAGACCAGGATACGGTAAATTGAGGAATGCCATTGTCGGATGTTCAATGTTAATGAGATGTTTATAAAGTGGGTGCACATATTTTCCGTCAGTGACAATAACTCCGCTACTGCTATCCAAAAATGGATAATCATACAGATAACCTGTGCAATAGATTAGAGCATCCGCAGCTATTCGTTTTCCGTCACTCAGAATCAATTCATTTTCGTTTGCAGACACTACACCAGCTACTTGTATTAAGTCATCTGGTAGTCCTCTTTGAATTCTGTAAATTTTCATCGTCTAATGAACTATATTCGATGTACAAATGACTCGAACAGACTTAAGCTTATAGGTAATATACTTGCTTCTTATGTCTGTGACTGAGGTAAGTCTTTTTGGCATGCTGACGAATTTCCATACCGATATCCATGCCTGACCATGAGCCACCTAATAATACAACCGTTTGATTGGTGAAATCCTCGGGTTCGCGATATTTAACGCTGTGTAATATCCGACCGTGAAAATTTTCGATGCCCGGAATCGTTGGTATGTATGGTTTATTGAAATGCCTGTAAACGTTAGATATTTAATTTGAGATACCACAATTTTGATAATGGCATTTTCGTATGTACGATTTTTCGTCATTCTCTGGCTTTGAATAACCATAAACACGAAGTATTGGATTTAAGAACTGAGGGAAATAAATTGGAATTTGTAGTTTATTGCAAATGCATTACTTGTTTTGTTTTTTTGTTTGCTTAGCTCTTAAAAAGAATAAAACATCAATGTATTCCTCGTGGTATTTATCTAAAAGTACGGGTTTTTGTGAAATCAAATTTTAATTCCGAATGGTCTCAATTTTACATGATACATAAAAAAATGAATACATTTGTATTCATTTATAATTTTTAAAAGGTTTTGGAAATTTTTGAAGTATCGTTGTATGGAATTCACATGTACATATCGATTTTTTACTGCAATTTCAAACAATAAAAAAGAGTTGATTAATAACCCAAATAGTTTCAAAATGGAATGAAAACTCTAGATAGATTCAATCAAGGATTTTATCCTGATAATGTTTGTAATAATTCATACCAAAAATGTTTTCAAATCCATAGTTATTGAAAACTGAGAATTCGAACTAACTGTTTTAGAATTTTTAAGGTACCATAAATGTACTTACCCATTGCAAACGACCACAGCATCACATTTCGTTGTGTCACTTTTGTTTGTATCCAAATTTTGCGTTTCTAGATTCCATTTTGTATTATTTTCACAGCTATCGAGTATGGGTTTTACATTTTTCACGAGCGTATTAAACTTTAATTCCCAATATCAATTAATTTTATACTGAGTAGTCAGGTATATATTTAGTGAATTGATTGATAAATTAACGATACCTTAATGTATTGACGAAGATTAAAATGATCAGTGTAGTTTTTCATATAGTCCGCGATGGTCTTATGTGTAATATAGCTACGATTTTCACCCTGAATATCTTGGTAATCTGGAAAAGCCATCAATTCTTTTGGAAAATTTGTCCTAAAAATCGAACAAAAAATAGTTATTAAAGCTATCGATAAATTTTCTGATATTAAAGTGTTGAACGATCGTACTTACCTGAGATTTTTATACATGCCAGTGTATCCAGGCAATCCATGTTCGTCGTACTCAGTATCCTGCCTATAATTCCACAATCCACCAACATCCGAATTTTTCTCGTAAACAACTGGATCGAACTCATCAACATTCATAGCCATCTGCTTGAGTGAGTTTAAGCCACTTACTCCTGCGCCAATCACGCATACTCGTTTTTTCGATGAAATCTCTTCAACGTTGACCGTGAGAATGCATAGAAAGAATAAATACACTGTTTTCCACCTATCGATCAAATGTCGGATTAACCATATTCTTCGATTTTAATCATCATAATGTTGCATGGTAATAATTATGATTTTTCTTCTATGTTATTGATTAAATAAAAAACTATCTTACTTCATCATTAATGTTTGTCTCTAGTCGTGAACAAGTAATTAAAATCAGATATAAAACTTCACTTTTGCTATTGTGAACAGATCTGCTTGAGTTCAAGCACTCCACGACACTGACTAATAACTCAGCTGAATATTGCTTATAATTGATCAAGTTTTTCCTCTAGACTCGGGGAATCACTTTATCGTTGAAATAGTTGAATAAATACATTACTTTTTCCGCTTTGACTCGTAGAATTTCATTTTTTGTTTTTTTTTCGCAAAAACAACTACATAAAGGCGTTAATCTTATCTCGCGACAAAAGAAATAAAAATTGATACGTCACACTTAAAAATATGTTTTACTCAGCTGAATAAAATATTTGTATTTACATCAAACAAATTCTGTATAATTAATGGTCCATAAAATATGTTGCAGCTGAAGTCTCGATAAATTAAGACAGGTAAAGACAACCGGTAATAGTATTGTGTGACAAAGCACACACAAGGAATTTTTTTTTAACAGCAGAATAAGTATTCCATAGGTATTCGTGTATATAAAGTTTATAAAGTCGACTTTATCAGCCTTTGACCACACGCGAGTCACGCGCAAATAGAAAGTAACGGAGAGCAGCTGTATTTTGAGAGAGAAAAAAACAAAAGAACGACTATCTGGCACACAAACAGTTGTTAATATGATACACTGCGTTCGGATTTTTTCTCATCAAAGCGCGTCTTCAATCCTTTATATACCTGTTTTCACCCACGCGCACTCACGCCATGGCCAAGATAATAAAAGAGTTGCTCGTTCGCTCTCCATCCTTCACGCCCACCTGGATATTTTCGGTTGGGATTTAAAATTAAAACGCGTTGCGGGTCGTTGTTCACGTTGCTTATATATCCTTTGTGCAATCCTCCCTCTCCCTCTCTATCTATGTGTGTATATATAATCTAGCACGTGTATTGTTACATTTTGTACATTTATTTAGCGAGATATTATTTTTTATGTAAGAGAGATAAAGGGAATTTCTCATGCAGATGAGCTTTATGGCTCGTTTATTGCGCCCGCGAGGTTGTTACATTGTACGTTAGAGGTAAAAGATATGAGCTAAATTCCTTTTAAGATTAAGTACATGTTGGACTTTATCTAAATCGAAGATTTAATGTTAATTAGTAGCGATATATACAGGTACAGCCTGTAAAAGAATTTTGTATTGATTAATAATTATAATAAGTCAGTAAGTAAAACAATTTAGTTTAGTTTACGAAGATTAGCCTTTAAAGTGAATTTTTCCTCGTGAAACGTAGCTTTTCCAAACGAATATGAAAGTACGCTGTATTGGCGTAAAATAACTTTTTGCAACTACATTTCTAGAAGAAAAAAGGGAAAAAATTGCGTTGAAATGAAGGAAATACACAGGGAAATGAGTCAAAGCAAAAAAAAACATATCATTATAAGTTGTCACAATAATATATTGCCAAGATGGCAACAGAGAAGCCCCTGCAATCGTCAGAAATCTCAAGTGCAGAAGAGGTAGCAGCAGCAACAGCAGCAGTTCCTGGCAATTAACCGAGCGTCCTTTTCTGAGCTTTCTCGCGCATGGAAAATAGTTGAGGAGAAAAGCGAGAGGACGGTTTCTTGCCAAGCGTATAACATTAATTATCCCGAAATATTATTTGCACCGTCCATCAACCGTCGTCTCTTTATCGTCGAGGTTTGAAAATCCCCGGACATTTTCGCAATTTAAACCAGGCAGCAGCTACGATAAGACGCTTCGTTGTAAACGCGTGACGAGTGTCTCATTAACGTCGATACTCCATTTTACCTTGCCTCCTCAAGAGGCTGTTTACTGTCAACGCGCCAGACACGACGCCTGCGTGTTGTTGCCTTTTTAAAATTTTTTTTGTATTGAATTTCCCATTCCCTTGTCCGTTGTGGTCAGCACATCAGCTTGATGGAATTATTAATTAGACAGGCGAAGACAATCGATTGAAACGTCAACCAAAATGACAACTTATTCACGATGCCCTATACATTTAGGAATATGAAATATGAATTTATTATTGAACGTCATTATATAATAGTTTGTGGTGGAGAATGCATCGATAATTTTGTCCCTTCAATAAGACGTTCATTTTCACAAGAAGAATTCATTTAGGAAGACTGAGATAGTATTTACAAGAGACAGAGCGTCCATGTAGTTGAAAATCATTTGAGAGAGTTGGAACTGGTAGGTCTTTGATGATATCGGTTGTAAATGTCCATTACTATCAGTAGGTGGAGTCGATTCTAAGAGCGTAGTGTTTGCCCGAGCGTATGACATAAAAGCAATTGACTCAGTTATTGATTATGGCAATTTTGTATATTCTACTGATGTTTTTCATGATTGACGAGACGCAATGACCCATCGGGGACAAGTCGCTCAACGCTGATTGGTTGGAATCATCCAATAATCATTTTCTGCATATGTGTATTACATGAATGATTCAATATAACGTTGATGTACTATAATATATTATAGTTAGATAGTTATTTATTTTTTTCACAAGATTGTCCAATTTATTAAAAAGAAATTTACACGAATTGTATTATTGTATTTATGAAGTGTCACCCGATTGCCTGGCCTAATCCATCAATCATAAGCAAGATGCTCAAATCTGGTTGGATGAGAATGACCAATGGTTATTCTGTATCATATTATTATTAATTTTTTCCTCATGCTAACCTTTTAAACTTCCTCATTTTTGACTCTTATAAGGAAAAATGAGTAAATGTACTAATACTTTCATAATGTCGTTCAATAAATATATTGTTTTTTAATAATTGCAATTAGTTGCTGAACATCATACTAAAAACCTTTATCTTTTTCTGTTTAAGTAAGTCGATTTGGTGCAATCTGTAAAAAATATTCGTTAAATTCTAAGTATATAAGTATAAAATAGTTGTTACATGGATATTGGACAACAAAGAGTCACTATCTTTGTAAGCTATTTAATTATAAATAATTAGTATCAGCAGTAACAAATCATTAACATAACTGTTGCGTGGCAGAAATCTGCATCTTTTTTCGAAAAGTTCTTGTGACCCTTAAACGTTCACACCCCAATGTTTGTTGACATTCATACTTTGTTCAATCACGCAAACACACATCATATGCAAAGAAAAACACAATAAAAAAATATCAAGAGCTGACAAACGAGCAGAATGTGCGACGAGCGAGAACGCGAGGAAACAAAGGAAGAATAAAAAGAATAAAAAGGAAGAAGAGCCACAATGAAGAAACACGAGTCCTTCGTCCGCCGGCGGCGGAAGCAAAACAACGTATGTACAATGCCATAGCGTTGTTTTATGCAGACAAGCACACTGCACACGTCTACACTGAGCGCGACCGTTTCCGTCTAATTGCAGCAGCAAAGGGAGAGAAACGATGTGTTGCATGTTCCGCTTGGTAGAGTTTAGAGGAGAGAGAGAGAGAGAGAGAGAGAGAGAGAGAGAGAGAGAGAGAGAGAGAGAGAGAGAGAGACAGAGGGAAAGAAAGAGCGTCAGGCCTCGATGCTCCATTAAACTTACTCGATCGACTAGGGGCTCGGGTTGCGTACCATTTCTACAGTTTCACAACTTTGCATTCGATTTGCCAAGTGTCACCGTTCAAGTATTATTTGTTTACATCGATAAGTATTTTGTTGAATATAGTTTTAATCGATTTCGATCAGACTCTCACATTAAGTTCATATTTAATGAATTGTTGGAGGAGTAAAATAATTGTGATTTGTAGAATGAATCATATAATGCTATGTATGACGAAACGTGGTTTATTTAATTTTTTTCCAGCTATATCATATTCATGTAGATCATATAGATACTACAGTAAAAATAGTTATGGCTCGCCGTACATAATTTCTTCAATAGATGAATTTTGTCATTTGAGAGTTGAAAGTACATCGCTGAAATGTTAAAATAACCCAATTCACATTTTCCAATAATCCAAACTCCTAGAAATTCGATTAAATGCAAAAATCCAGTATGAAGAGACGAATAAACAAAGTACTTATATTGGGTACTATACAAGTACATGTAACGGGGATGCAGCAGGGAACTTTCAATTGAAAAGAGCTTCGTGCAACGTGCACGTGATTTATTGCCACAGAGTGCATTGGACGTGTGCTGCAATATTCGCAGAGTTTTAGGTTACCTTTTCAATTGGGACGATTTTTTCCTTCTTTTAAACGCAAGCCAATCAAACTAATCATACTTGGTGCGGCCACCGATGAAATGTGACGTGCGAAATTTAAAGCTCACGCACTACGCGTCATGGTTGTCAAGGCTTGATTGGTGTATGCGTGCGTGCACGTGCGCGCGTGTGTATATGTTCGAAATTGAGGGCATTGTTTTAGAGACGTTCTTCACGAGCGTTATTGGCCTTTTTTTATGAGCACGCCACAACCTGTTTGCCGGCAGGCTTCGTAAAGAGGAGCTTAAGGGACTTTGATGTGTCTTTAAGTCAAGGGGATGTGCTTCATCTCTCGGTCTCTTTCTATTCCTCTCGATGATAGTGATGATGATGATGATGATTGTAGTTGTCTAATTTGATGACGCTGTTAATTTTTACGGCGATGAGGTAGTTACTTCGATGGAATTGGTAGATTATTGAAATTTACAGCGGAAATTGATGGTCCTTGAGTAACGGCTCGTTGTAAAAGTGCAATAGGTAAATAACTATCAAGCTCGTTGAATAGCCGATACTTTTTTTCATCGCAAGTAGTACGAACAATTTACACGGCTTTGTAATCCCCTGTAATTTACAAAGAACCCACCCCAAATAAGTCACTAATATCGAATAACTCATCCCCAGTTCGACAAGCACAACAAACAACTTGAACTCGTAAACTCCCCAAATAAAAAAAGGAAAAAGTCGTTCAAACATTACGTGTGCGGCGATGCGCATAGAGTTACGCAAAAAGGGCTCTCGATAGTCACAGGCACGTGCACAAACGGTCGATCAATCGTTGAAGCTTCTTGTTCTCACAAAGAAATTCGTTTATATTGGCTTTTGGGCGCGTCGAATGAATCGCGTCCCATTATACTCGCGATAATGCGACCAAATGACGCATAGGTTGGGAGAAAGCGGGAAAATTGGAGAGCGAGCGTAAGTGGCTTGTGCAGTAGTGCGACGTGTGTGCGCGTGTGTGTAATGTGCAAGCGGCACCACAGCCACACTACTTGGGGAATGAATCGTGCGAGAGAGAGAAAGAGAGAGAGAGAGAGAGAGAAGGTAAAGTTACAGCCCGTAGTCGTGGGGTGGCAGATGGATGCGCCGTGAGAGAGAAATTTATCGCGACTAATTAGAAACGTACGTTCTCGCTTGCTCGTTTACTCGCTTGGCGTCTTTAATACTTGTGGATATTTTGAGGACATACTGTCTGTTATTGGTTTCGCTTACGTTAACGCTAAGAGACGTGCATTTTTCATGAATTGAACTAAATATTTCGAAGTAATTAATCAGCTAGAATATTTGTGATCAAATATTGTTAGAGCATGGTATTATTATAAAAATAAGTATTATTTGTCATGCAGTTGTTGATAGTCACAGTTGCCACAAGTATCGTTTACATAATCATTACACAATAATTATTATGTTAATTGTTATGTAATCATGTTAAGGTTCAACGAAATAACATAATTAAACGACAAGGGTCGTAACAGAAAAAGAGTCATTTGTAGTGACGAAAAGGGTACAGCATTAAAAGATCATGAGCATCGGTAAAAAAGGCATTGCATGGGGGTATATGGCGGGAGGGGGGGGGGGAGAAGAGCCCAGAGATACGCGACATTTACATACAATAAATTAAGCGATAAATTTATATCCATAAGGGAGAAATTTGTATATATATATGTGTATATGTCTCGCGGGCTGTTCCCTCGACAACGGCCGAAACGAATCGAGAGCACTCGCGGATAATAATCCATTGTGTACGCGCGGGCGCGCGGCTGCACTTTTGGCTTTTACTGTGTGCATCTCACTCTCCCTACGGTGCTGTTGTTGTTGTTGTTGTTGTTATATTTGCGAGGCCGAATATCGAGCGATAAAAAAAAAGGAAGAGAGAATAAAGCGCCCAGAGGACCATGCACGATAATAAATGTCCACGCGAATATAATGTAGTTTGCGCCCGCGTGAACTTCGTAACTTTTTTTTGATTTTTCATTTTGTTCGTATGGTAACGAAACAAATGGGCGTGACACGCGTGTATATTTTGTTTTCTTTTTCTTTTTGATAATTCTTTCTTGCGAATGAGTTATTCAGAACTGGGGGGATGAGAATTTTTTTTTATCTTTATCTCTGGGATTTATATTTTGTAGTAGTTTACTGACGGATAATGAATGCTTATCTGGTTTATGTACAACTGAGGGTTACTATCATTGCCGTACAGGGATTTATGAATAATTTCAATACCGTCTATAATTAATACGATTGATGCTGTGTTACGTATAGGTTTCTTTTGATACTTGCATTTTCAAGTGGTATGTAACTATTAAACAGTTGGATTCTGTATAAAAGGTTGTAACTATTATTATAATTATGATATCCAATAGAAAGAATCGCTAAATAATGAATAAGTAATTTACATAGAATTTTGCACAAATAGTTTAACTAACATTGTTAAAGAATACTTTATCGTTCATTCTAAGCATAAAAGTATCGTAAATAAAATTTTTTTCCACAAAGAAATAAAGTTTATAATTTGACGATATTTTTCCATCACGTAACATAAAGAGCGTGACTCATTAGCGCATGGACTTGTATCTACATCTGAAAGTAATCGTGACGCAAACGAGAAGCATAACGAAGACATGAAACACGAAATCAAGCGTCTAGAAGAAAGAAAAAAAGAAGAAGTGAAAATCGATAGAAATGTCGTTGGATACGCTCGTCGATTCCTCTATCGGGGTTCTTTTTATTCTTTTATTCGTTTTTTTCGTTCGTGGTCCCGGAGCAACGATTAGCCTTGTGTCGTCGTCGTCGTGGATCCCCCCATGGAAATCGAGGCTTAGTATAGTATTGGAGGCCTCGGGTGCCAAGCCAATAAATAAATAGGTAGAGCAGCACCCTTTCGAAAAGCTTAGCAAAGCCAACTGTGCGATGGCTCAATTTGAACTCTGAAGGGAGTGCAATGCTATGTTAGCTATACCTCTCTCTCGTCGAAGCGGCGCAGTACACTACTGTATACCCTAGCTAAATCCACTTAGGCGCCCGATATACGTAATATACCCCTAACTTTACTTTTTACTTGTTTTATCTCTCTTTCTCTCTCTCTCTATCTCACTCTCTTTTTTGTAAGCCTCGCACTTTCGTTGACTCGCACAAGTGCGGCTCGAAGAATTCACTTGTGATGTTGCGCATCGTGCGAGAAGCTTTTTTAGGTCAAATGTTTGATATATACGAAGGGAGTCGTTTCAATTTTCAATGATATCCAACTAGGCATTATTTTAATAAATATTCAGATGCAATACTTTCAAGTATACTGCACAATTTGATTCGTTTGTTTTAACAACTACTAAAAGTACAGACAACTTTGAGATAATCAAAGCTTGTTAAAACATTCGGTTTATTTCGCCGGTATAATAACTTCATTTCGTGTTATGGAATTTTCCGACTTCATATACACAACCAAAACCATTTTATACGTAAATTCAAAATTACAGTGAATTTGAGAACAAAGCTGTCTTATTGCAACGATGATACGCGTGAGCATTTTTTAATTAAATATTGTCCAACCAAGTGAGCTAACGAAGCATTCAATTTAGAAGTATAGTCAACATTTTACTTCCCATGTGATCACTTTGCAACTAATACATTTTGTAATACATTTATCACTGACAATTCAATGTATCTGAAACCGTATACTGTTCCATATTTGCATCAAGTTTGCTATAGTTGTTGAAGCCGCAAATTGAACAGTTGAATGTTAACGATACCGTATCAATAATAATAAACTTTTTAAAGTCGGTCTATGTCGTCAATTAAACTGATATCCAATTCATCTTAATTTCAATAATCTGTCTAAAATTCAATATTCGATCGCCCTTCTGCATTAAAAATACAGCAAGCTTGTCGAATAAAACCGAATAGCTATACAATTACGTATGTATATCAGTGCGTATTCAATCTTTTCCTCACGTTACTTAATACATGCGTACAGAGGTATTTGAAATTTCTTTTCGCTACTTTCATAGCCCCGAGACTATAACCTTGTTCATTTGCATTTGCACGTATCATTGATTGCTCGCGATTCTCCTTCCTCTTTTCTTCTCGTGTATAGTGAATTTCCTACAACGTCTGTGGAATCTAATTCACGCGCCAGAGAAAGAGAGAGAGAGAGAGAGAGAAATTTCATCTACACGTGCAGTGATGGTGAAAACTTTTAATTCCACTAACGAATTTGGCGCTGCTAATAGCACATTGCACTTTTCTAGGGATAAATTTATTATCGTTGAGCCGCTCTGTGCGTGTATGTTTGCGTGTTGTTCGTGGTGTATGTATGCGCGTGTACGTTTTTTTTCTTTGTTTAGGTGGCAGTTATGGCAGTTTGGTAATTGAAACGATAATAGTTTCCGTAGCCCAGTTTGTAGGTCAAATTGCGTGCTCGGCAAGCGCATAGTTTGCACAGTTTCCTGGATTTCACTTGAATATTAATCGTCCCCCCCTGCCCTCTTTCTCTCCTTCGCAAAGCTGCTTCAATTGCGTTAACTAAAACGCTTCGGTTTTATAGCTTTTGTTTGCAGCTACTCTTCTCTAATCCGATGCTTGGCACAAATTGATTTTACCATGCTTTCACTCGAAAATTCTCTCTTGTAAACTTCATTATTAACTTCGTACGTTGTCGCGAATTCGTTGTTGCACTGTACAACAAATTACCTGCCTCGAAGACTTTGTTAAATTCATTTAGTCTACGTATATATTGTCAGGAGTATCGAATAATTATCTTGTACAAGTTGTCAAACGATTCGTTCAACAAGTTACAAGAAAGGTTATTTTGTTTACGTGTTATAGAGGATGCCCTCTATATAAACCTGTTTGAAGAGCAAGCAAATTTTCATAGTCTCGACACGATCTCATTATCATAAATTGTGTTTACCCTTTTTTCAAGATTTTTCGCTCTTCACTTTTAACGTAACAAGCTCCCTTGGTTATGTATATCATCTCGCTATTTCATTAGCACTTTTATTTTCTTTCGTTTAGTTTCCTTCAAATATTTGTACGTAATTTAACTCAATTTGAACAAATTTAGAATCATATGTGTTAAACATAAACACCTTAATCTTGACACAACATTTCCACAGTGATATCGCTGTAATCAAGTGAGATATTCATTATTACATTAGAATGCGAACAGTGAACCTTAATGAAAATTCTCCTCGATATTTGATTCAAATTGTTTGTTTATTTTGTGTCAACAAGACATAGTTCACTAAAATATTAAAAAGAGAAGTTTGACTTTTAAATTTATATCTGATAATCACTCATAGTTTGTGTTTACACATTTACAGCCATAAATAACTTTATTTGGATTATTTCCGTAAGCGTTGAAAATAAATTCAAATAACATAAGCCACACGAATCACACAGTAAATCCGTCTGATAAATCAATCAATAAAAAAAGCAATCAGTAGTACATATACAAGCGTCATCCCTAAGCCGTGAAAACCCACGAAGTGAGAGATAGAGAGAGAGAGAGAGAGAGAGAGCTGCCAACTCTAATAATTTCTCGTATACGGATAGTTGCGTGGAGCGTCCGTGCAACATTCAAAGCTCCAATCCTTTTCAATTTCTAGTTGCAGCTAAACAGCCGTACGTGCGCACAAAAGTCCGAGTCAATTCGGCGCACGTCTCTCTCTATCGTAGCGCTTTGTGCCATTTTAGCCAAAAGTAAGACAAACTCGGCTTTTTCTATCTCTCCCTCTCTTTCTTTCTCGATGTACATGTATACCCTTCTGAATTCTCTTTCTCGCGAGTCTGCTTTTGAGAGAAAAAGAGAGAGAGAGAGAGAGAGAGAGCATAACGGGCTTTGCGTTTTGTGTGCAAACTTTTACTTGGGTGCGCTCAACAAGCTCTATATATATATGCCTCCATAGAAAATAACTTTCTTGCTGACAATACGCAATCAATGTGTCTGTTTTGTATTGTTAGACTTTTATTCCTTTTTTTCGTGCTTACCATGCTATTTTTAGTCTATCTACAATCATTGATTATTGTAAGAGAATGCTTCAATATATGTTTATTTTTATTTTTACAGGTGAGTTTTTTGGCCAATAGGTTCGCCCCGTTTTGTGAGAATTCAGTACGATGTATACGTTTGGTAAGAGAGAATATTTTTTTACTTAAAGAAGCTATTGATCATCGTGCTACTTTCTGTTATCGCAAAAAAAGAAGACGTTATCGAGAAGTACTTACCATATACAGAAAAAAGTCATCTCTTACGAATATAATATTTTAAAGAACGTAATAATCTACTTTCGAATGTTTTTTCTATCATACAATAAAATAGAATAGGTTTGTGGCTATTTGATCGACATTCTTTTGTTCTATAAAGCTGGAAAAAAGAAAATCATATGAGAAAAAAAATTGACATGTCTACGCGATATTGTGGTCCAATTCGACCAGTCAATTATAATCAGCCCTTCATGTTCTTTTGGGGCGAGTGGCTGTCATCACATTTTTATGATCGGATTGCCTGTCCAAGAGAGCGTGGTTCACTATCGTTACTGGCCGTCTCACATAAAAATTTTGTGTGGTAGTATGTAGTTGCTCTCTCTCTTCCTCCAAGATAACAAAACGTGCCTGATTGGTAGAGCTTTTGTTTTTTTCCCGTGGGTGCGCTCTCATCGATCTGGGCCAATATCGTTTTTCCACTGCTGTTGTCCCTTGAGAGACTTCTTTTTCCCCGGGAAAAATCAGTGAAGCATCTTTCTCTTTCTCTCTCTTTCGCTCTTATTTGGTTCGAGCCTTTTATCGATTATACAATCAACTATTTCCTCCTCTTGCGTGTCGGCTTATTAGCAGTTAGCGTCTAGCCTTTTTTCTTATATCACCTGATTATTTATAAAGACGCGAAAATTACAAAAAGTGATATACGCCGACTGTGATTACGTTATAGCAAGTATACTACTGCTGTGGTTTGGGAAATTTATCATCCCTCTCTCAAGAGAGAGATTCTTAGCTTTCTTCTTCTCAACATGCTTTTTCGAGCGAGAAAGAGTAAGAGAAAGAGAAAGATCGAGAGAGAGAGAGAGAGAGAGAGAGAGAGAGAGAGGGAGGAAGGGAGCGAGCTGGAAATTAAACGCGGTCGGAATTGAAGGCGTTTCTCTGAATTAATCTTTTTTTTACTTTTGTTCAAGATTAATTAGGCTAAGTGAGTTAATTACTTTCGTTGGTATTTTCATATTTTTCGATTATAAGCTGAATTAAATCTTCGAATTAATATTTCTTAACTAAAGCTGTGAACATTTAAGTGCAAATACAAGTTTCTTATTAGAATAAACTTGACAAAAAAAAAAGAAAAATGAAAGTACACATGGTGCTCTTTCAATTTCAAAACGTTTACGATCATGAATTAAGTCAGTTTGTCAAAAGTACGGTAATATATTTTGTTTAAATAATCAAACTCAAAAGCTAAAGTTGCAAACAAAAGATTTAATTACAAGCTCCAACGTGACTGATTCTGTCTTTTCCTCCGCAGACTTCGTAATTAACACACTTACTCTAGAAATCCTCTTTTAAAGTTTACGCTTTCATAAAAAAAATATATGAAGTTTTCCGTTTATAAGCCGTAAAAACTCGCAATACTAAATTTTCCTACTTCAATGTATTTTTTGTTAATCGTCGTCTATATTTTTAAGTAAGTTTTTTTTTCTTTTATCACTCACGTTAACGGTTGAAAATAAGTCGTTTCAACGTGTTTCAGCTATCTCTTTAGTGCATTATTTAAGGATCAAAAACCAAGTTTTTATAAATAATATGAAAATTCCATCTCGGAAATAGGCTCTTCATAGGTACTTTAGAAAGAAAAAAAGTCATTCGTACTTAACCTGGAAAAAAAAATCTCGGCGGTGCAATTCCCGTTTTCATTATGCAAGCTCTTTCCCGGGAGCTTGGAAGATGACGTCGTGTCGCGGACGACAAAGAAACTAAGAGAAGCCAATTTCGTTGGAAGAAGGAGGTGCATTCGGCTAACAAGGCGAAATGATGAGCTGTACGCCCGCGCGCGTACGCTTTAATCGACGAAAGTGTCAGCTGTCCGGGCGTAAAAAAATGCTCTACTCTTTCGCGCACTCTTTCGGCAGGCTCGTAAAAAACATGCAGCTCTATATGACAGAGTGAGAGGGGGGGGGGGGGAGAGAAAGAGAGTTTTATATCGACTTCCTCGTAAAAGCTTCCTCGAGCAAAAGACTCGTTCATTAGAACCGCGGTTCCGACTTCGCTCACGGGGATTTGCACTTTTTTTCAGCCTCACACCAGATCACCAACCGAGCGTAAAAGTTTTTCTCGACACTTACGTCTGCTCTGATGGCTTAGACGTTTGCAGTGCTTCACAGACTTTTGGCTCGTCATTGTGAGATGGAGAAGTTGCTTAGATGAGCTTGCGAAACCGAGTGAATCTGAAATGCTTTGACTGATTGAAACCACGGAAGAAGTTTTGTTCTGATTCTTATTACAAATATTTTTTAGATATTATTTCGAACAGCTGCACTTGTTACTATCACGATTAACATTTTACAACAATCGCAAAAAAGTTTAAACTTTTCCTCTTTAAATTAAAACAGCAAGCGAAATTCTTCGGTTACTGGCAAATGTACATAGAATATTACAGCAATATTAAATATTTTCTCTGCGGAAAAAGAGAAAACTTAAAAAAAATAGCAGCTGTATAACAGAAGAATTTTACTATTCTTGACATATTTCAATAAAGAAGCGCATGAAAAATTCCATAAACCGTACAATAGCTCGTTATGAAAAATGAAAAAAAAAAACAATTCGTCCAAGAATACATTTTTATCATACGCTTTAATTAGCTTGAGTACACTAAGGTATTGTTTACAGTAATAATTAATCGTACGATTGTTACTGTTATTTATTTACGACGTGCACATACATATAAAAAGATACAATCTGACATATTAGTACCGAGTCACACTGCGTGCAGGTAATTAGCATTGCATACACATTGATTGCATTATAATTTTAATGGACGATATAGCTAAAAAACTAGGTCGAACGAAGAGAAACAGAAACGGTGTATTTTTCCAGCAAAACTATCGAATCGTACGTACACTTGTTAAAAATATTGACTTAATGTTGTTTTTATTTTTCTCATTTGCGATGGCATACTTTCTATAGAAATCTCACAGTTCCAATACCTACATTTATCCTTATTGCATTCGATTTTTAATCTTTCTCTTGAAACTGGATGTTCTATTTGAACATTGATGTGTAACCATTCACTAGCATTGTTGATTCAGGTTGTCTACTCCATAAGAGAACCAGCCATTTTAATTTAAATAAAAAAACCTCCAGATCTAGAATAATAAAAAAGCTCGCAGCCACGATGGCAGCCCAATGAATAAAATAGAGTTAAAAATAATAGATTAGGACAAGTGGCAGATTCCAGAGCGTAATTTCAATGACGCTCCCGGAGGCGTTATTTATTCAATGAAAGTGCGATTCGTTGTAATTCTCTCTTTCATTCACAAAGAAATGAGGTAGCAGAGCTAACTTTCGTTCTATTTTAACAAGCGTGCGCGAATTAATTGCACGCGCTTCGTTAATAATCGACTGATTAACCGGCTAAAATATTTATGATTCGAAAGTGCTCGAAATAATTGCTATGCGCTTTGCGCATTATATAAACTTGTTAGCGGGTGGATGAGTGAAACCTTAGCGGGCAATTGATAGTGAAATGACGTTGTAACGAATTTACTTGATAAGCGAGCTGTAATATCTCGATGAAGAATTTTCACCCTTCGTTTAGCAATCTTGATTATGTACGTTATTATAATCGGTATTTAGGAACATTCTATAAAATTCGATGTCATATTTTGACATGACAGTTCATACTTCACTTTTATTTTTATAAATTGATAGATTGAATGAAATGGTTCTTTTATTTAATTTAATTAGAGAAATGCGAGGAGTTTAATTGAAATGGAATTCACTAGAATAAAGTGCAATATTCAATATCGTAATCAATCAAAGTGAAAGCTACAGCATTCCTCAAACATCAATAATAAACCATTTCATTTGCGATTTTATTTTATAATTTAAAACATAAGCATAAAATTGTCATTTAAACTCCCCTCCTGCATGAGATATTTAATTCTGCTATGTTTAACGTTCAGTGGTAACACTAATTATAAAATTCATGAAAACGGGAGAACTTTTTTTCATTTCCATCAAAAGAATACAAAAAAACGGAGAAAGAAAAAGCTCGCTCCATTTAGTACATTCTCTCCCCAAAGAGGATCCGCGCGTGTATATATCCGCAGGCTTGCTGGCTAAATTATTCCATGCGCGCGTCGCTCGCAACTTATTTAATTAATCGCTGCCGCACAATTCGTATAATGCCATCGCAATTAACGCTTTTAATCATAAACTTCTCCCCTCGTGAAAGAGGCGTCAAGAGAGAGAGAGAGAGAGAGAGTATCAGACTGCAAAAAGTTGGGAAAGTTAGTCGCAAACGCGTGAAATTCGACGCTAGACATTTTTTTCTTTAAATGAATATTTGTTTGCCTGCATTGTGAAACTCGCACAGGTACGTAATTGTGTAGAAATTAAACATGTATTCAAACATTTTGTTATATGCATCAGTAGTCCTGAAATAATTTACAAAAGAAGTGTATCTACAAATATTTACGTAATTTTTCTCTTAATTGTGAAGTTAAAAAAACACTTCGTATAATATCTGTATTTATTGTTTATAAATATCTACATTTATTATCTCTGTATATACGTGTATATATGTGTATGTACTTGTCGCTTGTGTATCTCTGCGTGCAGTTTCATTGCATACACGTTCATCGGCTGCTGCTGCTGCTGCTGCGCCACGATCGATACTCCAACGCCGAGAGCGAGCGCGCGCGCGCGTGAGAGAGAGAGAGAAAGAGACGATGACCCCGCGGCGGCGGCAGTTGGCTCGTGTAAAGAATGCACATGCGGAAGTGTAGAGAGAGAGAGAGAGAGAGAGAGAGAGCTGTTGTTAAATTGTCGTTGGCTCGTTTACCACCAAAGTAATATCATTCGCGTACATATATGTACCCGAGAGCTTGTTTTACGGTTCGGACACTGCGACGCTCCGCATGTACAGTTGTGATATATCCAGCCAATGGTTGCGAACTTTAAAAACATTTCTTGCTTTCGTAAAGACAAAGAGGTTAAAGTCTCTCTTTTTTTACTGTTTTTGAAGTATAACGGTTAAAACAGTCGCGCGTAATTCTGCTTGACGTGAATATCGTTTTCAGTTGGAAACAATCAAAAAATCGATCAAGACGTAGATAAATAATGAATGACGTATACTTTTAGAATATATGAACCGTTAAATAGAATGTTGTTTGATTAAATAAATACGCGAATTATGTCAACAAAATAAGCTACACTAGGCTTAGTTTAGCTGTGGGTATATAGCTTTCTGACGACTGAATTTTTGTTTTCTCTTTCGATCGTTTTTCATGTAAGCCAGAGAGGCCACACGACTACCAGCTGACGTTAAGATTTCATAACTTTGAGAGCAAAAAGACGATGTAGTTCGAGCCCTCCCTCGTGTACAACGTTGTTTCTGAAAAGGCAACATGTCGTGGTTTCGTTCGATATCGTTGCTGCGAAATTGAACGTACTTATTTATCAGCGTTTCTTACAGTTTCACCGGCATGTAGGTACATTCGTCGAGCATATGTCATTCCGAATTCAAACAACTATCAATACGCCAGTAATACAGTTATACGTCATACACGATCAATTGCATACGCTCATTACGCACGTCATTTGCAAAATCCGTTAAGGCTATTAAACAGTAAATCGAAGACAGGAAAAAAAAGAAATATCAGCCATTAGGAATCGATTGGCTGGGCGAGCGCGCGCGCGAGGCAATAGTCCAAGCGCAATTGCATGTATTCCTCTCAATTTGCTCCATGAAAGTCGATACGCTGCACTATGCGTGTGTATATCATCTTTCGTAGTATGCACGCAGCGATGCCATTTCACCGCAACAGAAAGTGGGTAGCAGATGCGACCATTCTCCTCTGCCCCCATCCTTCCACACTCCTCCCACGTTAATAAGGACACGGAAAACTTGTTCTCCTACTGTTCTTTTTTTCCCGATGTCGTGTGCGGTCGTATACGATACTCCTTTTTGGTTGCCCATGAACGCGGCAACTTCCAATGTTTGTTCAACTTTTCCTGTAATATGCGTTTTTTTATTTGCATCTCATACTTGTATGATTTTATGTTTATATTCTCTTTGAAATAATAGATTCAATGAAGTTGTGCGAATTATCATCGTAATATTTATAATTTGTATTATTTTCAAATTTATTTAATTTAGCTATACGGTTGTGCTAGCTTTTGTGGGAAAAGTGAGTTGCTATTTTGAAATTGTATTGTTCGATATAGATTAAATCATATGATATTTCCACGTACTTGAATATCAAACTTACGTTCATATTTATAAAGCAACTTGAATTGAGACGATGGAATGACATAAAACGGCTAAACGTTGCAAAGGCTTTTCAAAATAACAAAAACAAAATTGACGAACAAATATTGTTCATTTAATCAAGAATCGTACAGAGCGTTATTTGTTTAAAATAACGCAAGGTATTAGATCAAAATAATGAAGAATTCAATTGAGATTATGGAAATGATATCGTAGGATAGTAACAACAAAATAATGACCAATTGAAAATAGTAACTGTAATATTATTATTTCCGTGTTGAGATAGAAGATGATCAGAACTATAAAATATAAATATTGTCTGACATTATTTTATTTGTGAAATCCTATTATTTATTGTTTTTAAATAAAAAAAGCAACAACAGCGAAATTAAACGGAACAATAATTGATTAATAATATCGATCGATCGCGAGCGTTCATCATCAATATCGCGTATACAACTTTACGATTACATTGTTGTCTAGAGCAACAAAGTTGGAACTACAACACAATATCTAAAACTCTCAGAATCTTATGTAGACAAGTGAGTTTCTCGAAGGAGTTAACAATTTGATGGATTTGTTGGGGAGGGGGGTAAAGGCGGTGTTAACGGAGTTAATGTATTTGCAGAATTAAAGTTAGAAACTCTTTTAGGGATACACATGCGAAGTTCCTGAGTATACGGAGGTATATTTTTGTCAATAGATTTATGGTGGAGAAAGTGTCGCAGAATTTTTTTGCCGGAAAAATGAGATTGATTTACAAACGCAAAGATATTTTTGGGAGACTAGGGCGATATTTGTGAAAGAAGGTGCGTTCAAATAGTTGAAAATTATTTAGGAGACTTCAAGTAGTAGGTCTTTGATGATGTCGATGCAGTGCTTGCAGATGTTTCATTGCAATCATTGTTTGTTGGAAAACCATGGCGATACTTTTTTGTGCCTAGTGCTCACTTGAACCAAGTACAAAAACAATTGACTCATTCATGTTTGTTGGGGTTTAGATACTCTACTGAGAATTCACCTGATTGGCTGGTCAAGTCGATCAATCAGGCGCCTGGTGCTTAACGGTAATTGGTTGAGAACGACCAATGATTATATGTAATCCAAGTGACTATATTGGACCATGGACTTTTTAAATAACATTTGATCTCCAATGATCGCTAAAATATATAATATAGTCTTAATAAAAATGCAGAAATTAATTAATATATTAAAAGTATTCTTGGTGGCACCGATTTTTAGTATTTACGTATCATACCAAGAGTTCACGTGAGTATTTCAATTGGCCAATCAGAGCGAAATGCTACGTGCTCATTGATAGCAGTGGTCTAATAGTTGTCCAGCATATATACTTGTTTAAACACCATCGGATTTAAGCTCCTCGGTTCTACATTTTCACTCAGATAGTTGTGGAACATATTATTTTCTCTTATTACTGAAAATTTGTATTTAGGTCAAAGATTCATTCCTTTAATCTACACTTTATTATATACAATTAAGTAGCGGAAGCTCTGCTCTTCAATTTAACAAAACCAATTAACGATTCGAATCGTGAATAAAATGAATTGTATTGTATATTCTATACGTTTATTTAAATAAACTTTAATTTATACTTTGAACGCAAGAGAAATAATATTAAGATATAGGAATGTTGAGAGATGAGTAGCTCGGTTTCCGAAATTAAACGAAAAGATATTAAAATTCCAAGTGACCTCGTAAAAATTTTATCGCGCGATGTAATATCTAAAAAAAAAAGGTGACGACCTGCAAGAAAGGGAGAATCTCAATTCGGCTGCGGCGTTCGCTCTCTTTCTCTCTCTCTCTCTCATATTCGTCGCCAAGCGAGGCGAGATTGCGCGCGAGCTCTCTCTTTTCTTTTCTCTTTTTTGCCTTTATTGCGCAAAATCGATTTCCAAACGTTCGAGGCATTTTGGAGATGATATCGGAGTATTCCTCGCACAGCTGCTTCTCTCTTTGCCTACGTTTTCTTTTTTTTTCATCTCGCTAATGAGTTTTTTTCTTTTTTGTATGGTTTTTCTCGGTGGTTAGATTTTTTTTCTGCTTACGCAAACATAATTTTTTTGTACTACGTGCTTCTGTAGAAATATGAAAATGAATCTCTGAACGTTTCGTAATCTTTGCAAAAAAAAGTTGCTCTACTGTAACGAGCTTTTAATTAAAAGTTACTTATGTTTCACTGGAACAAAAAGAAAAAATAGAATTCGCTCGAAAATTGTATTATCTTAATTTAGCCTTTGTTTATAAAAACGGATTGAAAAATTAGCAGTTCAGAGAAAGTTCAAATAGCTTAATTAAACATTCCAAATTGGCTTTTTCTATGACCCCGTTTAACCTACCCTTCCTTTGAATAGAAACAAAATACAAAAAGGCAAAGAAAGAAAGTTACCAACCAGCCAACGCATATACTCCCTACGGCCACGAGTAGCGTTCATTTAAAAACACCAGCTGCGGAAATGGCTTTTGCGTCGCGACGCCAAACAAAAGCATGCTTTCTTTCTTCGCGGACGGATAAGAGACGCAATATAGAATGGATTTACTCGTGAAAAACAAATTGAGCCACTCCATTCGACGAGTTTTCTTTTTTATACTACTTGCCCAGTAAAAAAAAGCCAAGTTTATAGTTAATGGGGTTTTTAATTTCAAAAGTAATTGAATTGTGCATCAAAGTAAAGCTTCTCTTCTGAACGCGATATCGATTTTGAGTTACGCGCGAAAGCCGAGGATCTATCTAGCCAAGGAAGAGTTTTAATAGGACAAAGTTAACTAAACCGTTTGATTGTCTGGATAAGATGGCTTTGAACGAATATTTGGTAGATCTATATGTAATACAATCAACATGTATTTTAAGTAGTTCAAAACAAGCAAGAAATAACATGAAAACTCCAAACGTTGCAAAGTACAACTGAAATTGAATCATATCATCTTTAAAAGAGAAAATCTGAAAAGGTGAGCAGTTGTTCTGACTCTGATTCAGGTGAACCAATATTGGGACTCTGATTAGTTTAAGCAAACAAATGTACGACAATTGAAAATTCCTCTTCTAAAAGTGGACTATAGTTATGACGACTCTGATTAGGTCAAGCACATGAGTATGTTGACTCTAATTAAGCTTAAGTGAAAAAATGCGGGATAATCAAAAATATATTATAATATAGACTTCAAGTCTATTTTTATATGATTTTAGTTTCTGACTTATAAAATAAACATTAAACATTTTTATAGTATATACTTTGATTTTGCTTATTAGTACGTCAGCAATCTATATAAATATATTTATAAACAATTTATCCCAACATTTAGAAAATTGGTTTCATCATCACAATTCAGCATTAGTGGTTGATAGATGAAAATAGTACAGACCGTTGCATTTTATTTATATTTGTTGAACAGAATATTAGTCTTTCAGTTTATATCAAATGTAATGTGTAAATCATAATGAAAATTAATAGCAATAATGGGTACGTAGGTCAAGACAGACAGACAGACAAGGAATCAGCCAGAGAATGAAATTGAAATACAGAGTATAGTTGAAAGTGATCTTGTTTGATCGATTCGATATAAAAGGAATTGATAATATACCTATTTGGCTATAATTTTTTCCCGTAAAATTGATGGCTTAAATAAGGATTTCAGTTTACTTTTGATCTCATTGGCTGAAAGAGTAATTACATGACATGTTGTTATATGAAAACACGCATGTATAAATGTATTGTCTATCAATATCCTAACCTTAAAATAATGTTTTAAATTCGATGATACTATATAATGAATTATGTACATTACGTTGTGCAATTGCAATATTTCATACTTGCAATGGATTATTCCTCTATGACAGCCTTAAAGTCTATCTAATTATTATTGTGATATTTATGATTATCTCTTCGAACAAACAATACTCTCGCATGTATTTGAGTCTATCACCAAACAATGAACTAAAACAAACGAAAAGAATGTTAGGCAACCGAGTAACGAACTCAAAATTCCGAGTTTCGCGTCTCTGTATCGACTGGAAAAATAAAATGTTCCAGAAGAGAGAGAGAGAGAGAGAGAGAGAGAGAGACAGACAGAGACAGAAGGTAGGAAAACCGTATAGTAAAGCCAGAGCCGAGCGTCCGCTGTTTGTAAAACAATTCCTCTTTTTTTCGCCAGCTCGCTTCCCCTGTTCAGTCACTCTCAGACCTGTCAATATTTTCCTGCGCGGTTAGTATGCGTGTGGCGGACATATATCTCATGCTTCAAAAAAAAATAGAGATCAAAAATCTAAACCGTGTATTTTAGCAGAAAAATTGGATTCATGCTGGGCTTTGAAACAACGGTCAATTTCAATAAATAATGTATCCTTATTAGAGGTAATTTGTTTTGATGCAATTTTACTTGTAGAAGAATAAAATTAAGTGAATTATGAGTTCTGCAGAATTGTTGTCGATAGCTTGAACAAACAGAATAAATTCGTAATGTCTTCAGAAATAAAGTATTATAAATAAAACATATGTCAATATGGTAAACTTTGTATGAAACACAATGTAAAAGCCGGTGATTTATTTGTAATACAAAATCATTGTTAACCACGATTCAAACGGTTTTTAACCATTAGTGGTGCATATAGATTTGCGCTATTACATAATCTCAATAGATTAGATAACAATCTCATTGAAAATCATATAGCCCGTACGTAAAACAAGATGTTTGCGGTGAAAATTCTCCAACGCCTTATAAAACAAATTAAAGTAAGAATCAGTTTATAAAGCTGTAATTCTCACGTATTCGACATCTAAAGATGTAGCATTTGATATCCACGTGCTGTGCCAGGTATTTGTCGCATTGAAAAAGTGATAAAGAGCCTAAAATACATTAAAAAATGTTTAATGATCCGGAAAAAATGATATCTGTGATAAGTATATTATAATTAACGAAAAAGTTTTGTCAGTCGACCTTAGCTTCAACATTACGCCACGGTTTGACGTAACCTCCACTTATTGACCAATCGGGAAACTCGTTCAATCCACCAACAGCCACGCCAAGCGTTAAGTAAAACTGAAACGTAATGGATAAAACAGAGGATTTGATCATATTTATAAAGTATTTAAGGTATAAAATCTTACCGGCATATTTGTGGGCAAATAAACTTGCTTGTCATAATAAGATTGTCCGTCAACTTTTAAAACGATTTTATCTTGGGTCCAGACAATTTCATAAGTATGATATTCGTCTGACCATAATTTGGTATTATATTGAGCTGTCACGTATCCGCCATCTCGAACATCAATTTTATTTGCCCAATTTAAACCAGTAACACCACCCCACAGAATTTTTCCACTAATATCCCGACCGGCAAATGTGTACAATTCTGGATTACCATTTGCAGACGCAATTCGGATGCGTAGTGGTGCCACTGATTGATCATCCTTTTTAAGAGGTTCCAACATCAAAACTACAAAATAATAAGTAATTAATCATGAGTAGAATAAGGTATTTACGAATATTGTAATATTCACGCGGATAGATCCAATCTCCATTCGGTAACTTGGCTTTAATTTCAATGCGGCCATATTCAAAATTGACAGCATTCTTAGTATTAATGCGACCTGAAGTGACTGGTGGTAGTATATTGAAGCCTTGTGCTTGTTGAGTACAATCGCTCGTTCCTACTTTTTCTGTGCATCTATCAAAAGCATTATAATCGAAGTAATACATGAAATCAATCGAGAAAGATTATTCGTGTGAGGATATTTACTGTTGTAGCGTCAATTGACCATATTTTATAACATTCTCTCCATACTCGTTTCTCAATAATGTTGGGGTTATTTTCAATCCATTATTGATGTTTATATTTTCATGGGTATTTCGATAAATATTGAACTCATAATCCTTGATAGATTTTGTTGTCATTAAGCATTTTTAAAATATGATAATAGCAAAATATTCGTTGAAAACTTACTGGAGAATAAGGAAACCGTTCTTCGACAGACCATTGTTTCTGCTGAAACGTTTGCCAATTTTGGAAATTGTCATAGAATATAACTTGGCCAGCGCACGGGTTCCAACTGCGGCCATTATGGTCTGTCTGTTTTGTTATTGATAATTCGCACGTTTTATTATGACCATCTGAACCATGATTTTGATTCGAGCCACCATTATTATTAACTCCATCATTCCCGTGGTTATTGTTAGGACTAGCATTTTCATTCCAATTATTTTGAGAGCTACCGTTATCACTATCTTCGGTATTTGATTGTATTTTGTTGCCGTTATAGTTGTAAAAGTCTAAATCAAGATTTAAAATATTTGTTCATGCTCTAACGTCAAAATAGCGAAATTAAGCATTCCTCAGTTTTTAATGAAAGAACAATTATAAATATTTTAGTATTATATTTTGTTAACAACCCAAAGTGGGTGAAATACCTTTGACCACGTATTCCTGGTCAACCAAGTTATAACCGAGGCCTCGGTATACCACGTGTATCCAGTAGTATATAACATCGTTTTTGTATAATTGAGTTGTTTTGTCGTGATAAGTCCAACGTCCATTTTTAGCTCTCACAATGTCTCTTGCAATCGTACCCGCTTCTAGACCAACCATTTCATCGTTTACTTTCACGTGATACGCTACTAATGTGATTCCTGGTTCATCTGTAGAATTAGTACGATTTCAGTAATATTTAGAATTTACATGCTACCGTAAAATATTTAATATTATTCTAAGTAAGTTTACCTGGAATAGATATGCGTATGCCTATTGGCGATAGAGGCTCAATCAATGGTTCTGGTGGCACAAAACGAGCTGCTTGATACCCATGAGCTGCTAGCAAAATTAAAAATAGTGTATTTGCGAGCATTGTTGCTGTACTGTAAACATATAAACAATCTTATAACAAAATCTAAAGCACCAAATCAGTCAAAGTTTCGCTCCAAACTGATGAGTTATCGTTGTTGGGAGCTATGAAATTTTCCTTACATTTCCTCCTGATGATCTTTAACGACTGATCAATGACAAATGTCGTGGGTGGGGGTACACACACGCAGCGAGTTCAAGTTCTTTTGGATCACACGTTATTTATAGCACATGCTGTGTCATTGTTTAATCAAACACAATTTAGTCATGTGTAATTGAATAATAAATGCCAATACTTTTGCTTTTAGAGAACTAAACTAATACGAAAACGAACGAATAAGTTATAATTTAATTGAATTAATTAGTGTATATTTTCCCTATCAAATACCGTAAATCTGACGATATTCCATATTGATTCGTGTTGGTATCTGATTACTTTCATGCTGTATATAAAATTTTTGCTTCAGGTAAATGTATGTTCGGCACCCGTTTGCAAAATGAATTTCACGTAATAATATTATTAATAATAATAACAACGAAAAATATAAAATGATAATGCGTTTATTTTCGCCAATTTAGTTGGATAATGCTATAAAGAAACGGTGCTTTTGATAAAATATACATTGTACTAAGACGGGTGCAGTTATACGAAACGTAAATATTTATTCAGTGATTTCAAGCTTAAAAAGTAGCTGCAAGGTTGAATAACAGTTTGATACCAATTATTAATTAGCTCATAAATTTGCAAGTGCGAAGATATTGCACGTAAGTATTGGAAGAAGAGGAGAATATTATATAAATAGTTATAATCATGGTATAATCGACGCGAAGCTCATCAGTATTAGGATGTACCGGTTTCCAGTCAGGAATTCATTTTTTCCAGTAATTTTGAGGAAAATGAAATGACCATGATTCGTTCTAACCGTAGTGGGAATTTCCGACGAATTTGTTGCAAGCAATAAAATGAAAATGTCTACAAACTGGCTTGCTGAGACATTTTGATCGACAACAAGCTTGGCAATTTAAAGTAAATAGTAGATCGAAAGTTTGATCGGTAAAACCGATCACGTCGAACTATTGACTAGCTTGCTGTGTGTCTGTCTGCGCACAGGCTAGAGAAAGAGAGAGAGAGAGGGAGAGAATTTTGAAATATTATCCAGAAGCGTAAACTATTGACCCTAACAAAACACACACAGAGCGAGAGAGCATCGAGCAGAAGCCGCGGGCTTGCAACAGCGCGGCGTTTGAGTCCAGTCACGTTGGACATTCAATTCGATATGTGCGCTGCGTAAACGCGATTGCGCCCTACATGATTCGAGGGAAGCCGAAAATCATCGTAAATCCCGATTAATGCTTGCAAACTCTCATTCTCTCTCTCTCTCTCCCGCATGCGCACGCTTCAATCGGTAATGCCAAATTCGCATGCTAATTTGGCTGATAACGAATGTAGATGTCCCTGGGGCTGACGTGTGTCTTTTGCCACGAAAGCGCGCGAATACACACACACACACACACATGCACGCACTCACGTACGCACGTACGTTGTCACGCGATATTGGCATTTTACGATTTTCGACGATTGCTCCCTACCCTCTGCTTTTCTGACTCTCGTACTCAATAAACGTGTCCCTGCTGATGAGTCTCATCCTGCATATTTATGAGCTTCAGCTGTGCAGATTTTTCTATTATTTTATTTCTTTGTTTTTTTCTTTAAAAAATAAAATTGTAGTATTTGCATCTTTATTTCAAAATTTTAACTACAAGCTCTTTTTCAATCATGGAATAACAATATTTGTTTACGTGCTAAGAAAATATATTCGTTATAAAACAATTTAAAACATATATTGTTTACAATATATATTTTACGTTACTTTTAAGTAACATTAAAAGAAAACATTGAATATAAATATTAATTCCGGACGTGGTAAATAATTTTCTACTGTATGTAAATATTCAATTAAATTTTGTAAAAGCAAAAAAAATTCATTTTAAAATATTGCAATATTTATTACAAGGTATTGTTGTTGAATGAAAATTCGCTCTCAAACAATCATCCAATTTCGAAATGTGAGATTTGATGAAAGTATTCAGTTCTTTTCAGAAGGGATGAAATGTCGAGAACGATAAATTTTACCTGACCTAATTCATCATTTAATTGAAACTTGATCAAATGGAGCTTTCGCGTGATGGTAAAGCTCTTTTTGAATCTCCGTTTGAAAATAATTCTCGTTTATCTTATTTTTTATTAAAGCACATGCGAACAAAAATATTGTTATGAAATGATTTGTATATCTATTATATTCTGAGCTATAATCCAATACATTGTATTAACATATTAAGTGAAAAAATGAGATAAAATACAGATTAAGCTTTACCATAGCTAGATTATGTTGCAATATTTTCAACACTAGATTTGGTTGCTTTATTGACATCGATTGATTTCTTTGTAACGTCGTTTTGGTAACTTATAACACTGCATTTTGCTATCTCATCCTCAACAATCAAATGTGATGAATTATTTTTATTGCTGGGTTGCGTTGTGTTATTCTCATTATTGAGCACTATTGTATTTATGCCTCTTTCATCGTCAGATTTGAACAAAAAATTATTTTAGATACGTTACGTTAAGTTGTACAACTTATTTCTAAAATATACCGGGTACTTTGTATTCTTGTTATAGTATCGCCTTTCTCTAGTTCTGTAGTTGTCTCATAATAAGTCCAACGTACATTTTTGCTTTAACAATATCTCTTGCTATAGTACCTGCTTCCAGCCCAACAAATTCGTTATTGAACTTTACGTGAAACGCTACTAACGAGATTCCTGCTTCATCTAAAAATACAGATTCGCAATCCATACATCTCAAGTGACGCTTGTATCAAATATTAATATGAAATTTTATTGTAAGATTACCTGAAATGGACATACGTATTCCTACAGGTGTTAGAAGTTCGATTAATGGTACCGGTGGAACGTAATTCTACATTTGGCTGTTCTTAACTGTGGGGACGTTATAATTATTATATGATATCGTCAAACTTATCCAATACATGTCGCATCAATTATTAAGTATAAGTAAAATAAATATTTTAGAACTAATTCGATTAAATCTGATATATTAGCGGTTCATATACTTTCGAACTGAAACGAAGTACTTACCATTGTTATGACAGAACTAGAGTTTTCGTTGGAGGGTTGTATCTTATCGTCGTTATAATTATAGAAATCTGAAAATAAAATCACAGCAACATGTAATTATGGCTGTTAATTATGTTAAATTTCTTACTAATATAATTTATATTTTAAAATACCTTCAACAATATATTTCCGATCAATTAAGTTGTAGCCTAGATTTTTGTAAATTACGTGGATCCAGTAATAAACTACATCACTCTTTTGTAATTTAGTCGTTTTTATTGATCCGTATGCATGATTAATTGCTACATAAATTTGAAGGAGAAAAATTCAGAACTACGAAATTGTAATTTAAAATAACAATAAGTTGACACTAGCTCATTTTCCGGGTAAATTAAATTTCATCTTATACTCCTCTCTCGCGAGTTTCGTTTCTTTACAATCATAGTAGATCTAAAGATCCATCTACTGTCAAATATATGTGATGGTCCAATATAAATTTGACAGGATAACAAATAAAAGCAAATATAATAATGAGAAAAAATAATTAATTACTACGATTCATATAAGGCTCTAAAAATTATATAGAATATATTCATAAATCAGAGTACATTTTACTAATCTACTTGTTTCGTAAAATAAGCTTCAATTCGTATAGCTGTGCGTCCGAGCATAATACAGTACTCGAGTAGCTTATTAAATTTGAATTAACTCACCATCAATACGTGAAGTTATGAATGTATTTTCACTTCTTTCGATGTCAACGTCAAACGAGGCTCATAATCAGAACCCCGGAAGTATCATGTTCGGTGTGATAGAAATGATGGAAAATGTCGAACGTCAAAATAGAAATTTTTCAGAGTAAGATAAAGTGCAATTTTATGAGGAACATCAGTAAAGATTTCACGATGATTAATTTAGGTTAATGATTAAGGTTTCAGAGGTTTTAATCGGGAGAATCTTTATTTATTAGTTTATCCAAAAATGTACACCATACTATAAGATAATGACAAGACAGTATCAAGAGGCGCTATTACCGGTATGAGCATTGTTGTAAGTTGACTATACTTTGTTGCCATTGTAATTGTAAAAATCTGAAAATGAGTTATTAAAAGGTAGTAGCAATGATATGTCTGTACAATCGTTTGTAAAATTCAATAAAAATCTAAATACCTGAAACTACATGTTCTTGATCAACTAAATTGTATCCGAGCCCTCTGTAAATTACGTGAATCCAATAATAGACAGTATCTCCCTTGTACAATTGTGTGGTTTTGTCGTGGTAAGTCCAGCGTCCACGTTTCGCTGATGGAATATCTCTTGCAATAGTTCCCGATTCTAATCCCACCATTTCATCGTTAATTTTTATGTGGTAAGCTACTAATTGAATACCCGGTTCATCTAGAAAGCTCATATTTTCATTTAAAATCCTAAGGACATTAATTAACGAAACTCGATATTTTTTTATAAAAGTAATTTACCTGGAATAGATATGCGAATACCAAGGGGATGGAGTGGTTCGACTAATGGGGACGGAGGAACGTAATTCTGTTGCGTTTGATACATCCGAACCAGCAGCATCAAGATCAAACATATTTTTCGAAACATTATATTAAATTGAAACAAACAATATTGAATTACTGATTGATCACATACGTCGTCGGTCAAGACTTTGTCTCTAACTAATCCAATGCTTTCCAGATTATATAAATGAGCATAATTTTCCTTATTGACTTAATATAGCAGCTGATTAATCGTACTATCAACTGAGGAAAGAGTGTTCGTATGCATTATGACTTACAGACCATTGAAAATCATTAATATTGTTGAGTATCCAAAGTTATTCAAGACCAATCTTTTAATTATCAATTATGTTACTTTACGTTCCCTTGCCAAACGTTCGAAATTTTATACTGCAATATTAATTCAATATCACATATTCATTTAATCTTAATTACGTAATTACGTTAAAAAATCATAACTTGGAATCAATAATCGCTGTTATTTAATAATAGTGAAAAAAGAATATTTGTGTGTATAGAAATAAAGGTGTATGCATAGAATTATAAGATTTGCAATGTTGGATTATTTTTGGAAGGAATAAATGTTATTTTTTATATGATATAATATCGAATAATAATCTTAGCATATTATAAGATACGCTATAAGATAACTCAGCGGGGAAAAAGATTTATTTGATTAATAAATTTCATTATAGTTTAATCATCTAAACGTATACACCATAAGTTAAACATACAAAAGCTCGAAAATAAAGCTTTCAATCTAGCTGTTTTTCTTCTCTCTTTACTGCAATCTCTCCAGCGAGTCGTTACTCGTTATCAAGTCCAACCTCGTCCCTGCGTAGCTCGCCTTATGCCTTGGATTCTTATCAGGCCTCTCTTGGATAAGTAAGCCCAAGCTCGCGCGCAGACGACTGAAAGAGAGAAGAGAAAACTTTGCTCTTTCTCAGCAGGAGGGAGAGAGAGAGAGAGAGAGAAAGAGATAGGAGAGGCTAATTAGACGCCTAGAGTAGTAGTGTAATTCGACTTCTGACTGAAGCATTTCTTTCTTTTTTCTGTTCTCAGGTGCGGAAGACGTGTTCAGGTTCACCGGCAACGAGACCCACACAGATTACTTTCGGCTGATGCTGAGGGACGGTAGCTACCTGCTGGTCGGCGGAAGGTAAATACATCAGCGCCTCTTAGTTTCATTTCCCCCGCTCTTTCTTTGTCGACGATACTTTTAATTAAAAAACAAAACACAACAAAACGAATAAAAAATGAAAGAAATAAAAAAAAACGAAAAAAGAACAGCTCGAAAAACGCCCCGGGCCAAACAGCAGTTCCCCGTCAGTTTGCTGCCGTATTATGTATGCGTACTCGAGCGCCGCCGGATACTACGCTGCTTTGGTTTCGCTATCGGATTTACTTTAGACAACGTCTACTTTTTTTCTTCTTTATTGTTACTAATTTTTTTCTTTTGGGGTCTGCTGGATATCTTCAACAATAGTCGTGAGTTAAATTTTGATCGCTCTGGTTTCGAATGAATACACATGATGCGTTTGACCAACAATTCTTTTTATGCTATTTGCATTTTTGAACCATTCCATTTTTATTTCTTGATCGTTACAATAAAATTTTTCTTTATTATAGCCAGATACCTGATCAAAGCTTTTTCGCAAACAACGGGTGGATGAATTCGCAACATCGATTATGAATTTAATCTTCTACGTTTAAAATTCTAAGTTTAAAATTCAGATGTATTATTTCCGCCTTAATACGTACCCTAGTAAGCAAAATCAATCAGAGGACCGTTCAAGCGTAAAATGTGATAAATCAAACGACACGTGTCAAGATAGATGCACATAGTCAAAAGAATATTCGAAAATCGAAGGAGCTGTCGTGAATCGCTAGAAATCAAGCGTGAAATCAGATAGAGCGTTCCGAAAACCAACAAATGAGCTCAAACGTGTATATAGAAAAAATATACAAACGTACACTCGGTGAATCAATCGATGCCAATCAAGTATATATTATACGTATACAGGCTACTTCCGCAGAAGTCGATATGAACTATGCGCTAGCATAGTAGCGTAGTAATAATCGCGAAAGAGCCGTACGAGAGCACGCAAATACAATTTCCGGTAACTAGCGGTTTGAAAAACTTTTGGTAAGCCTTATGCTCGGTGAATAGGCAATAATTAGTATAATACAAACATCGGATTGCACTAATTGTAAATATTTCGGAGAGGAGAGGGACGAATCTCCTTTGGCTCGCACAAATTCGCAAGGAAATTATTCAGTTGTTGTCGATTGTCGATGCCTTCGTCTAGTTTGATTACTTTGGCGCGCGCTGCTATGCAGTGTGTTACGCCTTTGTTTGATCTGCTGGAAATTGATGTATAATAGCTTTGCACCCAACTGCAACGCACCTCAAATACCAATACCGAGTACTTGTATGTGTGCGTCTAGGTTAGCAAATATTGATTTGTTGACAGCGATGTTCCATTTCGTTTGTTTCTCATGTAAAACCGAGTGCTCTCTAAATAGCACTTATCAACGCTATCGATCGTCGTAGGATAAATATGTACTGTCTTCATAAGTTCCATTATCCGCTACAAAGATATTTTAATTTGCTATTATTTTGTGTTATTTTCGTTTTCGTTCTAGTTTAATTCGCGTAAAATAATCAGCAGAAAGGCTTTGAACCAGAGCTGAACGCGACCAAACGTTGGCAACAAATTACAAACTGAAATTCTCTCTTTCCCTCAATTTTATAGAAATCTAGTACACAATCTGAGCTTAACGGATCTGACGGAACAGCAACGGCTTACATGGTACTCACCGGATATGGATGTGAAAATGTGTCAAGTGAAGGGCAAAGATGAAGAAAATTGTCAAAATTACATTCGTATTCTGGCGAAAAGTGGCACCAACAGTCTCCTCGTTTGCGGCACCAACGCCTTCAAACCAATGTGTCGTACTTACAACGTTCAACCTGGCAATTATACGATGGCTAACGAGAAAGTCGCCAAAGCTGTGTGTCCCTACGATCCTCATCACAACAGCACATACGTCTACGTTGACGGGGAATTGTTTACCGGCACTGTAGCCGATTTCACTGGTATGGATCCCATCATTTACAGGGAGCCATTGCAAACCGAACAGTATGACTCGATGAGCCTCAATGGTGAGTCTGTAGTTTTTTTCATCGTATCTTTGAATAATTTAGATAATCGTACTGTACGGACGTCAATAGTTTTTCTTCTCTCCAAACTGTCATGAGACTAAAACAGTTTCATAATAACTTTTTCCAGTTTTTCGAGTTATTATTGCATTTTACTGTAAAAGTAGTCGAGGCTTATTATTATTACAAATCCGATAAAAGCATGCATGTTTGATGTATAAGATCGCTTCACAGGGAAAACCTTGTTATGATTTCATAAAATTATCGCTTACTTCAACAAATATCGCTCTCAATATTTGGAATAATAAATTACTAGTAATCTTTTCGTGGGGGAATGTTTCGCTAAAAATAATAAACAACAAGCCTATTTGATATGGAAATACAAAAAAAACGACAGGGGTTGTCGGTTCAAAAGTTATTAATATTATATACGTACGTATGCAATAAATGTTATATCAGCACGATAAAAACTTCCGCTTTTCATGCACTCATCAGTCGCAGATAATAGTCAAATTTTTATACAGATTTCGTGTTTACACGTTAGTTTTAGTATAACAATTAAATTTAACAGACAATCAAGCAATCAAATAATGATGACATTAATCATAATACAAGTAATCGATACTAACGTACATAAATCATTGGATATTTTATTCGCATCGACTAATCATTGTAACTAACGTTTCCACGCTCAGGGGTTTTTTAGTCTTTCTTTCATCCTATTACCACTGACCAATTAGCGTCAATCGAGAATGATTCTCCGACAATGCCTAATGGGAAAAGTTTCGTGCGAGAGAGCACTGGATTAACGATCCTGTTCACCTTTTAATCTAGAAAACTACCCGGGATACTTTTATCCACTTTTCGAATCTCCGCCTGATACCCTGACACTTCGCTCTGCCTTTTATCTAACCTTTGCCTGGCCTATTTTTTACTGCAAACTTTTAGTCAAAATAGTTGAACTTTTTTTGAAATGGTTACATTAATTAGTCCCTTTTCCGTGATTTAAATGAACATTTTAGGCTGAGATTCATGAAGTTATCTCGACGGTACTGCAAGATATGTCAGAACAAAATTTTTTGTTGTAATTGTTTCGAGATAAATTTGTTTAATAGTTATTTCATCAAGTTTTCGAAAGCGAGAGAGAGAGAGAGAGAGAGAGAGAGAGAGAGAGAGTGTTACACGTATTTCTATGAAGTATGCATCATTTTACATTCAAAAACTTTCTGTAGAAATGTTTAAGGCTAACTACTTTCCAAAGACAGAGCAAAAATCTACATTCTACTTTTACATGCTCGTTGGGAAATATTTATAACAATAAATGAGATTTTGTTCTCATTTTATTTGATTAAAAAACAAAAGATTCTTAATTTGTTTACTTGTTTTTTAGCGCCGAATTTCGTGAGCTCGATGACGCATGGGGACTTCGTTTATTTCTTCTTCAGGGAAACAGCCGTCGAGTACATCAATTGTGGCAAGGTTTGTTTCATTTGCATCAATCATTTCTATTCATAAACGTTGCATTATATGTACCTTTACTTTCCTCATGTTAATTCAAATAAGGGGAGAATTTTGCCTTTTTCTTACGCGTTAAAAACGCTTGGATGTGCCGAAAAATTGCTGCCCCCAATAACAAAATTATGTAAATGCGTGTAAGAACGGGAAGCTACTTGTTTGTTGTATTCTTGTGTTATTTCTATTAGTGATTATCTTATTTTATAATGGAGAAGTAATTGCTAAGTTATTTGAAAATTTCATAAAAAATGTTATGTAGTTTTGTAAGTCAAGATGTTATTGTTTCACAGGCTCAGCAAAATTTTTTATTGTAATCAAACGTTTTCTTGATTTTACAATGATAACGACATAACGTGATAATCAACATAAGTCATAATAATCAACATAACGAGTCGTATACATACATTTTTTTTCAACAAATTATTATAAGGAAAATAACGTTAAATTTCAGACGGTGTATTCCCGAGTAGCAAGAGTTTGCAAATCTGACCGAGGAGGGCCTCACCGTTTTCGCAATAGGTGGACGTCTTTCCTAAAGTCTCGCCTCAATTGCTCCGTTACCGGAGACTTTCCATTTTACTTCAATGATATACGTAAGTTTATCGGGGAATCGACAGTTCGATATTACGCGACTGCGCGCCGGGTAATTGCATTTCAAAAGTATTATTGCGATTTTCCTGCCAACTTCCACTGTAGGAAGGGCAAAATTAAACTTTGTAAAATATTGCTACGAAGAATCTCTTGTGAGATTTTGCTATGTATTTCAAATTTTTATAAATCATTATTGTCAAGCTTCTAAAATTGAAGGTAGACTTTAAAGTGATTCTAGAATACATATTCAAATAAACTTAACCATGATGGAATATCACAAATGTTTTGCAAGTACGTAACATACACCGTTGTCCTATAATCGGCTAATCGCGTAACATACGACCACAAATGCAAAGCAAACTCAACGTGTCGATCCGTAAAATTAATCGATGAACGTCAATGTCTGCACACTCTCACAGAATCAACGACAGAATTGATATCGGGCACGTACGGTGGCGAGCAAGCTCAGCTGATCTACGGCACGTTCACTACGCCGGTCAACAGCATAAGCGGCTCGGCGGTATGCGCGTTCTCGCTACAAGATATCCAGGATACATTCGAGGGCCTGTTCAAGGAGCAAAGTACTCAGAACTCCAATTGGTTACCGGTGCCAAGTTCCAAGGTGCCAGACCCTAGACCTGGACAGTGCGTCAATGATTCGCGTACTCTACCCGATCTCACGCTCAACTTCATCAAGAGCCATTCGCTCATGGACGAGTCGGTTAGAAGTTTCTTCGGACAACCTATCGTCATACGCACCAGTTTTCAGTAAGTCACCCATATAGCATACATTGATTTTTCATCTAATTGTCGACTCTAATTTCAATTTTCGAGTTTAATCAAAACAAAATATCGGTATTGTTTCGTGCAATATTTATTACTTTGCTGTGGTATTTCATTTTCGTTTTGCATTCGATAATTTTGAAAATATTTAATTCGTCGTTAAATATTATTTGTTCTGACGATGTAAATAATGCTTGTAAAGTACGTCGAGTATTTTATGCTAAATATACGATAATTACAAAATTCCGTAAATCGAAAAATATCAGTAATATTTGTATACGTTGTTAAGCCGAAACAGATTTTGATTTGAATGATTTTTCGACAAATTAAAATATATGAACGATTCATTATTTTGCGCGTTAAATTATTTTGCATTACTAAGTCAAAATTGCAACATCGTGAAATTGGAACGCCAAGTACTTCGCGTGCACATGCATAATTAAGGTTTGATTGCTTTTCACATTTCATTGTTTGAGATTTTGAATCGTTGAAAATCGTTGAATTCAAGTTGCCCTTCAAAATGGTTCACATTGAGTATCTCTTCACACAAGTGCCAGTTGCGCAATTTTACACTTTAAAAGCTTTTTGACGGAAGTGAGTCTGTTTTTCAATAATATTGCAAATTGAACTTTGTATTTGCAATACAACAAGCAACTCTCACAGTTACTGATCAAACGTATCATCAGCAGTTTCCGCTTAAAAGTATTTATATTGATGTTATCTACTTAAAACATTTATTTTGTTCGTTGCTTTTCATTTCGTACATTAAGCAATAAAAACTGTTCAAGTCAAATCAACTGAACGTATAAATTTAATTAAGTTTGTTCTGCCAAAAAATACTATTAGACACATAAACAACAACCAACTGATTAATTGTTGCAGCTATAGGTTCACGCAGATTACCGTAGATCCACAAGTGAAAACACCAGGTGGAAAAACATACGACGTTTTATTTATCGGTACAGACAACGGCAAAGTGATAAAAGCGATCAACGCCGAGTCGGCCGATTCAAAGGACAAAGTCAGTCCTGTGGTAATTGAGGAAATACAGGCATTCCCTCCCAACGTACCTGTTCGTGGTATTAAAGTCGTGAGGGCAAGTCAGGCAGGTGATGGTCTCGAAGATGGTAGACTCGTCGTCATCGCCGATAGCCAGGTGCAGGCACTCAGGTTGCATCGATGCTACAGCGATAGAATATTATCGTGTGGTGAGTATATAGAATTAGTAAAGGATTGACCGATTGCTCAACTTTTGATGGGCGCTAATGAACTTAATCGATCGATTGACTGTCAATGTTGTGGCGGAAAAAATATACAAGTACACTTTGCTTTCATTGAAAGATACAGAATTGGATTGACGAGTGCTGCTCATACATTTAAATAATTTTTTCCCCAGTTGCTCCGTCAATGAATGTAATGTATTCAAACAAATTTTCCTCATTCGCCGATTATATGTACTTTTAAAAATGTATTTGTTTTGCATTACTCTGACCTATAAGCGTAAAATCAACATTTGATTGGTAGCCGAATGAGATGGTACCATTTTAAAGTAAAACAAAGTTACCCAATATTAATAGTTTACAATTAAAGATGTTTAGCTTTAAGAAAAAGTTTTAAAACGTACATCATCTGAAGGACGATATTTTTTTTTATTTTAGGCGAATGTGTAGCACTGCAAGACCCATACTGCGCATGGGATCGTATGGACGGCAAATGTCGGGCGCTGGTCGGCCCAGCATCGACGGACGCGAGTCGTTTCTTACAAAGTATTGCTACTGGTCAGCATGCATCTTGTCCACCAGGCAAAAGCACAAACAAAGACGCCGGAAGCGTCGGCGCCATATCAGCCAACCAAAACAAGTTTCCTCAAGATGCCATGGCCGCAAACAAGGAGAGTCAAGGCGGTGAGATCATCAATATCATGCAGGATGAGGAACAGAGTAATTCCGGTAAGTGCATCCTATGAATTTTGTTGCTGTGGATTTGAGTAAGAAGTTGGGGAATCCATATTTTATGGGCTGATATGTATCTCTCCTTAAGAGCTTGCGAATAAAACTTTATTTCGTTGAGTTTGAGTGAAAATTGTGCGGCTCGTTGGATTTTCATTTGAAAATGAAAATATTTCGAAATTTGTGATTATAGTTATACTAATGCGAGTGTCAACAAGATTTTCAAACACCTTTCCATAATGCAATGAATACGTAGAAGTATTAAAACGTTTCATTAATTCAGGGTGCGATTTGGTTTCTAAATCAAGAAATTGATCAAATAAACTTCTGCTCGATGTCAAATGTAGGTCCAGAAGTCTCAGCAGCTGATTCGCCGCCACCTCAATACTCCGTAGAGACACTCGTTATGGCTGTGGTCGCCGGTGCCTTGGCTGCGCTTCTCGTCGGCTTTACTGCTGGCTATCTTTGTGGAAGGAAGTGCAAAAAGGATGAGGATGATAACATGCCATATCCCGACACGGAGTATGAATATTTTGAACAGCGACAGAATGTGAATAGGTAAATTTTATTTCAATAATCGAACTGTTTTTTTTACAATTATTTCATGAAATTTGCCATGGACATTTGCAGCCGACTAGCACCAGAGCCAAAACTGCTACCCCAAGAAGAAGTAACGTATGCGGAGCCTGTATTAGTGCCACAACCGCCAAAAATGCATTCGCCGAAAGGCACGATGCGCAAACCACCACCAACCCCAGCTGAGACATTGTTCCAATTTCCGGATGGCTACGGCTACAGGGGTCCAACGGCACGAACCGATAACTTTGGCACATTGCGTTCGCATCAGGGTGAGCAGGGCTACCGACGACAAGACGGCTTCGCCACGACGCGCAGTGTCAAGAAGGTCTATCTCTGAGAAACGAGCGAGGAGGGGGGTTGTAACGCTGCAGCCGCCGCCGCAGCTGCTCAGGCCGCTTCCGGCCGACATCGCAGCCTGGGCAGGCCAGCGCGCGGCCAACATCGACAACAGCAGCAGCAGCAGCAGCAACAGCAGCAGCAGCAGCAGCAGCAGCAGCAACAGCAGCAACAACAGCAAGCCTCGAGAACAAATGGCGGTAACAACAGCAACGGCAGTTCGTCACATAGGTCTGGCGGACACCATCATAGCCATCATCAGGGTCATTCAACCCGCGATCTGGCTCTAAGTGCGTTCACTTAGTTTCTTTTTCTTCATTCGTTATTACTAATTTTGGAGAAGGTAAACATACACTAACGAGGTTTCTCATACGATCGCAGGTGGTAGTCGTGGTCTAGAATCGCCGTCACCGCCATCGAGTATGTCGTCGAGCTCGCCGTCTCCGCCCTCCTCCTCGCCGTCACCCACGTTGGCCGCCTTGGACAATGCAAGCCAGGGTCGACCAGGTAGTAATTGCCTCATCCAGGGTAGCAATTCGCCACCACCGCCCACGCCTCCATGCAGTTTCATCTATCGGTCATAGTGCCACGACGAGATAGCTATGGGGCCCCTTGATCACCATTGCCGCGACGAGCTAGCCTCGTACGCTCATGACACTAATACTAACCACATTAATACTACTACTACTACTACTAATAGTCATAGTAACAATGCGCATCGTTGCACCGGCCGCGGATGACTTTACGATTACCTGCTTTCCTTTGGTTCGCGTCGTCGACACGACTGGTCGCCCGACAACTACGAGGCGTATCCTTTTGCTCTCGAGTATTGAGGATTTTTTGGTACGTGATTTGGCGCGACCAGTTGCTCTTTGCCCCGTATTCTCGATTGTACGCCGATTACTTATATTTTTTTATACTCGTGATTTCACTGGGTTCACCTGTGCGTTTTCTCTATTGATACGAAAACTATTTTCTATCCTGTCAACATTGACGACTGATTCTAAAAAATATCTCTTTCCAAATGAATTTAACGAAACTGAAAATTTTTTGAGAAAAAGTTTTTTCACTTGTTCAGTGAAGACTTCATTGCCACGGAGAGTGTTCCGAAGATACTCAATCGCCGCAAATCAATTGTTGCATTTAATAATTTACCGGAAGTATCATATCTAGTAATTGTTTGTCTTTGTGATTGAAGCTTCGAGTTTAAAGAAACATGAGCAATTAGCGAAAGTATTTAGCAACCGATAACTGCCAAACATGCACATACTCGAATAGATTTTCTAATACGTTGTTAACGAATTAAGCAATGGCACACTGTAATCAGATGATTGCAATACCGCAAATCTTAATCTCGAAGCTTGGCCGATCAATTTATATCTTTGACTTTAGATTCTTATTCGTTTCCCGCAAGGAATATAGAATACGTTGTTGTTTGCGATGTAAAAATAGGTTCAAAAGCTTAAAAATTGTTGAGAACGTTTATTGCCTCGCATTATCGCGATACGCTACTATCAATTATAAAAATTCCGCTTCGCTCGGTCGTCTCGAGAGACAGACTTCGACGCTCGAATAACGTGTATATTATGAGAAAAAAATTGTACATTAACGCTTAAGAATTAATTCCTTGTATCTTAGATTACCTATATAAAAATTATATAAATAACTTGATCGGTGGTCGGAGGCTCTCTCGAAGACGGCGTGTTTTCTTTGCGAACGATAGCGGCGCGTAAAAGAAGCCCAGATATGGCTTTGTTTTTATCTTCGACTGCCAAGTTTACGATCGCGCGACTGTGGTGCAATAGAACTTCTCTCTTTTTTACAAATCCTTTGCTCGAAATGGGTTACGGAAGCACAGGCCTTCACTGGAAAGAACAACAAAGAAATACGGATCACCAAAGCAGATTATCGTCATTTTATGACATCTCCGCGCCCTTAGAACGTATTCTTAGCGAATACCCTGTGAACTTTTTGAAAAAGAAACGCGATGCGAAAAGTATAGCTATGCGACTAATTGACCGAACGATTATCAAGTTAAGCTCAACACAGTTATATAATAATAAGGATTAAGCGAGCGCAGAAACACAGAGTAATCTCCACCTTTTTATTATTGAATCGCGACTCGAAATGTCAATTAACGCTGAGGATTGAAGTCGCGATGAATTTTTCACAGCGCAGAGTATTTTTCGAGCCGATAATGATTCTGAATTTTTCCATTTGTAGAAAAGTAAGAATGCATGGATATAGAATTGTAATTCAAAGAATTACCTTTGATTTTCAATGACTTTTAGTTTGACTTGTCGACAGAGTTTTTAAAGCCAAAGTACGTGTAAATGATGTATAAACTGTGACGACAGTCTGGTGACTAATATTATTATATTTACGTTGATGATATTATGTTGTTGTACTATTTTTAATAGTATTTCGTAATTGTATTTAAGCTACGTGTCTAATTGTATAGTTTTAATTAAGTTTGACTCAGCGTCGGTGTGCAATCGATGCAGAGCGTAAAGTGCTTTCTCGGAACGAGCGCAAAATATCTGAAAATTCCAAACATAATTTTTTTTCTCGTATAAAAACGTGGAGATTGCCCACGTTTTAGATTATCTGATTTTTAAGTACGCTTGTATAGATACCAACGTAAGGTTAAGCGTGTAATGAAAATATAATAGCGGGCGATGGACCGACAAAGTGTGCAGTTAGAAGTTGAGACAAAAAAATCCGTATAACGAACTTTGAAACATCCATTGACTTGTTATTGAAAATATCCAAAGGTTGATACTTAGTTTTTTGTACGTTTCGGAGTCGAGCACTCGCACATATACGTAAATAGTTAAGAAAGCGAGTGCGCCAAGAAAGCTAAAGTTTTGCGAGAGTGAGTTGAGCGATTTTTCTAGATTAGAGCAAGTGGGGCTTGATAATGTACATAATAATTACATATATTATATTATACAGAAACTTATACTACAGCAGTTACGAGTTATACGAGAGTAAGAGAATGACGATTAAAGAAAAAAGCATGAGAAAAAAAAAACGAAAAAATTAGTCCATCTAATCTTGGGCCGGATGGTGCATGTAGACATCTATCTTAAAGTGCTTCTTATTTCAGTGTGTTTAGAAGTAACGCATATGTGATATATTCTATATGACGAGATGTTTTTCAAGGCGAATGGAAGGAAATTTTGTGGTTGAGGAATGGTATGTCGGTTTTAATTTCAAGCAAAACTCACGAGCGCTCTCTTTAGATGTCTTTTCTCGATGCAAAATTTTCTGTATAAAACACTGATTGCGAAACAATATGGGATATTCACAATGAATGCAAAGTAAAAACGCACTTCAAGCTCTCTTATTTGCTCGTAAGAGTACAATTGGTTTAGAAAAATAATAATATGTTGATTTACTTCAGTTTATATTTTCAAAATACTTTTGCAAATTATGTGAAATTGTAAAAATTGAAAGTGGAGCAACTTAATGGAAATGTGAGCAGCAGAGCTTGACCTGCTCGGTACACATAATCAATAAAACACCATAATTACACACTAACCTTTCTGACATCTGCGGCAGCGCAGTATTCGAGATTCAATTATTGCGATTTGCATTTATCGGATATACTCGTCCGCGACAACGATTCAAATGTACACTAAAATAGATAAACAAAAACATAAGACTGAAAGGCTATTGTTCGCTGCGGACGAGTCTTGTGTACGGTCTTTTGTCGAGTTCCATTCAATGTTAGACTAGCTCGTTACATGTTTGAAAAGCGAAACAAATCTTTCTCTCTCGACAGACAGTACAAACTTCCCATGACATTAATTGTGTTATGAATTCCGAGACTGCGAGACTGCGCGGGAAACCGTTTTGATTTAAGTCATTTCTGTAGTCAGGAAATTGTTTTGTCCACGTGGTAGATTGTAACTTTTGCATTTGTAATCATTAGTTAATTTTTAATTTAAGTTTGATTTTTAAATAAGTTTTTGGTTTAAAGATATATAATGTACATTTAAATAATAGATCTTTATTATTTTATTTCGAGGATAAAGAATGTAACAATGAATTTCTTATGAATATACGTTGTTTATTATTTTTATTTTTTCCTTTACAACAGAAAGGAAACTTAGCCTGAACGTCATTTGCACTGATTGTGACTTTTTTGTTGCTCAATTCAAACTAAAATGTCACAGTGAGTAGTTTAGTTGAAATTGAGCACAATTGACGTTCTTCGATATCACTTGAAGTCTCGTTCGCGATACAAGGCGTATAACTTTACTGTTGAATTTTGTGTTTGAAATGTTTCATAATTTTTCTGATTTATACATCAATTGATTGTTTTTAGGGAAATAGTTTTTTTTAAATTATTTTTATGGCTTAATTGACAACATCGTTGTTGACTACCACTTATGTTCAACCGACCCTTTATAATCTAAAGCTAAACATCTAAATCTTAAAAAAAACTTCCATTTCAAACACAGTCAATATCTAAATGAGTCTTGAAAAACTTATCGTTAGAAAACAAAAATTATATAATGACTTTAATTGCTAGATGACATATTCATAGCTCGAAATAATTTAAGGTTTTGTCACATACCTATGATCCGTAGTAATGAAAACCATAAGACTATCGGACGGTCGTGCAAATTTGTTAAAAACTTGTTGAATATTTCGCTTATCCCATTAGTAATTTTTAAAAATAACCACAACCATTTTTGTTGGTTTCTCTGCCATACTCGAACAATTAGCCTTTCAATTATAAAAGGATTTCCAAAAAATGACTTGGGAATAATACCAAAGATATAATTATAAACTTTAAACCGTTATACTTTGTGATGACTGTTGTTTAAAATGAACGCACAAAAACAAGTGACGGTACATTCACCATTGTTATCGTACATCAGTAATGCAACGAAACGATTAGTTTTTATTGAAACGAAAATTTTATACGCATTTGATATTAACACAATCGATATTTATTTAATTGGCTGGTTAGTTCATTTTATTCTACAAATGTTGATGTGAGTCTCGTGAAAAATGTGTCGAAAAAGGTTTAGAGAAGACTAATGATTATTTATTGAATAATAAATCGATTGATAATACGTTATTACACAAAGAAATTTCACCGATTTGAATTTCATAAGCGTGCGAAAAACATGAGTACGATCTCCATGAATCACACATATTTTACCAGCACAAGACATACACATGTTAGGATTTGAAGAGAGTGAGAACACGGAGCGAAAGAGAGTGTAAAATTAGAAAAGGCGTTGAATTATCAAGTTTTTAATAATCATGTTGATAATAACGAAAAATTGAACATTAACAGTAGTTTAGAAGCGCGTATTTAGAAAGATTTTGATTCACTGTGGGTATTTGTTATTAGGATGACACGTCGCACGGAGAACTTGTTAAAAAATACGAACTGTTTTCTTTGATAAATGTATGAGTTGAAGAAAAAGTGCAACAGATTCCATCCAAAACAAGCTTCAAAAATGGATATTTTTCACCTGCGATGGATCGTTCCAATGAACTTACCCATGTTGTCACTATGTTTTTCGAGATTTAAAAGAAAAAGGATGGAAATTAAAAGGATGAAAAGTGACCGGCTAAAAACGTTGCTGAATCATATATAAGTTTTTTTGAGGATATGCGAGAGCTTAGTCATTAAGTAGAGAATTAGTACGATATATAGAACGCTTGAAACGTATATAAATATATAAATATATATATTATTAATATAATATATTACAATGATATAATTATAATATTAAAAACTTTTTATAAATATATTTTTCCGTCGGAGTCTAGCCTAGAGAAAAAAACCTACACAGTTATGAAGTTTTAATTTATCCGATTCAATTATTATCGAGAATCCTAGGAATGTAAGCCATAACTTTTAGGCGCATCGCGTAGTTTTTAAAGGTGAAAAAATGCTGTAGAAAGAGGGAATGAGAAGTTGCGAATGGATTATGAGAGGCACTTTGACGAGTTTATATATATACACACATTCTAGAATTGTACCTTTCGATTTGGAGAAATAATGGGGATGCAAGGATTTTTGAAGGTTGGTGAAAAAGTGAAATGAGGTCGTTTTTTTCTGCAAATATCGATGCTTTTCAACAAATAATAACCCGCTCGTAATTCAATTTATAGCATTATAGTCACAGCTTCAACGAAATATTTTTTATATTTATGTAATTTATTTAGCATAATCTAAATCTTCGAATGAAAACTAACAATATCAACAGTAACTATTGCGCTACATATAAGCATCGAGTGTTTGCAAAAAAAATAATAAGTGTACTAAGACATCATTTCACGCTTGTATAGAAAAAAAATTAGAATAATACGTTTTACCTGCTAAGGTTCTTGTGAATGGAATGGAATGTGCGATGCGAAAAGAAAATAAAACACAAAATAAGCGTTAACAAGTTTTTTGATGGGGAGCTCGTCGTTATCAAGCGGCTCCTTGTGTTGTAAAAATAGCGATATTACTTATAAACGATAATACTATTGATAAATACACAAAAGTTAAGATGACGAGCGGGGGCGAAATGATGATGAGGATGAGAAGGATGATAAGGAATGAAAGAAGTTGAACAAAAATCACAGATCGATGCTGCGAGATTACTTGCCCGACTTGGGAAAGATTTTTAAGAAAGATTAAATAAGAAAAAGTACTATAGCATTTATCAACGATAAAAATAATGAGAATGTAACGTGTATTTTGCTTCTTCCTAATACAGTGCCGTTTACGCTATTTTTTACCGTAACTAAATAAAAGTAACAAAAAAAATTTTAAGATTGAACGCTCTCACACTCAGCCATACCTACTCTCACATTCACTCGCTATGTTCTTGGTTGAGCTTTGGGCTTTGGTTATATAAGCGTACATTTTCGATAATGGCAAAATTGTGGATCATCTTTTTGATTTGTTTTTGAAAATTTAACAATATGAATTTCGACTCTATGCTTGTATATTTCGTTATTGATTTATATATGAAAAAGTGAAGAAAATGTGAATTAAAGTTTCAAATAATTATGAAATAGTTACAATATGAGTACGATCAAGACTGATGGAAATTTTGAAAAATAAAATATTTTCCTGTTGCAGTATTTATTCAAAATTTCGTAATAAATAACGTTTTTATTTCACATATCATTTTTTTTAGTTGATTGCGACTTTCTTTGACCTTCGATGAAGTAAAAATACTACTATTCAAAATTCAAGAAAGAAATATTATACAAATCATTTCACCGATTTTGCATTTATCACTGTAAATACATTTATTCATACAGATATTTGAACTTCAAGTACATGTCAATAGTAGTATTTTTATGATATTTTATCTTGACCGATTCGTAAATTAACGTGAATTTTACACGATAATATCAGAGTCGAAAATATATATACCTGTAAATGAATCATATTTCAAGACACCGCTAACGAAACACTTTCTCTCTCTTTCTCTCTCTCTCTCTCTCTCTCTCTCCCTCCCTCTTTCTTAATAAACATAAAACTACAGGAAAGCCAAACATATACGAAAATGTATCTATTTTTTATTTTAATACGACAGTCCTATTATAAACCATTCTTTCACTTTCGGGAAAAACATTATGGAAGAAAAAAAAACCAAATGCAGGAAAGAAAAAGACAGAAAATGCGAGACTGATGTTAGTGTTACATACCATAAATTTCATCACCTGAATATAAACAAGCCAAATGATTTGAACACAAATTTTATCATAAAATCACCAATTAATAGTTTGCTGATTGTGAGAGAAACAGAACGAACAAAAAGTCGCTAATTGATCCTCATATGATCGGGACAATTGCGAGAAAAGAGAAAAAAGTATAATTACCGATGCATTATACAATTATTACATTTAGTATCATTAGAGAGCGAGGCTGCTACCATATTAATGAATTAAGTACAATATATAATATGAATTCATTAGACTTTATAATATAAATATACAAATATTACTAAACACGCTCTTTGTATCGTTGCGTTGCGTTCGATCGACTCGCGTTCATTTTCCTTGTAACAAATACATTCAAAGATAAAATGATATACTTGGATAATGCGCGCCTGATTTTTGAGAATAATTAAGTAAATAATCGACAAAAAACTTAGAAGAGAAATGAAAACATGGAGACTGGACAGTTATAAGTCATCACGTGTTTTACGATCGCCTCTGACTCAAGATAATATACTCTTTCATGATGCTACATTTATTGTTCGACCCCGACCTTTCCTACATTCTTGCGTTGTTTTTTGAAAATAATGAGAGACAAAAAAACAATCTTTGTATGCATTCGACGAGATCGCGTTATCGTTTGTATATCGTAATAGATATAGATTGTACCATGAAATTACAAGTAAAAATAAATTTGATTAGGTAATAAAATATAAAATGAAAATACCACTGTTTTTCTCATTCGAATTTCCTGCCTTTAGCTTTCACTTAATCCTTTTATCTTTATTTTTCTCCTAGAATCGAGTATTTTACGTTAAAAAATTGTTGGATTAGTCTACACACGAACCGAAAATATCATCTTTCTTCTCAATCTATTTTTTTGACAATTTATTCTGATTGATATTTTACCTGTTATGCTAAACAATTATTTTTTTTGTCACGTACTTATAATTTCGATCTATTTCTTAGAAAATTGTGGACTTTCTATATGGATGATTGTCACAATTGATTCTTTAGTAACTAAGTATTTCTACGCATAATAATGCAAATGTAATAATAATAAATTAATTAAACAATATGATTTTCGTAAAAGTAATTTTTAAACAATTTATTGTAAGTACATATATTTTATATGGTAATTTTCTTTTGTTTTTACTTTACTCACGTCATAACTATATTTGTAAATATTGACGTAATTAAAATCTCGACTAAATTTATTGATTAGATTTTATGCCGATTACTTATATATTTTTATATTCGTAATTTCACGAGTTTCACCTGTGCGTTTTTACTATTGGTGCGAAAATTATTTTCATCCTGTCAACATTGACGACTGATTCTAACAAATATCTCTTTCCAAATAAATTAAGAAAAATTGAAAATTTTGTAAGAAAAAGTATTTCACTTGTTCAAGGAGACTTCATTACCGCGACGAGTGTTCCAAAAATATTCAATTACCGGAAATCAATTATTGATTAGGTAAAATTGAATTATATGAAGTATTATTAAATATTGACGAAGATTTATAAGCCTTCATATGAATGCAATAAATAATTAATTTTTTTGAAAATTACTGCTGGCAATATTAATATTTCGTTAAATTATCCCAAATAAAAAAAAATACAGAAATCTATCCATTAGTTGTGGATAAATGGTAACATTTCACTCGGTTTCAATTTGAAGCTGCGCGATACATTGTTCTCGATCTTGGTTCCATTGTTTCAACTCTCTTTCGCCACCACTTGCCTATGCTCTTTTGATTTTTTAGCCTATTTTTCGCAGATTGTTTATACACGAAGCCTTTTTTCCAAGATCACCCGGATTTTTGTTCGGTAGCCCACACCACGCCTTCCCTTAAAAGCTTATACTCCCATACAATTTTTTTCGATTTCATACTATTCGGTTGCTAGGATGCCTGGACAAAATAGACTCCGCCCATATTATTAGCATCGCCAACAGTGGTTCGCTTCCTTTGAACTGAAGCTTGTGACCAAATTGACACGTATTTATCATAAAAAGTACATAGTAATCAATCATTTCGCTCATTCAATGAAATTGGAATTACTTCAGTGACTTTTATTAACAATTGTTTTATATATTAAAATATTTTAATAATATACCTAAGTAAAATCAGATATTTGTAGATGTATTTTACATCTTTGAGACGATATTTATTTTACAATTAATCCAGACGTATATTTTATAAATCGTGACAGATTAGACTGAATGCTTCGCAGCCCAGCTATAGAAGACTGCCAAGTTCATTCTTGAATTGCAATATGCATCTGAGTTTAATTTGATTTTTTAATAAAAAAAAGAACATGTTCAAAGATGGCCAGAGCGATCTTGTATGTAGGCCGGTAGGCTGCAGGAGTTATTCAATGGAACAATCGTTATTACGATATCACAGTAGCAAGAAGTCGATAAGAATCAGGTCCGACAACGACGAACATTATAATATATGGTTTAGTGTCAACATAGGTGGCAGAGAATTCAAACAGAATCTGCTATTCGACAACACTTCTTGGACATACAGATGAGAGCTAAAAAGAAGAAGAAAGGAGATTCAACTAGTAGAGCTACCTCAAAGACGCGCAGAAATCCAAACACCAACAGTCCAACAGCCAACAATCAAATGGTATATTGCGTATCCAAGAGTTAGAACATACGTAGTTCAAAATCAAGGCTGCAGTAATTTTCATTCGAAATTTTTGATCGTACTTATATCTTATTAGTAATTATGCTATATATGTTCTGGTTCAACCCCCCCATACCCGTCGCCACGTGGGATCCACCCACCCACCCAGCAGAGTCCATATATTTTAAATGGGAAGCCCCCCCCCCCCATGTATTAATGTATGTTAGGTGGTATGTGACCCACCAGATAATGACGTCCTGGGTATGTTCTGAGTCAGAGCCCGCCCTCGGCTCCGCCGGCAGTTCACCACGCGCCACATAATGAGTGCGTTGGTAGGGGGAAGGGGAGGATATGTATGGCTCACCACGTGATTTCGTTAAAGAGAGCGCGTCTCTTCTGCAGTCAATAATGTCGATAATGAAGCACGTCTCAAGCGTATCACGATTTTTGAGAAATACATTAGGAGATTTAGGTCTCCTGCTAAGAAATCTTTGTCAATTTAGTTACGAATGAAATATTCAATCAAGATAAAATTCATTTTACCTGAATGATATTTCATAAGCTAATTGCTTTTAGCTCTCTATTTGCTTTTTTAATGAGGAAGAGTTATTTAACGACTTTTTTACTCTTTTTGATGAAAAAACTCGTCATATATCTTGAAAAGTAAACAAGATAGGAACGATCAGCATCATTTTCCTAATTTGCTTATTACTAATTGCTTTTGACTTCTTTAACAAGTTTTTTTAAGTGCAAGATCCAGTCATTTAAGGTAAGATTTTTTTCAAATATTTTTTGTACAATTTTGGAAAGTTAGACAATTTTATTTACAGAAGTAATAGGGATAAAATAATTATTTTCTGGAAGAATAAATTTTCTTAAGGGTTTAGTACATTTTCTCCGGCTCATCCTCACATCAATCAATAACGTAAGTAACGTAAGTAATGTATCTTTTTTATTAAATTATTTGCTACTATATATTAAAATTAATTAAATTTATTTTTAGTGTCAACAAAGGTGGCAGAGAGATCTAACAGAAGCTGTGAGGAAGGAGAAAGAACAAGAGCGACAAGAAAGAAGAAAAAAGGAGGCTCGACTAGTAGAGTTAGCTAAAATACGAGCAGAAATCGAAAAACTGGCAGTCCAACAACCTCTACATTTTATAAATTAGGTAATATTTATAATCATTTTTTAATCTTTAGTATTAAATAAATTATATTAATAAAAAAATGTTTTTACAGTACAATAGACCGTCCAAGAAACGGTTCTTGTCAAATATTAACAATAAAATACAGCGACAAGAGCCAAAAAGAGAACAGAAATATCAAAAACATCAACATCAATAGAAATACATCAACAGAAATCAAAGTCAACGCTCTACGCGTGGAGTGCAATGTTACTACGGGCTCGTATGTTAAATGAACGTAAAGTTCATACAATACACAAATTCTATCCGGCGGTGCCACCAGCATATAAAATCACAGAAACACCTTCTCACGTCAATTACTTGCCAGTCGCAGTAAAAACCATTGATCATCTTCAAATACGTATCGTCTACGAAGACGGGAATTTGGTTAACTTTCGAGGAGAAGTCATTACAGTGAGAGTTCATATAAAGACAATATTGTAATGGGTATTGTATACAACTTGAAAATAGGCCAAAATTATATTAAGAGATCAAAATGTCAACGTGTGAACAATCGACCGCAAGTTACCACAACGTTCACACGTCAGAACATTGAATTCCTAAAGAGCTTAAAACGAAAAATCTTAGATCATCCATCTGTACGTGGTCGACAGTATTCTGCATATTAATTTGCTGCTTACAACAAAATGGGCGAAATTCTAAACATTCATTCAAGTATCGCTTTCGATGAGTCTATAGCTCATTACGAGTTCCATTAACATCAGCCTTATTCGTTGATACATTTTAATAACAACGATGAGATCCGTATATCAATTCAACATCAGGATTTATGTTTACTCCCATCTCGTAGTAAGATTCATGTATGTAGAAAATTATAATTAGATGGACTGCATTGAAAACAACTATGATGGTGAATAACGCTCTCTGTCATCTGTTTGACATTATCCACTGTGAGATAAATGTTATTGAAATAGATAGAACTAAAAATGTCTATCCCTTTCACATAAATATTTCGACAGTTTTTTAAATGATTTTGTAAAATATCCGATAATTCTTTGTAAGGTAGTATACCAGAACACCACTATATTTCTGTAATAAAAATTATTTTTTTATTATTTGAATAACGTAATGTCCTATTTTATCGTTAAAAATAAATACTATGATGATGCAATTCAATCCAACTGTTCACTTATCGAAATCCAATAGGAAGTTTAAGCCATTGATATGGCTATTAAAATAAAAAAACACTTGGAAGAGAACCTAAACCTATTGGTAAATGAAAAATCACAAAATAACTGTGTGAAAGAACTCACAAAATAACTGCACAAATAATTTTCTTTTTGGAAAAAATCTTCAAATGCATAAAAAACCCAATTTATTTTAAATTTTAATCTCGTTCGCAGAGTGACAGTTTCGTCGCACGCAGTGACAAATTTTACAAGAACAAAGGTAACCACACTTAAAACCATACCTTCATATTCACTTAATCACTACGTGGTACTCGTAACTTGGTTACATGACCACGTGCACACGATGTTAACATTCACTACATAAGTGACCGTTTTGTTGTTTGCCTATACAGGCGATTGAAGAATCTATCTAGAAGCTTAATACACCAGGGCGATTAATACCACGAGAGCAGATATAAAAGGGTTTGCCGATTTGCAACACTTTTTTATGACACTCGTATTGGCGATTCGTCAATGGCAGTTTTACCGTATCGTCTGCTACACAATGTTGTCTTTGCTATCTCCCCACTAGACGGATGGTACTGTGATGGCACGGATACTCAAAGATGAGCAAGAGACGTAACAGACACGCACACGGTTCACAGAAACTTTTAGACTGACCATCAATTCGAGCTCCCCGCTCTCCTCAGTTTGTGGGGAAAGTCCAGACATCCATGTGTTGTTGCTGAAGGCATACATGTGTTGTTGCTGAAGGCATACATGTGTTGTTAGTCATACAGACATCCACGTATGCATAAAACAACTACCACAATTATAGACTGTGTTACAACGTAACAGTAAATAAGCAAGCTCCTTACATACGAAGAGATTTTTGGAGCATCTCTAACGAGATCACGTGGTCCCGGGGGCAGGGTCTGACTTAGAACATACCCGGGAGGTCGTTATCTGGTGGGTAGCATACCACCCAACATACATTAATACATGTGGGGGGTGAGGGGTGAATGGATCATTTGCTGTGCTTGATCATTATTGATCACCCCAATGGGGACGTACGGTGGCATACCACCCAACATACGCTAAAACATGCGCTAAAACGTAGGTGGGGATGGCCCTTCCCGTTTAAAATATATGGGCCCCAGTCGGTGGGTGGGTAGATCCCCCGTGGCGACAGGGGGTGGTGGTAGGCCAGAAAATATATAGCATAACTACTCTTATTATTAATGTTATTATCCATACTTTTAGCTTATGTGACATTAGTAAGAATATGTTTTATTGCTTAACCTTTGTCAGCTCATTCTGGGCGAAGTTAAACTCTTCTTGACTTTCTGTTAATTGGAATATTCTGACAAGTAATAATATTTGTGTCACATGATTATTATATACAAATGCGTAACATAACTCAATTTATACATTTTTATTTTTGTTAAAAACGTAAATCTTGTTTTATTTTAATATTATACATATGATCTGATTACAATTTTCAGATTATCATGTCGGCTATAATCGATACTATTATATTAGACAATTTGAACGTGATGTCTACTTTGAAAAGTGTTAACAAAATTTTGGAGATTCTAGATACAGTTAGTAATAAGATGATTTCATCTATCAATCGAACGTATCATTTATTTTGCTTATTATTTTTCCCTACAATATATACATGGCTAATATTCATATTAAAAAAATTGAAACGCATAAGGATTTTATAGTTGTAACAATAAAAATGATCAGAAAGGATGTTTACAATTACTATTGTGATTTCGTCTATATGGTAGTAAATTTTATGGACGATATACTTGACTACGAGAACAGTAAAATGAAATTACAGAATCAAGGGAACATCTTTATAGGTATCCCATAGATTTGCACATGTATCAAACTGAAGTGATTGAAAAGATAGTACGCAAAACCACTGCATGTGAGAATCGTATAAGAAAGAAGAAGATGGATGTCCTCAATAAAAAAGTTGAAAAATTCTATAGATTGATGTTACATTTATCATAAAAAAATATTTATCATAACGAAAATGTCTTGAATTTCTCAGTCGTTACGAGCGGATTCAAGACTTTAATTAATCACATTATTTCAAATAGCTTGGTCCAAATATGTCTAATTACAATAGAAACGTCTCTGCTGAATATTTAGTATTATCACTTTACTTTATAGTCCAAGTGAAAAAGGAACAATTTGAAATACAAAAAAATGAAATAAATTGTCACTAGACAATGATCTCTATACGAACAATATTTTAACGAGTATTACAGACAATATATAGCCCTATATGGAAGTTGACGGGAATTGCTTTCGAATACTAATATGGTGAAAAATATTTATAAAGAAATTTAAAAACTAATTTAGTTAATGTGTTTGTTTTTACAAAACATTAAGATATATATGAACTTAACATTTCTAAGTATTGCAGCTGTTTATCCATTAACGTTATTAGTTTCAATAAATGACATTTTATAATTAATTATATCATGTTATATTACTCATTGCCCTATCTGCTTCGCATTTTACATAATTGATGAAACATAATTCGCATACTGTGCTTAATATATATTTATCATTCGACACAATATTCGAGACTCGTGACCTCGTACATTTTTTTGCTCGAAGGTCAGTGTACCTACAAAGAGTGACAGGAATTCGCCACTGACAAGAAGAAACTAGTTTGTATTTTTGATTAGTAGGTCCAAAATTGTTACTTGATTCGAGTTAGGAAATTAGCAACAATGATCTATGGATCCTTAAGTAGTTTTAACGATTGAACGTATTAATGTTCATAGTCTGCTGCTAGATTATTGATTATAGTTTCACGCGATGATTCTTTGATTTGGATAAATAGTAAAATGCGTTTTTTTAGATTTCACTCACTTTTAGCCGAATATATTAAATATATGGAATTAAGACCTGTGGATTTCAAGAGATTTACTGTGACTCATTTCTAACTCATTGTGACACAAATATCCGGTATCTTGAATGTATGAAACAACTTAATCGTACAATTCATTCGTATATCCAAGTTAAGCTTTTCACTTAGTATTAATCTATACAAGTACTGCATGTTATACACCCACTCCACATTTTACAACTCCAAATTCAATCGTCTTTAGATGATATTAATAATGTTAATCATAAGTATATGTGACATCTATTGTTAATGAGATATAATGATACAGCTGTTTCCATTCACCATTTTGAATATTTTTTAGTTCCATACTTTAAAAATGAGTAATAGTATTCTAAAAAATGACCTTTTTGATTTTATCACCCATTCGTGCATTGTGATTGGCTGAACATAAAAGAAGTACAGAAATTTAATATGTGTTAGTAGTTTCCACTTGTATTTTTGTCAATAAATTAAATCAAATATTTAAACTTGATAAAAAAGAGATATAAAAATATAAATAATGTAAACATTACAAATTAGAAGATTATTATTATTAACAGTGAGACAATAACTCTAACATGTAAATATGATTTATATAGACCAAATTTTCAGACAATTATATATCTTAACTTGAAAGAGAATGAATTTGATTTTATTGTCGATTTAAAAAAGGATTCGTTGACGCACGAAATAAATTTTAATTTTATTATGCTTCTTTTCGACTAAATGTATTACACAACTCATAGCTAGCCGTTGAATCTTTACATTTTAGTAGAAAATTAAATTTACGAAAAAATTAAAAAGACATATACATATATACAGAATGAATAGATAACATTATTTTAGCGTTTGTTTTTTACGATAATGAATTTGAGAAATGAAAAGTTCAGAATTATGTTTGATTATTTTTAATTTTTACTGAATATTCTGATTTTTATTTTGAAGATAAAAGATATCAATTAATGTCAACGTGGCAAAGAATAAAATGAGCGCGCAAAACACATTGAATTGTGACTTGTAGTAAATACAAATAGACACATTCGTGAAACAATGTATTATGAATAAAATATAATTTAACTCACTTGCAAGCAAAAGCGTTATATTTTGTTTTCCGATCAAGAGGATCAGTATTTTGTAAAGTGTCAGTGCCCTTTGCATATAAATAGCCGCATATGGCATATCGAAAACCAATCCTTCCAACCTTGAACCATACCAGTGAACGCAAGAACGATTGGCACGTAGCTCTATGTACAAAATTGTCAGAGGCTTTCAAGATTTGGTGAATCAGACAAAGCTGATTTATACCCTTGACTTAATTTCAGGATGCCGTCAAGGCTCTTCTGCTGCTATAGACATAATGAGTGTGTGAGTGAGAGAGAGAGTGAGTGAGAGAGAAAGTGAGCGAGAGAGAGAGAGTGAGTGAGTGAGAGAGAGTAAGTGAGCGAGAGAGAGAGAGTAAGTGAGCGAGAGGGAGAGAGAGAGAGTGAGTAAAAAGATAGAGAGTGAGAGAGAGAGAGAGAGAGAGAGAGAGTAGTAGGGCCGATTTAAACATGAACGGAACCTACAATCATGGCATCTGGCTCTGGGCATCTATATAAGACACTGGCGAACACGGAACTCGTGGCCACTTAACGTTAAGTGTATTGCCTTTGCTGCACGTGTCTCCGTTGTGCAGCTTTTACTCATAGTTGATTTTTGTGTTTGACAAATGTGAGTTTTATTATTTATACACATTTTTTTTACGTTTGTGTTGTTATAGATAAATATGTCTAGTATTGATTCTGTACGAAGCAGATGAAAGTGTTTTTATTTTTACAAACAAACAATTGTTGTTAAAATTTACTGATTTTAACAACAATTGATACTACTGTATCGGTATAAATTTGAGCTACATTTCGGAGGTTGATTTTCTTTTATTGCTATCAATGAAACTAATTTCTATTTATAAGAAAATACATGTAAAATGAAAAAAACCATCGCAACTTATTTTGACATTCAGCCCAATACTAACAATGATTAAACTAATTAATTATTTATTGAAATTTATATTTCATTATTCTTGGTTAATAGAACAGCCTAACATATCCTTCGGTTTAGCACAAAAAATGTTCCATTTTCAATGTAATTACAAGCAAAATAGCAAAATATTCACACATAGACATTAAATTCATTTCATGGACACTTAGGTTTATCATAAAAATTGATCATCTCGCTCGAAGCTATCAATATTACCAAAGAACTATCATAGAACGCGTGTAATCCCCCTCCCATTCTGAAAAACAGAAGTTGCCTATTTAGACAATCTAGACATTAATTAACGTTGTTCAATTAATGTCTAGATTGAAAAAATTAAGTATTCAACATTCGATCTCCTTGAATGTTTACATAGACAATGCGAAAGACACTTGCATCATCGATATCAGTGTCAGAGAGTGCGAAGAATAACAAATACGAAAAATTGCACCTGGGCAACACTTTCCAGCTTTACAAATATTTTCTATGCCTTAAGAAAATGTCTTTATGGTTGTACCGATAATTTATTTGGGCTTTTCGACGGTACGTTGAACTTCGAAGTAAAAAACAAGTAAATAAAACAAGTATTGGTATTAAACCTTGAAGTTTATGACTCTTTATATGAAAAGAAAAGTTGTTTGCGCGAATTAATTTAACAGGATTGCCTTGATGAAACCTAATTGTAAATAAATAACATTGATTGCATGGAAAATCGAGCCATTCAGAGTACGACATAAGTAGCAATAACAAATAAAAAGATATCGTGCATCACTTGACATTTTCAAATTACACAGATTTGCAATACTATACATTTCGAAATTCCTTGCTTCTTAAAATGTAGACCGCCAACCATGTTCCGACTAGTGATTATCGTAACTATGATAAGCGTATGTGTGGCAGCACCACATACCCTTCTCATCGACAATCCAAAACCTCTAGCGCATCCAGCTGTTTTAACAAATGATGCTCAGGAGGCGGCGTTACCCGATCATTTAAAGAATGATTTCTATAAGAATCCTCATATTGCAGCAGCACTTGCTGGACCCTCTTGGTTCGGCTATAAAGAAGGCCAGGTAATTTTTAGAATTGTTTAATAATAATCAAGTCGTCAATTAAATATAAATTTTTTAATTAATTTTTGAGATGCCCATCGAAAGAAAATATATACATTGCATTTTGTTGCAGGTAACGGATCGCGAGACCGATCAGATACCAAGAGAAAGAATCTACGATCTTTTACACAATGCTGGACTAGTGCGTCGATAATTTCCGGATATTTCGTAAAACAAGGAAAGAACCTAACGAAGAATTCACCTATCATTCCTCGTTTTTCTTTGTTTTTATTTCGATTGCATCTATATTCGATGAACATATCAAACGAAAGTACACGTTCTTCATTCTATACCAACATTATTTATTTCCATTATTACTCACTACAAGAAACAAGAAAATAAATATTCAAAAATAAATTCTTAAGAGTTGTTTTTAAATTATCAATAGAATTGAAGTAGAAATTAATTTGATCCAGTGGCAGGAATGAAAAGATCAATAAATCATTCAACGTACACTTACCTAAATTGTTAATCGTAGCTTCAATCTCACATCGGCAAAGCATCTACGATTATTTGATTTTATCATATGCATGTGCTTATAAGAAAGATACCTTAGTTCTTTGGAAGTTTAGCTTACTTACGTATTGCAACAAATTGATATTTCTCAAAGTATCGAACGCTACTTTCGCTCAGCTTTATCGTATGAAATCAATTTTGATAGATATAAATCATCATCGACTATCAAGTAATACTTTAAAAAGATTATAATCGTCTTCTAGGTCGATTATTTTTAGCCGGCAGCGTTACGAAAAATGGTAACGGATAGTTCGACGGTAAAGTATGGTTATGTATGGTCGCGTGTGACAGGTGACGTCACTAGTCAAAAGCTACCTTGAATTTATATATATGTATATTCTCGTATATGCACAATGTATATATTGTATAAAAGTGCACCCATGCATAGGTGAAGTAAAAGTGTAAAATTTTCTATTTAGAAGCTTTACAGCCTTCAATTTCGGTGGCGTATTTTCATATTTCGTTGATGTCGACATTTTCGATTGAATTTATTTGAAAACTTTACCGTGTTTATTTAGCATTCATTATTCGTTACTGGCTTTAAAAATCATAAAAGTGGAAGAATAACAAATTTGTTGCGTGAAATCCGATAAATGAAAATAGCAGTATTGATGTATTTTAGATCATGAAATTGGCATTTTACGTAATAAATTTGTCAAGCTCAAAGCTATAAACAAAAAAAAACTTATTTTTCTAGTTTTATAAAGATTTATGATTTCATCGTATGTCGGTGAAAGATTTTGTCACTATCCTCTGGAAGAATAGCTGATCTTGAATAACTATACAATAATAAATTCATAGCCTTAACTCGTTGGTAAATGGTAAAATGCTTACGAACGGAATGTGAGTAAAACTCGTGATTGTGCCAGTTCCATATAGGAATCTTTTTAAGATATGTAGTTGTCTCACATGCGCATGCGGCAGAGTCATTTTGTTGCACGCTGGATTAAGTTACACGTTAGTTACTACGGGACTCGGAAAGATGTAAGGATACCATCAACCAAATAACATGAAATAAATATAATTCTCTCGGGTTCGTGTATTCTCCCTTTTCGCACGTGCCTATTATTCTAGTTAACTTCATTGTGCAAAACGTTAAATAATGGGTATTGTAATTTTGGATCGGATATAGCACTTTTAGAGGATTTGCAAATAATTGTTATTCTTGTACACTTTGGTTTTGATTAGATCCAACAGCAAACGTAACCTCCCTTTTCAAGCATTGCATGAATTGCATAGTTCATCGTACTAACGTCAACAATATCAGCAATTAGTCATCAAAGTATAAATAATGCAAATTTATCGATGTCTTTCCGTTTTAATAACTCGAAAATTACATACATAAACAAACTTGCGAAAACCAAAAGAAAATAGTTGGCAGAAATAAATACACAAATGTGTAATTAATACCTTCGATCGTAAGAATCGTAATGGGAAATTATTATAGATCTGCATAACTGCGAACAGCGTAGCTGAAACCATTTACAAGTCTAATCAACGAGAGGCTGATCTCTAACACAGTGCCTATACGGATATAATGGTTCCAGAAGTTTTCATTTCGCTTTACAATCTTGGTTATTACCTCTTGTGCTGTAATTGTCTTGTTTCGTTACTATCTTCGTTTCACCTTTGAAGTTCGCGTTATATTCTTATAATTACATTCTTGATTTCAGAGTGAAAAATACACATCCTACAATTTTGAAATATTGTATGTATCTGCTATTGCAAAATAGTTTAAAACGTGAACATTACATAAAAAAATTATGTTCATAACCGTGGTCGTACTTCTGGGAGAGTTTATCACACAATTATGATGACAATTTGAAAGTAACAAAAGTGTAAGAGATACTCTCGAAAAAGAAGCTAATTTGCGACATGGAAATGAAAGTGACGCGCGCAAGTCTCAAATTCACGTAAACATCTAATCTGAAAAATATGTTAATCCTTTCGTTACATCTCTTTGTGGTCATTTGACTTCGCACAAATTCTTACCGAAGGAGAACGGTTTTCGTTGTAAGTGAACTTGTATATACTGTTATTTCGCACTCCGTGGCAAAAGTAATCTCGAGGTTCTCGCAAACTACTCGTATTGCACTATTTCGCTTCCTTGTTTTGCATTTTCAATTCCTTCAATGGTATATAATCGCTCAAGATTAAGCATGTGTCTGTACTATACATTTCGAAATGCCCTCCGTACAAATCGATGAGCTCAAAATTGGTTCCGCAGTACTATTTCATCTCGTTAAAAAAATGCAATAAAAGAAGTTTATTTGTACACTCCAAAATCCTCAAACGAAACAATTTCCACACAGCCATTTCCAAACGGCAACGCGCACAAACATCCTTAGTACGAATATAGAGGAAAAACCATAGGGATATACTTTCTCGCGGTATGCAACTTTTCTGACCATTGGGTCTAGTACATATATATACCTATACATATATACACGTCGCGTCCTATCCCGCGCTCGAATTCGCTTTCTAAATCGGAGTGTGCAGAGCGTCGCGATTAAATCTGGGACGCATCTTGCTCAACTCGCGTTCGTGCATTCTTCCGCGCGCGGTCGTTGCTGCTGCTACTGCTGTTCTCCTTTTCGCAGCCGCTATATATCCACCGACGCAGTATATAGAAGCGCTTCTGAACTTTCGATCTCAGCGAATTCAAGTGTGCGTCCCAAGGAAATGAGCGGAAGACTTTATGTAATTGTACGCGGTTCTATACCGATGGGAAAATGCGTACTTTTTTCCATTTTTTTACTTGACTTAAGAGACTTTTTATTTTTTTGAATAGAACGATTATTTGGTTAATATGATGTGTCTTTAGATATTTATACATAACTTTGCGGAATAAAAAAAATACATGTAAATTGTTCAGTTTGTGTAAACATGTTCGCACAATGTAGAAAACATTCTTGAAACAAACCCCAAATATTGTATCTGATCATAGCATTAGTCAAAGTCAGAAAACAACTTTTATATTAAAAATTAACCCTTTCGTTTGTGGAGAGAAAAACGAAAATGTTTTCAAATTTTTTATTTGGTAGCAATGTATTGTTAACAAGAAAAATCAATATCGTTATTGATAAATTATTAAAAGGAATAACGTATATATTTATATGGGGGTATTATGATGAATACTTGACTTGGCAGGCAGTGATAATCTGAAAAAAAAAATGGAGAATTAACTTTTAAATCTTCTTAATAGTACAAATATTACTATTTATCAAGTGAACTGTGCTCCTCTTAGAATTTTAACACCGATTTATTCAATTACACGTTGCGCCATTTTCAAGTAGAAAAAGCACACATGTGACTAGCATTGTCGAGGAGTATGAAGTATAGATAGTTTTGAAAGAGATACATTACTTAGTAAAAATGATGTAAATGAAGAAAGATGTAACACACTTTCTTGACTGCACATCTATCAATATTACGTCAACGTAGCATAAGACGAAGTGTGAAATTCAAATGGAGTGTAATGTTTCATACAGCGAACTAGATGATTCCTTGCTATTACGTGTGATCCAATAATCGTGCAATCTAGGCGATTAAATCACGTTTTACGGACTGTAGCACTCCTCGTCATTTTTTTGTTCACTCCCGGAATGAAGCGTCTATTCAAAGAAGATTTACTTTCTTTCATGGATTATTACGTTTCCATTTGCAATGTCGAAAATACACGTGTACGTGCAAAATGATGTTTTGTATGGAATACAAACGATATACTGATCAGAGCAATTGGCAAAAGAGAATCGATTGAATCATTATAATGCTCGTTTGCACACGGAAAGAAAATTTCGCGCCAATTAATTGAATGACAGCAGTGATATTTTACGAAATCAATAGCTTGAGTAGTCGTGAATCGCTAATTAGAGATGATTCTTTCGAGGTATCTGGTCTGTTTAGTTAAAAATAGCCAATTACTTTACCAGAGTGTATATCTAGACACACGTGATAAAACTTAAACGATTATCCAATGCGTATGTCTAGTTACCGACAATCTCGACCGTGCGAAAATCGCATCTTCGAGGAGAGCCGTCATCGACTGTATCGGATTATTTTCATGGGGGAAGAGAGCGAGAGAGAAAGAGGCTGTCCTAATGTACGTATGTGGGGATGATCCATATAAGTAGTAGCGCCGAGAGCGGCAAACCCGCAGATCCTTGTTCCGCTTCTGCTCGTGTGCGTTCACTTTCATCTCCTCTCTCCATCGCACGTTCGCGCGCGTGCGGTGATATACGATCTCTTCTTTTTAAGTGTCGATGTTTCCGCCTTTGTGTATCGTGTCGTCGGCGCGCGCCATTGTTTTTGTGCTTTCTTCGATTGTTGTGATGAGTGATTACGAAAACGCTTCTAGTTATCTTTGAAAGAAAGTACATATACAGATACAGAAAGAGATAGAGAGAGAGAGAGAGAGAGAGACACAGACTGACAGACAAACAGAGACAGACAAAGAGAGAAAAAGAGATAGAAAATAACTTTTTCGCTTTTTTCCAGATAAATCGATAGAAAGTTTCTCATTTGCTTTAGTAAGTATATATACCTATATCTACGTTCATTATTTAAATTGATAAACGGATAAGTTACGGCGAGAGGAATGTAAGATCGTTCTAAAGGCAAAAACAATGACATTCTAAACATTAAGCAGAATTGTTAAAAATCTATTAGATTATACAAGTTTGAATATCTTTTAATTAGTAACATAGCGCTTGAAAACAAATAATTGAAAGTAGTTAAACGTTATTGTGTTTTTGTTGAAATTAAACAACAACTACATAAATTTGATGTAAATGTTACAAATTATAATCGTGATATCAAACGATTTCACCGACTTCATACGTACACGATTTACGAAAAAATAGCATTAGTAACCAATTATTTTATATCCACCTCCGGCAATATACTGTAACTGACTATGAGAGGAAATTGTAGATAACATGCTAAAGTATAGCACGATCAGATGGAAATTTTTTTTCAAAGCGTTATAAGTGAAAGTTATCAGTCCGTGCGAATATATTAATTTCGATTAGAGCGTTGTAATTTATATCGAGAGAAAGAGGCAAAGTGCATATAGCAGCGATCTTGTCGTTTGGAGGTTGCAGTAGTACATACCGGCCAGTCCGTAATATATCGCTGTGCAGCTCTCTGTAATCTTTCGAATTCTCATGGATGTACAAATGCGAAGACAAATGCGCGATTACTAAATACTAAACGGATGGATGATTTAATGCTGAAATTTCTCCTGTGATTCGTAAAAGCTTTGACACGCCCATACGCAGTTACACCTTCGTGATTAATGCAGCTGTCAATGTTTGTTTGACTCTCCACAGGTCAATGACCAACAGACACTCACACACCGACTATGAGAAGATTTTATCATTGGGTTTCATGTGAAATTTCACTGATTTTTAATTGGGCCCATTGCATCTGTGATATAGAATGTTCGCCAAATTAAGTAGGCGCTTAATCAATTTTAATGAATCCACGAATGGTCTTGTTTATTATATCCTGACAAAAGGATATTCTGAAAAACAAGAAAAAAATAATATGTGTGCACGAGGATCACCGTTTTATTGGCTAGTAAAATTTGTATTTTCACCCGTGGAATTTTATGAAATATTAAAAAGGAAAGCGAAGCATACAGGTGAAAGCATCAATTGTTACTTTCATCCTCGAACTTTTATCGTTGGACATTTTAAGATTTCGGTAAAAAAGCGTCTCTCTGGGAACAATGTGTGATATATGGGAACTGTCAATTACTCCATAAAATAACAAGAATAGAGGAGTTCAACTACGGCTTACTTTGCAGGGGATACGAAGAATAATCGCAATTATATAAGTATTGTTTTATAAATTATAATCTCACTGAGAGCTTAATTTGTAATGAAACTTGCTTCAATGCTATTATTAATGAAAAAAATTGGATCAGTATCAACAAGATCGGCGACTACAAGCACACGTTAATTAGGTTACATACAAAGTATGTAAAAATAAAAGTTTGGTCGAAGAAATAAAAGTTAATAGTCTATATAAAATAAATTAGATTGATACGTTTTATCTGAATTGAAAAGAATTTGAGTCAGTGCTTCTAATAAGTAATACATTGAAAATAATTGTCAAGATCGAAGATCAAATACTTCACCAGTATAATCTAAAATAAAAACGACAAATCTATGCAAAACGATACAAAAGATAGCGCATACTTCTAGAATTTCCCTTTAGTACACGTCATAGAATAAGAAAAGGCCTTCCCCATACACAGTATCTTACGCTTCCGAGTACATCTATACATGCACACAGACATACGTAAACATATACACACGAAAAAAGGGGAAAGGCGGATGCCTCGCGTGCGGACGATCGGCGGAAGATAGGGATATATACAAATCGTGGCGCATATAACGCCATAAAGTGCCGCTGCTCTCGTTTATGCAACGTATCTCTCTCACGAGAGAGCGCGTTCCATTTTTCTCTTATGGCACACGCGAAACAGAAAGAGAGCGTTTTATTGAAATGTTTAGAGTGATCGTGTTGCGTCAGTATGTATATGCATGTACTTACATCGAAAGAGAGGTGTCTTGACTAACGCGATCTGTGAGCATGTGTCTCGTGAAACAAATTTGATAGGGTTCTCTCTGGTCGATTGACACAAGAGCCTTTGCGAAATGAGATGCGCTTGAGAATCTGTGTTAAAGGATATGTTCGTCTTTACCTTCTTAGGAATATTTTGAGTTTCTTTAAATTGGTATTCACTCGACATTTTTTTATTTATTGCGATCATTATAATTGCTCGTTGAACCCGTTTGAGCGTTGACAATTATGTGTAACGACATAATTACTTTCAGTCTAAATTGATGGCAATATTTGATTCACATCACTAGTATAGTACGTTAAATAAACTATTATTTATATAACTATGGAAGGGTATAAAAAGCTCTTGATCAAATCGTATATTCATATAGAATTTTCAAAATAACATTATTGTGATTAAACGTCAATTAAGACAGATTTAATGTTTTAGAGTCACTAAAGGTTCTGCAGACAGATGGTGTCGAGGGTGATCGGGGCGATTGCAATCGCCATTTCACTCATTTCTGTCTTCGGTGAACCGGTAAGTCAAGCTAATTGTATTGGTGTTGAATTTCAAATGCGTAATCGATCGCGACGAGAAAACCAATTACGTTGTTGTAGTCAAACGTGCATGTAAGTGAACGATAATCGGCTTTTTTTCTTGCTAACTCTCACGAGCTCTTGGTGCTTTTACCATTACTCAATTGTGAAGTTTATGGACGTTGGAATTTTCACGGTAGGCATTTTCGATTGTCCATTTTCACTGGAATGCGACACTAATGTTTGCACGTGAAATATTATGTTTTGTACATGGTCGGCTAATGGCCCATTATATAAATCCAATTGAATTAAATATGTGATACATTTAAGGATTATTAGAGCGTAAAACAAGTATACATCATTATCTAAGTTCGTGAGATTCCGAGTTTCCTAAAGCGTATGTAATTTGTCAAATATACTATTGAAATTGAATATCCAAAGTACATCTTTCTTCAATGAAATAATAGAATTTCATAGGTGCTTCAAGTTTGAGATGTTAAATGGTGCTTACACAATTTATGCGGAATAAATATTTTATGTGCTATTGGCTGATGGATAGCTATAGTTTTACAGCTTTGAACATTGAAATGCATTATGCAGTAATGATAAATGTGAACTATAGGAATAGAAAAACTATGATTACCCTAGAATTTATCTGTACTAATTTGTCCCTATTACTAGTGCATTCAAACATGATTGCTCCTATATACTTTTTACCTATCCAAATGCTTACTTTTCAGAATTTTACATTCATACTCAAACAATTTACTATCTCTGTTTATTAGCAGTCTCAATTTTTACTACTAACGCTTTCACTTATTTCATACTAGCCGAACGCATAATGCCGTTGAAAAGAGAATTCATTCTCGACCTAGTGAATTGCCTTACTCAATTGTCGAAATTATCTACGTCATTTGATTATATATCACACTGCATGAAACGTTCTCAATCAAAACATAGATCATTTGAAATGTCATCTTACAATACAGGAACTATAAAGAATTCGATTTCCGTTCTAAGTACCAACAAATCTTTAATGCAATTGCAATGTTTTTTAGATAAGTCATCGGCATATAGCCGCGAGCATTTGGGAAATGCAGAGCGACACAGCTTTGAGTTGCTTTCTTCCTATCTCTCTCTTTCTTATCTCACATCAATCGGACGTGAAAACATATGGAGCGTATGATTTATACCATATAACGCTATATAGCTTGCAGTTCGTGTTACATAAACAGCAGCCGCAGGAGCAGCAGACACGCGGCTCCTCGCTCTTCCTATCCTCGAATGCACTCCATGCGGCTGCACATTACGCTACATGACGCAATATTTGCAGATATGTGGAACACATATGGAAGCAGCGACTTTCTATGCGATACACACACACACACACACACACACACATATGCACGCTTCCTTGGCGTATAGCGAGAGGATGAATCTATAAGTTTATTGATGACTTTCGCGTCTTGCGACACTGCTTTTCTTGATGCTACTTTTTTATGAGCATGTCTGGTTGTTGCTTGTGGATTTTTCTTTTCTTCTCGAGCTACCGCAGGTCATTGCTTTGTTTTATACAATGGTCTTTGCTATTCAATTTTCAAAAATTTAGGAAAGTATACGTTTTGCTTCTTTTAAAATATATATCCACTTTTTGGTACCTCCAGAGTCGTACTTTCGTATCAAATTGTAGCCTAAAATTTGCATACGAAAGACAATGATAATTGAGTATTCAAATAAAAACATTATTATTCCTTCTAAGTTGTTGTCATATTAACGTTCGGCCAACTTCAAATATATTTGCGAAATGATAATTTCATTCCAAGTATTCCAGCTTGGCAAAGTATATTCGTTTGTATTTCGTTTGATAATGTATTTAAAGCCGAGGAGACTGAATGAGCGACGACAATTACGCGCGCTCTCCGAGGATCAATTACGATCACAACAGGAACAGCAAGACGATGGCGAGGACGGCAGATATGGCTGGGAAGATTCGGTACCGGGTCTACCGGGCAGGGATTATCCAAATTTGACAAGTATTCCAGAGACAACGTTCAGCTGCGCTGGTAAGACAGCTGGTGGATACTATGCTGACGTTGAGACGAGATGCCAGGTGAGTTTATTTGTTCACGAGGACACACAGGAATTTTTTCAATGTATTAATTTGAATCAAAAATACTTACAATCTAATCTGTTAATGTTTTTACAATGAATCAAAAAAGTGATTTGTTGTAGCTGGAGAAACATAAATTTTAGAAAAAAAAAAATAAAAATGCAATTCGAACGTAAACTTATTATATACAAAGACAGCCGGACTCGATGCCGATTAAATGTAATACTTTAATGATTCTAATTTACACGCAAAATAAATTCGATATGCCTAAATGTTGGTTTGAATATTTTATACTTGATGTTCGCAATTAAAAGTGAGAATGATTTATTATAACCAATCTTTCGAAAATGTATCTGATTACAAGTAATTGTGCAAAAAACTAAAATTATATGATTACTGTGAGAAGACAATAAAAGTAGATAAAGAACCTGATTTCTAAATCAATCCGCAGGTCTTTCATGTGTGCAGTACCCAAGGCTTGAAAAGCTCCTTCCTCTGTCCGAGCGGCAGTATTTTCAATCAGCGCCACTTTGTCTGCGACTGGTGGTACGATTTTATCTGTGAGCAGGCACTTGAGTTGTACTCATTGAACGACGCCCTTAACGATCCCAACTCGTCGACCGATCCGCCAAGTGACGACGTCGATAGATACAATCAGTTGCCCTTAGCTCCCGTACAGTACAATTCTATTGGCGGCAACGTTGGCTCTAATGCTGACTTGTCGCTTGCCAGCTCTGGATATACTAACAATTTACGGGACGAAACTAATCTCATCTACGAAGATTACAGTAATGGAAAAATGTGATGTATCGTTGTTACTTTGTTTTATGACGTTGCTTTTAATTTCTTTTTAGTTAGACTTGCTAAGTTATTATTTTACGTGGTTATGGAAGGCTGCAACGAGATTATTTCTATCGAGTATTATTCGATTGTTTGATTTTTAAAATTGACCTTTATATTTTTTCTTATAGACTTTTCAATATGCTCAATAGTTTTTCCGATAATTCGTGACATTATAACTATTGTTACATGCGCCATCAACTTGCTCTAAAACTCTATTTTTCACGTAATTATTATAGCTCTCATTGCTTAAAAAACACGCGACTTCAAACTTGCATAACGTAAAATATCTAAATTCATTTATATTTATTAATATGCGTAACCATACGAGTTCTTCGACGTTTTTCGGATAAAACTCCGCTGTAAACCCCGTTAGAGTTATGAAGCGAACGTACAAACTTGAATAAAATAAATAATCTCTCGTACACGTATATACTCGTTGCTCTCATCCAAAATAATCCCACACTTTGAATAGGCTTGTGCTTAAAGTCAATTACCCACTTATGCCTCTTTCTCTCTAAATCGGATTCCCACGAATAAAATGATTTTTTTCTGCACAGAGCGGAGAAACCTGTGCCAACTTCCGGGATCCCGGATAATTACTCTGACGCCCGTCGGAATAAAGATTCAGGTAGTTACGAGGAGCAACAGCAGCAGCAGCAGCAATATCGACAGCCGATTTATCGAAGACGGCCAAGTCAAGGCCCAGACAACGTGCCAAGAGGCTTCTCCAAGCCACCGCCAACTAACGATGAGAATCGTGAGTTTAAACGGTAAGGAGAAAACGCCTCGCAACGGTTATAGATTTATTTCGGATGATTACCCGATAATTGGAGGCATGTCGCGGTTAATGAGGAAGAAGTAAACAGTTTTTTCTTTGTCAATGCTCTTGATTGAAGTTCTGAATCGTTTGGAAATCGATGTGACAAGGGAAACTTTTGTCCAGGCAGGTGACGTTGATTTTTGTTTTGATGTATAACGAGTGAAACTGATTTGGAGCGATACGCACTTGAATGATTCAATTGATTTAAGGGGCACTTGAAAGCTTGAGTCGTGTCAAGGACTTGGAAATATTATAGTCTCTAGACAGGTCGTCAATTTTAACTAACAACGGCGTTTTATATAGAGGTACAATGTATTGTATGGATGTTGAATAATTTATGTTTAATACGGCTGAAATACTACTATATAGCTGACAACGTTTGATCTATGACGATTCGGTAATATTTGTAATGGAGTAGTTGTTTTAGTAACTTGATCAGTAGCATTAAATAATTGTGAGCATTGATTTCTAAATATCTTGATTGATCGCTGATTCGTGTTTTTGATTATTAGTATGAACATTTGTATTTTTTCATTTCGTACAATACACTTAATTCATCTAACGTCTACGTTGTTCGATTGCGTCTTTGAGCTCTATATTTAGACCAAATAATTTTTTTATATTAAACAAGCTAGTTTTAAATGATTTTCTGTTATTTCATTTTGCATGAGTACTATTACATTAATAACCTTACAACAACTTTGCATAACTGATAATAAACTTTTAATATTTTCCAGTGGTGATCAGGGTTCAGGTTTTTTCGTAAATAGTGGATTGTCCGATAGCTTCAGAGACCAAAACTATCCGTTAACGGGAGAAAACAACAATTTTATAGACAATACAAATTACTACAAAGCCAACGACAACGAAAATGGCAACTTCGATAGTAGAAATATTGTTAACAATAACAATAATTACAACAGCCAAGTTGCTAGTAATCAAAGCAATCACTTTCACACAAGAAATACAGCCAACAAGAATGAAAATTACAATCGCAAAATTACCAATAATCCGAACGTAAATTTCAATGCTAGGAATGTGGCTGTTAATAACGACAATTATAATATTAAAATTACCAGCAGTGAAAGTACAAACTTCAATACTAGAAATGTAGCCATCGATAACGACAATTACCACAGTAAAATTACCCACAGCGATAGCACAAACGTCAATACCGGAAATACAGCGAGCAACAATGGCAATTTTCACGATACTGTTTACACACAAAACAGTAATAATAACCACAATTTGAATGATTACCAAAATTTTTATCAAAATACCGTGCAGTATCCATTACCGCAAGAAAATAATAATTACGATAACAATTTCAATCAACATGCGTTTCACGCTGAACCTCAAAATGATAATTATTACAATACAATTAGAATATATAGCACTGAACACACTAATAAATATGATAGCAATAGCAGCAACTTCCGAAACACCGTGAATTATGATAACAGTAAAAATAATTTCAATACTGTTGGCTACAATACTAATAGTAATTTTAATAATAATCATCAAAACGTCGATAGCAATGTCAACTACCATGAGAATGATAGAAATAAAAACAACAACAACGAAAATAATTATAAGGATAATTTTCAAGTCGACTATCAAAAGTCAATTCAAGTCGTATCAACTACCATTGACTACAACTTTCAGGAAAATCAGTTTGAAACAACAATAAACCCAGACTTTTTAATAAATTCAAGTCCCTCGGAAGAAGAAGTTGATCGCGAAACACAACGTCAAGTGGATAGCGTCGATTTGAAACGTCAACGACCGCCAACATATCCTCGACAATATACCGATACTTATACATCATCTCCCGGTTTTCTAATCCGCGAAGAAACCAGTTGGCGAGATGACTTATCCACCAGTAGTTCCGGTTCTCAAAGTCCACCTTTTCCAGCAGAGCAAAATTACGTAGGATCCGAAACGACTCCGATATTGTCGAGGCCCGAGGAGACGACAACCCCAGTGACAATATCAACTAGACGACCAAAAGAAATACCGAAATTCCTAGGTAGACGACCGGCCGGCGGACTTCCAAGTGGTGCGGGTAATGGCTTGCCAGGCGCCAATAAGAACCTCGTGGCTTCTAATGCTATTACTGGCAAGCCATACGACGAAACCAGTACGAATAACATCCCAAATGTTGATGTAACTGAGAATGGTTATAGCACTTATCGAACACCCCAAGGCTTTAGTGCATCGCCTCATGGACAAGAGAGTTATAGTGACGCAGGTTATAGAGCGGAGGAGCAGCATTGGAATGATGGTGCGAGATATAACGAAAGATACTAAAAAATTTAACTTTTATTGTAACAAAGAAAAAGTTTTAGTAGCATGCTTGGCTTTGCAAACCTAGATCGATTACGTTTTTTCGTTAAAAAATTGTTACTTAGAAAGTCATAGCCAACCGGATGACAAGCATTTACAGATGGCATCTCTCAACTAAATAGTAAAATTTAGATGAAAATTATCATCTTATTTCGTTACCATTTGATAGTATTATAATTGTAAGAACTCCGCTGGGTTTCGAAAATATTGTTCCTACGATTGCATGACAGGAAAAGTCACAACATATTGCCATATGGTGTCTATTAAAAATCACTGATTACTTTGTACATTCGAAATAACCATAACAAGAATTATAATGGCGTTATTTTTTTGTTTATCAGATCCTTACTAGAATATATTATGTATTATAAATTATTTTATTTTGAATATACGAGGACGATTATTGTGAACATTTATATTGGACTGAATTACAGGGACGAAGAATTTAATTTTCTGACAATAAATAGATATAATTAGATTGCGCTTTATGGATAGATAAGCAAAGTACTGAATAAAAATTGTTAATATAAGTAATAAGCAATCCCTATATTGTAGTGATGTAAAACGTTGATATAATAAGTCTATAATTTAATGTAGTACGTTTAATAATAAAGAACGTAACAATATTTGGAGTTCTTCTATCGTAATTTTGTACTTAGCTTTGAGAAATAATAAAGTTTATTTTATAGACAATTAGGTGTCATTTATTTATCTTATTGACTAAAATAACAAATTTAAGGTATTACTTTCGATTTTCTATGCTACGAATGGCAGTAGCTCGGAGGACACAGATGATAAATTAGATAATTACACTATCTAGTGAGAATAATAAGCTTTGAATATAATTATAAATTTGCAATGATTCGGATTTCTTTACCGTTTCAATGTTATGTCTTGTCTACACACACTCTTTAAGGTATATTAAAGTTATATTAAAGCGACTATCAAGTGTAACTGTAAACTATTCTTAAGGTTTGATATGAATGTAAGTGTGTAGGTGTTGGATACATATACGTACTTTATGAACAATATTATCAACTTGAGAGTTCCTTCACAAGTTTTCGCCATTAGCTGTTTCTAAAAGAACGAAACCATAATTTTATGAACCACGTTAACCGTTCAACAATTGTTTTAGTAAATTATTTCCAAGTTTGAAAATAATGTAAATTATCCTTCTTTCTAGGTTAATATCCCTTAGTATCAGAGTCACAATCACAACTGTCAAAAGCCATTAACGGGATAATTTCACTCATCACGTTCGCCAATATTACGGAACTAAGTTAATTTAAAAAATATTTAGTTAGTATAGTTGGCTCTCGTTTAATCTTAGCGGAATATTAAACGCCACTGTAATATAATCTGTCTCAAAGTGTATGTGTAAACAAGGAATTACAAATTTCCGTTAAAGAAGTATGTCTAGGTCACTATCACTTTTATTTTCTTGCCCTTGCAGACAGACTTCATTTGGTAAGTGACTTCAATTGCTGTCTGATTTTATATAATGTTTCATTGTATCTCTGTTTTCTCTTTCCAAATGAATTTTGTAGTTTTGAATGCTGGTAATAATTATAACATTGAATATTATGCCAAATTCAAGAATTACTTTAGAACTGCATAATTAACATTTTCTACGTATTTTGCAATTTGTAATTTGGTTTGGATTTTCATTTGTTTAAAATAGATATTATACGCTAACTTGACATTACACATTGGCTTCTACATCTTTTCATTACGTTACGATTCAAAGCATCGTTTTATAAAAATCGTAGTTATTATCAGTCATCGGCTTGTATTCTTGAACTTGTAACTTGAGAAAAAATTTAAATCATGATAAGAAGTTTGCATTAAAACTATGAAAGTTCAACGACATTTACATAAGTAGATCAATGAACCTTTGATTATTATTTTAAACTGTATGAACTACCCAATTCTCTTTAATTTTTTCGTGCTTTTTTTTTGATTAATTAGTCATCAGTACTTAACATGTGACCATATTTGTTCGAATATTTTAAATTAGAGAAGCTCGTTGTATTTCAAAACGTTCTCTCGTTTATCTAAAAAATTGCAATAAAATATTCAATTAGAATTACTTATACTAATTTAAAAGTATACGTGAAAAATATCAACCTGGGTGAATTACTCGATTTGACTTATATAATGTCTCTCGTGTCACTCCTCTAGAGGGCTTAAGGGAACTAAAGGAATTAGTAAGATTTTACTTGTACTACTGTTAGCAATGGACGAGATCGAAGAAATTTCATATCTCGCCAGAATCAAATTACCTTTGGTCTAGATCTTTGAGGATTATCCCGTTTGACTCCAAATCGACAGCAAATTCTCATACATGTAAGCTTCTATCCGGAACAAATGTTCAGTGCAGGATAATGCCGTTTCCATTGCTAAATTACAACTGTTAATACAAAAATAAGTAATAGTTGGCAAACTATCTCAGAATCCTTTGGTCATGATTATTCGCTAACCAGTTTCTTTTGAGTACTGATTATTCTATGGATTGCATGGTTCGGTAATCAACGTTCTTGATTGACTAAATATATCGGTGGGCCGTGAATATCGATAAAACCCAAAAAAACACACACACACCGCATTAAATGAATAAACACAAAAGGAGCAAATCTCGTTATTTAGTAAAAAGTAAATTTTAATGAAACGCTTTAATGATTCTTCCAAAGTATACGAATAGAAGCAAAAGATTCGCGAGCGCAAATGTGGGCGCGTACGCATAGTAGTAGCAGCTTGAATTACGTAAGAAACAGTAGCGATCACGTTTACACTGCCGCTCGTCTGATGCTAGCGCAGCTAGCATGCACCGGAACAATGCTCGCCACTTTCGAAAGCGGATGCGTCGAGTGCTTCTTTCTTTCTATTTTTCTGTAGCACGTTCGTTTTCCTCTCACTTTGTTGTATGTGCTCCGTCTCGTCCTCCATCCCTCGAAGATGTATATGTCTTTGCGCGAGACTTTTTGATTGATGGTTAATGAAGAGGTGTGCACGCTTTTGTACGTTCGACTGCTTGCGACTTATTGTAGGTGCTATCGAGCAGTTAATGATTTGATTGTTTGCGCTTACCAAGCCCACCTCAATAAACCTTTTCAATTATTCACTTTTTATTTTGCGTATTTATTTAATGTTACATCTGTTAGAGTCTGGAACTGCTCTTTCAAAAAATTATTTCAATTTCGACATTGAATGCAACGAACACGCTTAGAAAACATTTCATATTACGTGTTGTTTGAGAAACATAAAAAATCAAAGTTGAGGAAAGAAAAGCGTAAATTGTTACGCCTAGCCTAGAAAACTGCAGCGATCAATATTGACATTGTCGATTATGAATATCCTTGAACGTGCATAATATGCACATCTGTGACTGCGAAGTAGTGTCCATTTTTCATTGAAATCATTGCCATCGTTATTTCTGAGATAGGAATACCAATGAAGGCCAATTCAATCTTTATAAAATTTGATCATCAAAAACATCAACCGTTAATTTTTTGATGCATTGCGAAATTTGTAAAAATATTCCAAGGCTATTACGATACATTCTTCAACAACTGCTCGTTACGAATTGTTAATTTGGTTAACGAAAATGTGGGTTGAATTTTCGAGTTCTCAGAAATGGTTGGATAATAATCGTAAGCAGTTTGTTATCATCTGGAATTATTTATGCGATAGTGCAATCGGTGAACTTGACATTGGACTTAGTCGTACATACGCTAACAAGTTCATTGAACTCTATTGGTACGTCACCAATAGAGTTCAAGTGTCGCATACTTATTACCGATTATTTCGAAATTTACCGATGTTAGCGACGTATTTATTACGTTTTAATATTTCGTCCCATAACATCAATTGTTTGACGTGTTTACGTGTTTGTCCGATCAACAAGTAGAAAAATTAGTCGATAATCATCAAGGTAGATATTCCAATGAAAAATAAGCTTTTTTCAACCTTCACGAGAGATTGACACTGAAGATAAACTATCGTCAAGTAGTTTGAAAATAATGAAAAAAAATCGCATTCGTGGTGTAGCTGCATGACTATCGATAAAAGTATATAGCATATCGCGTTATCTACGAACAATCGAATCCTCTTCCTGTGCGTGTAACTAATCGTTGTAGATATTTAGCGCTCGCGCGAGATACATCAGCAGCAGAGCAGCAGCAGCAGCAGCAGTAGTAGAAGTAGTAGAAGAGGCAGGAGGAGTGCATAGGCACGTGGATTTGCAATAAGCCGTCGTGTGTGCTTTTTTATCATTGCTAATATAGTTGTGCGACTCGAGCGCTCAACCAGGGGCTGCTGCTGTTGCTCTATTAACAGTGAAAGAGAGAACGCACCTTATAGTGTGTGTGCTGCAACTTATACGCAAGCAGCATAGCTAGTTCAAGCACGTGCTAATATGGAACGGCGAAGTGTGTCAGGTACGCGACCATGCACTTGTCTTTTCTCTCTCTCTCCCTCTCTCTCTCTCGGCTTTTTGCTCTCGCTTTTTTTCACTCCCATCCATAGACCTCAGTTGTTGTGAAAAAAGTTTTTTTTTATTGTCACCATAACATTTGAAATCGATTAGTCGTTCATTTGTTACATAAAGGGATCTATTATACAGCTGTAAACGTTTCCATGAATTCGTGTGACTAATTAACAATTTGATGAAATGCCGAATAACAATTACATGCTCCGTCAATGCTTATATTACTTATGCTTGCCAATAGCTGCAACGTGCTGCAAATAAACACCAGCTGGTGTCGTGTCCTGCAATTAATATTTATAAGATATGAATCACACTCGGTGTTAATATTATTTCATTGAATGCGAATCATACAAAGTGTTAAAATTAATCTCTGATTGAACATTTGTAGATGGATCGTTATCGCGGTACACGAAATAGTTTACAGTTTGTTCGTCCCATAGTCCGTCCCTTTGGTGAAACATGCTACTTTGTTTTGACACCACGAGGAAAAACAGCTGGGAGACGCTCGGGATACGTTGAACAATGCTTCATTATCTAGAATTTAATTGAAATTTGACGACAAAATTAACGAAATAAAAGCTTGTTCGTTTGTTGCTTTATGAATATTTCATACTAGAAAACTCTCTAGAATCTAATTTTACTTCAAGTTCACAACTCACAATTATAACAACGTGTGTTAATCATCACCAATAAACGTTGATTACCATTGAGAAATGAAAAAAAACATAATAATCTTGCGCTTAGTTGTTTAGAATCGTAGCTGTGTATATATGCACGTGGCGCGAAAATTCGCCGCGATAGAGCTAGATCGAGAGCTTTGCTACTACTAGAGTGCGTTCAATGTCGAGTCGTCGATGTTTCAGCTATAAATACGAAGCTACGGATAACAAATGGTCTGTTACTACTTGTGCGACCTTGCGCGAGGCTGCGCCTGTAGCTGAATAATGAGTCGTAGAGTGATCGAATGTCTCTACCGTTAATTTTTCCATTAATTTACACTGGTCATTGTAGATGTGAATTTCCTTTGGATTTTTATTGTTTCATAGTTTCACTCGTTCAACTAGAGTAGGATGTTTGACAAGCGCTCACGTTCGATTTGCGCTTGAGTCACGTATTGACGATCAATTTACATTTCCGTTTGCATTCTTGTCAATTTACTAAAAATAAAACAACTACTATCGAAGTAGTTCTCGCAAATATATAATGTTTATAGTTGCAAGTATAATAAGCGTCGCTCACACGGAAAAGAAAAACTACTTTGCGCGTAGTCAGTCGGCACGTGCGCGTGAACGCCGCGACGAGACCTTGAGTGTATATAGTGACTGTAGTGTGCCGGCCGGCACACTGTGTCACTGGGTATTACGGCCATTGCCAACGGACGCACCCGACTTGAGCTTTATCCTACGCACTCGCGTACTTGTCACAGCTTATGCATCGTCTTCCTTCACGTAAATAATGCTGTTATACGTGCACTCTTCGCATGTTTCGCAGTCGAAATTGACAAGTTTTTTAACGTCGTTTCGGGATTGGCTATCTTTGCGACTGGGAAACTCGGCTATTCGGCGAGTGTTGGAAATTTCAGATTTAGAGTAAAGTGTAAATCAAGTGCATCTGAGTATTTTTAGCGCATACTTGTAAATATAATTTCTAGTTTTTGCAGAAATATATGTAATAATTTCAGCTTGTCTTGGCATAGAAGTATATCCTTACGGTTTTTATCATGCGGCATATCTTTACACATCCTACTTACGTTATCGAATTTACTTTTTATCGAGAACTGATGTATTTCTTTTTTCTTCATTTTATCACCTTCTATATGGACAAATATCTTCTTGTCACTACCTTTTAGAGGATGGCCATGCTTGGCGTATTTTTCTCAGAACCTCTGGTAGATTTGATAACTCTTCCATTCTTTGTTATAGAAATTATTAAACAGTTCCAGCCGCTATTGAGGAAATACGAAAACGATGAAAACCTCGTTATACTCGATGCAGAAGAGGAACTTGGGACCAAACCAGGGCAAAATTATCTCTCGATTGTTCTTAGAACTAAAGTATTTGGAAAAAAAGGCAATGGAATATGTAAGTACAAAAGAGTTTCGCTTGAAAGAAACTGAAACTAATGAAATTCTTCATATTCCAGCATATACAAAATCATTTATCCGTAAGTTAGCAGTTGCAAATCAAGATCAGAAAATAATATCCCGAAGTGACGATTTGTTCCGGATAGAAGCTCATATGTACGAGAACTTGCTGCGACTTTGGGGGAACATAGGTCCTAAGTGCATATTCTCACAATCGGACGAGATAATCCTCGAAGATTTAGGCCAAAGGCAATTTGACACTTGCGAGATACGGAATTTTTTCGACCTTGAACATTGCTTAGCCGTAGTACAAGTAAAGTCGTACTATTTCTTCACTTATTTTAATTACACAAAATGTTATTAGAGTTTATTTAAAAATAATATGTGTTTATTTGTTTTTTTCAAGCGCAGACATTAGCATCGATGCACGCAAAGTCTTTGAGTTTGAAATTGAAAGAACCCGACACCTTTGAAATACTAATCGCACCCTTGAACGAGAATATATTTCCCGCAGATGAGGGTCCATCGATGAGTATTCACTATGAGAAGGGAATTGGTACAGCATTGAAAGCCTTGCAGGCTATTAAACCTTGTAACTTTAAAGTAAAACGTGCAATAACATTCTTGATCCAATATCAAAATAAAGTAGTCCCTACAATGAGAGAACTTCTGTCGCCATCAAGTGCGGATACAGATCGATACTGGGTCATCACGCACGGGGACACGTGGAAAAATAACATTATGTTCCACCACGATGACGACGGAAGAATTGTAAACGTTAAGTTTGTTGACTTTCAGGTGGGTTTCGAAAAATCTGTTATATACAATATTATAAATATCTGCGGTATAAATTGTTACTATTAAAATAATTGTTGTCGGAAAAAGAAATGCATTTAAAGCATTTAATCTTGTAATTAACACAAATTTTGTACACGCCTTTCGAAACGATAAACATCTTTCAAATTGAAAAAAAAATGTTCAACTGTGTCGGTTTAATTGAACAAGTAAACACTCACTCAATTTCCAAAACGCAACTGCACAGTCGAGAAAGATCGAACAGAACAGTAAACACTAAAAAAGAAAAAATGTCGACAGGTTGCGAGGCACTCATCTGCAGCGCTTGACTTCACTTACTTCCTGTATACATCCGCTCGAGCCGAGGTCATCGAGCATCACATTGACGGTATCATAGCTGAATACGAGCGTTTTTTCCTTCACGGGCTTCGACTCTGTGATGTACCTGAATCTGATCTGATATTTTTTTCACGTCATGGATGGTTTAGGAAAGAACTTGAACAGTATGGCTTGTTTGGATTCCTCGGTGCCCTTACAACTATCAATGCCATTTTTATGGATGAGAAGAGGGCTGCTCTTTACGGTATGCATTCGTCGATGTGGCTATCTTGATACTAATTGTGAAAAAAATTATTGGGTATTATCCTTTCATTGTAAAATTGTAAACGCAAATAATCACGCAAAAAAAACAATTTTTACAGAAAAAAGCAAAACTGATGTTATAGATATTCCAAGCGGTGGAGAAAGTTCGACGGAGAAAATAGAAAGGATACTGTTTATGATTGATCACTACATCAGGCATTTTCGGATGGACCTTTGATGCAAAAAATATTCCTGAATTTTAGTCATTATATTTTAATTTAAATTTTATGAATGAATTCACGAAATTTATCACTTTGGAGTTTTGTGGATTTGCCTTTATATGTTTGCCAAGTTACCATTTATACCAAAGGGATTCTAAGTGCATTAGGCAATAATTTATGAAAATAGTATTTTTATATACTAGTAGCTGGATGTTTATTGCCATAAATGTTGGTATATGCTGTATCTTACATAGATGTGTACATAGTGTTGAATTTTCTCAATTTTAATGTTCAAATCATCGATGATTTTTTAAATAATTTTTAATAGTCAGAGTATTCCACTTCGTAAAGCTTTAAACCAAATTCTAAGAGAGCTAGTTAAGGATCACAAGAACATTGCAATTGGCGTATATATGCAACAGTATTTTATTTTACGTACGAAACTTAATTTTATTCATGCTACGTATATCTAGTTTTATATATCCATTCGAATCAAAAGAAAGGTTCATGAGTATGCGGTTAATCAAATAATTATTCTATTAATAACAAATAATGAGATAAATCTATTTTGTTATACTTACCAAGTAAACTTCGTAAAATAATGAAATCGAAAAAAATAAGTAATTACTATGTTTTAGTACACACTTTACGAGCGAATTGCTCACTGCTGTAGAAAAAGCGTTGACGCGGTAAGCTTCGCATTTTGTAATGTATCTTCCACTGTTCGCCGCCGGAGTGCGCTCGAGTTATCTTTTTCAAGCGACTTAACAACTCGTAAATCCTGAGATGCGAGTTCGCGAAAATATATTGTACCTGCTCAAAGTTTTTAGCGTTAAATTTGTATGTTGAGTTATTATGTAACACATTTGTAATATATATTTTATATTTTATTTTATCTTCGTTTATTTCTGTATTTACTATGTTGTTTGCTGTATCGGAAAAGTTAATACAATTACAAAATATTTATTGAAAATAAAGTTAAATAATGTTTAACACGATTACTTTTTTTAACAACATGGTGGGGAGTATGGCCAAATTTACCCTATGTCTGATTCGTTGGTGTTCTTTCTAGCCTCGTGGCTTCCAAACGTAACAGTTTGCTTCGTACAAAGTTTTCTTATAAACACAATAGTTTTTGTACAGACACAAATTACGAAAATCGTCGCTGTATCAATCCCTCAAGTGTTCCATATCGTAAATTATTTGGTTTTAATCTTGTATCTCTAATTCTCCTGAAATGGAAGAAAGACAGAGGAGAAAGAGAAAGGCTTGCGAGGGGCAACGCCAATAAATTCTTATTTACAAACGTCTTCCAAAATGTATGAAATGTGAATGTTGCGCACGTACTAACATACATACATCAATCGAAAGTAAGTTTGCAAAAAGTTTACATCTTATCCCCCGTCATTGAGTTTTGTTTCAGCAAACGAACGATTTTTGGACATTAATTATCGTAATATCCAGCGAAAAAAAATTGATCGAACAACGTGTTTATATAGCTCACGGATTGCGCATGACCCCGCACGAGAGCGCTTCCTCGATTAACCGTCGGCGACATGGCATAATGATCGCCGCTAGGCCACGAGGTAGATACAAATCGCACGAGAGTCGCGCAATAATTCCACGATTTTTTGGGTAAGAGAAAATGTATTGTGCTGCCGCCGTCGTCGCGACTACTCACACGCGCCAACTAACGAAGCTTTTTGAAAGGCTGTTTTACTTTACGCGTGCGCTCTATGCGATTTATGAATCACCAAGGTATTGCTTGGCTATACGGTTGCAATTTATATAATTCCTTCTGGAGACGATGGTTTTAATGATGTCGATAAAGTGTCGCTTGACGGCTTTCCGATTGACTCGAGTTGTTTGAAAACGTTGAAAGACGTTTTTTCTTAGACGTGATTGTTAAATTTTTTTAAGTAAATTTGATCATACTTTTTTGTACGCCAAAATCGATATCCTCTTATTGCATATCAATGAACTGTCTTTTGACAAATACACTCTGCTAATATTTAATTCAAGTCGGTACGTACTAGTTATTAGTATGTTGTAAAATATATGTTTCGACAAAATGAAAAAAATCTAGTCGATAATTCTACTCGATGCTATTATTTTACGTTTGTTCTTTATTGCATTTGCATGTAAATATTGCATGTGTCAAAGTGGTTAATTCTTACATAATAGGGATACTCTTAAATAGTATTGGCAACACATAAATAACCATGATCATTCATTTAGAAAATTATACAAAAACAAAAATGACTTTCTCATAAAGTCATTACATATGGACTTAATTAGCTGAGCGTGTTGATAACGCACAAAGAAGCTATTTACACGATAGTAGTTCCCGTCTACAATGTACCTTATATAAAATTGAAATGTATTACTCAATCTGGAACACGTTCTCGTGTAGCACATCGTACCCCAAAACAAGACGATAAAAAACCCTCCCATTTTAGCCATTGTCGAGCTTCAAGTGAAAGAAAGAAAAAGATCTCGACGAAAAATTCAAACGTATGCGCATACATGGAGAATCGTCTTCTTCGAGTCTCGCGACAGGTACAAACTTCTCTGCAATATACTTGTACGCTTTCGCAATCGGATCGCGATAAATCGAGCAGCCACGCGCCCTCGTTCCCTTCCTCCTGCTTCTTCGCTTCATGCGAGTTTGCGCATATATATATATATATATATATACACACGTAACGCGCTGAAAATATAATCCTTATACCTGTCTAGATAAAACGGAGGTAGCCCTAATGAGTCTGGACTTCTGTATGCAAGGGCATCATAATAGTTACTTTTCGGCATTAAACTGACTTCTAAGTATACTTAAATCTCAAGGAAAGCCCCATCGCAACTACTACACGGTGAGGGTATCGCGCCGCTTTAATTGGTTGCTTGCGTTGCATAAAGCATTACTTGAAATTTCGGTGGATGCGGGCTTATATAATGCAGTTTATTTTTGCGAAGAGCATACTTGTATAGACAGCACAAAGAGTATAGTATATGTATATATAAATATATACATAATAAGCTTTCAATTTCAGGACACACTTCTTATACGTATAAATTCCATTTAAATTATACGTTCGCGATCTTTATATCATTTTCAATTTTCTGAAAGACACTTTTATTACTAGTATGCTGAAAAAAGTGATTTCTTGTGCAAAGAGTTGTATTTAACATGAATTGTTTTGTTAAGTTGACCTAGAAATCAAATAAAATGTTTTTCTCTCGTCGTTATAGTGTTATTTAAAAGTAACTAATATAATAGTCAATCATAATTAGAATCATTATAACTCCTATTGACGCCATCTATATGCTCTCGAATAAATTAAATTTACGCTTTGCATAATATAGCCACGCGAGCGCCTATCAGAAGATTACAAAATGTTAATTAAAGTAAAATAAAATATATAATTTCCACTTGTCCACGTGTGTGCCAAACGATTTGATTATTTGTTAATTTAAACATTAAAGGCAACAAAAAGAGAAAAGCATCCACTGATGCGTGTAAATTAGCCGTACATATCTATTAATTACCAACATCACCTACAAGTCAGAGAAAAAATGTTCAAGTCCAAATGAATTTTAAACATCTAAATAATATCTTCGCTTCGTGGTAGATTTCATACTGCGCGACGTATATGTACGTTAGAACTCACAAACATCTGGTCCAGAGTGTATATCGTGTCGCTATATTATTTTATGGCTATGACTATACGTGTTGCCTCGAAAATGCCTATCTCGTGCTTAAAATAAAAAAGACGTAAAGCTTGTCTAGTTTCAGTATTTTGTCTTCAAGTTTTTTTTGCATTATTGCACGATTTCTACCTGTTTACAAGTAACATGCTATTCCGTCACAGGTAATATCTATGAACAGCGACCAATGAGATTTAATGTTTTTGCTAAATTTTTTTGCATGAAACCCCATTTTCCTTCTGTCAATATGGTTGTGATAAAAATTAATCACAAAGATTTTGAAAACGATGTTTCGATATCGAATGATTGCGCAGGTTACATTCATGTAGATACCAAACTTTCTTCAAGATCCTTGTTGTGACTTTATAATTTTCTATCTACTTGTAAACAGTAGATAACATTATCATCAATCGAATAGAATGAACATACATTGATGATATATCTTTCTCATAGTTTGCCTTTAAAACAAATATGGTGAGATTAATATAGAAACAACACCGTTGCGATACTTATATGTCACGAACGCAGACCTAAATATCTCGGATACTCTTAACAAATCCTCGATCTTTATGCGCATCGTCGACGAATTAAAAGAAATAAATTATCCTATTATCTAAATATATCTCCAGCTGCAAGAAATTCTTTCGCAAATGAAATATACCGTCGAGTTAATTACCACACATGCACACGCACGCGATGATATAAGGGACATGAGTTATTTATTCTAATAGGCTCATTAAGCTCAGACTTTTATTGTAAACTTGACGCCCGCGCTAACACTGTAAGATAATTATGGATGTATATCGTGGATTCCGATACGCTACTCATGGATCGCTTCTTTTATCGATACATAACCATTCGATGTGAAGCGTCGGTGATTTTCTTTTTGCACGTCGTTAAGATACGAAAAATAAATTGGTCGTTTTTAGAATATGCAAGAGAAATCCTTATATTGAATATACAAAAAAAGCACAGCAATTGGGATTTTTTTATTTATCGTGAATGCGTCTAATATTGTTTAAGAATATCGATGGATTAGAAAAAAAATCATAATGAATACGCTCGTTTGCAGTTTCACAAATCTCCACGAGGTACAAAAGAACTGAATGATGATCGACAAGGATTCGCGCCCGTCCATTGAATGTACTAAATCGGTGTATATATCTATTAAAGATAGTACGTTGAAATGAAGTAATAATCTTCGGCAATTCAATTATTTCACACCTTTTGTTACGATTAATACGTGATTTGTAGTTTGCGTGCTGAGTTAATGGTTCTCGGATTTCAATTTCAATATACCTACGTATACACGAAAATCTGATGGCGACGATTGCACGATTCTTTTTGGATTAAAATCGATAGTCCGTATGTTATTTCTTCATAGAAATATGAGTTCTATTTTGAATCGCTATTCATATCTAAAGATGTAGGATAAAGTTAAGCCATTGTTGTTGAGGTTTTGAGATCGGTGCACTTCTCTATCCGAATTGAAACGTTTATAAAATCGAATCTTGTTAAGAACATTTTTTTTGTATTGAATGGATTCCTATCTTGTATTTCACACTTATGTGACGCAATCATTTAATTTTTCCTGATCATTGCGATCTATTCACCAAAAGTTTAATTCGTAATTGAAATTCTAAAATCAAAGGTACAAAGGTGCTATTAAAGTTGCGTTATGGCTCTTAGCATTCTAGCACGCAACGATAAATAAGTCAGCGTGCTTTGACATAGCGTAAGCGTGCTCGTACGAGCTTGCGGGGAAGTCCTATGTATATAGCCTCTCGCTAACCGTCTTCATTTTAGTAGATGCAGCGCACAGCTTAATCCTTTCAACTGTATAAGCTTAAGTGCTTAGTACGATCTTTCCCTCTAAGGATTATTCAGTCAATATACAGTAGTCTGTAACTACTCTTGTTTTCTTGATAAGAGTTTGCTGTACAATAGTTAGCAGTTTGGTTTATGTAGCTAGTTTATCGCGTTGGATTTTTTAACAATTGGTGTATCATGAAAAAGTAAAGTTGATTTTGATAAATATTCTATTGATAATAATGGATGTAACGCGTGGTTGTAATTAAATGACATTCAATACCCATTGTTTGTCTAATTGATTACGAGATTAAATGGAAAAACACTTATTATACTTATTATTGGCGGTGCTCGTACAATTTAGCTATAAAAAGTGCATTCGATGCTAATAAATTTTAAATAAAGCGCGTAATAAAATATTCAAGTACTCTTTCTTTGGCGGGGAAAAATTGCACATTTTCACAATGCAGTATAAATTATGTACATTTTTTTTGCAATAAATATAGAACATTCGCGTTATATTGACGCATAAACCATAGTGGAACGCAAAACCGATGCATTATTTCTTATGGATGATTTCTTAATGTGGCAATATTAATTGAGCTCTGGAAAGAAAGGAAAAAATATTAGCAGCGCCTGTGTCGAATTACGTAAGATTACATCTATTTAGAACAACCGAAGTGGAATGGATATTTTTCGGAAAATATCCGTGCAAAATGGGATTGACTTGGCGCCAGCGTTTATCCTTAATGAAATAAAGATCGAGCGTTGCTTGCTCATTATAATAATATGCACACGCATAACCATTTATTTGCAGGTTGATAATTAGGCTCACTCGAATGAGAAAGAGTGGATCATCTCTAGAATCACAATGATCTTTCTCTCGACGACGCGTGCGCGTCTCAGAAAAAGAAAGTATCCAATGTCATAATATGGGAATGTCTTCGATTAACGATTGAGTAACTCCTTTCACAAATCGTTCTTGTAAACGCATGTTTTTTCATCGACCCTTTGTTGTTGTGGTACGTTATTATTGTGGAACAAACGAGACGTTTTTTGTCGGTTGAATAACGTAAAGATATTATACGAGCAATATGAATTCCGCATTGAGATGCTTCATTGTCACTTTGAGTACGATTAGCGACTTTAAATAAGATTACGCTTTGATGTGCCATTACGCGTAATTTCACGATTAAATTTTCTGGCTATATTCATATTGCTATAATATCGGTTACAAAATTATTTACCACATGGGGATCGCTTATTTTTGCTATTTTTGCCAAATCGCAAATCGTACGTTTGGTAAATTACGATTAATTCAATAGCTGAGGAAATTATACAACGGATTCTCGATGCTCGATGTTTATAATCTTCGTGAAGTAACTTTTTGCACAGAATTTGTTAATTAGATATAATGACTCAACGATTATAGCTAAAATATTTCGAAACAAACCATACTTTCAATAACGGTATTTGATCTGAATAAAAATATCACGGTAGCGTAATATTGACGCTACCGTTGTCACGGGAAACTATTCAAGAAAATATTTTGAAATTTAGACTTGTGTAATTATTACACATATAAAATACTCTCATCGCTAAATCTCGATGAAGCTCTGTAAAAATACACGAAAACCTTGTGCTTATTTGACATTTTGAATAGCATTGAGAAACTCAGATTTCAACTCGCGAGAATTTCTTTCAAGATTGTTCTACTGATCCAATTTTCAGTAGAACCCATCACGAGAAACAAGATATCTTTTTTAAAAGAACAAAAATTAAGTACCTTTCATCATTTAATTACTCCAATTAAATAAAAACTACGGCGTATAATCATATTATAAATCATAATGTGAAGCCCGACAAATTATCAGAAATGATGAGACACGTTGTGAGACAAAGGTGTAAAATTTCATAATGACCAGTGTGAAAATCGTTTAGCGTAATTTTTGAGGGACGCGTATTCACACTCGCGCTATCCAATTATGGACAATAAAAACGAACGGGCATACCAACAACGCCGTCTCATAACGAACTCGTAAATATCCTCAGCTTACGCAATATAACGACGTATAAAAAGCGACAAATGCGTCAATTGAGCGGTGAACCTTAATAAACGGTTGCATTATGTTTACAACTGGATCGCCAGGGAGCTTTTTAAGGATATATTGATTTCAAGGTTGCAAAGTGTCGTTGTCTGATACCTATATGGTTTATTTAGAATGGCAGTGTTAGAGATTTATTATTCGTTGCGACGTAAACATGCATTAAGAGACATATTGCTGTAATAATAAATATTGCAATATATAAGATACTTATACTTCAAGAAATAAATTATTACGAGGCTTTTAGTAGAATGGAGTCGTTGATAACTTTGAAATTTCACTGATTTCGAGCAGAGTAACGTTCGTACATCTCTACGTGTCATTATTGTTGTATTATTTGTTTGTTTAAATTTGTAAAAACAATAATGTCGTATGAGCATTAGGTAGCGAACATTCGTATGTTTGCTGAATTGATAAGTTATTAAAGGTAGATATAATGCACACAAATAATACACGATGATCTTGATGCACAATTACTAGCGCAACCAACCGTGAAAATGATGCGTAATGCGCGTATAGTGCCAGTATCGATTACAAAAGCACAATGTATATAGTGTACAAAGGGAATTATTAATTTTCTGTATGCGCATCGCGCGCGTCTATAAATGGGGATCGATACTCCACGCGCGGTCTTTCAGAACAAAAGTCGTGATATTTTTCGTCGTGTATTACACACCGCCGCATTAAAATTATCGTAGACTCGTAATACGTATACGTGCTTATACCTTCTTTTGTAATAAAATCGGTTGTCTTGTGCAAGTGTCTGATTTATATTTGCGCCATCGCGTGCACATCTGATTCTGTACGCGATGAAATATTTTTTCATGTAGCTGCTGGAAATTATGTGTGTACATATATATATATATATATATGTACGTACGATTTGTACGATCAGTCGATATGTAATTACCATGAGAAAACGGTCGCGCGCACTGCTTTTGTTACTTTATTAGGGTCGTATTTTATTGAGATTCAATAGAAAAAGAATTATGTAAAATGTTGAGCAATCAGTTTATCTATGTATGCGTGTATTTCTTAAAAGTTCGAACGAGTATAAAACTCGATGCACATAATGTGTTTTCTTGTTAGCTTTTATCTCTGCCATTTTTTATCATTCTTTTCTGTTATGATTATTCTAATGTCCGAAAGAGCATATATTAAATAATATGAGCGCCATTACGATTATAATTCAGTGCAAAAAAAGTTAAGATGATATTTCGACATGCTCATTTGAACATTTTGAAGCAGGTGATTTTTCTCAACAGATGCGGAAATTCTTACCAAATCGATGTATTTTCATTTACCGCATAAAATACAGGCTTTTTTTGTTTTTGCCGGTCGTATTCGCTCTTGTAACGTGCCGCAATGGTACGTTTTGTTTTCGACACCACGCTCGTCATAAAACGCTGAAGAATCGAAAAATCGGGTGAACAGCTCCGACAAAGCGAAACGGTAACGTATCGACGCGCCATAAATTATTCAGCAACAGTTGAATGTTGAGGGTTTCTGATACTAGCGCACAAGGAAAATCGGTTCCACAACAAATTAGAGTCGAAAGAGGATGAACTTTGCACAAAATAATCGATAGATATCCGAAAGCATAGTCAAACATATTGTTTTAATTAATTTTGACGTTATGTCGAGTGCTATATTTTAGGGAATACTATTTTTTATTACAAATACTTTCTTTTTAATTAATTTTTCACGTTCATTATAATCAGTATACTCCGTAACTGTTGATTTTGTTAGCTGATACATGATAAAACACTTAATTACTTTGAGTATTATCGAAATGTTTTAAATTCCTATTATTGGAATTCAATAACGCGCGTTTGGTACTGTTGCTTACTTCTAGGAGGATGTTTCGCCTACCCTTTCGTTATGAGGTATCTCATAACGCGTACTATTGGGATACAAGCGACCCGCAAGAAAGAACAAAACAGCGGCGTTTGCGTAAAACGTGTTGCGCGAGCTCTAAGACCTCTAAGACGAGAGAGTCTGGCTGATTGAAAGAGAAAAAAGAAACGAGGGACATGTATTGTAGAGAGAAAGAGAGAAAGACGCGCAACGTTTATAATAATAACAACGGCATCTCTAGTAATTTACGAGAATTATCGCGCACGTACGCAACGTGATATGGTCTTGTCTCTGGCAAGGGAGACAGATAGTACTATAATGATTTTGCCTTTTGTCACGGTCATGCGAGATGTGCGAATACGTCTTGTAAGCTATGACGTTGATTTATTAAAGGGAAGTGAGCCCGGGGATGCAAGAAGATGACTTACATGTACACGGGTCATTGTGTAATTGATACTTAGTTGTTTCACTTCTTATTGATTGCACGAGATTTACCTGGAGTATTTAATTAGTAACTGTTTTTTTCTAATTTATGGTCGATTTCCAAATTAATTAATAAAATATTCATGATATAATTGTTAGTGAAATCTTTTTTTTTCTTTCACATTTTTGTTATTGTAGGATTCGAACGTCTTATGACAGTCTTATTGGATTTATATCACATTTTACTCACCTTTATCGATAGCTTACAACTAGCTCAAAAGTTACATAAATGCTTACAAGCATTTTACTACTATTAAATGTTTTGAATAAAATACCAATGTTTCGCGGTAGGTCTTTTCAATTTCCTATAAAGTTACCACAAAAAAATCCGAATCTAGTTTACTAAATTATCAATTATTCATTTCATCTTTAAAAATGTAAAACTAAAAGTCGACGCTAAGCGACGATCACGAGAAACATTTATAATTTCGAAACAAAAGAACGCAAGACGCCATAAGTGATTGATGAATAGTCGCAAATAGGCGCGAAGCGCCGTAATATCGATAATTGCAGAATGCGATTGATCGATGCAAAGACTGATGGTATATGATCGATGTAGCGCGTGGACATGGTGCTTGATTAAAAAATCAGTGAGATTTTCTCAGGTACTGATAAATTGGATGATTCTTCAGAATACTAAATTATGACGTATGCCCGTAGAAAAATTACGTTTCGAGACATCAAAATATTGTGTATTGTTCGATGTCATTTGAAGGTACTATCGTAATAATCGATAAATAACTTGTCGATTAAACCGAGCAGTAGCATACGTTTTACTATCGACTAATGGTATTAGTCTTTACATTTTTTATGCTTATCAAATAAACATAAAATGATAAAATTAGAAAAAAATAAGAATGAATTTTAAGGAGAGAATCGAGTACTTTATATAAGATTATTACATAACGATGAAGTGGTATAGTAAAAAGTACCCAATAAAATAATTCTTATAGTAGTGAAAATTAGCTTTAGTTTCAATCGATGAACAAAAATCGTGTAAAGATCTTTGACAAAAAATCCTTACAAGCTTAACTGGAAAGTGGGTTATCTGTAGTAATGCGACGTTCTGATCTAAAACTGTGTCATTCGGACTAAGAAGAATCATCGTCTCGTTAAATAGATACACGGACAAGCTGAAGAATTTCAAGTCGCTCTTGTTCGCGCGTATTGTGCAATAATAAGCGCAAACTCGAGAACGAATTTTCATACTTCGATTACAGTCTTTGGTACAGAAAATAAACACATTTTCAAAGTGACAGTCGGCAGTAAATTGTGTACATATGTTATAGACTGAAAAGTCAATTGCGTAATCATTAAATATTTAGGCTTGATATTATTGTAAGTTCATATAAATGTATGTACTCGTTGGAGTTAGTAAATCGACTGTGTAATCTTGATATCAAGAGTCGCTGCACCCGCACTCTTCTGTGCAATAACTAGATAATCTGGGCCCCTACGAAAGTATATCATTTTTGTTTTCCATTCTATGCGTTACATACTGATACTTATGTTAGTGAAATTAACAACTGGAGATTATCATATTTCTTTTTAAAAAGGGTTCTATTCAACTGATGTTTTCATATAGTTATTTAAGGTATATGATTTTGGAGGAAGATTGAAAAATGGAAAATGTAATACCTGGTCTTTTATACACAAGCATAGAAAATTCCAAGGGATTGGAATATGGAAGGCTTTACTGGAAGTCGATAACGAGGAAAATTCATCCAGCATAAATCCTAAAATGAAATATGTAGTTACCTGATATTTCGTCCGAGAGATGTAAGTCGGTTTTTTGCTTCTTAGAAAGATACCCTGTTTTCACGAAATATAAAAAAATTCTCATTTTGCCCAAAAAGAGCGTATTACAAATTAAAATAAATATTGATTAACGTGTGATTTACCCCTCCCCCTCCCGCTCTGTCCACACATACGCCAAACACACATGTTCAAAAATAATAACGTATTTGAGGTGACTAGACATTGAACAAATACATGCTTAGTAAACATAACGGAAAAAAACTCGTAGAAATTGTGACTTTCATTATCTACATAAAGTTACTATTTCCTTTTATGTCTGAAAAATACTTTTTATTATACGGCCACGATAGAAAATATAACGTTATCATGTTCTGGTCAGTACGTAATCAGTAAGCGCAACTTTCAGTCGGATCAGAACTCAAATTTAAATATGACAAAACTTACCATTTTTTTGGGGTTGACTTTTTTCACCGTAGCCTTTGCAAATAATTGGGATATATATTCATTGGTAATTTACACCATTTTAAGAAGATACAATTTAATACTCAAATATTACTATTTCAGAAAGGGTTGCTGGACAATTTTCCGGATGATAGTGACTACGAACTAGGTCCATCCAATGATATTCTATCACAGTATGAAGAAGATGACAGAGACTTTTATGTGGATTATACAAGAAATAATAAAGATAGTAAGGGAGATGAAGATGATACAAGGTCGAATAAGGCCTATAGTATAGAAGATATGAAAAAAAAATGATAAATAATAATATTATCATTATACAATTGATGATGCGTCATTTTTAGTTGTCTTCAGCAAAATAAATAATACTAATAATCTCTAAAATGATTATTTAATGCTTCTCGTAATATCTGTCTAGTAGCTTGCTGCGTAACCCTCTTAATACCGAAAAAAGGAACATAAAAAAAAATTGGCATTAATGCAATCCATCGTAGGCGCGAAGAAAAGCACGATAATTGTAGATCTACACTTGGAAACTATCTTAGCGTATCTCGTTGACTGAAGGCGACAGAGCGTACGCAAGGATTAACGACTTTTGACGCGCATCTCCTCAATCGCGCCGACAGCCAAACGCGATGGATCGTTGAGTTTAGTGCAAACACTCGCACACATAGACATATAACAGACTTGAGATCGTTTGCACATACTCACAGAACAGTCCAATCGTTGCATAATTGTGTTCGTGTTTATGAAAGCGGATTGCAGGACTCACGAGTACGTACGTCTTGTTCGCGGAAGCGTGTGATATTTTAGCACGCGTCGAGAGATACTCTCATATATGTATTATACGTTTTTGATATCTGACTTTAAACAGCATATGAGAAATATTGCATTTTTATTTTTCGCTCGAATGGTTAGATTTCACGTCGATTGGACACCTGAAACATTGGTAGAACATTTGATTGTGAACATATGAATATCTATCGCCTAGATTTTATGTAACAATATGTTTCACAGATCTTATCTTAAATCGCGAACTTTGAAAGAAGTCGCGTGTAGTTTATAAACGTTTGCTCGTTACCGAGGTACATTCTGCCAAATAAATCACAGCTTCTAAAACAAATTACACAAAATTTTCTTCCAATTAAAGAATTCCATCGATTTCTTTTTTCTTTCAATTCACAGCTCGCAACTCGTAAACGAAGAATCCTTCGACGATCCTTATTTCAACAGTAGCATCAGCAGCGTGGAGTACGGTTGAGTGCGCAATAAAACATCGTCGTCGTGTCTCGGACGTTCGCTTCAATTACAACGTAATTAACGATGAAACGGCTGCGGAGACACGTCACTGTCCATGCGCGCACGCGCGCGAGTGCAAAACCAATGAGCGCTTGCAGAACCGGTAGCGCGTGCGGCTGCTGCTTCGTAAATTAACAAACACGACCACGCGTTTGATTTTGTCTCGATCAATTATTTACCGCTCCTCTGGCACATTGTCTCACTCGACACTATGTGACCCTTTGTGAAATTTTCTTTTTTATAAATGGTAGATTCTACGATGTAAATTATTAAACGAAAACTACTTGGTAATTGGACTATCACATAAAACGTGACAATTGTAAAAATTGAAAAATTATCGGTTGCAAAAAGTCATAAATTTTTCCATGAATTAAGCTTGTCCATTCAGTCGTGATTCAACAGCGAGAAAATATTATAATTGATAGATTTTTTGTACAGTTACTGTAATGAACTATCAACCGGTCAAGCGGAAAATGATTGACGATATTTTGCGAAAGAAAAGAAATGTGAAATGTGGTTTGCAGCATTGATGAGCTCATTAGTACTTTAACATTGATGTTTTTTTCAGCGGTAAATAAAAGAAAAATGAATAGTAAGAATGTATAGACAGTAAGCGTGATTTATGGAAACTTGAAGTATCTTCGTATGGACACGTGGCATCAATCAATTGAAAGATTATACTAATCTATATTTTACTTGAATTATTATAAAAATAATTTGATTTATGAATTATTGCAATTAGACATGCGACAAAGATAATATCGCAGCATTAAAACCTTGTTTTAATACCGTTATAAAACCAATGAAATTAATTTACCACCGCGACACTTAATTTACTCGCAAGTGAATGTATGAAGTATATTTGGACAAAATTTATTTGTCAAAGTTTAGCGAGACAGTAAACTACATTTTTTACCATTTGTGAATAAGACTCTTTTTCAGCGGCCAAAAGCATTCATCACGCGGAAAAAACGATGTCACGTGTTATGACACCGAGCGATGATTGAGCTTCGCCGTCGAGCATATACTCACATATACGTGTCTCTTTGTATACACACACGCGAATCTAGCGTGAGAAAAGGACCAGCATTATAACCTACGCCGAAGACGCTGTCGAAAAAAAACGTGAGCGATTGCAGTTGGCGACAAAAGTATTTATGCGCTCTCATTTTAGTCGATATATCGTGTTCGAATGAGTCGATTTTTCTTGGTATCAGCGGAACCGTCTTGCTTTTCTCACCAGCGTGTTGTGGAATCTATCAATTAAGATTACAGTTGAGAAATTCGCTGCGATATTTAATGTTCCAACTCAACTGATAGCGCTTGTCATGTATAATTATTATGTTCGTCCATGCAGACGAAAAAAATTTTTAAAAGTACGCGTGAGATAAAGAGAGAGGGTAGAATGTGTTCAAGCATCTTCGTGGTCAACCAAGACGCTATTATTGTATTTATGTTTGCGTGAGCTTTCGTAAATGTTAAGATGAATTACGCGAGCGCGTGCTGTTATTAAACGTCACTCGCGTATTTAAATCGATCTTCTCTCGCACGTTTCCTATCAACACGTGATGTCTTATACGTGATTGATCCAGCGTGTGCACCCTCTCGATAAATAATTGTACAAGCTTTTTCGCAATGGTGTGCGCAGTTAAAATTACAATCGCGTTTCCGACTCCGTGACTCGCGAGGCCTTCTTTAACATTCGCGAATGACGAGTAGTCAGATAGAGAAAGAGAGAGAGAGAGAGAGAGAGAAAGAGAGAGCACTGAATGTATATAACGCCAATCGCTAGTCTTACAGCAAGGTCGAATATTTACAAGGTTCCTTTTTTGCTGCCTTAATATTCGAAAGAAAGGTGAATAGTACTCTATACAGCACGGGCACATATTTGGATATACATTCAAATATTCGTTTTAAATATTCAAACATGTTTATAAAGTTCGTTAGATATGCTAATGCAATAATAGCTAATGGACGTATCAAAGCTGATTCTTTAATTTGCTATTATATTACATTTAAGTTGCATCTTCATGAGATTGAATAATCACTACTGTACTCAAACTACAATTAAAACCAAAAGATTAATAATAGAATCTTCGATATAATTTATGAGAATATATATTATATGCAGTTGAAAACGTATTCTCTTGATTCCTAAACAAATGTTTTTCTAGTTTGCAGAACATGCAAATAAAGATTGATCTGATGCGTGAAATATGCTACTTATTTACTATTCTTAATATTTTTTATACCATATTATCAACTTCGAAATCGAAAAGATCATTCAATTTTAATTGTCAGTACTTGGCCATAAACTGAAAGTAGCAACTGTTGCGTCAAAAACCTCTATCACGTTAAAATACATTAGTCGGATAAAAGAGACGCCACCGCACATCAATTTGGTCAAATTAGCCGAGCACGAAGTCGAATTTGAACCGCGGAGTAAGTGTATCCTATATATAGGCGGATCTTTGACAAAAGGTAACTCGAGCACTATATTAACGAAAGGCATGGCGTTTTCATCACATACTCATTTTCGGATCCCATCGTGTATGCTCATTTATAACGTTTCTGATCCCAAGGTGATTTCAGTTGCGATATCACACGACATAACGCGATACTTAAAATCCGCGCTTTTGTTTTTTAGTTTTATGGCAACGAGGCAAAATGATTCCACTTGTCACGATCGGTGCATCGTTCTTTCAGCTATTACGAGGGATAAACAGCGAGTCGGGTTTTAAATGATATTGGTTAATGTTTCGAAAGTAAGAATGTACTTATTAAAAGTTAGAAAATAATTGCAGGTTACGTTTTGTATGTCATTCTTAAAAATGTTAATGTTATTATAGTTTAGTTAAAGATAAGCTGAACCTTATTAGTCGTGCTTGCAAAGTTTTCAAGTGTTTTAAGAACAACAACCTCGAAAGTAATTAAACCTGGTTTTAATCAGCATAAAATAGTCACTGCTTTTATTTCTTTGCTAAACTGTTGGCGAAAGAACTAATGAATACGTCGAAATCTTCAAGATTAAGTATAAAAATACGTTGACATGCAATTAATTTTATCCTTTGTAGCTATGTAATAAACAACGTAAACAACTAAAAAATAACAAAGAGCGATCCTCCTTCACGCGATAAAATTGACTTTTACACAATACAGCAACATTTTTATTTTCAAACAGTCAAGTAGGTGCGCGCACGGAACGGCGATTGCTCATCGCGCGCGAGCGAACGAGTGAAAGATAGAATAGAAGAGGCCACTGTACCGCGTTGAAAGCATAATTGTCGGTTTTAATGCTATATCTCGCGAAAGACCCTTGATGCTCTCTCTCTGTGTCTATCTCTCTTCCCTCGTAAATATATCCTCATAATGCGCTGTCTAGATAACGTCGTCGGGTTCAAGGGTACCTTGAACAAAAATCTTTTACCCCGATTATCTTGTCAATTTTGAAATTTGTAATTGTTTTAACAAGAGCAAGTTGAGAGAGAGAGAGAGAGAGAGAGAGAGAGAGAGAGAGAGAAAGAGAGAGAAAGAGAGAGAAAGAGAGAGGATAACTTTTAACCATGTACTTTTTATTACCCTTCAAATATGCTTGTCGTCAATTGAATTTTATTAGAGTTGATGCTACTCGTAATTTATAAAGTAACAGATGTTTGCCTTTACCGAAGTTGAGATTCAAATCATACCATGTATCTTTTTGTATTTATTTTTAGATTGTTTTTCTTTCATAATTTATAACAAAATATCGTGCAATTAAAACCACTTTTAAAGCATACATACTTTTTGTAAATATCCTAAGTTTTCTTTTTGCCTAGTTTATTTACTTTTCGAAGGTCTTTAATAAGTATAACTGAATATTTAATGAATAATATAGTTTAATAAAACAAGTCATTGTAGAACAATGATTTATATTAGAGAAAATTATAAGTACTGACAGTCTCGCGTTTACTTCCTACAAGACATTCAATGCAGGGCTTATTTCATATTTATGTTATTAACTACTGAGTACGTAATTATGATGGTTTTGAGAATTATAATTTGCTCGCTATTTCACCAGTTATATGAAAGAAAGTATAGTAGACAGTTGACCAAAAAATCCAAATGCAATAAAGATTGTATAATCATGTAATTGATATTGTTTCAGGTCTTCATAAGCACTTGCCCGTTGACTTTGTGATAATACAAAGTATGATTCTAAATTATTAAAATCTGTACAAACTTGAAATAAACTTGATATATCTGTAAAGTCATAAGAAAAACAGGTGTTGTCATAGAAAATAAAAAAATTGTTTGCGTCGTACCATATCACGTTGAATAAGTACGATACTCAGCTATCAAAGTCATGTACTCTTATTTGTGTCAGACGAGTGTTTACGAAGTTAGTTTATGTGAATTACCTAATATCAAATCGCCCGGTAACAATAACTTTCAGCCGTCAGTTTCAAGAAACTCGTCGAAAGTGCGGGTCACTTTCGCTTATATATTTGAAGTTTGTTTTTAAATTTTTTACATCAATCGTTAAGACAATCTATAACATTTTTATGTGGCTTTCGTGCTGTCGCTCAAGAAGAATGACAAGTATTTCGTGCGAATCGCCGGTTCGTCGTTTTACGACAAAGCAGATAAAAAATAAAGAGAACTCTCCAGTCGAATTGAATCGTTTGAAAAATTTGTTAAAGATAAAAACAGAAGATGATAGTAGTGTTAGTAGTTACTTGTCGTCGTCCAAAACAGCTGGAACGCCTAGAACTGAAATTAAGGTCAAGTCCGGTGCAACTGTGAAATTATGCTCTTCATGTGCTATTTATAATAAGAATGTGAGTGTCATACCCGCTAGTAACACTGCCGAGCAGAAAACTTCGACTAGAAAACCCAGGGAAATAAAGGTGAATATAATTTGAACGAATCTATTTGCGACAAGTTTTTAATTGGGACGATTTCAGAAAAAAGCCATTACCCGAGAAAAAATGCTTGACATGCCGTCAACAAGCGGCACTGCTTCAAGAGAGAACAATGGTACCATGTCTACCGATAGTGGTAATCATGCCGAAGGTAATTTGGTTTGATTTTATTTTTAATGTGTCGAGGACTATTATAGAATGCAGTATTTTAAATCTAGTATCGTTTTCTATTTTATAAAAACTTTTATATGATTGTTTAACTCTTTTTTTTTGTAGTTTTAAGGAATTTAAAAGAAAAACGACGTTGCAAAAAAGTGGGCAATTCTGTTCACCAAAATAAATCAGATGCTTTAGTTGGCAAAGAAACGATCTCTACTAGGAAAGCTAAAAACAAAAATATCATCAAGGTGAAAGTACCTTTATCAAAAAAGACAACGGTAAGTATATTTAATACATTTAATCATAATTTTTGATTGAATCATGCATAAATATGCACAAATTTATATGTGTAGAAAACGTTAGCAGCCGTCTCTAAAAAATCGCCATTTGAAAGTATGAATATTACAGAGTTAATTAATTCCAAATGTGATGAAGAAATACAAAATGATGACACTGACATTAATTACATGTGTTGGAAATATCAAATGGAAAAAAATCACTTCGTTGATAGCTCATCTATTGAATCATCGCCAAGTTACGAGGGTCCTAATGCTGAATCTAGCTCACCGAATTCAAGTAGCGATGGTACTACGTCGTTTTCTAGTGCAAATAAAGAGAAAAAGAAGGTTAAACCGACTTATAAGGAGAAGTTAAACAAATTCTATTCTAGTTATGATTCGAGATGCATTACGTGCACATATGATCTCAGATCCAAAGATCGAAAAGCTTGAAATTTACTTCGAGTAACTTTAATTTCAATTTCTTATCGATTAATTTTTAAGATTAATATTGATTTAATTAGTAAAGATTTTATCCCTTTTGTCACAACATGTATAAACCAACGTTCGACTCATTGACCAATGAGTTGCGATGAAAAAAGTTTCATACAGTTGATTTGATTTTATACATATGAGAACGATAAGTCCGAAGTTGACAGATTTTTATAATTATTTACTAGAAATGAGAAAAATATTGTGATTTATAGTAATGCAAGTGTCTGTAGAATTAATTTAAAATCAATTATGTTCATTAATTTATGTACCGTTTTACATTGGGAATGAAACGGTTATTGTGGAATATCTACTCAAAGTAACAGTTTATAGATTATCGTAAACCGTAGTAAACGAAGATCAATTAGAGTTGAGTTAATCTCAACATATGCGACGATAGTCATTTAAATATATTTGTTGATTCCGAAAACATGATTGATTTTTGTAAACCTTTATATAGTTGTGCACTGAAATTAAAGTGAATTTTTCAATAGAATTGGTCACCCGTTATTATTTTAATAATGGCTATATTGCGAAACAATGTAATAAATCATTCGTCGCACCAAGTCCATAAGAAAAGTCAAAAAGAGCAATTGTTTTGCCAGTAAATAAGCAACAAGAAAACAATTGAATTCGGTATATCCCTTCACCTAAACACCTAATACAATACCAAGCGTCAAGATGCATTGTACAATTAAAGCATTCAAACATACTGGACAAAAGTATGAAACTTGGGGTTTACGTCACGCACAGGGATTTTCAATTGGAAATGCAGCGACAGGCACAGTCAAACAAAAGGCAAAGATACTAATAATGAAACGCATTTGATCGTCCACGCGGAACTATGACCTGGTATTATTATGCGTGACGCGATGTTGCTTAATCACGATGTAAAATTTCTTCCATCAATCATGGCACTTCCCATGATTGCAATGGGCATTTGTTGTTTTGCCAGAAACGAAGAGGATTGGAGACAATTTTTTTGGCATCAAGAGAAGTGTCTTGTGTATTATCGTTTATACGAAAAATAGAAGCGGATTGGTAGCTTTGACAATTGCTAGTTTGTTTATGTAGTTGATAATAATTTACCGTGGGAAATATAAGCTCGCGTGGTGGTGATTGTTTGAAAAAGCTATGACGTAAGTGCTTTGGTTACGTCAACATTGTTGCCCACTCACTTTATCAATACAGACGTGAATCTGCTTTTAGGCCTACATAAAAACATAGAATAATGTAAGGTACATTGTTGGAATCAATGAATAGACTGCTGCAAGCTACTTCATTTCTAATTTAGTTAGCTCGACATCAGTATTATCTCAATTAATACAATGAATAATTAGTTATGTTTGAACTTGAAACGTGTTAATCGACATGAATTAGTGTATTGCAATGTTCAGTACTGTCGCAGTTACATACGATATTTACAAGTTTATTTATAAAAACAAATGATGGTAGTTCTGAATTTGCCTGCTGTCTGATAGTGATATAAATCAACGGTTGACGCTGAAACAATGACGTCTTTTCTACGTGATATCTATATACGTGTTAATAACATTTATTTACGCGATTCTATTTTCACGTAGAATATACTATCTATCAAAAGAGATTTGTATTCATTATAAGATTTACGTTTGTCTGATGATTTAATTATTGACCTGAAAGATGACAAAGTAGTAGCAATAACGTATTAGTAATTACGAAAATTTTGATAAACATTATAACAGAATCGTGCTATTTAAATGAATTGTGTTCAATCATGATAGTCAAACTTTCAGATTAATTAAGGATACGGTCATCAAAATTAATATGGTCTATAATAATTCAAGTTTAAATAAATTTATCGTTCGAAAAAAACGTTTTATTTTAACGAAATTCTAATTGGGGTAGTATACCAATATACATATGGCATTTAAATACACAATAATAATAATAATAATAATAATAATAATAATAGTATTTTTATTCAATGGATAATAAAAAAGTATATTGCATTAACAGCATTTCATATATTTGATATAGGGTTCTTTCGATAAAAGAAAACATTAATTTTCAAAATTATCAGTGAAATGTTATATTTTTGTTAAAAAAGTACCAATTCATGACATCACTTAATAAAATAATTGAATATCGAATTCAAATATCTGCTGATGTATGATATTGAAATGATACATTTATTTAATTATAATTTGTCAGAAGATATTATAACAACCAAGAATGTATAAAATCAAGGTAAGATTAAAATAAAGTAATAAAATACTCCAGTGGACTTATTAAAACATCTAATCTATTTCAAGAATAAACGATTTTATGATTCATTTCAATTATTGACATATAGAGACATGGACATTTGTGGATATTGACCGTCAATTATCGAAACTATAAATAGAATAAGAACTCGAGTAGATAAATTCGAAATCTATTCGAGAAACGAAAACGCAGAAATGAAATATTGTTTGACGGTTGGTAGATTTGCCGAAAGTCACATTAGGTTAGTCCTCAATAATCCTCTGCGAACAGTGTGCGGAGTAAATAATTGCCACGTATACATTTTTCTCTTTGATATATACAAGTTAGAAGAAAAGGTCAGTTCTAATTAATTGGAGTTGATTTTATTACAAATTACAGCATTTTATGATTGCGGGCAAATTTTTCTTTTATTTAATGTTTTAAATTTGTACTTTTTTAAATGGTACAATTCCACCATCATAAATTTAGTATTAATAAATTTATGAAAAAACTATTTCTTTCATATTTATAATTTTGAAGTTAAAGTTATCATCGCTCAAATATAAATTTGAATATGTATTGAACAACCAACTTTGCTAGTATTATTTTTATCTTTAATTTCTCATACGAATTAATGTACTGAGATAATATCTCATGATATACACGTTTTGCAAAAGCCGTTTTTTATTTTAAAATAAAATCACATATTAAAATTTAAATGATCTAGACAATGCCGTTATTATACGATGTCCATTTGTTTTTAAACAGTACAACTTATAAAATATTTCTATTTATAATTTTGATATTTATTGTATTTGTTGTAATTTAATGTAACCTTGAATGATTTGGAAAAGAGCGTGTAAGAATGGAGATTACCATTATGGACTCATCTCAAGGATACGCTGCACCTATATGTAACGTTGAGTATGTAGGTATTGATGATATAGGGATAATCCGAAATAAAACTCTATTTTTTACTGGAAAATTATCGTCAATTCGTGGCAAGTATAGGTTGAAAAAATATAAATGAAAAATGAGTTTCGCTTTATCACATATGTAAATGTATTTCATTTTCAATTTTATAGATTTGCCGTGGGAACAATACTGGCAAAGATTGAGTGCGCGCCCGGTTGCAATATATCATGGTATTACCGAAAATGAAAAGGACTTTATTGTGCTTTGCGAAATTTTTGACGTAACTAAACGATCTACAAAGGGCTTGATGGGAAAGCGCGAAAGTTACAGAAAGATCGTGTTGTCTGATGTAGCGGTTAAAGCAGATGTATATTTCGAAATTGAACAGGAATTCGTTTTCAAGCAATGCGTTGATATGAAGAACTTTTCCATGGGCAAAGCTCGCGAAGCTACTGAAGCTTTTTGCAAAGCGTGTTGCAATGCTTGTATTCCAGTATACAGTATTAACTACAAAAGTGCCGATGATGAATGCTGGTCATACAGAGTATGTTGATAACAAAAAATTAATGAATTTGAAATATGTGCGTTTTGCATGTTCGTGTTGTTACAAAAACATCAATTAGAGTAACTAATTTTGAGTGTAGGTTGGTCCGTTTCCAGCTGACAAGGCAGGTGACATTTTGTGGATTACTCGCTACATAATGAAGCATGTTTCCGAACAAGTTGGTTTGACAATCACATTCGACGCGTTGTATACCACTCCATTCGAAGATCGCAGAGTCGAAAAAATGCGACCAATGACCAGGTATCGGTTCTCGGACAAAGATATGCGCGATGTTGAGCGCAAGAATAGAAAACATATTATGGGGGGCTATGCTACAAAACTTTGTCATGAATCAACGAACGTAGCGAAACTTCTCGCATGTTACGGCAATCATTGTAAAAATGTGTTATCTGATATAAGACTGCATCATCCCAATGGACAAGAAGCTTACATCGAGGATTGCAGACCGTGTGGCTCTAGCAATCCATATGATGTAATAAAGTACATTATGAAAGCATGTTTTTCGGACAACTTTGAGTTAATTTAATTCATTGAAGCTTGTTCTTCTTTAATCACGTTATCTTAAAGAAAAAAAGGATTAGGCTTGATAAAGTTAAAAAAAAGAAGTTAGTCAAGTACATTCTCCTTCTTGCACCCGCACATGAATTACATCAATTTACAAATACACGATTCAATTGCTAAATTACCGCACGTATTACCTCGTTTGATAAATGTTGTTTTGATACTTTTCAAGTAATTATATTAGATTGTTTAGATTATTTTATTGAGTGCATTTTATTCACTACCACTCTGAAATGTTATAGATTATAAATAATTTGTTTTAAATCTTAATTATCAACATGGATGAAATAGTAAATAAATTGTTATAAAATTAGCACACCCTCTTAACTCTCTTCAAAATTACTCTTCACCTGTTGTCCGTTTTCTATCAAACGTACCAAATGGAGGAAAGTGAAATGAAACTAATGGCTGTTAACGAGGCTTGTATATTTGAATCGCCCTAGGAACAATTTTATAGATGTTTTTAATCGTGTTGGTATTATCGTCATCTCGCAGTCATAAGTAGCGAGAGAAAATGTAGCTCGTGAGAGGAGAGGCTCACGAGATAGTAATAAGAGTATTATATAAAGTCATCTACATCTAGTCATTGCTGTAAAGACAGGAATTATAACGAGGCAACCGACCACTAGCGTACAGGCATGACGAGCACCAAAGTATGCTTCCTTACCTTTTCTTATTTAGGCTAACTTTCCTAGGCATTGAGTGTCCTTTGACTTGCATCGTACTCACGACAGCTTGGTTTTTCAGTTTATAAAGGATACGAGATTTTTCATAGTAACTTCATTGATTCTTTTAGCGTTCATCTGTTCTTTGAATTCGAAAATTTTAAGCTGAAAACGTAATATTACCCATTTAAACATCGATTCCAATCGATTAATTCATGATACTCAACCTTTAACAGTTGAGTAGGTTAAAATACATCAGAGAAGAAAACTTTAACAGTCAATGACTACAAGATTAATCGTGTAATCTCTACATCAAACGATGACTGAATCTCTTCTCTCGGTTTAATATATCTGTGAAAAAATTATGATAACAACACACTACAAGGTATATCGCCATTGAATAAAAATTCTCAACAACTATGTCATAAATGTATATGTTATATTTTGACGTTTCTATTAGATATGGATTTTCCAACTAAAAAGGATATGTTGCAAATATTCCCGAATCACACATACGTCCTTCTCCACGCATTACCCATTCGTAGAATAATCTTGTATAATCTTTGTTCATTGGGAAAATCTTTTTCAATTTTTTAGATGATTATCGGTCAATCAAAAAAAACCTTTTGTACGTCTTTTATCCACAGCTGGAAGGATCGTGAAACGTTACGTTAGAAGCGTCTGTGATATCTCTCTATGCGCGTGCGTTTACTTGTACAACGCTTAACTTTGACATTTTGCGTAGACCATTGGTTAACATGTTGAATAAGTAATTGTTTCCATTACTCGACAGACACTTTCTCCGAATACTTGAACTCTTCCACAGCAATGATTGCGTAATTCGATTATATCATGTCAATAAACAGTGATCATTCTAATTGAAAAGTGTGTGACTTTCCACGGTTGGTATATGTGCGACTATTTCTCATGTATTATTACAAGTGTGTGTTATAATAGCAAAAGGAAATTTTCATACGGATCTTTAAGGGTTATTTATTTGGTAAATTTATTCACGAATAGATTTGTAAATAATACCGATCATGCGCATGGGCATATTCGAAATAAACATTGAAACCCAAACTGACTGTTGAAACGTACATTTAATTACACACGTCGTCAAAATAAATTCTATCACGCCGTTGCCAATGTCAAAGTTATTTATTTACGTTCAACGAGATACAGAGAAAAGGTCTCATGATAAACATATGGTGAAGTTGAAGTTGAGCAAGTTCCTGAAGGAACAGCAGAACCACGCAGTAGTCGTCAAAGTCGAGCAGCAGCGAAGTAGCAAGGTGCCGCCAATAAATCTCGAAAAACGATTTTACACTCTCGCGTGACTGACCGCGATCGCGTCTCATTAATGAAAACCCGTTACGCCACCAATGCTGAGATGCGAACGACGACAAGACTCGATAAGCCATCGATAACTGTCGCCAAGTCTTTTTCTCGCTCTTCCGCTCGCGCTAAAGATATCAAGATCCCGAAGTACTCTTCTTCTTGTCTCTTAAGAGTCGGTTGCGACTCTCCCTCTCTCTCTCTCTCTCTCTCTCTCCCTTTTTCTGTCATTCTTGGCTTAAGACTTTAACTCTTGCAAATATACATCGAGAAAGAGAGAAAATGTCGAGATGTCATAAATTTGTTGGAGCCACTTGTGCGCAGCAGTAGTTTTGCAAGGTGACGTCTGCATGTGTGACTTTGAATGCGCAGTTGATAAAATTTGCAACTGAGAGATATATCGGATCTAATCTGATCGATAAAATGAGAGAATTCTTGCCTGACCTGATGCAATGTATCAACAGTATATTCAAATGCTAATTTGAATAATAAATATTGCTCGGATTTTGATTGACAGCTTAGAATTTCAACAGACTTTACTATGTGTTATTTAAACATGAAAAATAGATTATATTTTAGTCTTTGTCGATCGCGTATTTGTGCAATCATTCAGATCATTATAATAATGAAATACGTTTTTAGTTATTAATATAAATTATTAATCGATTAGTACAACAACAAAATCTCATAATTGTCGCGAATAATTTTGAAATTACGCCTTGAAGAATATAAAATAGTTGCCTAGAGTAGGTTAGAGAAGAATTTAACATATTCAATGATTTTTAATTAATAAGTCTTGTTTTTTCAACAATCATAGAGTTTGTTAGTTCTTACAATACACAATAATATAGTCCATTATTTCCACTTATCAATCGGCAAGATAAAAGGAAACTCAGTGCCCATAAATCGTTGGTAAATCATGCATTTCATAATTAATTTAAGAAAAGAAAAGAGCGAATAAAAACTGAATTAATTACTTGTATAACAACGTCGGCGCAAATCACAACTCAGCCCTCGGGAAAACACCTACAAGCTATGAAGAGAAGCTACTGTACACCTATTGAAAAGCGTGCAAAGTGAGCGGAGGTTAAAAAACATGATAAAATAATAGCCGTAGGAGCGAAGTGCATCCGCGGGCGAAATAAATGACTTGGCCGCTCTGTGTGGGTGATCGAAGCTGCCAATCGCGTACCGCAATACGAGCGACGACATCGGAAAATGAATAGCCTTAAATTTACTTAGTATATCACCGAGACAAATAAGACTGTATGCGCATATCTATAACGTTTGTCTTGGTTCTCAATGTCGAAACTTCGTACGGGTAATTAAAATAGCATTTTTGAGTTTTTTTTTCTTTATCCATTTAATTTTTCCATTGTGCCGCTCCCTATATATTATTGTTGATTAGTTTATTACTTTAGAGTGTGAATTTACGACTATTATCGAGTCTCCATTTATAATAGTAAAAATTCAAAAATAGCATAATAAATTAAATATGGTTATCATACATTCTGTCAGTAGTCAATTTGTTAGAGACCAGCGATGACATAATCATTTATCGCTTGCAAACGAAAAATCTCTCTCCCTTGATGGAAAGCTTAAAAAGTAACTACGCGATACGTTTATTCAGGCTAGACACTCGCGGTGAAATCTTAAAAAAAGATAATGGTCTAATAGCCGCGTAAAAAATAGAATTACCGCGTTTAAATAGCCTCGGCATATCCAACTACACTCTTAGCAACGTCCATTGTGTATCGTGGAAGCTTCTGTGCTCAACTTGACGCAATTGCCTCGCGGGGCTCGGCTGAGTTATGAGAGTCCACACCTAGATTGATTAATGATTTTTCTTTTTACAGTATACGCGATGTCAAAGGTGCGCACGCGCGGGAGTAAATTTACGAAATGTTTACGAGCTGATTAGCTAGGCTTCTTTTATCTTCGTTACTCAGCCTCGAGCGGTCCTTTCATTTCCTCGAGTTTAAGTCTTGGTGGAGAGTTAATCGTGGCTATAGACTAGATGTCAGAGTGAAAGAAATATATGTATGTATATATATATATATATATTAGATTTCGCTTAGTTAATATAGCTGTTAAATGACGTTTTGTAGGAACTATTACCTTCATTTGCTGTGTACTTTATAAGAGGCGCGTGGTCTGCATTTCGTTTAGTTAAGTAATCATATGTCGTAATGTTTTTATTGTCCGTGGGTGAAAACAATTTTCACCGTAATATTCATGTACTTTTACTTCTTATTGTTAGAACCGATATCATGTTATAAGCACTATTATAAGGAAAGCTGTTATTAATTTTTATCGACGATACAGATTCCTTTTTTTAAGACCGTGCGTACGTATGTAGATCACTAGTGTAATTATTTTCATAATTATTTATTTTTGTGTTTTTGTGAAGATAAAGATATAACGTGGCTTTTGTAATTACACATTATAATAAGAAAGATATAAATTTTATAAACATTATCTAATGTCTTGTTACACGTCTAATGATAATTTGTACAATCACATTTTACGATCGTGTGATCAAGAATAAACAAGAATTTTCAGTCTCATTGCATATTATTGTTTCGTCACGAATTTAAAATGGTAATCTACACTTTATCATTATTTCTAGAACAAAAAAGCATATTTCAAAGGTGTACAGCAAGATTTCTATAACTACTTTTCTCAAGATGTTCATTCGTAGGAGTATATTGGAATTTATATTTCTTACAATTGTTCAGCTGTAATTTTGATTCAGTAATCAATAATAAAATGATGGTAATTATATTTTTTTAATCAATTAATATTTTTACTGAAAATCATTTTAGTGGAAACGATGCTTTCTTGCTGATATTTAGATTTTTTTCATCGATGGTAATAAAAAATGTGCACGTTATTTCTCATTTTCATTAGTACATTCTTTACAAAATATTAACAAATTTTTATTACAAATGTCAGTTACTTAAAACAATCAACAGAATCGAAATATTAACACGATAAAAGTTATAAAAACTAAGCTCGACAACGATTTAAAAAAAAACAACTTGAATGGATTAATTAATAAATGTATCACATTATTGACTGCCAATTTGAATTAACTGATTTATCATCATTATTTCCTTGAATTTCATCAATCATACGACCTTTTTCCAATTATTTATAGAGACAATGCAAAGTCAGCAAGTTCCCATTCGAACAAAAAAGTCGACACGGATGTAGGAAGCTAAAGGCGACAGTCCGAGGCGGCGTGATGATTGACGAATGGTAATCCAAAGAAAAAGAAAGCCGCGCGCGCGCGATACCTTTTGTTTTCTCCTTCGCAGTGGGCGACACGACTCTACGCATCATATAGAACAGTGATTTATTATGATTGTTGCATAAGAGCGATACGTTGACGATCAAAAACGAGAAGGCGAGTTTGGCTAGTTGCAAGAATGTATAGATCGTCTGTACTGATGGACTGCTTGAGAAAAATAAACGAGATGTCCTTTGTTATTGGGGTGAACGATCTGAGAGAAAGTTTTGGAAACCTAAATTGTCAAGGTATTATCTCAAATAATTTCGCAAGGAAACCTCACCTTACTAATTTCAGGCATCAAATTAACTAATAAATATAGCATTTCGGTTAACGAATAGAAAGAAAAAGTCAATCGCCAGTCAATATCCATTACCAATAGTAATCAACTAATAATTTTTTCAGCTTTTAATAAAATAAACAAGTCTTACTGTATAATAACACAAGTGATTCTCCACATGTTAAAACTCGCATAAATCTGCAAGCGCAAGATTTTCAATGAACTCGAGTGTGAAGCAACCCTCTCGCAAGCTCCGTTTATTTTCTTCTTACAAACAGTGCATAATAAAGATACTTCTCGCGCGTGAAAATCCCTGTGTGTTCGATAAAATCAATGCGCAATCTCTCTCACTCACTTTTATACACTTTAGGATTTTTATACACCCCCGAAAAAGGCTTTAACGTTTACTTATTATGTGCACGATTATGAGATTGTACGCGAAATCGAATAGAGATATTCGATGGAGGTATATTTGTGTTTATGTGCGAAATCGTATGTATGCGAGAATCGTTGCAAAATGTTATATGAATGAGTGTCATCGTTGATTAATAAATATTGTGGTTATATTGTTATGTAATGTTTGTCCTGTTTATTAATTTATTATCATTTTCTACTCATTATTTATTTGAAAACATTCCAGATGTTTCAGTTGAATGTATTATATCGATATGGATAACACGCGATTAAGCAATTATAGTCATACGTGTCTAGAAGAGGAATGGATTTATAAATATTTTCATTGGTGTAATCATCAATCTTATTAATACCAACTAAATCAACGTGTAATTATTATAAAAATATGGCATATATTACGATAGATTAATGTCGATGAGCAATAGTATTATCAAATCATCATATCAATGACATTTAGTGACAAAGAATCTGACTTGTGTGAATTGAACTTGATGCGTAAAATAATTTTTTACACAATTATCCGCTGTATGAATAGCACAAGTCTTGTCATAAATATTTTGCAAACTCATCACGTGCTCGTAAGTCGAATAATTGTTTTTTCTTTCTTTTTCCAACATGTTCACGAAGCAATCGTACTCTATGTAATTTGGACGTGTGAAAATTCAGCGTTACAACACATCTCAACGCATCTTCGCCTTGTTTGCACTTTCGTATGTTTGCTCATTCATTCATCGTCGTTATTTTGCATATAAGTCATTTTTTTGCTTTTAATTAAGATAATTAAAGCACACACTTCTTTCCTTTTTATGATTGGGATCTTGGGCGCGTTCGGCAATGATTCACTCATAGACATGAGCATGAGAAGTGCGAAAATATCAAGGCTACTATTTTTTTTTGTCGGAAAGTAATTGTTGCGACGCGTCGTATTGCATTATCGAGATAATGCTGGAATGTTTTGTGTAAGCATCGCGGTATATATAGTTTGATGGATGAAAAAAACTCGTTCGAAAGTATGGCAATCCCGCTGGGAACAAGTAACTGCGTCGACTCCTGCGCTGTATGGTGTCGCGCGTGTTTTGCACCGTCAATATTTGATCGTTTCTTTGGTATTCTGAAGAACAATTTAATACATTTTTATAAGCTGAACAGCATTGTTGAATTTTTCAAATTTCAATCATTAAATCTTCGACATTGATAATTTCAGATAATATGAATTAGCTACACAATTAATTTTTTTTTCATAGAATTAAGCTGTTACATCACTGTAACTTATAACGCACGTAGATATGTATAATTTGTGGTCTTATGATTATTAATCAATTCATATGAATGACACTGAGTGAGATAGGTCAAATAGACATGCATCGAGTTGTAAAATGTCAATGTGACATTCATACGACCCTTATTTTCTTAATAAAAAATGTATACTCTATGTAATAAATCCTATGTAATGGGTTACAACGCACATCTTAATCTCAATAAATTAGCACCTATATTAAGATCATTATCCTAGTTCAACGTATTATCATACTACTGACTAACATTTACAGGAGATGTCGATTGAACACTGATAAAAACATCGTTATTAAAACTCGCCTTTAGGTCATTTTGGTAAATCCACGACGGTATTGTATTAAAATGATATTTCACAAGTGGAAAGTTGATAATCAAAAAGTGATCGTCGAAAAAGTTGTAAATACACTTGAACACCCGCACCTTCACTCGTTTCTTTCTTCTTGCTTACTCATATATAATTGGGCATAGGCGCCGCGCAATCGCATGAATAAGTTGGAAAACAATTGAGAACATCTTAATTAACCTAACTGCCATAAATAATTTATCGAAAATTTACGAAACATCCAGGGCAGATCCGTAATTGTTTTGTAATAACCGTGTCATATTCAATTATCTAACTTGTGCTTGAAACGAATCGAAAGAAAAAAAATAAAAAGTCTTGCGAACAATAATTAAGCTTTTACGAGATAATAACGTAGAGTTTATTGTCTCGAGGGAAAGTCAGAACAATGATACGTGTCGCGAAAATAAAAAAAAACGTCCCGTTGCAATAATCGTTCGGCCAAGATTAGAGAAAAAGAAAAAAGCTCGGGTGCGACCAGCTTAGAGTAACAGATGTAAATCATGCAAGACGCTATGCTCATTAGAGTTGCGCGTGTACATACAGCCAAGACGTGGTAATGGTCCTTTCGCACACTTTGAATTGTGCAGCCCTCTTGCGACTTTTATCTAGCCTTTACGATCGAGTCGACGCGCGTTCAACGTCATTATGATTCGCGACTTGAGGTAACATAGATTTCGTCATCAGTTTATAACTCTCCCGATCGCACCATACCAAAATTGACGACGATGAGCTGTAGATTTTAGTTTTAAGTAGAATTTTTTCTTGTGACGAGTGGATGAAGTTGAAGTAATACGAATTTTTTTCCGTGGTTACAGTTTCTCCTTGATGTAACCTGGCTAGAAATGACGATCATTACTAGGTACTTAAGAGGCAGTTCATATAGATTGTAAATGTATCTATGTATGCAGAAAATGGATGTATGCAAAAAAAATCTTTAATGGCACCGTCAAAAATGTTAAAAAAAAAATTTAATCTACTTTAAACTCATGTGCGTCTAGATAAATATTGGAGTACAGGTTATAAGACGATGCTGATGCAAACCACTCGATATAATAGCTTTATGAAAGGGACCTTTGGATTTAGATGACGGACAGTCTGAGTGTTAACTTAAAAAATTCAAAGCTATAACATGTGACGGTAATCGCGTTTCGATCACCATAAAAATCAGAGTTTCTCTGAATTCAGTGATGAAATCACATCCACTAGCTGAACATTACAATTTTGAATAGATAAATTATACAAATTATTTTTGTGCACATAAAGATCATTTTATATGTACATAGCTAAGAGAGATATTGACCACGAGCTTTGCAGCATAGTTACTCATTGCCCATAGGCATGTAACGTGAACCACTAAACGAACTTCATGTTTCCGCCAAGCTTCAGGAAACTAAACTCGTCTCCTTGTCTGGAACGTACATACATAGATTAGATCACATTCCAGGCAACTTACAAGGAAATATTTTATCGGTTGTTTGCCAGTAAGTTTACCCCAGTATGCTTCTATAAATTAATTTATCCTCGATTTTTAATCGTTCCTGAAAAAACAACGCAAAATTAAAATTTTTAAGTAACGCATTTCGAAAAGGTTCAAAAACGTCTCAAGATTCGACAACAGATTTCAAAAGAATTAAAATAAAAGTAAGGAAAGTTTCAGTTTTGTTTTGCGAAGTTTTTAAAGTCATGCCTGTAGAAGTATGTGAATATTTACAATTGTTGGAATTTTTAAAGCTATTTAAACTTGATAATAAATATGTGTACATATTAGTATATACGTTCTATTTTCTACATACTTTCTACTCACTATTCAAATGAACAGATCTTAAAAATAAAGTACAATCGAGTTCATTTTCTGAAAAGGTAAATCTACGAATTCGACGCAAAAAAATCGTTCGTTGGAAGAAGGCTTGTACGGTAGTGTTAAAACTTCGTTGGCCTATCTCGCTCGAGTTCTAGTGATCTCGAACGCGCAAGTACGATCGAATAAAGCACGACATACCTAGTTGAGCAGCAATCGTCAAGCAATCTATAGTCGCGGCTTTCTTTTTTCGCGACTGATCCGCCATCGCGACTGCGATCTTGTATTTATTTCAAATGTGCCTAGCGCAATAATCAAGTTTACAAAATTAAATTCAATTGATAGTGCATTCGATTTTACGTACATTGTTACACAAAAAGAAAACTAAGAATTACGTTTAAAGCTGATTCAAAAATAAAATTGACGATGTAATCAAGACTGAGGTCATGCAAAAGTTGATCGGGAAGCTAGTAATATGTATTAAAATATCGTTCAGCATTCAGTCTTTTTTACTTCTTCACACTACATGTTAACTTTATTAAATGTATTACTTATTATAAAAAATTGATTCCGACTTCCGAACGACGAATGGAAATTATGTATGGATAATTCCGAATACTTGAACTCTTTCACAGCAATGATTGCGTTCGGAATTATTCATACAAATTCGCAAAATTAAATTTATTGTATTTTTTAATATTTAACAACGAAAAATAGACATTTTTTTAAACTATATTTGTGACTATCTTAAATTTGTAAATATTTTGGACGAATAGATTGTTTGAGAAAAATCCTTTTTTTATCTAATGTACTAGTAGCAGCAAAATAAATAGTCCGATTTATAAAGTAATGCTTAAATAAAGCTTACATTAAGGAATTATTAATGTATAAAATGTTTCAAAACATATAAAGTGACGCGTTCTATTATCACACAATCTGTTCTACAACTTTAAAATATGTTAATAAATGTTAACAAAATATTAACGAATGTGCAACGGTAATGTAAAACAGAATCATTTAAAAAATATATCCTAAAAATCATTACATATTAGGAAATTCTGTATTTATGACAAGTTTTTTAACATTGATAGCTGTCGAAACAGTCATAAATCTAAGAATTGACGAATATAAGAAAACTTATTATATGTAAAACTTATACAACAAGCAGCTGGTCTATCCTGGGAAAACTTGAAATGACTTTCGAGTCAGGACTACAATAAAGTTTGAAGCGTTTCAACTAACTGGCCTATTTGTTTGCAAGTGGCAACTCCCCTTAATCAAAATATTCAAATTTGTTACGCGCATTGTTACGTCTTACGCCGTTATGACTAGAGTTATGTGCAACACCGAAATGTAGTTTATGGTAACTTAAATGAGATTCATAACCCATTTTGCTAAGATAGCCAAATTTATATGTAAATACATATTATTACGTAAGTAGCAAATTTACGATTATTTTCAAACAATAACATCATTCTCTTAATTTGTTAATAATATACATTTAATATTTTATAAGTAATTAACGTTTCGTTCTTCGAGTATTTTTGTTATACTTTTATTTCCTTCGTTTTCTAAATAACTCAAGGGTAATTCTTGAAATATTTTTGAGTAGATTATATTTTCCAACAAAAAATCTTATCTATTTATAACGTTTTAACGACCAATTAATCGCACTGAACTCGAATTTCTTGGTACGGCTAGAAAACCATGATCTTCAACTCCAAATCCAAGAGCATTCACGTAAGTCGATCATCTAATGCTCCGTAAATTACAAGGGGAGTGGAAGGCGGACTTCCCGTAATTTCGCCGCGGTGAACTACCAACTGAGTCGGAGCTAGTTCTCCCACGGCAGGCTTTGGGATTGAATTGTCGATCGAATCGGTGCAAAGTGCAGTTCTGTCTTTGATTCTCCTTTTCTTGGCTTTTCTTTTTCATAAGAAGAAACGTTTTGTGGCATTCTAAAACGTTCGAATTGGTAATTAATTGAGGATGGCCATTCAATTTATTACTCCATCTATTATACTCAAATATTTTACAATTCTTAAATCATGGCACTCTTACTTGTTGTATAAATGAATATTGTACAACTGGTATATTAACAACTTAATTTAATGTCATAGAAAAATCAATCTGGATTTCTCCCATAAGCGTTGGAAAATTACTTATAAGCTTAAATTAAAAACTGATGCTAGAAATTTGAACAAACATTGTAGTATTGAAATCGAAATGTTTAATTCTGAGTATAAAATGTTGTATGATACTAGCATGATAACATTGTTTTAATTATAATTAGTAGAATTTAATTCGTCGTCAAAATTGTACAACTACTTTTGATAACGATAATAATCAATGTCATTATGTTTTAATAACGGAAGATCATGTTGAAGTAATACTTTGATGTCTTATAATTTGTTAGCTCATATTAAACGTCTTTAAATGGATACGTATACCTTATTAAATACTTTATTAAATGATTCAGAGATGTGTTACAAAAACGTATGCTGATAATATGAAATAATAAGCACAATTGAACGCGTCTAGTTTCTTGAGACATTTTCCTTAAAAACTATGGCTTATCAATACACTGGCATTCGAAAAATTAACAAAATTCTTTTAAACAAATAGTATACAACAGTTTATCAACCGATTAATTTTCCGGCATTGTTAAAAATACCCCCAATTGTATTAACAACTTTGTCTACTCGTCCCCCAATATTTCCTCCTATTTTCTGACCAAGTTTGGTGAACTTCCCGTCGTCTGTAGGTAAATTGTCTGGGAAATATATGCTATCGTCAATGTCCGGCATGTATCCTATACTTCCTGGAGAATTAAATAAATCATTTACAGATTGTCCATTACTTGTAGGTGGATTATTTGGGGAAGATAATTCTTCATCAATATCCGGCATGTATCCAGTACTTCCCGGAACATTAATTAATTCGTCATATATAACTTGAGCTTGTTTCTTCATGCTTCTGTTGTCATTAGCTAGGAAATGATCAACTGTATTTTTCCAGTCCTGGAGATTCTGTTGGATTTCGTTCATTTGCAAAATAACACCTTGAGCCAATAGTTCTTTTATATTTTTTAATATTTGTCTACTATCATATATGCCACCTATAAGAAAAAATTAAGACATTATGTTTTCCAACTGATGATGATTTTTTGAGATATCGATAAATTTAGTACCAGTGCTTTTCTGCTGTTCTCTAAGATTACTAGTCGAAGAAATAAACTCATCAAATTGATTTGTTATTCCATGACTAATGGTGTTTACGTCGTTGTCAAAAATTTCCTGTGCTTTGTCGCTAAATTTATTAGAAATTCCTTCACCGATTTTTAAACCTGTTGCCAAGTCATTGCCCAATTGATTCAAATTTTCTTTGGCATTTTCAACTCCGTCACTAATAGTATTCATACCGTTGTTAACAGCATCTTGTACTTTGTCGTTAATTTTTTGAGGAATTCCTTCAGCCATTTGTACCATAGTTTCTGAGTCATGGGCCAATTGACCTACATTTTCGTTAGCATTTTCTGTCACCTCATTTACTTTTTTTTTATGGAAATAATCATTTATTGCATTTTTCGCTTTATTAGCACTCTCCTTAACTCCATCAAAAAATTTGCTAAAAAAGCCCGAACGTAATTTCATCCCGTTGTTGAGATTTTCGTTGATATTTTTTATGTGACCGTTAAACATTACTATTAATTTATGTTCCATCTTATTTATGGATTCTCCAGCTGCATTAATTCCAGACCACGCTGAATTTTGCAGCTGACTAAATTTATCTTTAACATTATTCGCTTGATTATTAATAATTCCTTGTAAGTTTTGGATTCCCTGGTTTGCGACATGCTGTCTCGATAGAATATTCGTTTCAGAATATATCTTATTTAATGATTCGACGGCCTTTTGTAAATTTATAATTGTATCTATAAGAACAATATTTTCTATGTCGCTAAGACTATCCCGGCTTACATCGTTAATTTGATGGAACATAATTCGCAGCTGCTCAATTTTGTCTTTACTGGCATCCTCGACATTTTTACTTGCTTCTATAAGAGTACTGTAAGTTTTTGCAAATGGCTTTACTATTTGCTTAAATGTTTCTCGAAGTGTCACATGGACGTCTTCCAACCACAATCCAATATTTACATCAGTTTCTAGCTAAAAATAAATAGATCATTTAATATAAATAATTTTATCGCAGTCTACATTTTTGTTTAATAACTTATGGAAAACGTGAAAGAAATTAAGTTTTTACTTGCGAAGCTGGATTCTTATTCTCTTGAATGGGGTTGGCCTGAAAATATATGTTATTTTAACGTTCCATATGAAAAATATTCAATCATTATTATCATAATATAAAATTACTAACAAATGCTATGGCACAGCTTAGAAGGACGAGGATCACACTTTTATTCAACATTTTGAAGTAAAAATTGCTAACTGATAATCGCGATGAATGACATATTTTATATACCCAAAAATCAGTTGATAGTTCATACATGTGAGCTTTTAGTGTTTGAACGATGATAGACTTGCGATGTGTCAGTACACTTGTATTTACATTGTACAGTTTAAAAACATGCCAGAATATAAATGGGGCATTAACATTTGTAAACAATATAGAAAGACAAAATATGAATGAACAAGTCTAATTGAGCTGTGACGTAGGTGATCTGGTTTTTAAATTTAGAAATCATTTTACTGTGATGATGAAAATAATATAAATGCATTTATTCAATAATACAATTTTTTATCCACCATTTTATAAAATGCCTATAATAGCATTCATAGTTGCGTATAATTACATATTATTAAAAAAGCAAATTAACAACTTGAGTCGACATAATTATAAAAACAATAGTAGTTTCAGAATTGTTAATAACTTTTTCGAAGCTTTCATAAAAACTGACTTATGATTTATAATTCAACAGGTATTGTTATAAATCTTCTGATAACACCAGTAACTTTACCTACCAGTAACTTTATCTACTCTGGTGTCAATATGTCCTCATATTTACTGACCAATTGTGCTAAACATTGCGTTACCTAATTTAAGTCAATTTGACAAGGTTTATATATTAGATAGATATGAACCGGGTAGACTGCTAGACTTGATAGCCCAGGTAGATATGTTAAACCAGAGATACTCGAGCACTGTTCATTAATGCACGATGGATTAAATTTATTGTCAGTTGTGGTTTTACCAATTTGATATAAATTAAATTAACGTTTTCAAGAATATTATAAACTGCATCTTTCTACAGTAAAAGTTTCTAAATAATTTTATTTATTTTAGTGGCTATACCTTTAGTAAATTGTGTCTTTATAAAACTCAATATTTTCTTGTCTGGGCTTAGTAACCCTACAAGCTTATTAGTTGATGGAATAATCTGATCAAATTGATTTTTTACTCCAGTTATATCGTTCTTAGATACATCGGGTGTTTGTTTTTCTATTTTTTTAATACCTTCGATGAACCCGAACCCATTGGATAAAATTCTACTTCGCAACTGTTTCGGTTTTTCTTTGTTATTCTTCATTATGCTTCTAATAGTACTTATACAGCTGTTAAAAGCTTCTTGTACTTCCCCGACAATTTTATTGGAAATCCTTTCATCCATTTTTAATCCTGTTGTCAAGTTATTAACCGATATATTCAGATTTCTTTCTTTTTCTACTCCATTACCAATAACTCCCTGTACCGTATTTCCTAGATTGCTAAAAAATCTGGTTGCTTGTGTATTTTTACAGTATTGATTACTTTTGACCGTGTTTTCCTTCGTTTTGAAAGTGAGTATTACATTCAAAGACTTACTAGAGTAATGAAGGAGATTCATACTGCAGAAAATATGAAAGATAAAACTTAATATTAAGCATAATAAGTATTAACACAGTTTCTTCGATTTTTACAATTTAAATACTCTTTTACATCGTTGTTTTTCAAAAACGATAATAATGTCTGTTTGTATTCTTCCCTAGTACTTGAGTAACGTAAACATAATAATCTTTGGATGTTATTTCAAATTATCATACTTCGCAATATAGAAAATTGTAAGTAAGGTTAGTTATATAACTGATATCAATTACAATAATCATGTAAAAACTAACATTTTCTTATACTGAAGTTACAATGAATTTCAAAATTAATATAACGTTCTCTACAAATATGGTCATAATGAATATTTAAATGACGTTATTTATAAAGCTAAGTAAATATTCTGAAAAAATATTGTTTAAAAATTGATATGACACAAAGTTTAGGGCGGCAAAGTATAAATATAGGAATGGTTTGATTTAAACGAATTGTGGCAGTCAGATTATGATCCAAAACACAAATAGACTGATGTTGTTATGTAGGTATTGAATAAATTGTATGTAATATAATATCGCAAACTTTGCCATGGTATTCATGCTTTGTCAGTATATCTGTTTAAATTATCCTTTCTTTACCTGATTAGGCAAGTAAATATATGTATTATATATATATTTGTAAAACAAAATATTTATAGATTCTTGAATTTATCAACATTCAAAAATCAAACGATATTGTCGTGACTGTAATAAAGTCTTCGGCATTGTTAAATATTCCTTTAGAAATATTCATATTTGGCCTTATCATTGCATTTCGGTAATATTCATGCCTTACGTAATATAATTCTGCCATCGTTTTTTTTCTTTTTCATACAATGATCAGACACTGGAAAGCGTAATGGAGAAAACGGCCTTAGTACCAGGTGGCGTACGTGACGAACCACTTGTTTTTTCGCAAAACAGTACAGATCTTCCATTCCTTTGTTTACTCGGTGAATTAATCCACGAAAAATGAAGTAGACTCATTTTAATGAAGGCATATGTCATTAATGCCTTGTTCCTACACCAAATAAGTTGCTACGGTGTAACGTGGAAAAAATGTGTGGTTAGTGCTTGTTATACATTACGGCTTTTCTTGAGTTTTACTTTGAGCTTCCGGATGTTATCAACCTAATGTTTTATGTTGAGAAACGAATGTAATATTCCAAATATGAGCTCTTCTTATAATTATGACATTTCTTGCATTACACGTTAAGCTTAACAGTTGAACAATAAACCTCGACACTTTTCAGTTTGTCAATTGTGTCGCAAAGAGATATAATTTACTATCTGACAAAATATTACCGGTAATCGAGTTTTAATTAATCAAGAAACTCACTCTGGAATCCTTATTTCGTAAGTAATTATTATGGTTATCGTGTCCAATTGTATGAGATTAATATTATCCATTTGTGTGTAAAATACAAATAAATTGTGAATTACCTTTGTTCTTTTTCTTTAAAATAATTCTCAATATAATACTTATTTATAACGCATCAAACGAGATACATCTCAAAAAGAACGTCATATTCAATAGCTCATTATTGATTGTAGCTCAAAGGATAGATTACAAGCTTACGACACATATAGGAAGTGACTAGTAGCTGGTGCTCTATGTACGCAAATTGAAGCCTCGATCAGTTGCCTTTAATGCATTCATTGTATTTCACGGATGGCACGTGCGCTCCTTGATATTATATATATGTATGTATGTATGAATGTATATATATATAAATATATTTCTGTCTACAGCCAAGCAATATCGCCACGCCAACAGCCTCAATATCTTGAGTTATTCTGTTTCCTCGTCCTCGTTGTATCAATTATAACTTTCTTTTCGCATTTGTATCTCATATTCACTGTTCGTCGATCTGTTATTATGGTTATTATTTTTTTACATTTGCAATAAACATTCGGTGAAAGCCAAAATGAATGATCAGATTTTGAACACATTCACAAAACTTTTATCAAGGTAGCTTTTATGAACGAGACTTTGGGTAATGCCGATTACATTTATCCATATGTTTTAGTCAGCAATTGAAACTGAGATTACACGTATTCATAATTCGCTTGAAGTTTGTAGATTATAATGTTCTCAATATGCGTACGAGTAAAAGTACTTATTCGACAATTCTTATATTCTCACATTAGCATTTGCGTACCGGAAACGAAGCTATATCTCTATCAAATGTATGTAGATTGTACCTTACTTTTTTGTTGGAAACTACTGTAATTCAATGAAGATACGAAGCACGATGTACGATAACCACGTCTTTTTTGTGGTAAAATAAAAACAGTGGCAAACCTCAATATCGCACTTGCATGGCGTATCTTGCATTAATCTTACAGTGTGCACACTCGGAAGAACAATTGTTCCTTGCTACCAACGTTACTAAATTTTCGTGAGAAAAATGCTACGTGATACTTCCTGATTCTTTAGAGAAGAAACTCGTAATGTTTTCGACTTTTCGTTCAGAGATAGAGAGTTATTTACTTTTGACTGTCGCATATTTATGTAACACTATTTCGTAAGTTTTCAAGTGTTTTAACTGTTCCTGTTCATAATACGCTCACTATATTATTCTTCTATAACGAATAGATATTACGACTTTTTCTGTATCTTTAGAAAGTCAAGAGTAGCGTTCTAATTATTATCCGCCAAATCAATCCATCTCACACCTATTATCCATCTGGATGTCAGCGTCGATCTTATAAACGTGATACTCGCGTTTAAAGCTTCATGCTGCACTCAGGCGCCGTTGTCGGTAATTACACGAGAGCGCGTCAGGTCGGGCCCAAATAATTGGCACCTCGATCAGCGCATCCAGCGAGCTGCTTTTCACATCGCCGCCTCCGTTAACCCTGGATATCCGAGTGTAAAAGGGTTGATTGGCATTGATTGAAATTTGCGCTAATGTATAGCGTTGATTTATTGTATCTGAATTTCGTTGTTTTAATGATTCGAAGTTTCGGATTGAGGGTTAAGTAATGTATGTAACTGTTGTTTCGCGTATTAATAATAATATTTTAAATACAAACGTTGAAACTTTTTTATTGATAAAGTTTTGTGGTTATTTATTGTTTACAATATTTATTATTGTTAAAGTACATTGTCTTGTATGTCGAAATTTCGAAAAAATCTAATTGTACTTGTGAAACTATTTTGAAACGCCCATTTATTCAATAAATTTCAAATATATTCAGAATGAGTAATTAGGTAGTACAAAAAATGTTCGGGACGATTTTCACTAATATTCGTTTGAATAAAATTTTCGGTAAATATTTCAGAAGGAATATAAATAATATGCTAGATGTAACTTTACTATTGGAAGTGTTGTTAAGTGTGTTTACTATTTAAACGTGTCATCTTTCAATAAACTCTGTTTCGGAATTTATTGTATATTTTTTACGCATGAGTGAACAGATACACAATTCATGCAACGTCATCGGTGTTTTCTATAAAAAACAAAATATATATCAATGATATTACTCTCACCTAGATCTCGATTACGGATTCATATACCTTAGGATAAGTTACTACAATTCCATTAGTTGTGACAATAAGATAACATTAAATTGCTATATATGAATAAATGAAATTGTGAAAGAAAATGTCCTTTCTAAAGGTAAACGGCTTAGTTCCTGTCAGCCACAGAGATATGAGCTTGTCGTGCTATATATATATGTGTGTATGTGTATGTGTGTGACCGTGTCGCGTGAGCGCAATTGAATTACACGGTTCTGGTGTTAATTTCGGGTGCGCACGACTCCAAGTCGTTGACACCTTAGCTCGTTCACTCAATTAAACGACAGTCACACGCTGTAATTTCACGCTGTTGATACATTGCTGTGTGCCAATGCTTTTATTATTTTAATTTTTTATAGAGGTATTAGGTTTTATTTTTATGAAAAATTGATTAATGTGATTCCAACTAATCTTCGACGTCAAACACCTTTTCGTGTTGAAATTTAATTGCTTTGCTTAATTATTTTGTAATTACCGTGCGATGATCCACGATGTTTATAGGCACGAATGGGAAAATGAACACAATAATCTTTGAACGTGGGACGTTATAAAGCCATTTGCATTGTATCATAAAGATAGTAGCTAATTTTTGAATAAAATATACGTACTTGGAGCGGATGCGTTAAGGATCTTACGAAGTAATATATCATCCAATTGTGAAAGTAGTTATTAAAATATGATGTATCTTTGAGTCATAACAACTTACTTAGCAAAGAGCACAGACAGCTGATACATAATATTAGTTGCAGCAACAGACACTCAAATGGCAAATCAGATGACGATACATCAGGTCTGCGAGTAAAGGACGTACCGATAAATAACGTAAAGTACACACATACAGACACTTCTGCAGGCTACAATTTGCCTACAATGGCTATGACCTTTATTACCAAAGGGAACATGAGATTTCACTCCTCCTGTGCCGCAAACTTAACAAAAGCCAATCAGCCTGGGGTAATTAATAGCCTCGGGTATCTAGTTCAATACCGAGCGAAACAGTAAAAAAGAAGAAGAAAAAAGATCCCTTTTTCTAGACCACTGCTCTTTACCGTCTCGCCTGACGTAATTTGATTTACAATCGATTGTCTACTCGTTCTTCTTATGTACGTATTTATGTATAGGCTAGCGCACTGCAATATGTCATTTTCCCCTGTCTCTCGCGTGTCTCTTACGTCGCTTCTTTGTACGAGGATGCAATCGTCCTCAGCACCATCGCACGTGTTGTACGCACGCACAGGCGGCACTTTTTGAATTATTTCGTAGTGGCAGAAATGCTCCAGCGATAATTAAGTCTGCAGGATGCTGTTGGACAATGGAGGTAACAAATTTCTAACGACGACTTCGATATGCGTTGAAGATAGCTGATCGTCTAGACGGATCGGAAGACGTTATGAAAGTGTCATTTTCTATTCTTTTAGTCTATGATTTTACCGTCATACGTCATGTTGAAATTGCTAAAATTACATCCGATAGTTGTGTATTCTATTGAAAATATAGCGTACAATACTTGATTCGTCAGACACCTCTTCAAGATGAGTTTAAGATAGTGCGTTTAATTAAGCCTTTGAATTGGAATGATTACGTTATTAGAACCGGAAAAAACGAATCGTTTTTGTACAATGCCTCTTTATCTCAGCGCTAAGTACGCGAACGAAATTTTCACAGTATATATATATATATATATATATATATATCTATCAGCATCCGATCTAACATTGAAATTGATCATTAGATAATCATGCTCGTAACCATGAAATGTCCATCGTATAATTTAACGTAAGCTATGAAGATGTAAAAGGCAATCATCGGGCAAGCCCTGGAATTTGACGGCGTGTAGTCTCATCGACAGATGACACAAGCATCTCGCACTCGATAATAATAACTGCTTAGAAGATGAGAGGTCGGCTGCCGCGCGCAACTTTCACCCCGCAATGAGTAAGAGAGAGAGAGAGAGAGAGAGAGAGAGAAAGAGAGATCTAAATGGTCCGCTCGGAGACATAAGGAAACAGATCAGATTGTCCATTATAATGCGTTACATGTTTAATGTGACATAGAGCAAACTTGTGTTCCTGTAGGCAGTAAAGGGAGAATACGAATATTTGTCCAGAATGAATTTGGGTTATCCACTTGATTTACAGATGAAATATTGTTATACGTAAAGTGGACGGTTTAACAAATCGTAAAAGCTGTACGCGTTCTTTTTCGTGATAATTAATCTGTCTATAGTATCATTATCGTCGTTCTACTCGACGATTTGTTTCCTTTTTCTAAAGGTGTTACAGAAAAAATCATGCAAACATATCACGGACATATCAGTTATAAATTTATCAACCGGAGAAAATGTTGATGTAATCTTTTAGAAATCTTCCCATAAGGCCCAAACATATAGAATAAGAGCATTGTACTTTCTCCACGTAGCTATCGCCACTAAAACATCAGACGACTGGAGGGCAAAAACTCTAATTACCGACAAATTGTTTTACTCCCACTGGGGTATCTAATCATTATCGTAAATTATAAAAAACTAAACATTTAGCCTCGCAAACCTTTCATGATTAACCTTATTAATTTTCAATTATCGACGCTGGCCCTCCTGCTTGTATAATCTTACCGTTAGCCAAAAATTCCGACAAATATCGATTGCAGCATCTTCTTTCCAAATAACTTAATCATAATTATGCTCATAAGCTCTCGCAACGTAGTACGTATATAAAGATCGATCGCAAAAATCGGTGTATCCCAATGGTGTCGCAAAGCAAGCGAGATTGAAATATAGGTAACATGGAACATCTCGTCTTCGGTGCATTGATTTATTAGTAGCGGAAGGGCTGAATAGGCTCGCGCTCACGACGCATCGAGAAATCGAGCGTCATTGATAGCGTAGCTCTGTGCCCAAGAATGTAGAATGGATTATGGAATATTGCACAAGGGGTGAGGTGCGCTCAATGTACGGATATCGAATACAACAACGGGTTGTTTTATTTTGAACGATCATCGAAACAAATGGTTAATTTTAAGTCACCAATTAATTATAATCATTTTCATACAAACGTTGATATTATCCAAGAAAACCTTTATGATTAGTCTTTGTCTCGATGGAACTGACCTTTTCTATTTATGTTGGCCAAGTATGAGAATTTAATCTTGCGATATCGGGAATTCGGAAACTTTGGTTGTATCACTTGTACAAAAAATATTGACAAAATGCAGTTATTGCAAATATGCAACATAAGTGTGCTAGAAGTAAATACATCGTTTTACACTACAGCATAAGAGCGCATATTTCAGCAAAGGAACGTAACCAACTTTTTTCCGATTTTAATGTTCGGCTTGAACGACGTACATTGGTGATTTGCTTCGTTTGACGTCTTTATTTCGAAGTCACTCTGTACGGCTTGTCTGCGCCGAACGTCTTTGATAGACGCGCAAGGCTGTTATTTATTCAAAGATTCAGTGGAGAGAGAGTTAGGGTTGTGTATACGGTAGGAGAAAAAAGTCCACGGCAATTGGAAATCTCAGAATGGCGATGAATACGAGACACCGTAAGATTGTATGTTGCATCTAATTAAATATGAAATTGACGTTGGTTTTGCAAGTAGACACATGGTGATTTTCAATATGCAAAATAATTAATTCTATTCCGGAGAAAACAACTGCTCGTTTTAATTGGCATTTTTTCACTGGAGAATATTCACCTTAAATATCCTATAATACGAGTAGCTTCATATTTTATTATGACTTTTAGCTATACTTTAACATGCACATACCACATGAAGTTTTAACCTTTTTAATATGTAGCGCTGTTAATAAATTGGTGAATGACTGTTAATATCTTTTGCTTTTTGGATAGTGCTCATCAAGTAATATTTAAAAAAATTGTATGTATTGAAAAAGCAGATTATCATGCAGCTTTGGTACTTACTAGTACTTAATTTTAGTTTTTGTTTTAGTACATAATTCTAATAATTAAAGTGTTATAGAAATTACTTCAATTTACCAATCAATTAAATCTTTTAATAACTTTATGCGTTATTTTGATTGAACCCACTTAAGTATGAAATATTTTGACAATAAACATTATCATCCCAACTCTTATTTAAAATCTGTAGTATCACGCGATAAAATCCAAAAAAGCATCGCCGATCGTCTCGCTATACAGTAACGATCGGCGCTTTATCTCGCGTGGCTCTGAAGCTGAGAGTCTTCGAGAGAGAAGACGTTACTCCACTTGGGTCTCTTTTGCGCGCTCTATAACGCTGGGCATTTCACTTTCACTAAGTCTCCCACGAGTGCGCTTCATCTCTTCGTACCCCCCACTCAATTGCTCTCTCTCTCTCTCTCTCTCTCTCTCTCTCTCTCTCTCTGTCGTCAACGGGTCACTTACTCTCTGAGGTCGAGAAAGAGAGAGAGAGAGAGAGAGAGAGAGGGAGACAGAGAGCTGCCTCCCTACTACCTCTGCACCGGACTTCACCTCTCTTATGCGTCTCTTCTTTATCCTTTTATCGCACTCTTGCGCACACACCTTCTATTCAGCTGTACTCATTCTATACGTTTATAGCTTGTTCCCTTGTCTATTTTCATCTATTGGCTCGTTGTGTTATCTACTACTACGCTTACTCTTTATCGATGGACATCCATGATCTTCTGTTGATGATCGTATATGCATTGTATAGTTTTTCATGATAACAACCAGTCTTTTTTCTCTTCAAATCAATCTAGTCTCTTTTTATACAATACAAACGCATTTGTAATTTAATTAATTTCTAATTCGTCGATTTTATACAATACCGATTTTACACTAAGTACAATGTTTATTTATTTATTTTTATTATCAAGTATCGAGCAATCAATTAATTAATTCACATGTTACTTGAAATATCAAGTAGGTAATGAATTTGCAATCAATCGATTTATCAATCACATTGATCTAAACCAATTCAATTATTGAAGGTAACATAGAGATGGAAATGATAAATCCCAATTTATTAGAATGCCCAATTACCTCGAGAGAGGGAGAAAAACGAGTCATCAGTGATTAGTCTCAAATTAGTAGAATAGCAACCTCGAGACGATACCCACGCCGTAAAATCTGCGCCACGATTCATTCCACCACTCCCATTTCTCCCCACACACACGCGCGCGCACGCGCGCACACACACACCTCAATTGCGCCGCTCATGGAATACATATCCTTGCACGTGACTCGCGTAGGAGTAGGGGCTGCAGCTCTCGACTCAGCATCTCAAGCGCCAAGAGAGTCAGAGAGAGAGAGAGAGAGAGAGAGAAAAGAGAAAAGAAAGAAAAAAAGGAAAAACGTTCTCTTAGAGAGAGAGAGTGAGAGAGAAAGAGAGAAAGGGAGAGAGAACGAGAGGGAACAGTAGGAGGAGATAAGTCTCGTCTCTCGAAGGACGAGTGAGAGGGAGGTACATCGTCATCATCCCCGACAATGACACGCGCCGCAAAAGGAAAGGAGAGGGGGAAGAAAGAGCGAGCGTGCAAAAAAGAAGAGGAATCTAACTACGGGTATAGGGTGAGCAGTGGCGCTGGCTTAACGTAGAACCGGGGCCTATATATGATCAGGAGGACACCTCTACCATCAGTCAACTATCTGACTTAACGGTCGCTGCTTCACGTATAAATTTATTTGGATATATACCTTCAAAACGAAAGAGAGATAGGGAGACAGAGAGGAAGAGAGAAAAACAGCGTCCGCGTAAAAGTCACGAGTTCTTTTTTTTCTGTTCAACATTGTTTTTGGCTCGAGACCCCGAAAGGGATCTTTATCTCGAGCAATCGGGTTTTGGGTGAGTGCGCGACGACCAATAATATTATCATCACCACGCTGGAGCTTACGTTATTTAGTGCTTTTATATAGCTCGGTTGACTATTTTTGTGCTTATCCAAGACAGATTTTGTTCCCTTTCCTTCTGCCAAAGAGTGTGAGTTGTGAAATTTTATGTTAAGTATTTTGGTCGCTGACTAAATCGTGGTAAGATTGTTGCGCCGTCAATTTGAATACTTTTCCAGTGCCAGCAATTCACGACTAATCTTTACGCGTTTATCAGTTTGTACAGCTATTTCTAGCTTTATAGCAAATCTCCCAAGCAATATAATTTTTAAATGAATTTATTGAGAAATTAAAAAGAATAGTGTTTTATATATATTGTATTAATGAAAGAATCCCATATTGATACTAAAATTCATTTTTATTTTTTGTGCAACACTGAAATAAAGTGCTCCTGTTATATAACTTTTTTCACAGTTTAATAATCGATACAAAAATACATTCTTTTATCTAAAGAAAACAGTTAAAATTGCTACACACACACTGAAAATATTACATCTCACGTTAACCAATGTATTCGTATAACAAGAGATAAATCCATTGATATACGCGTGCCATAAGGAAGCATCGTCAGCCGATCTCCCGATGTCGATCGTTACGAGATGGTTGAACGCCCAACAAAGTTAGAGAAGCGCTCCGATTGAAAAATTCACCACAACTGTCATTGTCTCGGGTCCCAAGATTACAGCTTTTCTCTTGCGGAAGGAAATTCACGGGGTGGGATAAGGATTACAAGTTCCAACTGTCAATGCCGCGGTCGCTTGTATAATCGATCGAATCATATAGTCCGTGAAAACACGATTCTCTCAACATTGTTACTTCTCTATTGCAGACACGAACGTATAGCAAAGCAGGGCAGCGACAACAAACATGAAGCTGTGTTTGTTGTGGATAGGTAAGTAACTTCTCTTAATTCGTGTCTTTTGCATTGATTTCAAGAGAAAGACTGCTTTATTATCGGATAATTTTCCGAGTAGAATACTTTAAATAAATAATCTGTTGTTATCTAGATTAATTGCAATATACATACATTTTATTCATAATATCGATCCATTTCACGCTGTAAAAAATGATTAATCGTTTATCTACTTTCATAATGTGATGTACAAGTCTAATTTTTTAAAGAAGCTTACGTAAAATTCAATTTAAACTACAGTCATTTAATCTTCCCACTAAACCATTTAAACGTAAAAATAATCTTGACAATCCTTTCGATAGTATTTCCTGCTTACAAGTAATTAAAATATATTTTGCATGAAAATATCTGTTATCAAGGTATTTCATCTGTACAGTTTTCCAACTCGACTGGTTCAATTAAAAGACTTCATTAGAATCGTAAGATAAAAAAGAAACATGAAAATCACATCGTATATTGACAAGAGAACTTCATTACGCCGAGAATTGAATACAGATTACAAATAGAAACAAGCATTGCGTACTGGACTCTAACAATGCTAATTTCACTAACAACTTGACGGTATAGCTTACTACTTTGATAACGAGATAACTCTTCTTTTATAACCGTAGACGAGCATGAACGAATGATGCGGCATTTTTGTGCCACTGTTTAAATGATCATATTTTTCTCCTCCGTTCCGTTCATTCTTCTTTTTATTTACTTCGTAGACGCTCATACCTACAGCCTTCGACACGGTAGTTGCACTTAACGGTCAGATAAAGCTGAAAAGCTCTCAAGTCATTGAACTGGATTCCACATTGTGAAATAAGTGCGCAAATCAATAAATAGATTTACATCGTAGAGTAAACGGAATATGTCAACAAATTTAATATGTTTTTTATCCTAACATTGAAAGTTGATTAGAGTTATGTCAATGAGTAGTTAAAAATTAAAATTGTATGATAATTTTAAATACATTTAACCCTCACCTAAAAATTACACCTAGCATGTTTCACGTGACAGTTTTATTTTCTGAAGTTATATTGCGCTAACTAATATCGACTGGACTTTTAAATTAAAATTTAGACAAGCTGTATTGATGATGCATTTGAAAGCCATAGTTCACATAATAATTTAAAAGAAAATTCAAATACGAATTCTCGCAATTGAAAGCAATTATGAAAATACTGAACAATACATGCATCGCGTGAAATTCTCCAGCGCATTTACATTTCACTTTTGTATTCGGTAACTGCATTGCATTAAGAAATTATAAAGTATATGAAATAATATCAAATTATGTAAACAAAGAATCCATAGATTAACGTTTCAGTTGATTAATTTCGATAAATATTATTTGATTCGGCTTCTTTGAAATTCAGTTGTAATTCATTATTAGTTATAGAACAAGTAATAAACTGTATGCATAACGAATAGTCCGCAATTTCAAAGTGCTACAATTTGTCCGGAGGAAGAAATAAATTGAAAATATTTTTGTAATGTTTTACGAAAAAAACTAAGCCCTAGAAGTTTCTTCATATTTTCTCGATGAAGAACTTTAATTTTATAAATTCACATTTGGCCATAAGCATAACAATGCTGATTGACTTTTCAAAAACCTCACTCATTACACTTGCATGTCATTTGCATACATAAGCTCAGCGTGAGCAACATCAGCAGTAACAACAGCTGGGGCAACCGGTTGCTCACATAAAAATGGTGAACCTTCCAAAACAATGAGCAGATTCTATAAGCAGATCCACTCTCAACGGCATACTCATTAATCGCGTGAAAAAAAGCGACAAGCGTAAAAAAATCACGCATAAACTCTACGAACCTATTGTGCAAGTAGCGTGCGAGGAATCGACCGAAATTTTCGTGGACCCCTGGTGATTAGTTCGTACGAGAAGGCTCTTTTTCGTAACTTCCTCCCTAATTAAAATAAGTAAAAGATAAGTTCCACGCACGGGTATTGTTCGGCAAGGTATTTTTTCGGTGCGTCTTCTCTTTCTTTATGTGCTGGTCGCTTCGAGCGCGACGAGAAATAAAGGTCAAGTGTATGCAGAGGTGGACCGACCAAGTGGGCTTACTCTGGCGCAATTGTTTCGCTCCCCTATCTATCCACCGCTAATTTACGGGTCCGTTGAGCGCAGATTCTCTGTGGATTTTTTTTCACCGGGGATTTTCGACGTCGTTGGGAAACGCGCGTGGTTTTCTTCTTCTTTCGGAATCGGGTCACTGTTGTACACGTGATATCGCCGCTTGATCTTTTCTCCAGAAATCTCACAAGATTTTACGTTGTGAGTACTTTCAGCCACGGATCAATTACACAATTCTGTCTCACTCTTGGCGCCTTCATCGTGCATTTCACGTACATAATAAAACATTTCACTTACATACTTTTTTTTAGTTTGACATATTTCCATTGTGATATATTCAATTTTAATGTGATTGGCAAAACATTTCATTTTCTAACAACAATTTATTTCTAAATCAAACTTAATCAAATAAAAAAATTGTTCAATCAAAGTTATTCAAGAAAAAAAACTATATTTATGGAAACCATCATTCACTTGTAATTATTATAAGTTCTACGATATGAAGAATATTGTATTACTTCTAATGTTCATATAGTAGTGGCACCACAATGTTGCTTGAGTCATTATAAAAAAATGTAAAAAGTAAGATAATATACCTACTCAATAATATACATCTTAATGTTTTTATTCCTTTAAAATTAATATGTTATTTTACATGCGAATAAAGATTTGCACGAGTAGCTAACGTAAATAAAGCAAACTAAATTAAAATTGTTTCACATTTGTCAATTATAGAGCGAATTTTCCCTCGTAAATCACTTTACAGTATATTATGCTCTTCTTTGAATAAACACGTCTCGTTCTAGAAAAAAAGACTTGTACAGCGAGAGTGGATCATTCGGTTTAAACAGTCAGGCAGGCGCGCGTAACATAGATGTTATGCGGTACGAGAAAGGAGACGCGTGCGAAGTTCTCGCACGCTGCGGAGAACTAACATAATTTGAAAAATCTCTGACATAACTTCCCGGCTAATTAATTAAGGGCATACGCGTGAACTCATTGTCAGTTTCGTGGACGTAGCATTGCGTTCTCACTGCACAAGTGACGACGCATCTGAAATTCGAATTTTGCAGAACTCGACGCGAGGCATTAGCTGGTATTACGCACGTACGAGTTCTATCGTCTTTCCCTCGAAATCTTGCGCAAAGTGACAGAGTCAAAGATACCCGAGTACGCACATTTATCTGTCTGTTTCACTTTTCTTCTCTCTTTTGTTTCAGCCTTTTTGGCTATCTCGCGCACGTCATTGGTGAGTATTTTACTACAGTTTTATTTATAATTTTCGAATAATTATTATCCTATGTATTTTAAATATTCTATATTAAAATTTATTTAAAAGACTTTATACTATATTAAACGTTTACAAGAAATATGTAGTTGTAAACTTACATAGAGGAGATTAAATTTATATTCATTTAAATAATATATTCTTTAAATTGATTTCGTTTTTAATAAGTAGATGATGTATGATTGTTCGAGTTAATAAATAATTCACGTTTACCTTATACAGACATACGTCAGAATATCGCGCGTGATCGAGAATTTCAGCACTAGCATAGTAGCGTCTTAATCCGCGTTTTTTTTCTTCTTAGGAGGTATCGTCTTCAGTGAAATTACGTAATTGCCGCAAGTCCGCCTCAGTAGCAGTGCACGTTGATCGGGCATAGTCTTTTCGATCGACTCGCGCAAACGCTGTTAAACAGCTCGTGTTGTAATCTTTTGTGAATCGGTGACCAGAATACATTGAATAAAGCACATCGTGTTCTTTTCGCTATTTCTCTTTCTCTCTTACTTTCTCGTGTGCAAGTAAGACTTGAAGGAAAGCGCCATTTGCATAAGCGATCTGCACTGTGGATAAAACGGCTTTTACGTATTGAAAAGTATATGTGTATACTTTTAAAGGAGATTACGGCACTTGCTGACATCTTTCAAACAAGACTAATAATTTTTTTATAAATTTCATATATCTTTGAATTGGTGTACAAAAATAATAATATATTTATCTTATAGAAAGTCATGTGAGAAAATTGAAAATCTTTTAGGCTCAAGAGGGATACGACTATCCTCGACCGAGTAATCCCCTGATATCCGGTAGACCGGACTTAGGAGGAAGTACTTCAAGCGGTGGCTTCCCTTCAACTCCATCGGGAGAATACCCGTCTGGAACTCCATCTCCCACGGATGGGACACAGCCTACTGGAGGCTATCCATCCGGTGGTCCAGGAGATTTTCCATCAACTAGTGTTTCTGGCGGTGGATATCCTTCTGGAGGTCCGACTGGTCAACGACCTAGTGGAGGAAGTAACGGATTTCCTTCAAGTGGTGGTCAAAGACCATCCAGTGGTGGAAATGGCTATCCTTCGAGTGGTGGCCCCAGTGGTCAAAGACCATCCGGTGGCGGAAATGGCTATCCTTCGAGTGGTAGTCCCATTGGTCAAAGACCGTCAGGTAGTGGAAATGGATATCCATCAGGACGTCCTGGGGGTCAACGACCAACCGGCGGTGGAACTGAATTCCCATCAGGAGGTCCTAGCGCTCAACGTCCAGGATCCGTCGACGAAGGATATCCTAGAGACAAACCATCGATTCCATTTCCTTTACCGAATGAAGGTCAAACACAAAGACCGGGTGCTGGTTTTCCTTCAACATCAGTACCTGGTGGACCGTCTCAACAGCCGGGTGGTGAGGATGGATATCCTAGCAATAGACCAGGAGGTCAGGGAACCTCAGGAGGCTTTCCTAGTGGAGGAAAAAGACCCGGAACTGGACCACAAGGTCCATCTACAGTTGGTTATCCAGGTAATATAAATTGTATCGATAAAGAGATTATAATTTCTACTTTTCGACAATCTAAGCTACATTTTAAACTTGGCGATATCATTAGGTAATTAATTGATTGCTGCAAAAGCTCTAATACATTCAATTTATTCACGTATATTTTTTTGAGAGACTGATATTCTTTTAATACAGGTTTAAATCAATTACCAAATAAGCAGAAAAATATTATTTATTTGATGGATAAAAACTGAAAGAACCTTTCCTTTTACTTTCTTTGTACCTCCTCTACTGTTATTATTTAGACCTTTTTATTAAGTTAACTTTCAAAAAATAAAATAATTTAATGTGATAATATAAAATATAAAATATAAGTTTACGTACAAAAAGATCAAACATACAAATAAATTTAATTTAGGTGGTCGTCCGAGTGATGGTTTTCCTAGCAATGGTCAAAGACCTGGAGTTGGAGGAGAAACACTCTCTGGTTATCCTGGTGGGAGTTCATCTGGAGGATACCCAGGTTCTGGACAAAGCGCTCAACGACCGTCGACAGGTAGCTCACAAAGACCATCTGGGTTTCCATCGGGAAGACCAGGCGGAAGCGCGCAAAGTCCTGGATCTTCTGATGATGGATATTCTAGAGATAGACCGTCAATTCCATTTCCACCATCTAATGAAGGTCAACCGCAAAGACCTGGCGCTGGTTTTCCTTCAACATCCGTGCCTGGTGGACCAAATCAACAGCCAGGTGGTGATAGTGGATATCCTAGTGGGAGACCCGGAGGTCAGGGAACTCCAGGAGGTTTCCCTAGTGGGGGACAAAGACCCGGAACTGGACCACAAGGCCCATCTAGTGATAGTTACCCTGGTAAAGTGGATTTCTCCCTATAATAAGCAAATTTTCAAGCTAATAGATCACGGAATTATTCTAACAGCTATATCAATCGATTATTCAATAATTCTAACAGTCGAATCGGGTCATATTATTTCTCTATTATTAATTTTTGAGGGCCTCATATGTGGTTATATTTTATTGTATTTTATTTCGTATGTTTTATATTTTACGATTTTATATCAAATATTTTTCTTTCTTCTTGTTATACCGATTACATTATTTTTTTTTATTGTTCAAATTATACATTTCCGGCCATAGAAAAAAGTCATACAAAGCAAATGAATATTATTAAGGGGGCCGACCGAGCGATGATTTTCCCAGTAGCGGTCAAAGACCTGGAACAGGACAACAACCATCTTCTGGCTCGTATCCAAGTGGAAGACCGAGTGGGGGATATCCCAACTCTAATCAAATTCCTGGTTCTGGACAAGGTTTTCAGAGACCATCAACTGGTGGTTCGATAGGATCTGGAGGAGGACAGAGACCGTCAGGGGAAGGTTATCCTAGTAGTCGCCCTTCCGTTCCTTTCCCTAACGAAGAAAAAGGAGCACAGAGACCCAGTATTGAGCGTCCTAGTGGAGGTATTCCATCAACGCCTACAGGTAGTGGCTTTCCTTCACCGTCAAGGCCACGGCCTCCGAATGGTTTATATCCTACTCCGGATGCTGGATCACGACCTGGATCATCTAGACCGTCAACACCCTCTGGATTCCCAAGTGGAGGCCAACAGCCCGGAGCACAACGCCCAGCAACTGGCGGATATCCTGGTAGGTTAAATGATGTAATTATTTAAAAGTAATACAACTAAATCTTATTCGTTTATTGAAGCGTACAATGTAATACATTTTTCAAGTTTTTGAATGTGAATCGAACCAAAAGAAAACGTTTTTTCCTTGATTAGGAGGAGAAGAAGAATACCCAGGACCAGCGCCACCGCAAGAACCGACAGGGCCATCTGATGGTTATCCTAGTCAAAGACCAGGTGGAGCACAAAGACCACAGGGTTTTCCTGGCAAGTTCCCTACATTATTCAATTTATGTTCATTTGAATCTAAATTTTATTATAAATAATCCTCTACAAGGCAGAATTTAAAAACTTAAATACATTAAATTAATAGCTATTATTTATACACATTATGATTTATTGAAATTTAATTTAATTTTTATTATAAAGGCGGACAAAGTGACCAGTTCCCACAAACTCCGAGTGGATTCAAACCATCAGGTCAAAGTCCTAGTGGCGATGGATATCCAGGCACATCTGGACAAGGTGGTTACCCTGGTTCTTCCGGGCAAGGCCCTAGTGCCGGTGGCTATCCCGGCTCTCCTGGACAAAGCTCTAGTAGTGGTGGATATCCCGGCTCTCCCGGGCAAGGCTCTAGTGCCAGTGGCTATCCTGGTTCTGCCGGACAAGGTCCGAACAGTGGTGGATATCCCGGCTCTACCGGGCAAAGCTCTAGTGCCAGTGGCTATCCTGGTTCTGCCGGACAAGGTCCGAACAGTGGTGGATATCCCGGCTCTCCCGGGCAAGGCTCTAGTGCCAGTGGCTATCCTGGTTCTGCCGGACAAGGTCCTAACAGTGGAGGATATCCTGGCTCTCCCGGGCAAGGCCCTAGTGCCGGTGGCTATCCTGGTTCGGCCGGACAAGGTCCTAACAGTGGAGGTTATCCTGGCTCTTCCGGGCAAGGCCCTAGCAGTGGTGGTTTTCCTACAACTTCTGGACAAGCTCCCGGTGGTGGAAATTTCCCTAGTACTTCCGGTGGTGCACACAGCCAAGGTCAAAGTCCTTCTGGCACTGATGATGGATCTTATAACGAAGGCGATTATTCTGCTATACCCGGCGAACCAGGACAAGATTATCCGATTTATTCTGAAATTCCAGAAACTAGCTTTAGTTGTGATGTACAGCAATATCCAGGCTTTTATGCAGATGTCGAGGCACAATGTCAAGTATTCCATATTTGCGAGAACAACAGGACCCATGATTTTTTATGTCCCAATGGTACAATATTCCACCAGCAATATTTCGTTTGCGTGTGGTGGAACCAATTTGATTGCAGTTCAGCACCGGGACTTTATTATTTGAATGAAAATATCTACGATTATACGATATTGGGCAGCCAACAACAACCTGGTAGTCCAAATGGGCCAAGCGTATTTCCAGGAGGTTCTGGGGGACCTGGAGGTCCAAGCGGTTTTCCAAGTGGACCTATAGGTCCCAGCGGACCGAGTAGTTTTCCAAACGGCCCTGGAGGATCTAATGGACCTATTAGCTCCGGAGGTCCTAGTGGACCTAACGGGCCCAGTGGACCTGGGGGTCCAAGCGGGCCTACTGGGGTTTCCGGAGGTCCTAGTGGGCCGGGTGGATACCCAGGAGGTCCTGTTGGGCCGGGTGGATACCCCGGAGGTCCTGGTGGACCTAGTGGACCAGGTGGCTTCCCTGGAGGTTCCGTCGGTCCTAGTGAACCTAATGGACCGAATGGTCCCGGCACAGGATATCCCGGTTTACAACCAGGTTCGGGCCAACAGCCATCTTATCCACAACGACCGTCACAAAAACCAGGAAGTGGAAATGAAGGTTATCCAAGCGGACGCCCCACTGGTCCTGGCTTCCCTAGCGGTCCATCTGGTAGTTTTCCTGGTGGAAGTCCTGGACAGGCAGAGTCGCCTTTCCCGTCGATTGGTCCATCGAAACCAGATCGTGAATATTTGCCACCCCGTGCTGGTTAAACATCTTCAAACAACATTTTCGCCTTAATAATATCAATAGCTTCAATCAGTCCAATGCTGCTCTCAGTGCTCAGTATAATAACTGTAAATACAAGAGTATATTACCAATTAAGTTGAGTGATGTGCAATTCAATATAACGCGCCTGCATTTATAAAAATGATAATAAGAATCAAGACGAACACTTTATAGCTTCTAGGCAATGCATTTAATAATGAGATTATTAGTATATAGACATATAAATTGAAAAAGTTCATTTAAATTTTGAGCAGCTGCTTACAGTTACCATTGTACAATTAAAAATCAATTTGTATGTTGACGAATACTAGTAAGTTTTCTAGTTAACGTTTTCAATTGTATAACTAACACAGTAAATTTATTTTTGTTACCCGAGCAGATTTTCATTTTATAGTTGCCTATGAGTATTATATTATTGCTTATTTATTTATTATGTTTGATTACAAGTTATCATGAAAAGTTACCAGTCCATTTTACGAAGATTGAACGAGATATCGCTACGATTTTTACTGAGCTTTATCGGAAGTATTGTATATAATATAACATGTGCTTATGAGCTCAATGTTGGAAAAAGAAACGCTTTAATAAATGTACGATGAGTTCACGGCAATACATTTTTCCGTGTTAATCTAAGCAGTAACTCATTCTAATGTAAGAGTATCATTCTTATAATTAGTTGATAAGTGCTATACATTTGCAATTTTTTACAATGTATTTTTTATAAAAATGGTTTGAGATTCCTACATGGGATGCCATTATGTATATTTTATACGCGAAATAAAGAAAACACCTCTGCAAGTCATGTGCCATTCTATTTCGTAGCCTGAATTACTGAAGCATCGTTGACCATCCCAGCCTTTTCCTCTACAACCACAAAGGCATTTTTAACAATGAAATTATTTTTATTCAAATTTTATTTATTTAATATAATCATGTGGTAAATTTAAATTACAATGACATAAAATTAGCTACTTTTCTTTAAAGAGATACGTAACATTACAAGTATGAAAGCAAGATGAATGCATTTTTTACCACAATGCGAGTAGTAGCTACAGTAACTCAACTGTTTGGATTTTGACTAGACATTGAAATACCGGTGGTATGCAATGATGGTTTTTTTTAATTTTAAAAATGAGAAATGATCTTTAACCTGTATATTTCTTTAAAACTTTGTTTTTTAAATTATTTCATGTTGGTTTTTGTTCATCATTCATCAAATTACATTTGATGGTCTGAGATATCATGACGTGATATATAACAAACATCAATATTGAAAAAAAGCACCACAATTATCATTTGGCACAATTTCAAAAATATTTTTTTATTTGGAAGAATATTAATAACTGATATTTGATCATCTATAGAATAAGAGAGCGATTGCAAGAATTCTCGAAAGAATTAGGAAAGTAGGTCGCTTTGAAATCAGCAAAGACCGTGAAAGCATCAGTGATTACGAGGATGACGGATCCATCACAACGATGCCGCAGAATTATTGCAACAGGAACATTTGTTATTGGCACTTGTTTGGTATAAAAGAGCTATCTTACGCCCATCACGTTGATTTTGTAGGAGTAACCATTATATTACCAAGCCAGCATTTTAAATTTACAAACTGCGACAGCTTCGATTGGGTTGATGAACTTCTTAACTCTTTATTCTTTGTACATCACATAACGCCGCGCTTACATGCATGGGAATAAATACAATTATATTATTTTTATGTATGCACTCGTTATCTGTGCGGAGTTCACAACATATCGTTTCAATAGATAGAATGATATAAGAATAGGGACGTTTAGAGATAGCATACCGAAAGAGTACAGAGTTTATGAGTTTATTATAATAGCTAAATGTAAATGGTTTGTCTGCAATGGTGCGGTGGCTTTTTAAGTAAATAATTTGTGTTTGAAGCCCGAAGAAAAGATATTATGTAATATCTTTTTATAGGAAGGAGCCTCGGCATGGCGTTCTCTTCAGTGTCCAAATAATAAAAGTTTTCAAAAAACATGAACTTTTATTACATGTTTTTTTATTTTACCATAATTATTAATCATTGATATCTATGAAACACTACATTCGCTCAAAATAAATACACCCCAGGAATATCACATGAACAATTTCACATTAAATTCATTGGTCATCCGTGAGTCTACAGTAATTATACATATATTTATTAATTCTACGGATTTCTGACACGGAGTATGTCTAGTCATATTTCTAGTAGACGCTATCTATCATTACTGTCAGCATAATCATTCCGACTCTTGGCACTTTTCCAGCTCATCTCTCATGACAAGAAACCTCAGGCACGCATTCCTAGTTAATTTCACCTAATCCAGCATTCTCTCGCAATAAAATGTCATGTCACGCATGAAGTCGCTTTATCAATTCACATAATCTCCTTTTTCGATTGCTACTCGTAAAAACTCGGTGTATACTAGTTTCATGTTGCAAAAGAGAAAGAAAGAAAACAATTTTCTTCGTCCTGCGGTTACATAAAAAAAGAAGCAAGACGAAAGAAAAAAAGTGGCTTAAAAGCGAACAGGCACATCGCAATCGCGGTCAAGTATATACAAGGCGCTAACTCGAGCGCGATATGTTTTCTGGTGCAGTATCTACCTGTGACCTCGTACAAAAGATCGTTGATTTATACCGTCGCGAATGACCGACCGGTCGCTTACTGACTCACGCAAATGGCGCGCTAAGATGCGTCCTTCTTTCTCCTCGTTTACGCATTATATGCCGTATAGCTTTTATCATTGTAAAGCATTTAAGATTCCATTGCGGCTTCAACGCGTTAATCTGTGTCAGCAGAGCAAAGCGTAACTTTTTTATGCGGTAAATTTTTGCTATAATCAATTAGATTTCAGTCTTAAAAAATTCTTAATTCTTATTTTTGCAGTGATAAGGAAATCAGCTCACAATATAGATTTATTTATGACTTGTAATTATTTTAAAAAATTAACGAATATTTTTCAAAAGATATCTTTAAATCAATCTGTCGGATTAAAGATAGCACAATATTGACATTTTTGATACGTTAATATCATCATTAGCTTTATTCAGTAGAAAAATTATTTTTAAATCATCTCTTTAAACTCCAATTGTTCTCTATGTCGCTTTTGTCCTTTATTTAAAATGTTTCTATAAAAAGGGAAATATTCCCTTATCGTGAAATCTATATAGCCATGCGCCTGTGCGTGCCCCTCAGAGGCTGTAGCTCATTTGTCAATCTTTTCTGATCTTAGTCGCGCATAAATCCTTTCTCGCGAAATTCACGATGATTACGAAACGTTGCCTTGTCGAGTTACACAATTTTGAGATGCGCCGTTGGCAAGACTTCCGAGATGCGTTTGGTGAGAAAGCACACTCCTCGTGCCGTAGCCGAAAATCCTTGCGATTTATCGATAAATACATACGAGATTATTTATGTGTTGGCAAGATATATACATTCGAGATTATTTATGTGTTTGAAGGTGGAGTAATTTTATTCGTAACTTTTAATTACATTCTGTATCAAGCGGAGTTTATGCCAAACTGTGAATTGAGACTTATCACATCACTTCAATATAATGTTTTTTTTAAGATATCTTTTAAGGAAATGACATGGCTGATTGATTATAGAAAGAGATGTAAACATATACGCAACCATGATTTCAATTATCGAGTTGTTTTGTTGGTTATGTTTTGGCTTTCACGCGTCTTCCGATCATTCTGGAAAAATAACATTAAAAAGACGCATACAAAATTTCAGCATTGAATATTTGTAAAATATCTTATATTTTCATTACATAATAGATGAAAAGGTACCTCTGAAAATCAAATATGCGCGTTCAACTTTTTTGGTTCCACCCTCTTTAACGATATGAATGCAAAAAATAGCTAGTATTAATCTGCAATTTTATCCATCAAATTGATTTAAATACGTGGGCGTGTTAAATATAATAATTTACTTTGAAATCGTAAGAATCGTTATTCTAACAATCTTGCGAGCCTGAGTAAACGCCGGAATTCCTCTTCAACTTTCTCGGGCTCTCAAATCATCCACTCACAAAGTATATTATACAAGTGCGCGGGCGTCGTGCATCGGAGGCGTTATTCTAAATGACTTCGCCTTTAATGGTTCATAACTCACAAGAACATCAGCCAGCAAAGCCGTACAGCTTTTTCCCTTGTGGCTTAAGTAAATAAGATTTTCTGAAAAGTGAAAGATTAAACTTTTCGCTTATTCTCATGGGGGATGCGTAGAGTTGGTAAAAGGAATTTACTCGTATGTACATTAGGAAATAATTTATGTATGAGACTAGCGTGAATTGAATAACAGTTGGCGTGATGAACCCAACTTAACCGTCATGAACGGGTCGCAAGATATAGTATACAACCAATTACTAATATTCCTTTTGGCGAAGAAATTTTAATAAGGACAATTTATTGTGTGAATTTTTCTCTATCCTTCGTAATAGTTATGGAATTTCAAATCATGTTTATAATTCATAACTGATGAAGAACGAACTTAGGGAAATTTTAATTAGTAAAAAACTAAATTAATATAGGACTAATCCGATAGACCAAATTTAATGACGATTCTTCGATCTGTTACAAATTTTTATAAATTTACCGTATAGGTATTATCCGAAGCGGATGCATTAATTTTATTGAATTCGAAAATTTGTACGGATTTTTCGCTTATTTTCGCCGTTAACGATCGCTTTATTGTTTAGATTGTAAACCAGCCGAGTATGAAAAAAATTTATGTCTCGATAAATGCATATATCATCTCTCTTATAGTTTATTGAAAATCTTTATTGCATGCAAATCATTTACTCGATTATTACTACTGCCAACAATGCGTCAATAAAATATCTTTTATGAGCATAGATAATTTAATTACAGTTGCATTTACAAACAAGTATTTTATCTCTCATATAAGCAAGATATTCGCAATATTCCATTACGCGCGGTCAATATACCACCGAGCTTATGTTAAAAAATGACAACGTTATTACAGACTAATCAGAGAGAAAAAATTATACTTCCATCGTCATCGCGCTGAGCTGTATATGTCGTTACGCGAGAACAGTATAATCTGTCTGGTGCGCCTTCAATGGCTCGACAGTTCAGCTCACATACACACACGGGTATATGTGCACTCACGACTCTACACATATAACTTAATACAATGGGTAAATTTGTACGGAGTAAGCGTCATTGTCAGGGCCGTTAGCGGCTTTGATTATTACGATCATCTCGAGCGATTATACTTGTGTATATATGTGTGTGTGTGCTAAGTCACTACGTCTCGCACCAATTGTATCAAGTGTCATGATTACCTGTGTACGTAACGCTGATATGCTTTAGAACGCATGTTATTAATAGATACGAAGATTGATTAGGGTTTACATACTGATGAATTGGATCTATGTAATAATAACATATTAGGGTCTAGTTAATTATCAAGTTTTATGTTTTTTTCAAAAATATAATTAAATAAAAATTCATTAATTGTGGTATTTGATCGGAACATCGATTCACTAATCATTCGTTGAAACCACGATCGACTAATTTTTTTCGCTATTCAGGATCGCGATTGCGAGCCGCAGGCAAATAGACACGAAATAGCCACGAAGTTGCTGGCTGCACCCTACAATTTTATACAATAATATGGCTATAGTGGGGCCCTCTAAATCATTCGATGTTTTTTTTACTTTTACGCACCATATACTACAGTTCCAGTTAGTGAAAAACACAAAACGGGATTATTATCTTTCATTTTAAAAAAGTTTCATCAGTTGACTGTATTAAGAAAGTTTTTTTTACATTGTACTTTCTTCTTCAATACTCGACCAATCATAATATTGGACGTCGACAACAAAATTAAGTCCGTAATTTCGATAAAGAAGGGCTTATCAACAATAATTTATTTTTCTATATTTTGAGTAAATCAAAGCTGTAGATATTTTTGATAACTAATTTTCTCTATTTTTTCTTCATTTTCCATGAATCCTTATATCGTTAAATTCAACATATTACTCTAAGGTTAAGTTTGTTGATATCTGAAATACATACGCATCTCTATCACTTGAGAATCGCATGTGTCTCTTTTTCAGCAAAGTAGATCACGAATAAACTCACTTTTTTATACAAAGATTATTTTTATATGCTAGATTTATACGCCAGCTAGTGGCCAATAAAATAATCAAATAACGCTTACCTTGACATTTATAACATAATATTAAGACTTCAATACTTATTTCTTTTATTTTACTTCTCGTGAAATGTTTGTTTTTATAATTCATATCCTTACTTTTCTGATATTCGTTTGGCAATCTACAATTAAGTGACAAAGTACTTAATTGTTTATTTATCGAATTGTACACAATTACATGTACGCAACTCTAGCAATTATATTTATTCAATAGCGGATCACAGTCAAGCTTTTGTCAAAATTATTTTCCAAACGCCATCACGTACGAAAGTATACACACGCGAGCGCGTTTTCAACGACTTAACAGATTTATAATTGCATCAGCCCACTTATCACCCACAAAGATTGAAAAATTGTTAATACACGTTACACGTGAAATTTTTCTTTTCTTTCTGTTAATGCAGCGGCGATACTTGCTACTCAATAAAGAAAATCAATGATGCAACTGTTATAAATCTTCCGTAATCATTAACTCCGCGCTTGTTTATTCGCGATTACTCAACTCAAGTACATATGATAATGATAAGCACGGAAATGAAAATTTTCTAATTCGTTGGTGAAATTCGAAGCTCAATTATAAATGAGTGAAGACAGGTGAGAGTTGTGATGCAGCTTACTTCATCGCTCGATCTATCGACGATACAGATCGATATCCGCGTCCTTCGCTTCACTTACAAAGTTAGATCCTCTCTCTGGCACGGCGATGTGGTATGTGAACCGGAGGCTTTTTCGAGCTACATCCTGGATCTACGTCTTCAAGAGGTTTATATAATTGCACATTTTAGATTAGTTTTGGTTCTGAAATCGTTTTTAAATGCCACTCTTTTCGAATAGATACGAGATTTTTTATCGATAACTTTTATAATCTTATACAGTGGGAACTCTAAAGTTCAAAAACTTTCTCACAAAGTGAAAAATGTTCTCCAGATCAATTAGATGTTCAATTTCAAATAAGCAGTCAACTGCTTATTTGTTAATAATTTGGTTTCCACGTAAAAAATCTGGACATTTTTAAACCCATTATTTTAGAATTCTGTGACTGTGAAAACGTTAAAAAATATACAAACTTTTGGAATAGGAAATGTTTACCGTTACGAAGCTTTCTTTGTAAAAAGACAAAAAACGTAACGTCTGCCTCTCACTTGCATATGAGTATAAGTAGCAGTCAATTTCAATCTGATCCGCACCCATCACTGTTGAAAATCCTAATTACTACATGAATACCTAAAAGCCGCTATGCTTGTTAAAAAAAATACGAACGCGTACGTTGTATTACGACACACATACACATTTACACACAGGGTACTTTGACAGCGTTAACATTAATAGCTTAGAGGGAAAGAATTTTCGTGGAGAGAAATGCAGGGAGAAAGTATTGCTTCGCTCTATCGTCGGTCATAATAGACTCTTGAGCGCGACTAGGTTTATACCATTGGCGGCGGTAGCTGTTTTTTTTTTCGATTTGCCGCGAGACGAAAATCAGAGCGATCGATCGCCCCCTGATGCTTTTATATAAGCAGGGAAACACGATTCCGAGATCGCGATTTTTAGTACGAGTATCAGGAAGAGATTCACACTGCTGTTTCAATGTGAATTGCCAAAGGAATCGCCAACTCCAGTGCGAATCCAATGCTGTACGCTGTGCTTCCACGAGTGCACTCTCGACAATTTGCGGCATCAAGTGGAAAGAAAGTTTTTGTCAACGAAAGAAAGTTTTCCCCGACAATCATTTGATCTAATCTATTTAAGGATATAATCAAATTGATATTTACTTACAATGTTGATAACGCAGTTGATAATTTTTAGTAGAACAATTTCACTGGTTTATTTATATTTCTGATAGTAAATTTATTATACAAAAATGAAACATCAAAATCAATAGTTTTATCTTAATAACCTTCATCTAGATTCAAATCTTTTATAAAAAGTCCTGTAATAAAAAACGTTATAGAAACATGAAAAAAAATGTACATTATACTTAATTACAGTGCATCAAGACTTGGCATAAGAATTTTCAACAGTCATGAAGCAAATGTGAAAGTGCGACAAGGTAATCTGAGATTGATTTGTAAATTGGTAAGATCGTGAATTTGCTTCAGACGAAGTGCAAATCTAGTAGGCGTAGTACATTCACCTTAGAGCGAAAGATTCTTTAAATAATTGTACACTGTTATGGTTCTAACACATCGTGTTGTGTAATAGTAAAAGTTTGTATTATATTATTTGTGTCATCTTTTATTAAACAATCCGCAATACGTATTTTTTCCAATCGTTTAGACATAATCAATTTACTTCACAAACAACCTTGTTTCATCAAATTAATAAATTATTTATTTAACATGAATTGATGATATTGGTAATAACGTGAAATTATTAGATATTACATCAACTACTGTATATCCTACACTCTAAAACCGAACAAATAAAATAATAAATTTATTATTTAAAGTATAACCGAATCGATTTATTGTTTAAATTGCTGTTACAGTAAGTTCTACCAGGTGACAATACTTACAAGCGTTGTTATAAAACTATTTTTAGTCAGAGGGCTAACTCTCACAATAGCACTCATTGAAATTACCAACTAATTTACTCACGTTCGCCCTATCACAAACGCGCACACACATCGTACGTGAGGTCATCTAGGGGGGCATTACCTAACGTTCAGCATCGTTTTTACTTTAATTACTCGCGTCTTTAATAACGACGAAACTCAATTATCCCCGTCGAGAGTTGTATACGATAGGTGTGAGTATATATATGGCAGTCATTTTTTGTCTGGCGCGAATTTTTTTAAGAGGGTAGGGACGGGTAAAAAGTCACGACGAACGAGACGTATATAATATCCGTGTCGCGTGCACGTGTTAACTCTTCCGTAACGAGGGGAGAAAGAGGTTTCCAAGCGGCGGAAATCGCCTAGTGTAAGGGCGATAACGATTTTATTTATTGCAATGGGTCTATGATCAGAGGATGTACACGCGACTGAATGGTTTCCATGTAGAATTGCTATCTTTACATTTCTCTTGCTTGACATTTTGTTAAATCATAACTTTTTAATTATAGATTGCATTGAATCATTAGCTCAACATCCTAAATTTCGTTTTTGACTTGATAGATAGTAGCTGTTTTAGTTATCGCGATCCCATAATTTCTTATTATATAATAACAGTTGAAACAAATTGAGTAAATTTGAAACAAATCCAGATTACTCTTCCTAAAATGTTTATTTTATAAGTAAACAATACAAAAAATGCATATAAAATTCCTCATTTCGTCATTCTCTCATATACAACACTCTTACAAATTGCCTCTCCGAAGAATCGAATGGTAGTATCGATCGGCATCTCACAATGAGATGCTGCATGAATGAGGCAACCTAGAATTATACTTTCGACGCGCATCCTTTTGCGTATATATGATGCAATTATACGGCTCCCACTCTCTCTCTCTCTCTCTCTCCCTCTCCGCTCTTCTCAGCGTCGGCACGAAGTCACTGGGACGCGCTTAATTAGCCTCAGAGCTACTTTCTCTGAGCCCTTGTTTCTCGTTGATTTTCTCGGCTCGCTTCTTCCGCGTGTATATACATTACATACGTTAGTAGGCATTTAATTTGTTTTCTGACCTGTGATACAGCTTTGGTAACTATGTATAAGTGAACAGGACTGCTGTTCTACTAGCAATGATTAACTATTTGTGTCTACTTTATTTGTGTATGGATGGCGTGTATCTTAAATTTAAACCGACTATAAATGTTCCCGTTTTTATAACATAATAGATAAAAATGGTGAGCAAGAATGTAAGAGTAACCTTCAAAGCAAATATTTAATCATTATCAAATTATTTATAATGTATTTTTATAAAATTCTTCTTATTTATTTTGACAATCATTTTCATTTGAATACTAAACTTATAATTCCATTACTTAACATGACGACTTATAAGAAAATATATGTGATCTAAATATTATGAAAAATAATTATCCTAAATACATAACTCTTATTCCCTTACTCAGTACTAAATAAATGATAACTCAAATATTATTTTCTAAACTTTACAACACGATACAAATTTAAAGAATTACAAATATTAATAGTGAAGCTTCCGTTGTTACCTAACAGAGCAACACCTTATTTAAAGATTTTTTGTAAAATTCATATTTGTTTTTAATCACTTAAAACAAGATGATCGGTGCATCACTTTTGTAGGTTGTCGCCAAAGACATTCCGTTGCAGCTGCCATTTGCCTTAAAGTATTTCAAAATCGACGCGAGTTCATCTCTCATTTGATTTATGGATACGTCGAAAAGTACAGATGTGCCACGAATGCCACGATTATTGTTATGGTTTTTTTCTGTAATAATCAGATACATTTTAGACTTACTCGTTGCGGATAAAATACAAGTACGCGCACTCAGGTGCCACTTATGACGGAGCGCAGGTGAACTGTCAATGATACATCGACCTGATTATATATAGCCTTTTCAGATAGTTCGATATTGAACAGGTGTGAGGTTGACGTATCTAAGCTCTGAAATAAACAATAGATTCACCTACAAATTATATACCTATAAATTATATATATATATATATATATATATATATATATATTGTTTAAAAATAAAGTGGAAAAGAGAATATTTTATTTTCAATCCTCTTTTCCGCAATATTTGGCCGACCATACTCGGTTAGTACTACTGATAATAATTTTGCCATTTTTTTTCAACAATTGACTAACTTTGAATATTTTCAAGGTCAAATATATACAATAATTATAATTCTTACACTTTTGTTATCTCTTAAGTAAATATAGAAAGAAATCAAGCTATATAGTACCAGCTAAATAAACTACTTTCAACTAATAAAAATGTCATTTTGCATTCACCAACCAAATTTTTACGAGACTTTCAAAGCACTTCACCATTAAAGAAAATCCCTTAGGCTATCTACATTTAACGACTAAATAAAACGGAGTAAATACGGCATTAGTAGCTGTTTGGGATCTCATAATAACCGTTGATTATGTATTTCAGATGCTCACGTTTTCAGGTGCAAGTAAAAGTTTTCTCAAAGCAGGAAAAAATAACTTGGTGATTTCTCGATTCGAAGCGATTGGTTTTATTATTCCTGTATAGAGAATCCACTGGAATGTAATGATGATGTACGCAACAGTTAATGTGCTTTGCTGCGCTTTAATTTCCAGCATTCGATCAGTCGCACTCGCTGTAATGATTTTGTGCAGTCATTCTCTTAGAACACTTCTTTGAACAAATTGTATATCACAATATTAATATTCTTACAATTATGCAATCTGATTTGGAACTTTCACAGATATCAAATAATAAATAAGACGTAAATAGTAATATTGATTAAATTTCATTTCAATCTATTGTTCAATGTTAATATTGAATAATGGACATTGCGACTGACTAAAGCAATCGAAAATTAGTAACGCAGTTCATCACAACGGATCTTCGTTTTTCTTTACCCAATTAGATGGTCTAGTCCTTCGAGCACGTATTCTGAGATTCTCTATGTTGTTGAACTCTCAGAAACGCGGGTGCGTATATTTACTCATATACTCTTCGTTTTCCCACACTCACCAAAGTACACGTTCATCCCGCAGATATATCATCACGCGGGTACCGTACAAACAAGACATGAAAATTCGATTCTCTTGTTCAGGACCGTCTTTCCCTCCTTTCAATTGACAACAGGGGGCAATTCGCAAATTGTATTGGCTCTTTTAGTTGCTTTTTTTAAAATTCTGTGAAAAATGTTGTAAAATATTAATCTTCATAATATTGCAGTTATTTTAATTTTCCACGTAAATGATTAAGTTCTTTAGTTTGTTTCCTAATAAATAAATAAAATGAAAGTATATTTCAAATTTTCAAAGAAAGAAAGAACCGAATGTTAAAAAGTCTTTCTACATCAAACAAACAATATGGTATTACTAGTCACTTTATCATTGGCTTTATCGCGCGAGATGCAAAGCAAATAAATTGAATACATAACAGACCGATAATTTCGGCCTCAAATGACTTCTTGTCAGGGATGCGTAAATTCTGAAGAACTGCAGCGAACGAGTGATTGCAACAATGCAGTCGGCGATGTATGCTAAGCCGCTGACGTTAAATTTATACAAAGTGCACACTGCTGTATCGGTGAACTAAGAGATCTGATTAATTGTAGACAGTACGGCCAAGTCTATCAGGGATTCTAATGACGCGATTTTCGTGACAGCAATGCACAAGGCCGCTATTTAATACGTACTTTTTCTATTCTTCTTGACGATTGCGTTACAAAGGTACTCAAATGCTGCGAATAATCTTTGATAAACACAAGTGTTTACAAGTTTCCATTGGAAATTGCATAATATGAAAAATAATAGTTTTAATCAAGCGCTATGAGGACCATTATTGATTTGCTACACTTTGAGAATACCACTAGATTTCATTGTTTCTACATTTTACGATTTTGCGATTTTGCAATAATACACCGTTGTAATAATCAAATTTTTGTACAATACTATATTATCGCTAACTCTGAATTAACTTGGAATTTCTTAATTAAATGAAACTAGCCATAAACGAAAATATCACGAAGATAAATGATTATCTTCACGCTCTTATCGACGAATATGGTCGATAATAATATCGACAGCAGAAACAAATACTTGTATTGTAAAAATATTAAAAAATGAATTTAAAAAGTGATGCATTGCATTCTATAAGCTGTAGATTCTGAGTAATTTTTTCCATCATTTATGACGTACGGTGCAAGTATACGCGATATACTTACCATGCATGCATGTACATGCACGTATATACGTTCCAAAGCAATTTATAAATTTCAACAATGATACGTGTAATCTTCTTATGCATAAGAATATTCATGAGCACTGGCGAACAGAACATGAAATAAGCTATACTGATCTCCGCTGGCTTATAATTGTGCACATGTGTAAACGGGAAGCCAAATGTCTGTCGATAATGCCTAGAGCGTTTTGGAAAATTGATGGAGAGAAGCTGATTCTTATGCCGATGATGTATTTTACAGGCGCTGGTGCATTTATCGGACGGCTTTGTATATGCGTGTGTACGTAGCTAAGCCCTGTACATCATAAATAGCCACAACATGCGAGTCTGAATATGATGGCGAGTATAATATATACTGGATGCACGCGCATGTGAAGATTCAACGTGTCAAGGGGGATTTGTGTACATGGCTTTTCGCGTGCACGATTTCAATTGGAGTTACACACGATGGATGGATATGAACAGAGTGATTTAAAGGATCTTGTCGTTTTTTCCCGTAAACTGCTTAGAGTAATAAACGAGTAAATTGCTAATTTTAATGGAAATAATTGATTCTCGCCTTTCGTTTATAAATTACAATATGAAGATTTTTATTTGTCGATGACATTGATGAATATGCATTATGATATCGGTAATAATTTGAATTTGCTGTTACAAGTTTCTACCCGAAAAAGTTTGATAATTTTTTTTCATTGTAATCGCTATTGGTAAACTAACGTTATAAAATCTATTATTCGATCGTTTAATCAGTTTCTTTCATAATATAGTTACAGTAACTATATTCTTGATATATTTTGAGTTTTATTGAACAATAGGAATTTTAAGATGACATTTTCAAACATTTTTAACAGAAATGTTAGACATTCGCAAATGTGAAAATGAAAAAAAAATTACAAAAGATTGAGGTTTTCGGTACTTCTTATCAGAGTTTGCAGGAAATGAGAAAGCTGCGAAGAATTTATACAATGTGCGTGGAAAAAATTGAAAGAGAGAGAGAGAGAGAGAGAGAGAGAGAAAGGGAGAGAAAAAAGACTTACAAAAAGCTTGATAAGATTTTCTCATTTCCACTTTGACATTTTAGACGTAAAACTTTGCGATTTATACGCGGAGCACAAATTATTTATTTTGTCAGCATCCGAAACTCTCTCATGAATGTAACCTTTTTTTATTTTTTCTTCGTGTCGCTGACCTCAACCTCGCCGATAAGAAATCACTCGCTTTCATTTCCACATAGAGCTATATATATGCCATCGTCGGACGCCACAGCATTGCCATGTGGTGGTTTCCGTCCGAAAGGGCTGCGCAATTCGTTGGAATAGGACCGGGGGTCTCATTTAAATACGCGGTCGCGCCTGTATTTAAATGAGAGAGGTACATCCGAGGGAAACATCGAAGTACACGTTACATATGAACTCTTAGCCAGTGAAAGAAGGCTACTTGCTTAGCCAATGTGTGTTTTTGAGAGAAACAAGGAGAGTTTTGAATTTATTATAAAAAACGTACGTTAATTCTTCAATTTTTACAGTGCGAAACTGCATGTTATATACCATACTTTATAAAAAGAAGTAGTAAAAAATAATATAAAGCTGTCGTTATGCGTGACACTTACAATGTTGTAAAAGTACATATCGGCTTTTCGAGTAAATTATGGTTTTAAGCTATTTACGGGAAAACATACAACGTGTACAGCACTGTTTCATACATACAATGTTATGTACAGCCAATAGAGGCGTTGTATCTGCAACATCTAACCAGCTGATTTCTATCTCGTGTAGAAACCTATAAATATACGAGCTCCTGTATCAATGCAGCCAAAGCACGCGGGCGCGGAGTAATATATCGTCAGTCAATAATTACGGTTCGATCCAATGATCTCATTACCCAAGCCCTACTCAGCCGTCACCGTACATGCGGCTCTCCCTCTCCTCCTTCAAAATATGCCAAAAATAAACAATGACTCCCTCCTCCCATATGCATTATAACGAACGAGCCTTAAAATTGCGCCATTGCTCATACGATAAAGCGATCAAACAGGAAAATTTTTTGAAAAAAAAACGGAGATATAAGAAAATCGTCCTCTTCCTAGTATCTGTGTATGTATGTATATGCGTGTGTTATTTCATGTTATATATGACGTGTTATATATAATATGTAGCGTGTATATATAGATGCACTTCTCTCCTCTCACGCGCGGCACGCCTAAAGCTGCATTGCATCACAACAAAAGCGGCACGTATGAGCTGTTAGCCAACAAGCCACTTCAATTAACTTCCCGATCGTAGCGGCACGAGCGGCTTATCGTCCTGCTATATGCGCGGGCTGTATATCGCAAGGACGCGCGGTTTATTTAATTTAGTAAATCAAGAGCTTTTTCGTGGTTATTGCTTGATTTCATTCTTAGAATTAGTGCAGTTTTAGATTAGATTCAATCGTCGTTGGTTGATTCAAAAGAAACAAACAACTTATTAAACGACAGTTTACGATCGGGGCTTTTCATTTCTTACTTAAAACATTATTCGCGTTTGAAACTCTTGAATAGTTATATTCAATACTTTGATTATTTTACAAAATATTTTTTTCTAATGTTCGTAAAATATATTATAAAAGATACACGATTGACCTCATAAACCTGTTTTATTCATTTCGCAAAGAATTTTATCTTTTTTTTTTAACAAAGGCCATACGAAAGATTACAATTATTAAAATAGTTATTCCATAGACAAGCATTTACTTACGTTTCTCATGGAGATGCAACTATCGCTATATTATTGTCAGTACTTAATAGTAATAGGTGACCTACAGATTAACATTTTTCGCTCCTAAGCTAAATGTAGAGAGTCTATAAAGTTTAATAGCTTTAAGTTTCCCTCATAAAAATTGTTGTGTGACTACGTTAGCTGAACTTACATCATGAAATGAGGTGAATAATCTAATCGATTCACTGGTATTGTTTGAATTTAAAGTTTATGCCTATCTATTAAGAAAAATTAATTTTTTTATTACTAAGAAATTAGTTTTTTGTAATAAATTCAAAACTTCTTAATTCGACGCCAAGCTTACCCCGATGATAACATTTCAACGATAAAGCACCATTGACAAACAAAACCAAACGAAAATTTATGGAGCCCAATTATCGATCATAATAAAGACCCCAAAATTGCACAATTCTGACCATTTTTCTTGAATAGACATTCGTTTATACAGTTTGCTTGAATGATACACCCTACATGCATGCGGGTTTCGGCACCACGATTCCCGCATTTGTCATAGCACACGAGTCAGGCAGATATCTATTTAGCAAGTGTCAGATCGTCAGCACAGATTCTCTACAGATAGTCGACTTACAATAGCGGTAAAAATATCATAACGTCCCAATGTTGGCACCGGGAATTTAATCCTTGGCCCATGACTTGATCTACGAGTGAAATTAAAGAAATTTGTGTGGGTGCAGTCTACATGCGGGAGTCTACCTTTTGCAAGCCTTCATTTCTTGAATAACATGCGCATGTATGATTTGCACACTGCTAAGAATGCTCTTCTCTATAGGATACAAAATTATTATTTTCTGAATTAAAAAATAATACACAACAAAATCATGGATAAAATATTTGCGCGATAATTAACTAGATATGCTAATAAATGTGGATCAGAATTTCCGCAAAAATGAAACTTTGTCTTCTGGAAGCAATACCTACCATTCCTTAACTAATGAAATGATGTCCAGATGGATTTTGAATTCATATTTATAAAGATAATTCTTTTTTTAATATCAACCTTTTCTACGAACTAAAAATAGTATTTTATGTTATATAGTGTTAAAAAACACGTGATATCGTTGCCATTGTTTATCAATAAAAATACTTGTAGTCATACCGTCAATTATTCTAGCCGATAGTTTCAGTAACGGCATTATATTTTTGCAAAAATTGCAGAAAAATTTCATATGAATAATAATTGACATGACTATCGTCAATTAAGTATGACGCTCATAAATCATTCATTCGACCCTTCGCAATTACAACAGACCTCCATAATAGGCTAAACGTTCGTGCAACTTTTTTTAAAGCACTCATTATCAATTGCATTACACACGTCAAGAAGTTTTAGCAACGCAGTCAGGTTTACTGCATCCGACGCCTGTTAATAATCTATTAAATTTTTGCACATTGTCGAAATTAACCGGTCGATTTTGTTACGTTATACTAATTAATAACACGTACGTTCACGCGAATACATATATAGGCAAAGCTTCAAAATTGCAAGCGCAATTATGATCTCATCTATACCCCCCCCCCCCTCCTGCCTTATCCGACATTTGCACCTTCGAATGTTTTGTCAGTATGGTATATTCCATCTAGGTATCCTTGTGCATTATGCATTCTACGTGTCTCAGAGCTTCGCGGAGAGTCGACTTTCACGATGATTATCCGCGTGCGCATTTTCATAACTGCACCGTACGACGCTCGTTTGCCGCACTAAGAGAACTATGCGCGTGCCCACACAGCATAGAAAGAATACACGCCGATGACTCTAAGGGGGAAAATATGTACATGAGCAGGAAAAACATCGCTAGTATTTAAAATACTCGTGCATCGCCTATGCACGTTGAATTACAGGATGATGCATCACTATATCTGTGATTTCATTTGAATAATCATATATTTTTTACGCAAACATACTTCATTATATGATTTTACTTGTGTGATTTACTCACATATTAATGTTCGATGTGTTACAATTATTTAAAAATGCCGTCAATTCATTTTCATTCTGCCAATTTCTCAAACCACAATTTCACGAACTTTTAAATCACAGCTTATATTTTTAGAACGATTATAAGAAATTTGTAAGCCTATACACCTACGGTAATATACACTGAAGGCGTCATTCATTACAATATGGGATACGAAAATGTACCCCAGTTCATAATATATAGGACAATTCCGAACGCTATAAAATACGTAATATTATTATAATTTATCCAAAACGTATTATGAACGTAACATTTATTCACAAGATGCTATCGCTCAATATCATCTCATAAAAGAAGTTTGGAAAAATAAGAAATAGGTCTATTGGAAAATATAATAACTGCTATTTATGTACTTTTCTGCACCTAGGCTGTTCTTCTTTGATCATTCAAATTGAAATTGACGTTGATAGCTCCCGCGTGCACGTTCGATCTATCTTTGCTGGCAAAGTATTTCCTTTTCACTCGTCCACGCAGTACCACGAAATTGCTTCGAAATATTTGGTAGAGCAGTAAAAGGATTTTTCTCTAACTGCGAAAACGACGCCTAGGTGAGGCTCTGATGGATATGGCTTTTCGTTTCACAATGGACCGTTGCCGCTAGTTTTATTTTTGTCGACGTTGCCTTATTGCTATTGTGTGTAAAATGGTAGCGGTAGGTATAAACGTTCAAACTATCTTGAAATTATCATATTGTCGGCTTTCTTTGTCACTTTTATTAGTTGCCTTGATTGTTGTTTCAGAACTTTTGTAATATTGAAATGATTTATGGAATATGAAATTTTATGTTATCATGACGAAATTGCATTTAAGAAGTTGATATTGTTATTGAAGTCAATTTCTATAATTGTTTCAATTCTAAAGTATATTTGAAATGAAGCTTCATAATTTCAGAGGAAACACGGAAAAAAATACTGGGAAAAATTTTGCAGGAATAGAACTTGTGCGGTACAAATGGAATAAGTAGCTTTTTAATATATTATAACAAAACCCTCATTTATTTATTCACATTCTGTACAAACATATTTTACATAAAATCGATACATCTACTTCATAAACTCACACATTCACATCGAAATTAAATCTGCTTATAGCGCCTGTGCTCTTTTACGAAAAAAAACACCTTGAGCTTTACCAACTATCCGAATATCAGGTTGATATAAGGATAGACCTTCAAGGATCTGTTGAATGGATAACTTAATTTCACTTAACTTTTTTAACCGACACCGTACACTTTAATTGATAATACATTGATCTTTCAAAGCTTAATGAACATTGACTTACAAATTATGGAAACGGAATAAATAATTTTGATTTTTAACGGTTTTTATATATTCAACTTCTTAAATATGGCGAATATTCAGCCTGCAATTCGATATACTATGTAAAAGTAAAAAAAATGCTAGATTCGCTATTACATTTAGAAATAAAAATTTTATTTAACATTAAAGTCAATGTCAATGTTGAATATACAATTTTTGTAAAAAATTAGAAAATTCAGTCAATTTTTAGTGACGCTACTGTAAATTTTAATGCAGGCTGAAAAATAGATATAGACTATTAGAGATAATATAGAACTCGATTGCTCAGACACAAAAAACTATTGTTTGCAATAATGCACTCAAAGGTAATTTTCAAAAACAATTTCTTAAATATTTTAGTAAATACTCCATTAATATTTAGACACATGCTGAAATATACACTAGAGAATAAAATTTATTTGTCGACTAAACTAAGGTAAAATGGAATAATCTCTGTGGTAACCTGTTTGGCGCTTAGAACAGAGCATAACTTGTCAGAATTAGGAACGAGAACGAAAAAAGGTTCTCTCATTTATTTTCGCGAGGTCGAAACTCAAAAAGAAGACTCGACATTTTCCTTTACATTATGTAGAACTATAGACTATGGTAACCGATAAAATGCATTAGATACAATCATCGTGCAAAGATAAAAGATCAACGTAAATTCATAGGATTTCATTTGCAGATATTTTTAACTGCGTTAACATCTACTTAGAGTTCTTAAGTTTCGTGAATAATCGTAGCTATACTTTGTTTCTTTTTGTTAGCAGATAATATTTCCCGTTAAAGCAAAATTGGGCTGACGATTACTATATTAAGTCTGCTTCACAACAATCATATTTAAAATTTGCACATCAAAATGTTTCTATTACATATTTCATAGGATATTTCATTTCTTCATACTAACGTAGTTTCAGTTAGAATGTTAATAATTTCATATAAAGATTAATTACTTCTTCAAATCTAAAACAATAATATTAGCGAATAAAACGAATAATTAAATTTACGCATTAAATATTCGTGAATATTCGAATACACGATAAATATTTTCGGATCAAATATTCTAGCGTAAACAATAAAAAACGGCAGTCTGCGACCATGTTTTCCAAATATCTTCAAACTGTTCAACCCCATTTGGCTGCTATAGTATATAACGACCTCAGAAGATCTAGTGCCCTATTATCAGATGCAGTCGCTTCGTCTAGAGGGACAATATTTCTCGTATCAGAAGATGCTCTGTCGGACCGTTCAACAATTTTATTCTTGATTGGGATTGCTGTCGTTTTAAATTTCCTTCCTGATCGGCTTCTAAATGTCGTTACAGCGAGCTCTCTGGGTGATGCCGTTGTTGGAAGGGCAGTAGTAGTAGTAGTTGTCGTAGTAGTAGTAGTAGTAGTCGATGGACTTCTTGATTCTATTGTCGATCTACCAATAGGTAAATGTAAGGTACTAATACCTTTGATCAATTCTCGAGACTCTTCATGCGTAAACTCATGCACAGGCATTCTCAAAAGTGCGTTAAGCAATTGTTCTTTCTCCTCTTCCATAGTCTTGTTCATTGGTCCATTGCAATGACTGATAAGTAGCAGCACCAACTGCCTGACTGTGGCATTGTTGTCGGCCTGCTTCATAACCTTCATTAATGTCTTTGAACTAGTTTCGTTCAAATTCCCAAACATCTGGTGAGCTTTTTCGATCTCGTTTTCAGTCACATTGAATATACTTATTCTCGTAGGAATGCCCAGGTCACGTGGAGGTATAGCATTGGTTGCTGTAATTGATGTAGTAAGAGTCGTCGTTATACTAGACTTGGTGGTGTACGTTGGAGTTGGCGTGGCTGTATATTCAGTATTTCCAAATGCATTCGGTAACAACGTAAAAGCTGTTGGGGCATCGTTATTATTTGGTGCCCATTGCCATGGCGTTGAGGGATCCGTAATGAAGTTCTGAGGTGTTACGGAATTGCTTACGTCGCTATTTAAAAAATCATCCCTCAAACTAGGAGTTGTACTTCTAAAATCAACGTTTGATGCTTGAGTGATTCTCGGGTCATTATCTAGCCCACGATTAATATGATCAGGGTCGATAAATACAGTTGTTTCCCATAGCTGCGTAACCGTAGGAGACGACGTCCAGTGGTTATTTTGATTATTCGAGTGCTTTTGATTATTAACAGGCCTTTGAGTCTGACGGAATTTATTATCTATGCCATTAAAGCTATTACCGAAATTTGAATGTATACTATTAGCTGTCACAAGGGATTCTGATTGCTGTTGTTTGGGTGTCGTTGTATCGTAGTACCGTATTCTGAATGGTTGTTTCGTAGTGGTTATCGACGCCTGCGGCTTCTTGAACACTGGTGTAACGTGACTACTTGAAGTTCCAGCATTAACAGGTCTAGTCTGCGTGGTACTAGTAGGTATTGAATTGATCGTATTTGACGTTTGATAACTTGGAATCGCTGGAGGTGTCAAGTCCTCACGAAGACGATCATTTACATTGGCACTTGATTTACTAGGCGTGAAGCTTTGGGGAACAACCACTTCGTAAGTTGCTGGGGTGGATGAAGCAACGTAATTGTCACTTATCGGCGTTGAATTCAACGGTTTAACATATTTTCCATAAGGAGAATAGGAGCTCGCAGAATTATTTTGAAATCCACCATATCTACTTGGTTCATTAGGGAGATAATTTTCGTATTCTTTGCCAGAGTCACTAGAACTGCTTATGCTGTTCGTTGTGGATTTATAATTTTGAACCTCGTTTAATTTCTTCACATCATAAACATTATTCGGCAGATACGTGTATTTTTTATCTGTTTTCCCCTGATTAACATAATCGCTCTGAGCTTCGTTCAAAGATTCATCTGGATATTGTGTCGTTGAGAAATAATCAGGAGTGTAATATGGTTGATACGTAGTTTCTTTTCCACTATCCCTAGTAGTTTCTGGCAGTGGCGTAGTCGTTGGTCTTCTCCTTCTTACGCCATTGTTGTCATCTGAAAAGTCAAGTACTTCGTCTTTCTCTTTTGTGACGGAAGGATAATCTTCCGTTGTTGTTTGAGTTGTGATCTCGTTTTCACTTTGTGGTGGATCAGTTGGTCTTATTTCAGTTAAAACTTTCTTAAACGTATCAGGATCTTGTAGATACGCTGATAACGCTTGTGTGAAAACTTGAGCCAATTCCCTTAATTTCGTATTATTAGACTTTTTGACACCACTTAATGGACCTTCGCTTTGTTGGATATCTAAATCACTGTCCTCGTCTGTAAGATTTTCATCGCTGTTATCATAACTCTGGTCACCAGTAATGTTATTTTCAAGTGCATTATTAAGATTAAAAAGTTCAGCATATGAGCTAATAGTATGTTGAGTCAGGATACTTGCTGGCAAGTCAATAACTGAGGTATTCTTTTTAGTAATTGGATTCGGTGTTGTCTCAAAGTATTCCACATTAATAGCAGAATCAGTAGGTTTTGCGTTATCGTAATTTTCGTCGTCATCTGCATTAGCAAAGTACAATGCCAAAGAGTGCAAAGTAGATGGCCCTGAAGAGACAGGTACATCAAGCCCAGCCCTGGTATTATTGTAATTATTGAGATTTAAATTAGGAACATTTCCTTCAAGACCCTGGAGGGACTTCAGCATACTCAGAGCATGTTCTCTTTCATTGGGGGGTCTACTGTCTAAAACACTTTTTTCTGCAGCGACCGATGATTGAGTTGTTTTTTCCGGTAAGTATGTTGCTCTATTTCCTGACTTTCCAAAATTAGATTGAACATAATTTTCGGACTTTTGGGAGTTTTTAATGAAATTTGAGTTAGCTGGAATGTAATTTGGTCTTGTAGTAGTGAAAGCATAATTCTTTGTGAATGGTACGTATGGTGGTAATGTGGATACAATTTTTCTTTGAACATAAGTCACGCTACTGTCGTAAGGATTTGATGTTCGACGTGGAATCTCCGTTTCAAAAAGTTGACTGCTATTCTTACTATGCGGTTTCTCAGTTGATCCGCTAATTAAATTCTGTTGGAATGTAGATTGTGATTTTGATGGATTTTTAGTTGAGAATTTCGGTGATCTAGATCTTGCATTATTTTCAGCTTGGATGTCATCAGCATATACAATCTTCGGAGTTGTGCTTCCACCTTCCTCAAAGTTACTTGGTGATAATGTATTTTGATTCTGCGTACCTTTGTAAACTGGCCTCACAGTAGTGAAAGATCCTGTATAATTATCAGTGTAGCGAGTAGTAAATTCTCCGCTATCATAATTTGTAGTTGTAGTAAACGGTGGAATAGTCGTAGTTTCTCTATAGAAGTCTCTGATAAAATATTGTCTCGTCGTTGGCACGATAGTGGTATAACGATCGGTATTGAACGTCGTTTTCCCAGCATTAGTATTTAGATCCCGATAAGCATTGGTGGTGTAAATGAACGATGAGTCAGTGGTAGTGAAGTCCGGGTATAGTGTCGTGGTTTCGTAATTACCATTGGTCGTTGTCGTTGTTGTCTGCTCCTGATTGTTCTGTCTGAAGTAGTCAGTATTGGTGTAAGCTCGCTGAGTGGAGGTGGATGGCTCTCTTGGTGGCAAAGTGATAGTCCTGGGCTTGTAAATAGGCGTGAAAGTGGGTCCAGGGAACGCAGGGATGCGCGATCGTACAAAGCTGTGCGGACCAATTCGATCTTTCGGTGAACTAACCGTAGTCGTAGCGGTAGATTGCTGAAGGGTATCCGCGGCAACAGCGGAGGTCGTTGCTTTGTTGTTGGAGTAGAAGCTATTGAACTGATTCGAGCTGTGGGCTTTGTATCGATTGCCACGACTAGAGGCGAAAGCTGCGCTCTCGGCCAAATGTTGAAATTCGCGTATAGGACTAATAGTAGTGGACGTACGGAAAGTCGTGACCTCTGTATAAGAGGGCGTAACTTTTTGAACGCCAGCATTGAAGTTCTGTCGGGTGAATGTGCGAGGCTTTGACGACTTGACGCTCTGCTGAGCATTCACGTTCGCTGCCGAACCAAAATACTCGTCCTCTTGGCTAGCTTTAGCTTGGTTACTGTAGTACTTGTTTGAACCTCTTTGATCATGGTTGGATTTCCCGTCGTTTAAAAGTAATTGATTTTGCTGTCGCGTACTTGGTGGCTTGCTATATTCATCCTTGGCACGAGTAATTGTGGTGTCTTGATGGTATTGGTTAGTTGACTGGCTTCCAGTGCTTTGTTTGTCGTAAATCTGATTAGGATCATAAGATGCTGTATTCTGTGATTTTGTGCCTTGGCCGTTGGGCAATTGATTTTGCACAGCGGATTGGCCATAAGGATTCTGTCTACCGTTTTGACGGCCGTCGTAATTTGAGTTCTGGAAGAAACGATCGCTATTATTTTCATTGTCTGACGGCCTGTGAAATTCAGAGGTCATTTTCTTTTTCTCGATTCGTTTTCTTTCCTCTTCAGCGAAGAATTCAGCGCTCTGCTCGTACAATTCGGCTGATCTGCTGCAATCCACCTTAAACCACCAGTCGCAAATCAATTGCGACTGTTGGAAGATGGTACCGTTTGGACACAGAAAAGAGATCTTCCGTCCGTTATCGCATATGTGAAAAACCTACAAACATTCATTTTGTTTAAAACATTTTTATTTACTAATACAATTAAAGTTTTTTGTCGATTTCGAAAATATTTAACGTAAACCAAAGAAACTCCCTTGTTTGAATACTCACTTGACAATTAGTTTCCAAATCAGCATAATAGCCGCCTTTTTGACCACGGCAACTGAACGTTGTAGCAGGAATTGTCGTCAACGCAGGATAATCCACTCCTGGTTGTCCCGTAATTTCTAAAATAAAGTAAGAAGTTTATTATGCGTCCGATATAAATCACGATGAGCATTTGTTAATTTAATGAAACTGAAAGCATTATTAAAATAAAAACAAAATTTAAGTTAAAAGTTAATCGGATACTTTTCATTATATAACGCACATGCACATGTGTTAAAAAATCAGTTATTAACTAAATGGTGTATAAGATTTATTTTACACTGGTTTATAGAATGTATAGATGGTACATTAGTTAGTAACGGTAAATGGTATATTAGTATGAATTAATTATACCCGCTCCCTTCAGCCATTTCTTCAGTAGATTTTTGTTTGCAAAGTATACTACAGAAAAGAACCATAAATGATTAGAATGACGATATTGTTATAAAATAGTCGAATGTTAATTATGAAGTGAAATAAACCTCGTATCCCAAGGTACTCGCCATTTTTTTCGGGTGCAAGTCTTTTAACAATTTTCCTCAATGCCTCAATGTCTTCCACCGATGCTTCAGCGCTCGCCACATCCAACTCGGTGAGGAACTCTGGTAATCTCGATCTTTCGTCATCATCAAATGTCTAAAATTAAATGAATAATTTAGAAAGATTATATATAATTAGAAAATGAGACGTTTCCGAGTATAATCTAGTACGATTTTCTTGTTCATTTTCAAAATATGATAAATTTGTACGTCTATTTGAATATGTTTCGATTTTTTGCTAACAATTCAACTCTTGCCCACGATTTTAGATTTTGGGTTTCAACTATTTCTTTTTAAACATCAAATGAAGAAATAAATAATAGTTTTTTTGTTGCTCAAGTAAAAAGAAAGACGTAAATTCAAATTTACGTTGCAACCGAAAAAGATAAACTACAATGAGAACATTTCTTACGGGTACGACAATAAGAGACCCGATAAAAATTTTACGAGAGAAACGTCATCATCCTGGAAATAAAAGAAACGGAAACAAGAAAGAAAAAAGAAGAGAAATAGGAAGGAAGCCACTCTCAAGCATACGCAACTTCACCCAAGTAAAATCTCGTTTCTCTCACTCTCGTTCTAATCGCACCTCGCGGCAATGTGTCGACAGACGAGAGCTGTCTTTCTCCGTTGTCTCTTTGGTCCTAAGCTTTTACACGCGTACAATGTCATTCGTCTCTTTCTCTCTGTCTCTCTCTCTCTCTCTTTCTCTCTATTGCACCCCCTGTTTAAGTTTCTTTCTTTTTTTTTGGACGCGATCCGCAAAAGCGCGCTCGTTTCATTGTTATCGCTGGGGCTTTAAAGCCCATTCTACTTCGTTAATGGAATCACGCAGCGCCGCGTGAGAACTTTTTCAAAGAGTTTCACGCGCGCGCAAGATGTCTATCGCTCAACTCACATAACGTCAGAGTTATGCTCGTACTCTCTTTCTTACGCGCGAAGTGCGATAATTAAATAAGCGCGAGCGTAAAGGGACTTTTATTGCTTCATTCGACATTCATTTCGGAAGCGCGCGTATACACGTGCAAATGACGCATTGCACTTTCTATGTAATACGACTAACGGGGGACGAAAGACCGATGAATAGAGCCTCAACGTTTGCCTCCGGAATGGCAACCTTTCACGTGTTCGATCACTAGTAAATGCATTCATGCAGGGGCTCAATCGATGTAGATATTCGTTTGAGTGCGCATAATGCGAATGGCGCTGTTATCAGCAAAGCTTATTATTACTTGTAAATACCATTTTTTATGCAAATAACATTATAAACAAATAAGCTATATCTTACATAAAGATAGAAATTACATATATGAAAAAAATTCATAAACGATCTACTTCATCATTAATATAATCTACTGCTTAAATTACATTGATGATTTTAATATAAAACTATTTGAGCATTCATCTCAAATTTGTAACAAACTTTACAATCATTTGTTGAAATAACATAACTTTTCCAACATTGTTCCACATTCTTGACCAGCTATAATCGCGAAAGTAAAAAAAAAAAATAGGAAAAAGATCTGCCCAATGTCTTGTGACGACGAAAATTTCAGTATACATTGAACATAAACGATGGTAATCTTCGAACGAGTTAATTAGATCATCTTTAGTTAATTAGCGAACAAGGTGGCTACATTTAGTCTTGAAACATCGTTCGGCTCAACGGATTTGGTATAGATAAATGAGTGCTGTCGAGGGCGTTTGTAATATCCGCAGAACTGGTTCGTAAAAATGGCGCTTGTTTCGAAGAGAAGTTTTGTAAAAGAAGCAGTTAACCGGTAAATCTTCGACCGACTCTCAGCAAAGTTTTGTAATCACTAAAGTTTATTTCGTCTCAACAACTTTTTTGTACTGGTGAGCAAAAAGTATACGCTGATCGGTGATATTTGCATCGCATAATGTATGTTTCCAGAATGTTCAATATCTACTGTGTAAGTAAAGCAATTGAATGTAAATCATGTTTGCAATTTCCTATACCGAATTTTTCTTGAAAAAGTTTAGAACAAAGTAATTTTTTTTTCATTGTGAAAATTTGATAGCACGAAAATTCTTTTAATTAAATGACTATTTGCTATTTCTAAAATCTGAAAGCTGATCATTAAATTTTCATTCGACTCCTCAATGTGCATTCCTGGATACTATATACAGGTTATACACGTTACGTCATTTGCGTAATGCCTGTATCCATTATATTTTAATACAAACACGAGCTACGAACATAGGTATACGCAGAATCAATAAGCGGGGGTGTAAATTTCGCGAAGAGCTCCATAAAATTTTGTAGATTCATATCCATAAACGTTACATGACAGAAACATACATATATACTTTAAACATTTATAGTTTATAGGAAAATCATTTCGAAAAAGCATACATAAAATTAACCCAGTGTTTTATCGAGTTTTAATCATATACTTTACAATACAATTTTGTATGTATTTGTAGATACAATTTGTTGATTTTTTCATAGTAACAAATTGAATTACAACAGTAACAAATAAATAATAAGCTTTAAATGATAGAAACAAGTTTTAAAACAAATACCTTTGCAAGAGATTGAAAATCATGAAGCAATTTAGGCTCAACGAAATAAAAACGTCTACAATCTCTCGTGCTCCAGCATCAAACGCGTGCAACGTAATAAGGAAAGCCTCTCTCATATCGAACACACATACACATGCGCATAGAGCAATCCTCTGTCTGTCGAAATTCCTCGTTGGAATATATTAGGGGCACCAACGTATATATGGGAGATGCAATACAGAGCCAGTGGCGGGCGCGCACGGCGGTGCTCTAGTTGGGGAGAGAGAGAGAGAGAGAGAGAGAGAGAGAGAGAGAGAGAGACAGAGCTGGTACAGGTAAGTCCAAGGTCTTCTAGAAGAAGGGAAAGGCCTATTTGTATATCACGTGGCAGATGTTACACATTTTTGTCAATACTTGTTTTCTTAGTGTATGCGTACGATCGATCGTATATCGTTAATCGGTCGATGTTTTTGAGGTATACTAAGTGAAATAAAAAAATGACTATAAATATTTTTTCCGATAGTCTTTGCACAAACGAATTGATGTTTTTCTGACTACATGTATTAGTATGGAATGTACGGCAATTACTATCGCTGTGCAATTATGTATAAGCGTGAGCATCTGTCAAAATACTTTGTTTCGTATGGTAAAATAGAGATCAGGAATGTGTCTCGTTTATTTAATTAAGAAACTTGCCTGTGAGTCTTGTAATTGGATGCAAAGTAGGTAGTAAGAGGAGACTAGGAATTATTGATGTGTGAAATTTTAATGGAAAACTTGCCAAGTTTGCCAACTGTTGTTTGTAGATTCCCAAGTATAATTCAACATTCCCTTGGAAATAATTGAGAAGTTCATTTTGGCTTCCTCTCTCGCGCTTTTCTGTGCTCTACCTGAAGTTGTTATATAGCACGTTCTATGCAATTTTATGAATCTTGATAGAATTCTCAATTATATTATAGTTAATGAATATATTAGACTCTTTAAATACGTTTTCAATTTGATATGTACATACATATACATAAACGCGTTTGATTATTATGTATTTTTTTTAATTCTTGAAATATATTAAGTATTTTAAGATACTTCTTAAAAATATTTCAAAGGTGTATATTAATACAGGCATGCATCCGAAGAAGAGAGAGAGAGAGAGAGAGAGAGAAAGAGAGAGATGCGCTAGGGGAGTACGCATGCATGAAACTACGACGATGAGAACTCCAACTTAGATTAAATTCTCGAAGGATCTCGATATATTCACCCTGACGTGCATGAATCCCCTCGCGCAATAAGAAAGTCGTGTATTTCTGTTCTGATTTCGCGGCGGGATCTCGCTCGAGTGCAAGATGCGACCAATCACATAAACTTTGATTATTTGCATTTCAAATATTCCATATTTTACGTGTCATATACTCTTGTTACAACGCGACCATTTCTTATCTCTCTCGAAAGCCAGGTTTCGATTTTCTCTTGTAAAAAATTGAATTGAGCTTAATAATCCGTGCATTGAAGCACGACATTTTTTGCTTAACATGCTTGTTAATTGCATCAATTAAGCGCAATGCAATAAGTGCGCGACGCTGTAGTATCTCGATATAGTTAGTTCCGCGATATTAAAAAGCAATCAGCGCTGAAGCGGAAGGTAAACACAATGAAAAAAAGAGAAAAAGAGGATCGAAATCATTAGCATAACGAGAACAGCACGAAACAATAACTCGGTGAATAATATTATGACGCCAGCGGTGCGGCGTTGCGGCCGATATAACGTAAGTACTTTACAGATAAGCGAGGAGTGGGGATGGTCGAGGAAAGGTAGAAAGAAAAAAGTGCGCGTAATACACATGTTAGATCATTTTTATCTGCGTGTGTCTATCGCGCGAAGGACTCTTTCTCTCTCTCTTTCTCTCTCTCTCTCCCTCTTTCTGTATACGTGCGCGCGACCGGCCTAGCGTGAAATATGAGTTAAGCGATCGTTAAATCGATGCGGTCACGGCTTGCTGCCGATGGAAAAAAGAGAACCAGGAAAAAAAGAATAACGAGAGAGAGAGAGAGAGAGAGAGAGAGAGAGATTTGCTTTACCCGATTGCTAGTGTACATATAGCTTATGACTCGAGGAGGGCGGGTAAAAGCAATGGAATTGTAGATAAAACCACTGCCAAACGCTTATGCAAGGATTCATCCAGTTGGATAACATCCGTGTCGCGACCCGTAGTATTAAGTGGGATAAGCTGTGAGCATCTGATGTTTTTTTCTACGGCTTCGGTTCTTTTCAACGTAATTTTATGATAGCATGAAATATTAATAATCTTGTTATGTGAAATTAATTTTTAAATAGTCCGTGACATAGTTTGCAATCTCGAATTTCCACTCTGATCATTCAAGATTCGATTTTCATGCGTAAATGGATTTTCATATTACACTTCAATATCGATAGTCGAACATTTTTTGAGTCTCATCAAATTTAAGAAAATGACTCGATAGAAAGAAAAATTAAATTTAAAATTTCGTACAAATCCAGACGAAAGTGTCTAGTGACGAAACTCATTAAGATGTACAAGAACCGATATGAAGAACTGCATTTCACATTTCATGAAAAGAACTGCGCCAAATCAAATTCTTCGCGCGAACTTTGATAAAGTAACTCGATTCCGGGAGCAAAATCACGTAGAAAGAGCACAAGAGATGAAGAGAGAGAGGGGGGAGGGGGGCGGACTGACGCATAAAACGAGAATTCGCAAAGAAACAGAATAACGGGAGAAAGGTTCAACACGTAACTGTAGAAGCACAAGGAGCAGAATTAACAGTGAGGATGAGCCAACTGAGTATAATGCGAGCTGCTCTACCCACGACTCCTTAATGAGCCGAGGAAAAATGTAGGAAACGACGCGACGCTTCCGCGAAAGTATATACATATATATTTGTTCCGTATAGCCAAAATTAATTGGCAGTGGTTTCTAGACTTTCTTGACCCTGACCGTGTCGTTTCTTTCATCGCTGACCTTTTTATTCGTTAATGTATTTATTTGTAATGGTGAATTTCATGGGGATAAAAAAAGGAAATAATCGAGTGAATGATGATTTACGTGAGAAATTCCTTTACACTGTTGGTGCTTATTTTAAACATTGTTTCGAAAGTACAGTGGTTTTCTATTTTGTACGTCGTTTTTTTCTCGCCAGAATTTGGAAGAGTCGCTCGTCGACAGGTGGTAACTAAACCAAGAAAGGTGATTGTCCCACTAAAATTCGCTCACGATGGACTTATTTCCCTAGATCAGAAATTTTGCAAAACTATTGTTTATCGTTAACTTTTTATTTCAAAATTAACACTTTTTATCAAAATTATCATTTGAACGAGTTCGTGCTGCATCGAAAATGTAATATTACAAAATTGATTGAAAGCGAGATGTGATTTGGTACCGATCCATACGTCGAATGAACATATTGCTCAAAACATCGCAAATCATCATCGCTAATTAGTTTGTTGGACGGTTTATAAAGTCGACAGGCGACTTCCGTAAGTAGGCAACACGCTAAATTTCGCCTCTCTGCGCGCGATTTCAAACGAAAGACGCAAGCGAGAGAAGCGGGAGGAGTTAGGGACCCAGCGCGGTTCCATAATACCATTGCGTCACGGAATATCCCATTGTCTTGCCAATCTGATGAACGCCACCGGAAGCACAGACGCGTCTTTCTTACCCCCCCTCCCCTCCCCCTCTCGCTTGCTCCTTCTTATTATACTGACTCGCTCGCCGCAGCTGTGGCTTTGACGCCATCCAAAGCTACCGAGATAACGCGGATGTGCATGCGCCGGTCCCGGGATTACGCTTTCATTCGCAAAAACTCACACAGCTTCAGACCTTTAGATTTGGAGGAATTAAGGATTCAAGAAATTTCTATTTGATCAGTTTAGCATTTTTGTTTGTGTTTCTTTAATATCACAGGACCAATTGAAAACTGCATTGACGAAAAATTGATGTATCATTCTGGCGTAATTACATTTAAAGAACTGGATTTTTTCTAGATTAAATTTTCATCGTATGTCAGAATGGTAATTAACTATTAATAATTTTTATTTTATTTTTAAAATGGAACTAGGATAAAAACTACTTTGATTATTTCAAGAGTTCCGAACGTTAATCGATTCACTATATGATGACTCTTCATTGAAATTATCCTCTCATTGATATCGGCCTTATAAATATCAATCGATTCCTACGATGAGCCAATGCAAATAAATATTTATCAAAGGGTTATTGGCTGCTAAAAATTATTCAAAATTGAAGTTGATTAACATTAGCCAATTGATTTGCTTTAGAACAATATTGTATTATCTATCATATAGGACTCGCTTGTGCCAGACTAAAAGAATTAAATTAATCGATAAAGGAAAAATCCGCTCGCCAGATAAACGTCAAAGCGAATTTCCGGGACACATTCGTCAAGTCTTTGCTAAATTAACGAAGTGCGGCATGCACGAGCACGTGAAATTAAACTATGCGAGTCAACTCACCTTTTCCTCGCAGTGGCCCGGAACAAAGCTAGCCGCAACACCTGCAACAAGAAAAAACAGGGTATTGAATCAAGTACTGGAAAAAGAAGAAGAAAAAAACAAAAGCTGGCTTCTGTAGCGATGTAATCGTGACTAAAGGCAATGCCATTCGCCATCAATTTACTTTGCTTTTGCCTCGGCTTTGCTGCAACGAGAGGTGACTTTGTGTTTACAAGATTTTTACTCTAGAGGGCAAAGAGCTACGCTTATTTTTTCATTACATGTCTGACAAACAACTTTGCATTCAAGAACCTCGACATAATTTTTACTAATACTGTTTTTAAGAAAGCAGACGTAATTTAATTATCCGAGTTACACGTGGATTTTCGATAGTGTTCGTAAAGTTACTCATCCATTAACGTTTTACAAAATATTTTTAACTTTATTAAACTTTATAAAAGCTAATTAAGTCGAAAGCTTAAAAGTTTTAAGCCCTGTTCAATTCATTACCCACAACCCACTTATGATCTCAATACAATTTTCTACTCAAACTTCATTGTACTTTTACTTGAGCAACTATCTTTAATTTTTAGCGGCCAGTTGCGACGGCCAATAATTTAATAATGGAAAAGTATCCTCGGCACTTCTTGCTACGAGAGAGAAGGAAAGGGAGAAAAACAAAAGAACGTAAAGCCTAGGGGATTTCGTAGAAGCTTTCCTCGTAATCGTAATCTATCGAGCGAGCGAACTTTTGCATGCGGAACGAGGCAAGTTTCCGAGGGAATATGGCTTGGCTCGATGCTCTCGTTAGGACTAGTTCTCGAGCGTTATTACGCCCGAATTGAGAGAGAGAGACTTGCTGAGATTCTTCTATTATACTCATCGACACTCTTATTTTTTACTTGGGATTCTTGTTTTAATAAATGGCCCTTCACCGTGTGATTAGTTGCAGTTGGCTTTAATTTTCGAGAGACTTCTCTACTAATGGATTGCCTAAGATATTCAAATTTATGCAAACGTTTTCTTAAAAAACAAAAGTATCATATAGAGTTTTCGTTGGAAATTGCTCATAGAGAAATTAGAATCAGTTGCTCTGTCGTTTAAGTTACGAAACTATAATCTACTATTGATATATTGAAGAGAAGTGATCTTTCAAAAAGTTAATTGATCAAAGTAATAACATTTAGTAATTACTAATCAGATTTTTTTTTAAATCGTATAAAATATACAAAATTAAAATAAAATATCACAAGAGAAACCTCAATGTTACGGAAATCTAAAACAAAAGCAGCAAAACCTTTTAAATATAACGAAGCCAGCTAAAACTCAAAAACGAGTCTAAAATCACACCCGAAAGCAGTTCTCGGCTTTCATTCTCGCTTCTCGACCATTTAACCGCACACAGACACGCGGCCGTTTTAATGAGGGCCATGAAAGTACGCGACACCCACACACACATATACACTCGCATGCGTGGTGCAAAGCGTATAGTTTAGCTCAGCTTTTCTCGGCAAATATTCATGAATAACGCAAAGGGAAGACTCTCTTTTTCTCTTGTTTCGAAAATGTTGGCGCATTTGCATTCTACCTTCACATAAATGAATTTCGCGCGCTCCTAATCGATAAAGCACCTGTTGTCGACAACCCTCTACACTATTTTACTTGCACTGTATATACATATTTTTTTGTTGAAAATTCGTTAGTTAGCTATTATCCTGCTCGAGAGGGCCTCTCATATCTAGTGTATTCACTCGAGAGCTTTTATTTATTTTTCTGCAAATGGCAGGATTCATTTACAGGTGGCGCAGATTATATAAGGGATTGCAGTGTAGATTATTCATTTAATTAACCTTACTGCTTCCTTTCATCGAGTTTGCAGAATTTATGTTTCTGTCTTGTCCATTGTATTATAAATCTGAAAATAAGCGGATTCGTGAATAATGAAATCACCAAGATGTTCTCAATTGTATTCTTAAATGAATAAATCTAATACTTGTTTTACGAAAGCTCTACTTTATTTTCATAAGTACAGCTTTTGTTATTCAATTATGTTTCCAATTTTGTATTCATATCTCAAATTAATCAAACAACGTCCGCTCGTAAACTACATTGCACTCAATGATCATCAATGATAAACCAATCGTGACAAAAAAAGACATCACGTGCGTTGGATGGTGTCAAATAACGAAATACCACAGCAAATCTTGACACCGCAGCAATCAATAACTTGCATGATTGATTAACGCTTACAATGAACCTCAAAAGCATTGCCACGGCAGACGTCAAAGTGTCACCCGGAAAACCACTTGGCGCGTCAAAGCCAAACGACCAAGCATTAGTAGAGAGATAGAAAGAGAGAGAGAGAGAGAGAGAGAGGGCGAGAGAGAGAAATAGATAGATAGGATCGAAGCGCGAGATAAATTCATGCGAAAGCAAGAGAGAGAACGAAAAGCGATAGGTGTTCAAACAATCGCAGCATGGATTCCGGAGACAAAGGCTGCAAGTGGAGGTGAGAAATTGAAGGTGGCTTCAATTTGTTCAATTGTCCACACCACCAATATTATAGTACTTACTATTGACAAGACATCCGCAGCAGAACTTTGGTAATTTAACTAATTGAATGTACAGAATTGATGGTTATTGTGTATTTTCAAAGGGTATTACCTCTTTTCTACAAAAAATATGAAACTTAAAAAATTACGATATTTCGAACAATACGTTAGATATTTTAAAATTCAATTTTTCTGATCGACAACCTGATCAAACTATAAGAATTGAAACGAAAGTAATTTGGAAAATGTCGAGAGCATAAATTAGCCGTCAAAGCATGATCGTGAAAATCAACGTCCAAGCCAAAGTTCGGACATCACAGGGGCAAATGCCGCAAGCGACATTTGCGTATATTATCGGTAAACTCGGCAAATATGAGAGTCCAGTGATCGATGGAATCGACGCGCATGGCACGGGATCTCGTTCTGTGCCTGACGGACCGTCAAGCGGCTCTCCTTAACAGCGTTGCGCGCCAGGTATTGAAGAGCTGACATAAAACTTGCCATCACTGCCTCTGTTGGAAAATATTATTTTACTGTTACACTTATTTTATTTTCATCGATACTGATAAAAATATCAATTATTTTCATCTGAAACATGTCTCTTGATATTTTCTAAACAAAATCCAACCCTACATTTTTTATATTTTTATCGTATGTATATTGAACTACCCTGCAAAAAATAATACAACCAAATCCGTCATATTTCAATTCTGTTCAATGTAATCGTATATACTTCAAGTTTAAGACATTCGCATGACGGTATTCCCTATACTAAATATCTTCAAAATCATCGTGGCTGAAAAAGTCGACGAGCGAAACTGTTATTGCACATACACGCACATATATATGCTGTACACATTCCTTATATATATATATATATACCTACTTATCGAGTCGTATCGCTCTGGTTACACTCAGCAGCTCCAATAGATAGCCATCGGCTCCCTTGCACTCTATATCACAATGCAAGATCGCCCAGCGATCCTTATCCCAACGAAATATCAAGCGCATGCATGCAAGCCTTTCGTCCTAGAAAACCTCGGTGAAAGATATTGCTGTAGCCTGGCCGAACGTATTAACGTGTTGCAATTCCTCTTTCTCTTTCTTTCATTCATTGGCTTCCTATCCGAATACTCGTTTTAGTAAACGCACGATAAGTATATTTACGAGGCTATACGTAGTGAAATCGCTTTACTTCTCTCATGAAATTCATTGACAATCGAAGTACTTTTATTCGCTTGAACGTATGCACTTTCATGCGTCGTTGTATTCGAACATGTGTGTTCTTGACTTTTTTCAAAAGACTCGACGACACACAACTTTCGATATCTCTCAATGTGATCTCTCTTTATTAATTTGACAATCATTCTGAATGTCTTTCCGCGTTTCATGGTATTCAGGAGAATCATGCATATGTTCTATGCCAAGCACAATCCGAACCGCATCCTGGTAGTGGCGTTATTTTCCAAATCGATTACCGCGAACAAAGTCACTCACGTATATACCATTGAATTCGATGAACACTGCATCACCACAAATACACAAGGCAATTAGTCAGCGTAACATCAGCACGCCGAAATCGAGAAAATCAATTCTACGGGAGCTAATCACGCCCAGCAAAGTCATAAATTGATCCATCGTCACAATTGAACGTCAGCCATGTATATATATGTATATTCGTGAATACATAAACACATATCCATCCACACACACACACACACACACACACACACACATACGATTCATATCGCCCTAACACAACACGTGAATCCCATATAGCTACCGAATGATCGATCGCGGCGGTTGCCCATTAAATTTATCGCTAACTAGAGAGTAAGAGAGAGCTTCCCAATTACGCCATTCTCTCTCTCTCTCTCTCTCTCTCTCTCTATCCCTTTCTCTCTCAGGGCTTCTTATACATGAACGAACGTGTGGCTGGATTCGACGTCTCCATTAACATGGCTTTGACGAGCGGCTAGTGACTGAATTTCAATTAGGACTCTGGCACATATAAACCGTATATTGCGTGTATATATTCGTGTCATATACTCTACCCATCACAGAATATATACTTGATTGGCAGCTAGATTCTTTACTCAGCTCAATTGGATTAATAATTTTAATCGACTCATCCTCCGGGTTTCATCTATACCTCGAATATTATTGTTTAAGCCTCGCTCATTTTTGTAAATATATATATGCAATCGTTATTTCATTTATTACAATATTACGCCTATTCAATAATTATTTAAAAAATAAACAAAAGATTAATTTACAAAAGAATTGGAGTGTCTGTAAAACCATAATTTCACAAAAATTTTATTATTCACACGTCCGAGGAAAAGCATTCCAGCTAGTAGTAGTAAACAGCAAAGTACATTGAAAACTGTACTCAAACAATAGTTCCTTACTTAGACGTAAAGTCGTCGTATTCTGATAATGTGCAAATGCAAATTTTAATTGATACTTAAAGTAATGCTTTAAACGAGAAAAAAACCTTTGATATAATGAACTAATTATGTAACATGTAAACTTGGATTATTTCTTTATTATGTACATGACATTTCACATGTATTCAATTTGATATGATGAACGATATACGGTGTAGTTTACATTACAGCGAATCAATTTCATTGCATCGAGACATTTTACGCAGTAATGCCTTCTCATCCAAAATAACAATAAAAATGAGCCTACTTTCTCAAGCATCAAGCACCTATACAGTATAGTGTAACAGCTATTTTTATATCTATCGAAAAATCATAGTGTGAGTAAAGAAACCTTTATACGATTGATGTCTGGGGTATAACGCATTAAATTGTAAATTAGAAATAACAATGAAACGAATAGAAAGATAATACAAGCGTTTATCCAAAAAATATTCGATATTTACAATTCATCGTTTTTATTATACGAACTTAAGTAAAAAACCACTGATTTCTAACTTCATTCTATTATAATAATATTCACTTTTTCAATAACTTCAGCAAGTTCACCAGAACAATAAAATTGCGCCTATACACATTTCGAAAATCAATGTATATAAAAGCGTCTGTAGCTGGATTATCGGTACCATTTATCGTCTGAATATTTCTCACTGTTGTCGCAATTGGATGGCATGAATAAAAAAAGAAAACACTCGACCGATGACCTAATATTTCGTAACGTGGCATTCACTGGTTAAAAATGTTCGAAGTAGCGAAAAAAAGAAAGTTGTTCTTGATTGGCATGTAATACATCTCTTTAATTTCGATCTACTCGTTCCAACCACTTTCGATCATTTCAATCTCATGAACGTAGAGAGCGATAAAATAAAAATTGATAAACGTTCACGTGTGTACGTCGAAGTTGCGTGAAATGTACATGAAACACACATTTAAACAGCCGTACAGCCGTACATCTTAATCGATCGATTGTTATTGCAACTGACTATACAGATATTTAGACGAGCGATTGTTTCACAAAAAGGCATGCGTATAATAAAGCACGTGCACGAGAGGAATCGTTCGCTAGCGGAAAATCGGATGTTAAGTTATACGTGTTAAATCGCTGACACGTATATGATTGAGACTAACCCTCAGGGGATAAGACCACCCACATGCGAGACTTTCTATGATACGCGCATCATAGACCATGATCTTCATTCATCGTCTTCCGAAGTAAACGCGCGCTATCTGCATCTGTCCGATTTCTCTTAATTCAAGATATCTTCTTGAGGAAATGTTCGTTTCGACTTCAAATTGATTATGACAGAACCGTTAATACACTTAAAAATGATCTTAAGAAGTTATTAAACATCTAACCACTTAGTCGTGCTTGATGTAATACAAGAGTTCATTTTCTTGTTGTTTAATATCACGTACATACAATGGATGCTTCAAAAATATTTAGAGAACAGAAAATACAAATGATAGCTGCGAACCTTTATACAAATGTATTTCGAAATTAAGATTTATTTCAAATCTTTGGTTGTGTATGCAGCTTATGAAATTTTATACAAATTGTAATTCCAATTGAAATTAGAAAGTTAATTCTATCAGTACATCGCCTTACTAATAATTGAACGAACTATCTGAAGTTTAAAGAGTCAATCAGATTATACATGCAAACACAAAGCGCACAAAAACCCTGTCCTTAACATTTGACTTGAAAGAGAAAAATCTATGTAGACAAGATGGCACGATGGATAAGCCATTGAATTCATTCCTAGTACTATCGATCTCCAAATAAAGATTCGCGAGAAAAGAAGGTGAAATGAAGATCGTTTCTCGTGTGCGCGCGCCAAACAACGACCCGGAGCCCGTCGTGAAAGTGAATCGAAGGATAATAATTATCGCTTCTGCCTTGTTGCTTTTGCAGTCGAGTTTATACCTTCTATTTACTTGCCAATTCAAACGATATTTTCTTAACTTTCCTCAGATGTTCATCATACGTTTGTAAGATGTATCCAACATGATTCGTAAAATAATTCGCATATATCTGACGACATTTGTTCGTATAAATTTGCAATCGATATCGACATTTTTCTCAAGTATTTCACGATTTTCTATTATACAGCCCTGAATTTCGGAGTCGTCAAGAGAAACGGGATCGTTTAATTAGAAATAAACTAATTGAATAGAGGAATCAAAGATATCCAATTCATTATCTAACAATTTACGAAATTTGCAATAATCAACATTTCAATGGCAGGTTTTTTATTCTGGGATTCTGGCGTCGTTTCTCTATGTTTTTGTAAAATGTCGTTTATAGGAATTATTAAGAATTACAGTGCGAGAATTGGAATTATCGATAATCGATCAATGACAGTTTCGTATATAAACGTGTCTTTATCTATCACAATCATTACATCCATCGATATTATCGCTAAACAGTAACAATAACGTGATCATCGTTGCAATCACAACGATACTTATTTTCCATTAATATTTCTATATAGAACCTTAACGACTCTACTCGGTAATCATAAAAACAAGACAACACTGAAAGGCAAATCAAGCATCGAATTCCTCTGTGCTCTCTCGAAGCAACGATCTCGAATAGATCGCCAAGAAGTGAGAGAAAAAAAGGAAAAAGTCGTAGTAGTAACAGCACAAAACCACTTGGCAATCGATGTAAAATCAGCGCGCGCATTGTCCGTCTTAAATTGACGACGCTCACGGCGTTTATAAGGTCATATTTTCTGGCTGCCGCAAGAAGACGTTCTCCGTTGTATGGGCTTGCAGCTGCACGAGGTCACGATGAGAGCGATCGACGGCCTCACCGCTCGCGATCCCCTTGACTTTTACCTGCGAGAATACTAGCGAGAAAAAGAGAGAGAGGAGCAACGAGATTTATACATTCATTTGTCGCGCGCTCTCTTTCTCTCTCTCTCCCGTCGATGCATTCTACGGTATTTCACGCTCGAGATATCATTATTATTATTATTATTATTATTACCATCATCATTATTATTATTATTATTATTATTATTATTATTATTTTATTATTGCTATTCGTTTGAAATTACGAATTACACGCGACCAGCTTTATGTGTTCAATACTGCGTTTTACATATAAAATAAGCTCCCTTTTTTCACGGCTTGCAAATAATGGTCTACAGAAAATATTCCAGATTGAATAAACTTCGTTCTCGTAAAAGCTAGCTGGCAAAATATAAAGCTCGAGATTATTTTGTATTCAAAAATATCGGATAAATCTAAAGTTCGAATTGAAAAAATATGTTATCTATTCAATACTCACATGAGTTTTGTCAATAAATTCAATACTTTTTTCAGTTTTCAAAAAAAAATAATGCTCTTAAAAGAGAGCTCCATTAAAAATATCGAATCCAACCAGAAATAACAAACAAACGTTTTAAAAACTATTCATACTAATGAAAACGAAATATCAAACGGTATTAGTACTCAAAGTGAAAGATACCCTTGCACTAATCCCACGGTTTATACGGGAGAGGTAATGAGAATAAAACGACGATGACAATGCCTAATAATCATGACAAAGATGATGATGCATCAATACTTATGGAGGTTGTTGTAATAAGGTCAGATAACATCGAAACGTGGGTTTAAATACTGTCTTCGTAATTCAGTTTATTCAACATGAAAGATTAGTCCATTGCCAAGTATTTTGCTTGTTTGAACAGGAAAGTCTGTGGGCAAAAAAGGTGACTGAGCATCGTAGACAGCTACAACACCTAGATGTATTTACAGATGATTTGAAGTTAGGTAAATTGCACTTTCTATTTTATTATTTTCTTTGTTTTCCTTCGTACGATGACGATAATTGCCCTTGTACAGTATATTGAATCATCAGCAGTTAAGCTTATCGAAAAATCTTCCATCTCTTCCCATATCTCTTCAATTCATCTAGCCTTTAATGTAATTACCCTTAAGCGTAACTCCGTTATATAAACAATAATCTCTTAATAATAAAAAAATTAACGAGTGACGTTATCACACTGCACACGTATATTTCACAATTGAATAAATTGATCCAAAAAATATTGTTATTTCTTTTTGATTTACAGAGCCATGTAATATTGAATAATCGAATACCTGAACGCGATCGATCTTTTGACATTCAATACGCAAATTAAAACTGGCAATAAAAAAATATATATATGAGCTCGTGCCTTCGTGGAAAAATTAATATTTACCTCCGTGACTTACGGATCGATTTACAAAATAAAAATGATTATTCTTTTCGATATGGAGGATTTTTATTCAACATCTTCGTGACCCTAAAACTCTTAACTCTATAACTTGTTGTATATCTCGTTACTTAAAAGTTACGCAAACCATCGCAGCAAAAAATTATCATCTTCGTACATTTCCTAGTTATTCCTTCTCACAATTCTCTTGATCTGTTGGCTTTGCTTATTTAACGCTCAAACGCGTTATTTATTTATCGTTAGAGAAAGCAGAAACCCTTTTTTGCATACACTACCAATTATCTAGTCGTATATTTACTGTACGTTAGTCAGTGATTTTAGAATAAACGTACAATTCATAATTTCATTCATTATTTGATCATTAGTTACAATTAAACATTCGTACCGGGCCTATTTGGTATACCATATTGCGTATATGTAAGTTATTACGATCCACAAAGTTTCAGTTATTCGTTGCGTGTATTTTAGCAACTTTCATCTCTAAAATATACATATACCATACGCAAATATAAAGACAAAACGAAATTTTTATTTTCGACACAAGTGTTAGTGTTAATATACAAACTTTGCAATATTAGATCAACGAATAAAAAAGTAATCTCAGAAGGAATAGCACACAGACGTTATCCACGTTATCCACCCCCCCCCCTTCAAAAAAAAGGAAAAGCTTCTTGGATCAATGAATGCTGTCTGCATTGTACGTTCTCTCCCTTTTGATCTTCTCGTCGAAGGTAGGTATATATACCGAGGAAACCTTTTCCCAATAGGCGCACGCAGACAAGGATGAACTGATGAGGCCGCATTACCGCGAGCGCAGCTGCTTTCGCAAGCGTACGCGTAAATCAGGAAGCATCGTGCAGCTTCACCGCTGTACCATCGGTTACTATACCACCATCACGCCGCGCGACGGGTAATGTATGTGTATAGAGAGTGGTGCAGTCGATATTTGAAGTAACAGGAGCATTGACATGTATGACATTGGATGTTTACAGAAAAGTTTGCATTATCATGCGTTATTCACTTTTTTCGTATGGAAATTTCTTGTTGATTCTATGATGGATGAGTTTAGTGTTACGCGAAGATATATTTGCTACGATGGCATCTTATACAACGTCTTTTGAAAATGATGATGATTATTATTATTATTATTATTATTGCAAGCTTCGGATAATGTTGTTTCTGAATATTCAACAAAAACTGAAAATAAACGAAGACAATAATAGGAATATCTCCATGACGAAACGATACTGAATATATTTGCAGATATCGCACAATTCTATCTTAATCGGACGTCGCTAAGTTTCAGTTGAAACAATCGGCATTTGAAAAGTCATTAAACAAGACTCTTTGTACCCAGACATGTTGTAATGAACAAAAGTACTTACAATAAAAAAAAGCAATTTAAACAAACATGAAAAAATCATGTAGCAAGATAATACGATCGGCACCTTGCGCACACCCAGACAAGCAAAATTACCTCATTATCTCTTACACAGTGGCATCGAGAGAAGAAACGGCCTTATAAATAAACTACAGTGACACGCGCCACTCAATTAAGTCGACAGTACACACATTGTGTGCTGCAAAAAAATAAATAAAGAGGGTGACCATTGCGCGATTTGTCGATGTGGCAACATAATACATAGCTTAGGTGGAGCGCGCGCGCATATTGAAGAAATCGTTGTATGTATATAGCCACAGAACGCTTGGCTCGTCAATTATAATATCGTGCCTCCTCACTCACACAAGAAAGAGGGCATTTTGCGGCCTTGACGAAGGCAGACGATGCTGGTGTATGTATGCTATTCTCCGTATTTTCAATGGCTTTGAGATGCCTATACTGAAAATGAAAAAAAAAATAACAAAAGACCAATTGTTTCCGCCTAACCGCTTATTAGAGGGAAACAGACTGTTCGCGCGCATACTCAATCCAGCAGAATCGGACAATCTTCTATTTATGGAAAGCCTTTAAATGAGATTCAACTGACGAGGGTTTCTTGTTACATATTTATCTTGTTTTGATTTACTTTTATAGCGGGATAAAACATTATTAAGATTGACGAATGTTGGTAAAGGATATGCAAATTTCCTAATGCGAAATTTCATATACATACAACTTCACCGAAGTATTACATATTGATTGAGAAGAATAATTTAACGAAAGAAGAAAACAAAGAATTTATAAAATATTTGGAAAACGATAATTTATTCTTCAGTAGTTAGCATCACAATTAGGAAGACAATTAGTTAACACAATTTGATATAATTCTCAAACATTCGCAACTTAATTTTCGCAAGTGAGCATGCACTTTTAATCCGTACCTTTATCAGTGAAACCCTAAAATAAAAAGGAAAAGGAGAGGTATAACAGCACGTTGCACGAGCGAGCCAATTAAGCAAAAGAAAAAAAAATGAAGTAGTCCAGTACTGATCCGTATGCAGGGAGGGAAGAGATCGAGCGCCGGCCAAGTTTGCAGCCATTACTTAAAACAATCGCCTAGAGCCGTTGAAAAAGTTGGAGAACGCCGAGAGAGAAAAGTTCCCGCGGCGGATAGTTAGCGAGCCGCTAGCAGCACTAAGAGCTAAGTTGCAGAGCGTATACTAGAGGGAACGGGATATCGTAATCTGTAAAATGGCCATCGGCCACCGATGTTCAAAGTTAACGGCGTGAATATGTGTGCGATCGATCGTTCAATCGAATCGCTGAATAAGTGCTGTTGCCCTCTGGCTGCATACAACTTTTTTCATTTTTTTTCTTGCAGAGGTGCGAATAACTAGGCCTTCAATAAAATCTGAGTTTTATCGAGCATCAATAAATTCTTTCAACCTTGATTTATCCATTAATTCGATTTTATATTCCGTAATGGAATTTTTGAAGATATTGGCAATTTTCTTTGCATATATTATCTAAATAGTACGCTGGTCTTTTTTTTCTAAAATAATATTCGCTTCATCTAATGCAAACGAATAAAAATCGTACATGTTTGAGATCGTCATCCAAACATTTCTCTTGAATCAATAGCATTTAAAATGCAGAAATTCCAACGAGAAATAACTTTTAAGAACAAAAAACACACAGAACGCGTATAGCGTGATAGACTAGACAATTGTTGCGTACAAATATTCGACCTTGTGCCACATATCGTAGACAATTGTCAAAATATTTTGCAGCTTACAAGATGAGAGTATGCATATACGACCGCAACAACGAGCGGAAAAGTATATTACCCGATTCATTCCAGACAAAGTACAGAAGGCGCGGTTATATATGCGTATATGTACACGATAGTAGCCGCAAAAACAGAAAGCTCTTACGCAGGTTTGCAAATAATTTCGAGGCGGAGAAGAAAGAGCGCGAGACAAAGAAGCGAGCTAGCAAAGCCGCGAGTTTCCCAATTTTCGTGCAATTCCATTATCACGTTCTTGATCGTCACGGCACAGGGAGCGCTCCTAAAAAAAGAAAAAAGTAGACCTCGATAGTGCGTACGTATCCAGAACGAAATTTCCGGCGATGTGCACAGTGTGCGTAGTTTTAACCTTGAAATTGACTATTGATCATTTTTAAGAGATGTGTTACTACGGACTTCCTCGAGTAATAATCAATAACGAAAAAAGGATGTTTTAGAATCATGCATTGCTAATAGGTCATTTCCTTTTTGTGTTCTAGGGTTATTACAATCGTATAGATATAACGATTGTATATCTATACGATTCTATGCTATATTATTTTATAGGAATCCAAGAGAATATTGTGAATATGTTATACGACGAGAACCTCGAATGCACAAGACCTCAAGCGTATTTTATTGCTTCTTTACGATCTAACTTTGAATACTACTAGAAGGGAGAGGGGATACTGGCTACTCCATATCCGTTTTGCGTTAATTGAATAGCTATACGCATGACGTTGGTTTTCAAAATTATTTAAAAATAAGTATATAAGGTTTCACGATACGTACCTATACAAATCCAAAGATACGGATATATATGAGAATTGTGCAAAGAATAGATATCTTGAGCCTATTTTTCTGTAATTACATTCGGTATTACGAAATGTCGATTAACTAGAAATACCATACTATCTATTCTAACATTAATTTATTACGATAGTTAAAAAAATATAGGTATTGAAGTAAATATCTGTACAAACGCGAATATAAAAACTATATGAACAAGTGGGATAAATTAAAATAACTATTTAATTACTTACATAATAGTAGGAAAAGCTTGAAAATCATCGTCGCGATTGGGACGCCAGCGCGAAGCCTGAAAAAAAGTGATATCATTTTATAAATACGATTAGCAATATTATTAGAATAGAAACATAAATGCAAATAGGTGTATATAACAATACCATTAATTCATCGAAGTATGGAAATATAATTTGAGAACTGAAAGTTATATTTTTAAATAACTTTTTTCATAAAGTTCTACTGCAGTAATACATCCTACTTATCAAAATATGAAAGTCGTATGAAAAATATACAGTGAGTGTATTTTCATGTCGACATTCTTGGTATCAATACATCACAATTCTCCATAAAAATGAAATTTTGTCGTAGTGTGTATTCCACAATGGATCACAGCAGATGCGTACATTCTCACGCTTTTACCGTGAAGTCATTAAGTCGAAGACGTCAGCAGAAGCTACAAGCAGAAAAGAAGAAAAAGAGAAGAAAATCTCAGCAACCAAGAAAAGTAACAAGGAACAATTTTTCACGACAGCCGTATAATAGCTAAGTTAGTGCCATGGAGCATAGTTGACTTTTATTATCGTGGAAAAATCAAAACTTGGTTACTCGGCTAATGAATAGGTGCGAATAATATAATGACAATTCAACGCTTTTTTTTATCACGAGGTAAAATTTAATTAAGTTGTCTTGATAATGATGTAATATATTAAGTAAACGTAATTTATACGACGGCGATGATCAATTGTTAAAATCATTTGCGTGCACTCAGACATGCTAAAAAGCACAATTTCTACGTGACGTAAGTTACTATTTTCGTAGAATTGTTCGAAATGATCTGATTATCACCATCCCCTATAAGATATATTATATTTACCTTCAACAATATTATTTTCTTCTTGAGTATGATTAAAAGTATTAAAATAATTGAGTTCACTTTTATAATAATTCCTGAAGCCAAGTGGATTTCACTTTTAAACAATGATGGATAAATAGAAATATAGAAAAAAAAGCCAAAAAATAACCAATTGCCGAAACCCGGGATTGAACCGGGGACATTTAGATCTTCAGTCTAACGCTCTCCCAACTGAGCTATTTCGGCTTGTTGAGTAGAGAGCTCCCGAGTATACTTTACGTCCCCACCACTATGACTCCCTCTCTCTCTCTCTCTCTCTCTCTCTCTCTCTCTCTCTCGCTTTCGTTCTCTCTCGACATTAAGCTTTATATATCGTACGTTTTTAAAGGAATCACCTATTGAACCCTTCTCTTTTTTTCATAAGGTGGATTGTTCAATTGCTGAAAACTAACATTTTAAGTACGTAAAAATATCTTAGAGTGTATTAATTTAGATGCAAAGAAATAAAATAATGAGACAAATATAAATGTTACAAGGTTAACGTATAAAAACAACAACCAGGATATAAGATAAAAGTATTGAATTAATACAGTTATAAGAAAAAATGATAAAACTTCAATATCTAATAATTTTACGCTTTCTTATTAATATAATTTTTATTGTTCCTCTTTTTAAGCAACTTATGGACTGATATTTTAGTTCACAGTGACATCACCAGATATCGAAATTATTTTTTTACAGTTTCTTAAAATATCATTGCAAGTTGATTAATTAGCTCAAAGTTGTCGACGAAAGTATTATAATGATCCCAAACACGCCCGACTCTTATGATTCAGCAACAATTATTAATATAAAATTATTAATAAACTTGACGATTCATGCATTGTTGCTTAAGTGAAAAGTATTAATTAATAACTATTTTAATCAGCGTACTCTGGACAAATCTTATGTAAAAAATATCTCCCCTGAAGATCTAGTTGAAAGACTTTAAGTGGGATAACAAACGATTTCGTATATTCAATATCCATCTCTATGAGGAAATACTTCTTACGCATATTTTAGTATTATATTATTTTATTTGATGGGTATTTATTTCATAAAGCGCGATTGGCGTGTCTGGAATCGTAGATTCTACTAGAAAAAGGATTTTTAAAATGTAATTTTTATAAGTTATTGGCAATCATGTTTTCCTTCAAGATGATAACGTTAAGTACTATACACGTTTGCTAATGCTGATAAGATATTCACGCAATAACCGCGTGCACCGTATTACCACATAATCAATCATTTTCAATGACACTGAATCCTTTACAGTTTATCATACATTTAATAATATACAAATATTTATTAGAAATATTATTGAACAACTTTAACATTATTCAACATTAATTATAAAAAAATTAACCATTTTGTAATTATATATTTAAGATTAAACGTACTACGCCACATTCCACATCATTATCTCCCAATCGAATTTATCTCATATCGCCAAATATTAATCTCCATACATCTTGAATCGCGATCAATTTAATCAGTCGACATATTAAGAACAGCCGAGCGTGTTATAACTTGAGTATCAATGAAAAGACAGCCACAAGGGACGAGTGCATATATACATGTATGTGAAGACGACATACACGCAGAGTTGAAACCGGAATGTTTTAATATTTACAGAAGACGAGCAGTCCCTGCGCCCGCCGCTAATTGAATTGCAGATTACGCACGGTCTGCTGCCTCAGTTAGACAGCGTTATACATTATAGATATACATATACACGAATATATACGCACATCAACGGATTACAAAATGTGGCTTTCCTGTTCTCTCTTCTTTCTATCCTGTTTATTAATTTGAGTAGGCGATGTTTGTGAGCGGTGTAATGTTTAAACACTTTTCGACAATTATTAGAGTATACAATGATATTTCGCTTTTCGAATTTCGCTATATTATAATACTTTGCGTGCTCACTAAGGAATCTAATTGCATGTCAAATATTAGAAAAAAATGTTCAGCTATCTACTAATTTATAGACAAACATTAATAAAATGTTGCTAATGTTGTATATATGGAGCTCTAAATACAAGATTTCTCACGGAATCCAATACTGAATAGGGACATCGACATCACCATTGATAGTAATAAAAAAAAATTTTTTCTACCATCAGGACAGACTATGCTCGCGATCTAACGAGGAGAAACTCGTTGCCCTCGAAGAAAGGAGAGAAGCTTACAGTCTCCGTTCTGAATACTTTTCCTGAATATTAACCATTAAAGTATCGATAGAACGGAAATGTTTCGTATATCCAGTTTGATATTTTTAATACATATAGAAAGTAACAGCAATAAAAAGAAAAACGTATTACAATATAACGTATCAAAACAGAAAAAAACTAGCAAACGTAAATCTGTTGATCAACCAAACAAACAAAAATATGATAGAACAAGCTAAAAATTAATACATTTCTAATTGGCATCTTGCAATATTATCAAATTTCATGTAAAAGTTTAACCGAGGTGTCAACAATACATGCCAGTAACATTATGTTCAAAACCATAAGACTGTTCATGTGACGAATGATGATGACTTTTTACAAAGTGCTTAGCATTATACATCATAACATGAGCATGTCAATAAGTGGTATTTAAATTAACAATAATTAGCACGGAAATATCTTCTTAAAATTTTATTTTATTCATTTTTTGGTCGACAAATACAAAAAAGCTCTCATCGTCGCTAATACATCCGTAATTTACAGTATATTCGAGTCTACAACGATCGTCTCACAATCGAATTACACAAGCCAATAGTAGATTTGCGTTAAATAATATCCGAGGCGTTAAATGAGGTAATGAATGCTGAAATATGTGTGTTCGTGTGTATATGATGTACAAATCCGAGAGTAATGGGATATAGACGCGCGCATATATATCCAATTCAAAATGACGACCGATAAGAGAAAGTCCTTCCTTGAGATCGCCGTGTGTGCCATTAAAATGATCGATGCAGCATCGCTTGGGAAGGAAACCCGTTTATTGAACCCCCTTCGAGATAGCCAACGCCGGCGTCGTCATTTACAGAAAGGTATCGCTCCCTACACAAATCTCAGTTGAAAAGTTGTCGATGGAAAATCTTTCAAGCTTTTATATTTTCGCTGTTGTATATTTATCGTTGATAAATTAACATGGAACAGGAAACCTTTTCGTATTTTGAATACAAGGACGCACCTTTGACGAAAGGGACTTTTTTACGTAGCCCACACTTAATGCATATACCGCGGTGTTATTCTAAGCGACTGACAGTAATTTTCCAGTTGTTCAATTCTGAAGAAGCTTTGTGTTCAATATTGAGCTCATAGAAATCTCGAATAATTACGTTTTAATTGATTACTCTGTACCAGCAAAAGCATAATGCATGACAAATTGATTGTCGAAATGTAGGCAAAATTTTGTTAATGATGTTTCATATCATATCGAGGTTTGGGTAAAAGTTTGTTGAATAAAAAATAGAAGAACGGAATACATGAAAATTCATAAGCTTATTGCACCCCATAAATAAGAAGGAAACATTGCAAAAAAAATAAGAAATGAGAATTTAAAATTAGCATACACGCAAAATATTATCATAAGAATCCAACAATAGCCACGATCAAGAGCACCCTAACAAATCTTCCTCTCAAAACAATACCCATAGCCATCGCAAACCAGGATATATATAAGATAGTCAAGCCCCTTGCATATAGTACACGAAGAACTCGCGGTGATGAGACGATGACGAATGAGCCTTTGCACGGGTGAAAGTGCGTGGATTTATAATGCAAAATGCGGCGACGATTCCGGAAAAGGTTGCTTAGACGCTAATGCATCGCGATAAATCCTCCTCCAACTACAGTTGAAACGGAGGGGCAAAGGGGACGAAGAAGATTCTTCTTCACGAGTGGGAGTTCACATTAATTATGCGGATGCGCACACTGGATAAAGAAAATAAAAAAAGTTTATCCTCGAGGAGTTCAGCACACGGAGCTATTTGTTTGCTGCTCGACGTGAAAGTTTTGTTGTGCATTTACGCGATTCTTTAACGACGTCTGAATTATTACCGTTGAATTGCCAACGATTATTCGACGCTTGACGCTGATTGAGATTAGGATCAATATTACATTATGAGACCGGTACAAAGCGAATTCTTATTAATCGATATTGTTAGTCGAGTGTCTACAGTATCGACTCTTATTTCTGCGTCAGTTAATTTATACATTCAGAAAAATGTGCGTAGTGATTCTTTTTTATCCGCGTTGGTTTCATCTTTTACCTCTATGTTGAACCACGTAATTTAGTTATACGTTTACGCAGGTGGCTTTGATTGAAAATTCTCATTACGCCTGTTTATCTAAATTTTAAGGAGGATGTGAAAGTCTACCAACGTGCGTTGACGCTGTGTAGAATAATTACAAGAAAATTATTATGCAAGCTAGAGTTTATTATCCCCTATACCACATTACTTTAAACTTTTTGAGAACTTTCATATATTGCATATCCTGGCCTATAATTATTCAATTATTTGTATTTTAAGTATGTAAAAAAGAAGACTGAGCTTTTTTCCGTGTAGGGCATATTCATTAAAGTGACGAAAGTTAAGCTACTGAAAAATAATAAAAATTAGAAGGTTAATTATAGAAATCAAAATTATTACTGTATCCCAAAGTATACACTTGCGCAAAGTCTGTTTATGTTAAGGCGCGCTTATACGTACGTAACAAATTATCTTATCGACAAATAAATTCCGTGCTCATGGTCGATTGGCAAACCCGAGTTGAGAATTTTAACCTAGTCAAACAATTCATTGATCATTTCTACAGCGCACACGCACACTTTACCACAATAAGCATCATCACAATGCTCAATCATCAATCATGTAGAATACCGCTCATTTCTCTCTCTAAATAGCCGTCTATACATACTCTGAATTCGTCGCCTCTGCATATCTGTGCCCGATTGTTTCCGAGACGAGGCGCATACGCTCACGCAAAAAACATGAGGCTGCTATACACATATGATACGTATATATATACATACACACAGTTATAATGTACATTAACCGTGTGCTTTCAATGCTCGCACGGTGCCTTTCTAAGAAAAGTCAAGACGAGCACGACGATTCCACAATTCCGGGTATCTTGTACATACGTATATGTATATGTTTCTCTCTAAAGTTACCGAACATATATCACGAAAGAAACTTGCATGAAAACTATCGTACGAATGAGAAAAGCTGAACATGTACTTTAAGAGCCTCTCGATTGTTCGACACTTGCGTATAAAGTTTGTTTACAGTTAAAATCAATTTTTCGTAAAGAAGTGTTTGCTCGAGTGTAAAATACAAATTCGAATTAGTACAAATGTATAATAGTATTCTACAGAACAATAGTGAGAAGTAAGTCCAAAGTTATGGCCTCTTATTTTGTACAAATAACCGTATAGATTATCCGTATGTCGTAAGAATTATTTGCTGGTGCCTGAAGAGAGCTACAAAAAATTGCTGCCAAAACAAATACTGTGAACAGAGATAGAAAGATCACTTGGCGCTTTCCATTTTCAAGTTTTTCAAGGTAAATAATTAAAATCCTCTTGTTTATCAAAATAACGAAATGCACTTTGTATATACATATATTACTTTGAGTATAAAAATAATGATTCGTATGCTCATCGCTGAATCAAACTACAAAGGCAACTACTCAACGCCCACTCAATTGGAAAAGTAGGAGAGCCATCGAGTAATAAAAATAATATAGCATCGCAATATCTATACAAGTGTGTAACGTCAATTTTCGAGAGACTCCATCAATTGAATGGGAAATTAGTGATGTATCGACGAGCGAAATGAAATTAGCTCGATAAATTAAAGCACGGCACGGACGGTCGCGCGCGTGGTGCAACAGGCGCGTAATTGAAAGTGCAGAAATTATTCGTTTAGCATAACTATGTATAGTCTCGAGGGGAGGAGGGACCACGTGGAAAAGCTCGCGCACGTAACCGAGCGTTTAATTAACGGGAGTACAGCAATGGCTATATATACGATGGCCAAACTTAATGAATGAATCTCGCGGAAGTCCTTTATTAACTCACAAATCATAATTTCTTGAAGAGCTTTTTTTCTGTTTTGCGGACAGAGAAGTGGCTGCAGACCTAGTTTTTAGGCGACTGGACAATTTATTTGGTATGGTTCTTTTTAATAACACTCGCTTTTAACGAACTCTCTTTTATTTGCTACAAAGTGACTGTGCTACGGGAGAAACTAATAACCGAAATGAGTAATAGCTGAATTGAACAATCTGAAACGTTAGCGAGAATACGTGCTAAAGGTATTTCACAAAATTCATATTTAAGTATCCTGGACTGTTTTCATTCTTGATGATCTTTCGAAAACGGTATTTAACCAAAATGAAAAATAAACAAATTTCGATGAACGTCCAATAAACCTTTGTGTCCCACGTAAAAACCCAAGTTTTCTACATATTAGTGGCATTTCGACTAATTTAGTCGTAAGCATTGTTGATTCAATACTGCGCGAGTGAGAAAAAGTAAGACAAATAATAATTAAAACCTAGTATTGCTAAACTGAGTGGAAAAAAAAGCTTCGCCACGGTGACGCTGAAACATTCGAGGCATCGAGTACAATGCTAGCCACTTTGTGCTGCACACACAAGAGCAATCCTCTCTCGTTTCTCATTATGGTCGTTATAACGAAATCAGCGAGGTGCGAGCTTCGCGTGTTCTCGGCCCGGACCGGATATTACAAAGAGTTGATCCTGAAGAAATGGCTAATTAACCTTCGGGGGTTAATTTTATTTATTTTTTTTACGAAAATAAGTATGATACTAGAAACTATTGCGACACTTGTAGAAGGAAGACCTACCGATGTATGGCGTTATTTCGGGTTTTATTGGGCGTGTGCGTATTTCCGGGAACATCTCTTTTGAAATCCATGCAAATACATAGGATTTTGTAATTTTCAAGTTTAGTAACACTGGCAAACTGTTTGAAAACTAAATAATCTGCCTAATTACAACGTCATTCTTACTATTTATTCGGCTCGGAATTAATTTTGTAAGAGAAAATATAATCTATACTTATTAAATTATCATATTCAACTATGATTTAATCAGTTTCTCAACGAAAGTTGCAGAATAGACAGAAATCTAGGGAATGGCAATAATGTAATTCGTGAATTAATATACAATTACTGATTTGTCGATTATGCTTGCAAAGGCACTAAACTATCAGAGAAACAAGTACTAAAAGAACAAAGTTGTCAACGTACTAAAATTCGTTGCATTTCTGTAATACCTACAATAATCTTCCGGATTATACGTAAATGAACAGTTTCAAAGGGAAGACATACAGAGAGTTTTAACATTACAAACCACGTGAAAGTCTATACGCATTGGCCTGTATTTTGCTTTGCGCTCTGTCATTTGTTCCTATTGAGTTTTACGTCTCTCTAGCTTTCTAACTCCCACTCAACTTTATCAAATTATGAGGTCGGGAGACAATCACTTCTTTTAGTTATGCTTTTTAGTCTAAAACTTTCGTCTTCTTGACTGGGACTCATAAATGCCTTTTTTTGTGGAAAACTTGTTGGCGCGATCGTTTTATTTCCTAGTGAACTATTATGTTCCACCGGCCCATTGACAGCGCAACGTTCACTCTACTTCCCCAACACTTGTGGAAAGGTGGCTAAATATTTCTGAAGCTAACTGAGACTGACACACAAGGGTAGACTCTGTAGCGTGGACTTGGGAAATGGGTTTCGGTTAGGTCACGAGCTAAGAGAAACATTACCGTTGATTAGTATTTATTTAATTTTTTTACTTACTCGTTTATAAGAGTTGGGCTCGCTCGCTTCCAGGCTTCGAAATGGTTTGTGAGAGGTACTACTTGGGTTTGTAGTACTACTGACTCCAAGACCAATTCGTAGTCTTTATGCACTCCTCGTGAACTATGGTTATCATAGATCACGAGTAAAATTCGGCGGAAAATAATCTTAAGCGTGCGCTTCTTCGTTCTGATAAGTTTATCCATTTCGTCCCGTGAAAAACTCATCATACGATTTTCTTATGTTTACCTTATGACTGTCTACCGTGTTGAGAAAGTTACTTGAACAGAACACAAGCTCTGATTTAGAAAATTTTGAAGGATACTATGGGAAGCTTTTCATAAGCTGATTGCGTTCTAACCGGAGTCATTGTATTACATGTGTCTAACCGAGATTTCTAATCCCAACACGTTAAACAGGTGTTCTGCATCGCTCTTATCGTCAAGATTTCAATAGATATTTTGTTTTTTTTCTTATTTATATATTATGTCTCTTGTGTCGTCAAAAAAATTGTACGAATTTTTTCTTTCCTGTCGACGCGTTGTTTTCATCTTTTGACAACGATTTGATTGGGTTTACGCCGTTTCGGAAATTCAAATAACCAATGGCTATACCATGTGACGAATTATTTATTTGAGGCGTTTGGTTAATTTTCGATCAAAGAACGTTGAATTTTTATGAAATATTTATTATTTCGAGAAAATAGTATGAAAAGATGCAAATACGATGGTACAATTCCCCCTAATGGTAGAAGATGTAAAGAATTTATTACCACACCATTTATTAATGTTATTCTATATCATGTAAGTTATTCACTAATCAACGTATAAATGAAATATCTCCTTCTTTGTTATCTTCAAAATATTGATAACTAGTTGAAATTTTAGTTTAGTACAAACAGTACAATAATAAAAGCAACGTCAAAAGTTTACATCTCGACGCGATAAACCTTGTAGTTTTTCGAAGACGATGATCATCCAGAAGCTATTCCATTTCGAAAAAGAAAGAGCTACGTTCCGCGAGACGGATAATTGGCATCCGTGTCGGACTTCTCACGAAGGAGATTTCCATCTGGTCACGAAAAATTCCTGCCCCGAGGGCCAATTATACGAGCTGTTTGAAATTTGTTGCGGCAAATATAATCGTGGAATGCAAATCTATACAGGTCAAACAATGATACTTTGGCCCTATATATACAAAAGCTCGTAAACCGTTGAAGTATGATTGCTATTTCGACGAAATAACTGATGATGGCGTATGCACTGACTTGTGCAAGGTGTTGTTGCTCTCGATCGTTTTTTTTGTCTTTGCAATTAATTTGAAATTGATTTCGAATCATTTCGAAAATTATTGCCGTGGAAATGAAATCGCATGCTTTCGAATTCTCAGTGTCGATTATTTGGAATAGCTGCGCTTATGTGGAGCCATTCTCGGGTTATCGGCAGATTATACGACGGTTTTGTGAAAAACAACAAAAATCGTCTTTGTCTTTCGTGAAAAAAACTATAATACTTTCACTAACCGTACCTCAAAAATGTATTATTCTTAGATTCGCATCAGTCCTCAGCCATCAATAATGACAGCTGCAGTGAAACATATACCTGCAACAAAAAGAAACGAAAGTGTGTATACTTATCTGAATGCGTGTGCAATGAAAAGCTTCTTGATTACATGCAAATGCGACTTGTTATGTAAATTATTTTTAAACGATTCTGATTAATTACGAAAATTAACGACAAAACAAAGATCAATTTATTCTTGAGTGTTCAATACTTAATTAATACGCGTCTGCTGTCGATTTCATCTTCACCGAGACTTATAACATTGATATTATTTTTTTTCACTCACGTGGAAGGGATTTATCGCAATGAAAAGTCAAACGGTTGACTCGAAGTCGACAGTGCCATGCATGGTTAATTAGAAAGCAATTACACACGAGTGGGAGACTGAAATAATTATAACGCCTGGCGTTTCCGCGCGAGTGTACTCCACGCTATATATAGCAGAGTGGAAGTTGCCTTGCTACTTTAGTGCTCGTTATCGGCGTGAGGGGTATGGCGAAGGAGTAACGTTCTATGACTCAGTTTTTCTCATGCCGAGTATACACGCCGGAAAATTGCGCATCGCGCTAATGATAGTTTGAGAGTTAGCTGTATGATGTCAGTTTTGATTTTGCGCCTGTGGAAATGATGCGCCCAACTCTCGAATTTTGAGAGCTTTCGTTAGTATATGCATGTGGACGAAAGATAGATGATTTTTTATTTTCAATGACATTATGCATAGTGTTGATTAATTACAAAAATAATCAATCCTCTTGCTCAAGACATAACGTATCGTCTGATTCATAGATTTCCGAATGCACCATCATTTATAAGAGTATGAACATACTTAATACACATATCGTACTTTATCATCCCGAAAAATCTCTCTTCCATCGATAATTTTACATCGATTCCCATATATAATACAGATATATACCCCAAGCCACGGAATACAAACTTTTGGCTAGTCGCACGATCGAAACTTTGCTTAATACAATGCTCAAACGAATCAAGGCGTTCGCGCGTGCATATCAATTCTGACACACAAGACGCGTCCATAACAACGCAAGATGTTCGGTTCGGACAGTTTTCAACGTTTCATTTCAAATTTTTACATGATGAAATTGGCATATGGATGTGTAATAACCACTCGATTCAGTGATTAATGATTTTTTAAATATACAGTCGTAATTTATACTACGGCTATCGCGTGAAGATACTCGCTTTTACATTCAAATGAGATATGGTATGAGATATATTTTATTGGTCATGAAGATCTTTCTAAACGACTGCTGAGCATCCGTGGTCATTAAAATAAACTTAATGCGCACACACCGCAGGCTTTAAAAACTTTTACTTTCTTTCCTCGACCTTTCTCCGAATAGCATTTGGACTTTAATGTTTACGACATCATGTAAGCATATTTGGTCACAAAAGCAACGTTGCTCTTGCCCTGTATGCGTGCGGGTGTGTTTGTGTTTGGATTAATCAAGATTCACAGTACATTTATACTTGTTTTTACATCGATTTAATCGAAAAATCAACATCTTTATCATACTGTTGTTTGTTTTGTTGCGAAATTTTTACCGGCGAAAGATTACATTTGTAAATCCGTTCCTTTTTTATTGTGATGTTAATACAACGTAGAATGAATACGTATATGTATATAGTAGTAAAAATATATTATGAATTAGTATTAAATACATCGATATATCATTAGTAAAAAATAGTACCAAGACGTAAGTGAAATCGATATCAAAGCGATCGGTTAATAATTATTTCCCGTAATCACAGACTATGCAGAAAAAAGACCGACGTTCAAGCAACGTTGTGCAGCTGACGATCAATCGAGATAGAGTGTAGAGATGCTCTCTTCTACATCTTCTACATCCCACGTGTGTATATGCACCTTCACCTCTCTCGTGCTTGGGGGGGGGGGCAGAGAGAGAGAGAGAAATTGCACAGTACACGAAATTATGGCACGTAGAGCTCGATGCATTTTCGCTGAGAGAAAGCAGCCTAGCTCCTCTTCCCTCGCTTGCTCACGCGCGCGCTCGCGCGATGTACTTAGACAGCCCCAGCGACAAAAGGGAAATCCAATCAGCCAGGAAAACGCGATTTGACTAACCGTGCTACGCACGCGCGGCTCACAAGCAACTGACTCTAAACCTAAAGCCCGTAATTAGAGCGCGTGCTGAGTCAAATTGTTACTCTGTGTCTATGAGTGTGGCTTTGTGCTGCTGGTAATGTTGGCCTCTTCGTTTTCGTGCCTTTGATTTGGCCGTGGTGTCGGGATTCAGACGAGTTTGATCCAATTACTACGGCGATACCAATGATAATTGACTTCTATTATATACCTTCATCAAAGGTGCGCTGACTTTCAACAACAACGATAGCTGTATTAAAAAGTATATTTTCCAAGATTTTAGCTAATATTTTAGGACATACGTTAAACATTTGTTTTATTAATAATCAATTTATACGAAATATAATCGGAATTTAAAAAAGCATTGTTGACAAAATATTTCCAGTAAGAATTAATTAAAAAAAGTATACATCAAACGCTAATAAGAAAAAAGGATAAAACGACTCAAAAAGAGCCACCATTAATCATTTTTTATCTTGACAAATGAAGTTGGTGTGTAAACTCAAGTTTGATCGTTGCTTTAGAAAATTCATTTTCTCCAAGAACTTGCTCCAACTCCAGATTTCCCAGTAGAATGCATCGTAATTCGCGTAAAACCCGTGGAATTCGTAGCACGTGATACTCTATGGCGTCGTCAAGAGATGCGCCATATATTTATAGTGAAAATACACGGAACTCGATGAAATAGCACACGCGTTTTTGTAAAAGGCCAGCAGTAGTCAACAAAAACGAGAGTTGAGTGAATTGGAAACGTTTTTCCGGTTTGCGGTCCAGACGATGCCAGATTTCCTACTTTTTTATTTTATTTGATGTACACGCGAAAACTACGTTTATGGGTAAAAGTTTCAGCGATGGAAAAAGCTTTTGAATTTGAGTATATATTTTGATAAAATGATTCGTTAAAATATAGATGTTCAAATTAAAGATCAAATAAGTAATAATACAACTTTTCACTTTTGACTAACTAAACAAAATACTTTTACAGACAAAACAAATCCAACGAGTTGAGCCACCCACCAAAGAAAGCAAAAAATGAAAGAAAGGCTAACGAATGACCATTCTTCCATTGATTTCCCTTGAAATACAAATAAAATGTAAGGCGACGCCAGTGTGAGTGCAAGCCACAGCTCGTAACTCACCGGTCAGTAGCTGCTAGCTCCTCGCCTTTTATTTTTCACTTTTACGCGACCACGGATGACGGCTCTCGCGAGGCCGCTAAAACGTATCGCCACCCGACCGCTACTAGATTTTTCTCTTTCATGCTGCGCAAGCTTGAGATACTGTTGGGCTATACTGTGTAAATAAATTTACGAGTGTATACAAGAAGAAAAGACTTTTCGTCGTAATCAAAGGGATTGGGGAATATGTCTCATAGAAACTATATTGAACTGTTGCGAGGATGATACTGTATGTACTTTGTTTGCTCGCATATGAAAGTTTACTCTCGTTTGGACTTTCACGTAATATTCTTTGTTGAATGCATTTTTAAAACGGTTGAGTAGTAACAATTAGTTGGAATTTGATTTAAAATATAGAATAATTATAAAACTTTAAGAAGTATACATTTCATCGTTATTTTTCGAAACTAATTTAAATTAGAAATTAGCTTTGTCGTTCAAAAAATTATTATTCTATGCACTGTCGCAAAATATGTGCATGAAAAATAAAATGCAAATGTTCGTTAAAGCATAATCTTTCATTACAGCAGTATAACGTTTTCGTAGCAACATAATCCGCATAACCCGTCAACACAGTACAAATGCTCATCACCCCTTGGTAAACGGGCGCAAACAGAGATCACAGTTAACTATCGCGCGAGTCATAAAAATAATCGCTTGACGGCCTCGCGCGCGTAGGGTGCTACCAGAAAAACAAAAAGAAGAACAAAAAACACGATGAAGTAACGTTATCGGCAAGCTTCCGCGCGAATTCGTACGACGAATATAAACTCGTCGGAGAGAGAGAGAGAGAGAGAGAGAGAGAGAGAGAGAGAGAGAGAAAAAAAGTATCCACGTCATTTCGACGCTCGTTAAAGTCACCGGGATATCATGTGCGTGCATGCCGTTGTAAATGCGGAAAAAGAGCGAGTTTACGAGTTATACCCCCAGAGAGGAATGTGAGTTTTAGAGGCTGCATTATGTGCCGCTTCTTTTAGGTTAACGTTCTTTTACTATGAAAAGATATATGTTTGTTGTGAAAATATTACGCGTGAATTGCTATCATTGTGAAAAAAAATTCGTTCGAATAATTTACCATTGCGAAATGTATTACTAATTTCCATAAAATAAGATTAAAGAAATACTTTCACAGTGTGAATTGCGGTAATGCGCAGTTCCGCTAAATTTTCTCTAAATCGTACATTGCATTATTACGGTATTCAGTTATGAATGGCAGATGCCGAAAGTTGCTCAGATAATGCAATACATATCTCGCGTTAAAATGACTAAATTTAATTCTCGACAACAAGTTTTCATGTGCATAGTTCGAATGGAATTCCCATTGTGGAATGTTACCGCGTATAATGTACAGCAGCTAAGTCCACCATGAAGAAAATTAATGTTACGCGTGTATCCAAGTCATCAATAAAACGAAGAACTTTCTCAAAGTCCATAGTAAAAACGAAAAAAAAGGAACGAAAGAGAGAAGATCAAGCGCAGCAGTCAACCATATATATATATATATATATATATATATATATATATATATCTCGTCTTCTACTCGACCTCCTCGATAAATACGAATATGTACGTGTACTCTCTCGGTCGCGGCCTCGCGATTTTAGCTTTCTCGCCCGCGCGCACTCCATCTATACTACGACACTCTCGCTCTCGTGCAACAGCAGCGTCTTCTTTCACTCGACGAACTTTTTTCCCTTCCACTTAATTATTCGATCGAACCGAGTCGTCGTCGTTGTCTATGCTATCCTCAAACTCGATCTCTTTTCCGCGACTCTTATGTATACATGCAAGTGTATCAGGTGAATGGGGTTTGTTTATGACGCCAAGGTGAGCAAACACTGCGCGCAGGGAAATTTTCTGCTCCGTGACTATTTCGCATTTGATTTTAATTGCTGATCATTGATTTTGGAAAATACAACGAGGATTTGAATAATTTTTATTTTTTGTTCATTGCTGATGATAACATGTTTGAAAAATACATTTTCAGCAATTATAAATAACTAATTCAAAAGGATTAATTAAATAGCGTACATCAAATAAATAATAGCTTTATTACGTCAGTCACAGACGATCTGAGACATTTATCAAGTCATTTGTATAGTCGGTAGAACCACGTTGTTAGAGAATATTGGATTTCGTGATAACGTTAACTAATTAGTACATGAGTCGTTTCGGAGGAGCAATTGGCGACGCTCTTTCTCGTTCTAAAAAAGAAATCATAAAATTAATCCATTTTGATTCTTCGCTTGATATCCTCGCTTATACTCCCGACAACCAATAACACTTATATATTGGCTTGCCTTGTTTCCCACGCGTATAAAACTGATTAACAGCCTAGCTACACATTGAAATGGTCAAAACATTATCAATAAAGAGGCGTCAAGCATTGTAGAGTCGAAATCGCTCACACTAATCTCCAGGTACTACACAGACAACATTGCTCGTGACGCATCGTAAAAGCAGCGACAAAATACTTCCTTGTCCGCTCAATCTCGTTTAGCACGCTCGTTTTATGACGAATTATAAAGACGCGCTCATCTATTTGCCCGCCGAGAAAGCGAAAGGAATACACGTATACATACACGCGCGCGCGTACACGTATGCATATGCATGTGCGCCCGCGCCACTAACAACTAGCTGTTTCGCGCTTAGCTGAACCATATACCGTTTCCCCGAGAGTGGTATTGCTGTATACTCGTATACCCTCGTTAGTACTCGCGAACGATTTTGAATATTGTTCTCTGATGTAGCGCGACGACCTGAGATTTCATTACGGTACGGCTGTGTTATTAGAACGAAAATCCTTGTGGGTGATAGTGGATTTTAAAAGACGCGTGTATATGCGCTTTCGTGACGCGAGTAATTGTAGAGGGCACACGTTTTACCTTGCGAGGCATGTAGCAACAAGTGCAGTCGTATACTTTTATCTTATTAAAGAGAGATTAGTATTGTTACTCGTATAATGTCTCGAATCGAAGTACAAGGAATGAAAATCGCACATAGTCATTCACATTGGACGTTAATATTAGGGCCATTCATTATTGTTTTAAATGCATGGACAATAAATGTATGTATATATCAAGCCCAATGTCGTATACAGACAACGTCCCCAGTATAACTGGCACAACCAACTACGTTTCTACCAGTTTTTCTTAACCTAAGAGTGTTTCATTGAACGCCAAAAAATCTCCATCCAATATGTTCCATTAACCATCCAATTTGAACTTCAGATGGAAGCTCATTTGCACTCATCGAAGACAAGAAGCGCGAGATAAGTCATCAACGCGAGTAGACAATCTTGGGTTAGCATATAAAGCGCAGCGACAGCGGTGGAGAGGGCACACAGCGTAAGCCATTATGCGCAAAGGATCGTCGTATCTCGTGGCAAAAACGTGCAGCGAGTATTGCGGACAGACGAGAGTTAGTTTCTTCGTCTCCGCGAGTAAACAAGCGAAAGATGGTACACTTTCATTTGAAAAGGAGGAAGGTTTTGCTGAAAGACCCAATCATTTCGCGATGCGGTTACACGTACTCGCGTTCCTCCAGTTTACTTTCATTCGAATGTACAAAACAAACAGATCAATTAACGATAACGTGCGTTAAAACATTAAGTAGGAATTTCATTACGACTAGTGAATTTACGCACAATAATGAAATTCGTGAGCAGGCGTTTAAATTGCAAATCTTCGTCGGAACATCTTTGAAGAAGATGTCCCCTCTCGGTAGGGTTACATCTTATCTTGGCTTTGTGTACTTTTAACGTCGTGATTACCCAGCCTCCTTATAAAGCGGTTATGGGCAATTAAAATTCTTCTGTGGCTAAAAGTCTCGGCTTTTATCTCGCCGCAATGTTTCCTTCCTCTTTGTCTCCAAGCGAAAGCCAAAGTTATCTTGATACCGATATGGACATTTTTTTCTCTAACTTTTCTTATTAGTATTATCTTATTTTTCCAGAAGAAAAGATGCCATGACGATTGTGCGATGCAATTAGTCGCGTGGAAAAATCACCGATGAATTTATGTATGTACGTTGCTTCGGAAGCTTTCGTGCAACGAGCTGCTGCTAAACTTGAAGACAATGCAGTCTTTATTTATAGTCTTTTAATAACGTCAATGATTAAACGATCAATTCCACAGTACATTGAATTTATCGAGAGAATTCAACCAGATATTTGCCTAAAAATATTGAAAATCCTTTTATGAAACATTTTGAAAGCTCCAATATCAATCAAAGCAAACAATACGCGTCAATTAATCTTTTTTGAAAAATAGATAGAAATGTAAGAAATAAAATTGTTATTTTCGTCGGTTTCATATTTCAAAAATACGTGAATGCAAAAATTCCATGCGCGTACACACATACATACGTACACATAAACGAGGTAACGGCAGGCGCTTTGTAGCGTCACGAGCGCATATAAAACTACGACTGAAAATTTTGGGCTCACGTCGTTGGCCCCGTTTTTCCCGTGGCCGCAATCGCGTTACGTACCCCCGCAGGTGTTGCTTTTTCGCACCCTGGATACGCGCACGTACCACAAAAGTTACGACATTTGGGTTTCTTTTTTGAAATTTTTCGACTTTACAATTTGGTTACTCTATGATATAAGGAGATATTTATGTTTTTTTTTCTTTGCATTTGAAGGTTTACTCGCTCACTTTCGTAAGTTATCCCGTTAACACGTTCAATAAATGCTTACTACACAACTATCTCTCATATTGCCAGAGCATACATTGAAAAGTAGCTATAACGGTAGTCTATAAAAAAAACGTGTAAGCATAAGTATTCAGGCGTAATAAGGTGTTTTTTTCGCAAGATGCGTCATTTCGAAAATTCGCTACCCTGTACAAGTAGCAGTAGTAGAGCAATTATAGGCCACGTCGACGCACTCGCACCTACTTACAACTGAGGTTGAAACAAGTGAATTGTAGAGCAGGTGCCGTGCTCGAGCGTGCACGTGTGCTCGCAGAGAAAGAGAGAGATCATGCAATACAGCGATAAAAGCGAGTAGCGGCGTGAGTGCATTTTCGCGGGCGGGGACGCGACGGTGCGAACGATGGCATTTGCATAATATGGGAATCGAGAGCCCATTGTCTGTCGACGCCACAACACCGCAGTCCCGAACTATATATGCGTGTTGCCAACGAGCGACGGAAGAACATCCGAATACGTAATACGGGGCGGTCATAATAATTACAACCGCCTAGATCCTATGTGCTACCATTTTTCTTCTTCTGTTTTATTTTGCTGCGCTCATTTTCGTTTTCCCAATTTATCCGAGTTTCGATTGGTTGCATTGATGAAAACTAGTAGATGATACAGAATCGAGTTATCCTATAATCAAAGTAACTGACGAAATAATCGACGAGTATTTATTACCGACCCGCAGTTAACCTTTTCTTCAAACAATTACAACTATTAACCGAACCTACAAGTGTGTAAACTTTTTTCCGAAAAGGCACGCCGAAACATGAGACTCGGTCAAGTTATCTTAAATTATACATTAATCATATTCCATTTGAAACTAGTATCGCATAGGATAAAGATTCACGCGAGTTATTTTGTAGATTCCTTACGAATCGTTCGTCGGTTCCCCTTCCAAACGTTATTATACCAACAGTAATCCCAAAATAATTTTTGTTAATACTGGCTAAACTCTCGGGCCATAACACAAATTGCAAAAGCACGTTAAAGCTGCGTTTTTAAAAAAGTTAGAAAGGCTTCCTGAGTTCTTGGAAAATCGAATGAAGAAGAGATCGTTTGATTTGTCGAGGCCTCGGAAATCAGTCTGCTTGCTCGAGTACACAGCTTCTCTCGAGCGCGGGTGCGCTGCTCTCGGAGGAAACGAGGCGTGTGCAAATTTAACTGGCGCACTGAAATGCACAACTCCGCTATCTTTCAGGAATTTCAAGCCAATACACAGCACAACCGGAGAGTTATTTCGATTTTTTTTTCATTCGTATTTTACTCTATACGCTAATCTCAACGATTTAAGAAAATTTAATACTTAAAAGGAAGTAATACTCGCGAGAGTGTAACAAAAGTGAAATTTTAATTGTGCATTATTATATCCGCTGTTGCTTTTGTAGCTGTTCCATGAAAACGAAAGTCTAAATCAATGATACAGACATAGATGGAAAACTTGCTACCAGTTGGCAATGTGGATGTCAGCGCGTCTGGAGTATCTGTTTGTCAGTATTATCATCGTTAATCATCATGGTCGAGAGATAAAAAGTACCCGGACAACAACCCATGAAAAAAATATCTACAATTGTAAGCTTCGAACCACAGCTTATGACGCTATCACAACGATCGCCACTAGTACCCACGACCGAGCGGTAAATCCATGGCAACTATAAGCGAGGAAAATGCCTATATTTCATAGCTTCCAACTAAAACCAACACACACAGACATAGACACTACATCCAACAACCCCTCGGTTGATTTACGAGAAGATTCGTATCCCTCGCTACCGAGTCGAGAAAAGTGATTAAATTTTTGCGTAAACTTTATTCGCTATTTTTCCATTTGATTTTTTTTCGCGATTATGCAGGGTAAAAAGCTAAACAACACAGAGTATGGAGAAAGTCACGCTTGCTGTGCAAAAGTCGTAAAGCCCCGTGCAAGAGAGTTTCGAACGACTTTGCGCGCGCACACAGGGCAGTAAAACCAAAGTTCGTGCTTCGATTAACGATTCAGCGGCAGCAGCGCAGCCTCGATTGTTCCGCTACCGTCCGACGACGACGACGATCTCACAACGGACGGATATATATCGGGAAATTCTTTGGGAAATTAAAGTTTTATGCACGACCAGGCGACGTCGATGCTATTTTTCGTGAGGACGGAGCTTCCACAAGTGCTGAGATTCAAGTTCCTTGAAAGCGGTTTTTCATCCTCCTCTTTTAAGTTTCGTATTGTGATTTTATGCTGGCTTAGCTTTGGGCTTTGTCAACTTCACTGTCGACGTTCGCTCGTCGAAAGTGTTCTTATTTTACGATCGATCAAGAAGATGAAATCGTTTTAAGTATACGCAACGATCAAGTGCAACGATCCAGACGTAGATCTAGAGTGGCGATTCACTTGCGTTTCTAGTGATTCTGTAAAACAGTTACACATTATTTTCAGTATGTCTCATTTCGCATGAAACACGCATTGTTACTCAAGTATTTGTTGAACTTAGCATTGTGATTGAAATGAAAAAAATTAAATGTTTACGTAAAATGTTCGAAATCAAACTAAATACCTATTAGTGTTTACTCCGACGAGAAAATTTCAATTGAACATTACCAGATGTCGTTATCAACGTAAGAATACAAACATATAAACGGGATAAACCCGAATAAAGGGATCTTATTCCTTGGATAACAATCGTGTTAACCCAAGTGGCATATACGATTTCATTAAACACCATTTGGTTCAAACTCTGAAAATTAATCAACCCAACAACTCTAGAGACGTATCCTTCCTGCACAATCAACTTTCGAGGTAAAACCCCTAAAATATACAGCCGTCAACCGTGGTAGCCCAGCACCAGCAGCAGCACTAGCGTGAGTAACCCAGGCAGTTAATTACTTTTTAGCGGGTTATCGAAACTCCTCCTCCACTTCATCGTCAAAATCACGAACTGCTGCAAACTCTATATCCGTAGTATATCGGCTTGAAACTTTTCATATCCGCGAGGGAACGCTCGCGCGTAATACAAAAATCGCCACCCTTCACTCGGACAATTTCCGTATAATTACCTGGCGAAAGTAGACCAGGTGCGGAAATTGGGCCAGACTACTACTATAGTTTCGACTTCGATATGGCATAGGCAATGTGTGTGTGTGTGTGTGTGTGTGTGTGTGTGTGTGTGTGTGCACGGGCTCGAGATAAAGTACGGAAGTTCTACACGAAACAGCCTGTGACAAAATTTAACTACGATTCGTTTCAAAGTTTAACTTGTGAAATTTATTCGAGGGAATCTTCAAACTAATAGTCATCTACTTCTCGAGTATCAACTGAGATAAATGATATATACACTCCTAAACCGGGAAGTGCGAAAGTCAGGAGTATAGCGGTATATTAATGGAACTATCGTGATGTTAATATCCGATGAATAATGCAGTCTATGTGAGAAATATCGAAAATTTTGCTATCGCTCTACACGCGCGTGAGCACACACACACACGCGCGCGCGCGCGCCAAAACTCCTGTCACAAGTCATAAACGAGAAACTACAGTTTAAAGCCTTACAGCATCCTTAAGAAGAGTTGCGAGCGTGACTAGTTAAACAGCGTAACGAAATTTTCTCACAAGAAAACGCCATGTATATATATATATATATATATACGTCCTCTACACTTGACAAGTATAAATTTATAATTGAGCTAAATCCTTGCGCTTGAGGCCTGGGTTAAGGTCGAGCTGTGTACATACATGTATATACATGTGCACGTCGTCAGATAAACTTTTGCGACGTTTTAATTAGCTCGACGTTTTGCATGGCTTGCGAGGAGGAGCGGAATCAAGCGGCTTAATTGTCGGGTGTCTCGAGATCGTCTAAAACGCGAGAAAACGCTTTGGTAGTTTCACTGGGGAAATTTTCATGTCGAGCTCAGTTACGTACCCGATGTAACTCGATATATACACTTCTTTCTCTTTTCGCCTCTCTTACGTTCGATTGTACCTGCTGTCTCGTTATGATCTCTTCGGGGAAGAATATGTATGTGTTATCGACGAGGATTTGATATAATCGCAGCTACGTATAGATTACTCACATCTTTCGAGAATTACCAAAAATACCGTGTGAGAACATTTGGCTTACCTGAAACGGAAAGAAAAATACACTGTCACTATATGGTTATCTTGTTTGAATTATTCAATCATTATTCTATTTTCCAATCTCATTATCTTTCGCAATTTTCAGCTACAGTCGAAAGCCTTTCAAGTTAAACGAACGCAAACAAACGTCCAAATGGGTGACGAACAAAGCAAAAGCACATAGTTATTAAAATGTTCTGATATCGTTGACGATCCATAAACTACATAGGTAAACAGCCTGGATAAAAGTGAATTCCTTCTTTTCCCATTTTCTTGATACTACAATCCTCCGGCAACAATAGTGTTCGTAAGGAAAGTACCTTTCTTTGGCGATAATCGATCCTTTTCCGCTCGAGTACAACTACAATACTAATCGCCAAGCGCGCGGCCGGTCCTAAACATCTTCGATTTTTATTTCGCTCTCGGGTATAAGTCCGAGCGGTCTCAGCAATTATCTTCCCTCTTCCCGCGCTCGCGCCGGCGCATGGATAAAGTATACTTTCTCGAAGGATCGTGACGTAAATACGATGGAGAAGCAATCGTATTCTTGCGCAAAATCAGAGCGAAAAATGCTGGAAGACACTAATTAACGGAGAGCTAAAAGATAGGTAGACACGAGGACAAGTCATAATCGTTATGAAGCTGTAATGAAATTAAGTAGCCCGTATTTGAGCTGCGAAACGACAGTTGTTGTTGTTTTCAAACTTGGTTATTATAATAATGATGTATAAAGTAATTTTGACCGTGATATTATTGCAAAATGTCAGAATACTTGCGTAGAAAATATAACATTTTTGTAATGTTTAGATTATGATGTCGAAAATTGCATAGTCGACTGATAATAATAATTGAATTCGATTTTACGTATTAGTTTATCCGAGCAAAAAATGACGTATGACTGAATCCATCTAACGAGCGATTATTTTAAAATTAATTTTCAAATTCAAATATGCGTTAATAAAGTAATATATTTTGAAAATAATCTAGCGTAAGGTCGCATATAAATTTTGGGCCATCCTAACGACGATTATTAGTTGTACGTCGGTTCCGTTTGACGCCCTTCAAAACAAAGGTACAAATGGATGACCCTTTCGCAGTCGGCGTTGTATGTCTCTCAGTTTTTTGCACTATTACGGAATCAGCTATTATGTCGACGATGACAGGCTGCATAGATCACTTGTTGGAATCTGTGTACGAAGTGAGAATGATGTTTCAATTCTTTTCCCTCCATGTTTATGCAATCAAACTGTACATTTTTTTAGCGAGAGGTCATCTGGATAATACGAGGATAATGAAAAATTTTAATGGTTTCTTTTGCAATATTGAAAGATTATCAAGTCACGTTGATGATTATCGATTTCAATTATAGTTTCTATTTTTGAATTTGGCGGGAATTTAAATCTGTTGCTTATTCTCATGTAGATATCGAGATCATAACTGCATTTATAGATGATCAATTATTACTTTTTTACATTCGAAAATACCGAATTGGAAAATATTCAATACGAATTATTATTAACTACGAAATATTTTATTTTTCATACAAAACAAGTTTACTTTTTTTATATATGTACAATATAATAAAAATTTTATAAGTGGATTGTAACAACTGTGCATTACAAAATTTATATTTGAGATGGTAATACAATAAAATATACATTTTTAAGCTAATTTTAAGCTTATGTCTTTAAAAACTAAACTTCTCTATTCCGATTACTTGTGTTGTACCACCGCAACTTTCTTTATCGACGAATGCAACTCATTACAATGGGAAGATACTTCCCGAGTCATCAATCTAGAAGCAATTACAATCGAGCAATGCCCACGTCGTATAATCAAATACTCGCTCGTACACAGAAGAAAAGGAAACTACATCATGCATGCAGCTACATGTATATTCTCCCATATAACAATACATCGATTGATTGTCCATTTGATCAATAATCGATATGTTCAATCTTGCGGCATTACATAAAAAAAGAACTACGTTAGATTCCTAGTACAAGTACGTAGTCGTTACGTAAAGGGGCCGTCGCATTTAATGACAATGCCTCTACAAAAGAGTGAGAGAGAGAGAGAGAAAAGAGAGAGAAAGATCCTTGCGAATCCTCCTTGGTGTGATGTAACAAGAGCGCGGCGCGAGCAAAATCAAGCCAGTTGGAAAAAAAATTGGCAGGTTTGCTTCTCGCACGAGTTTTCTTTCCGAGAGATCGGCGAATGATGGACCTTATTACCGAACGTCTGTTTATCGATTAATGGCATCGGGAATGAATGAGATGGACAGGTCGATATTTGTGTATGCATGCCGAGAGATGTAAGATCGTGCGACTGATGCATTCTATCGACGCGCGAGTCGTTACGGCTTATGTACTGTGCATTCATGTCTGTTTACTTTCATGCATTTGCTGTCTTGTTTCATGTCTTCTTTTCGTTATTTCTTCTCTTGGATTACAATTATAAGTATACGTGGGAACAAACGCGTACATTCATAAAATATACATACTATCGATTCAATTGTACCATGAATTCTTGTTTAAGATACACTTTAGAATATTAATTAACCCACGAATTCACGATTGACCGAACTATCACATTTATAATTATGCTTTGACTAATACTTTAATTTAATTGTCAGTCTAGTCAGCTGTTTGACGAATGTATTAATAATGAAATGGCATATCCCATAAAATACTTGGCTTTTTAAAATATAAATAGTTGCGATTTTTACTTTGCCATACATAGATTTAACCTTTCCTTCCACCTCTTATGTATAAATGTTGTAAAGATAATTTTTTTGCTGTTCAAACGAATCTTAATTGATGAGCAAAAGAAAGTTTTAAATCTGAGGATCGCGTCATGTCATATTTGTAACAATCCTCAAGGTGCGCGTGTAGGAAAAAAAAATTAAAAGTCGTCATCACGTGTAACAAAGAATAAATCTCTCATCTTGAATGCCGATTAACCTTAACACGCACGCGACAATGTACAAAAAACCTCGAGAACGTGATCCTTGATGTATATCACGCACATGAAGATACATACTTTGTACGAGTATCCTCCCTCTTCTTACCCTTCGACACACAAAAGAAGAAAACCCCAACTGATCCATGCGATGTGCAGCTCTTTTTACGTAAGATCCGTGCGAACGCGGACGCGCAAAGTCGCGTGCGCGCACACTTTTGGCGCTTTCTCTCTACAGAGTAGAGCTCTTCTCTACTTCCATGGTATCGCTCTGGGACACCTCTTCTCACTCTCTCTCTCTCTCTCTCTATCTCTTTAGCTTCTACTCTCGATTTCCGGATGTACAAGTGAGTTGTTTTTTTTCGTACTGCACGGTGTAGGTGTATATGTGTAGGCTTTGCGGGGAATTGGGGAAATGCAGACAAGTATTTCCAAGGCGGAAGCTTTACATTCTACATATATACATATACGCTAGATTTCGGCATTACTGTGTTTTACGGGAGAGAGGTGTTACACTAGGGAATTTCGAATAGAGAGCGTATCTTGGAGGAAGTGCGCTTCGGAACAATCGAGTAAATGTTGGAAATTGCACGAAGGAAACAACTATGTCATTAATTATTCCAATTGGAGGTCTCAATGAATTTTTCAATTTTATGCAGGAAGGGGGGGGGGTGATAGTACTTGAGGTATCCATTAAATGGTTAACTTTATATAACCTGTACATACTTTAATGAGTTAATAGGTTTATAAGAATGTATTTATATCAAAGACAAGTAGTTCATGTAAAGCATTTTCAATATTTCATTACAGGCATTACAAGCAGTCAGTCAAAATTTAATTCGAGCCTACATATACAATAGCAATTCACGAATGCAACACTTTTCCAAATGACAAAGCTATACGCATCTAATCTCCTTGAGTCAAAAAAGAAAAAAAGAGATGAAATGGCGAGAGCATTGCTCTTCGCAATATCACCTGTTTACTCGAGATATACGCTTAAGTTTGTATGGTTGTTTGAGCATGTCGCAACGGCACAATGGACGTGCGGGCACGCGCGCGCACACACAAAGCTGTGAGTATAGAATAGATAGTTGATCGCAATTCGTCGGTGAAAAAAGAGGAGCGACGTTCTCTTTGTAATGCTAATCCGACAAATACTCACTGATATGCTACGCGAGAAACGCGTGACTACTGTTGTTGTAAGTGATAATTGCAATTATGTACGATATATGCTATTATTATGTTCTATTCTTTTTCTTTCTTTCGAAGCACTAAGTAATAATACGTGAAATTTAACGAATTTCACAAACGGTTTTGTTTATAATGTGGTTTGGTTTGAATGTTCAATCATTATGATCCGATTAAAATGATATTTTCGGTATTTGCCTCGTTAATGAACAGCCGATCAAACAGTAATATCACAATCAACAGAAGTTAATATCCCAAAGAATTTCATGTTATTTTGCGTATTAATTGTAGGTGTACATAATAAACGATAACAATATAATTTCAATACGATTTATGAACGTTTTAAATATATAGTGTTCAATAACAATGTCCTCTTTACGAAATGCATACATTTTTAAATTATACTCGGTACATGTTAATCTATATAGGAATTATTCTAGCAAATACTCAAATCAAATACTTCCAACTCTATGTACATATTACTCACGAAAATTGTGTAAAACGAGAGTAGCGATTCAAAGCCATCGTTGACGAGAATTCGCAGTACAAATGCACTCTTTGGAAAGAAACAAAATCTCTAGAGAAAGAGAGAGAGAGAGACGAATTAATCCGAAATTCACTGGGCTCACTCTCCCTCTTTGAGTTTTTTTTTGTCGCAATCAAAAGCGCTATTGCCGAGCACTCGTGACTATTTACAGGAAACAGGAGAAAGCCTTTTGAAAAGCGAGAGCGCCCCGAGCTTTTGTGTACCAGGGTGATTCATTTGCATTGAATCAAAGCGACACGACTGGAATATTATGTTTAAAATTCATTTCGAAAAATTTCGCTGTTATACTATGATCTCACACGTGCGTGCGAAGTGCCAATCGCTTTCTATTTAGCCTCTTTGCCCCACCCCACGTTAGTATTTATTGTTTCGCTATATGTATAGGTTACGGTATAATTGAGATTGAATTAAGAGACGAAGGAGATAGAGACGTATCTAGATATAACGAGTGAATTATGAGGTAAGCGTTAACCAGAGGTATATCACTTATCACTTAATTAATCGACGGAATAAAGATAAAAAGGTGTCGTTTGCGAATAGAGTTGTGTTTATTAATGTAATTAAACTATCGAATGCAAAGCCTGGTAAGAAAACAATGTTTTAGTTGGAACTTTTGCAGTGATGTCTATATAAATGCGTCGAATAATAAGCAGAAAAGTTTAGAAAGTTAAAACTAAGTATCGCTGGCGCGCACTCCGCACTCGTACGCGGCGTGGAACTTCATTCCAAATTAACTTCAATGAATAATTGCGCAACAGGCCATTAAATTTTTTCAATCGCTTCTCACGTCAACTCTTCTTTTCTACTACGTTCTCGCACCTTTTACCAAGAAAGAAAACTTGACTCCTTTTCTCTTCGTCTTTCTTTCCCCTCAAATTCGCTATCTTTGCGGCAATATTTTTTATCTTTAAATGGGAAAAATGTCATTAATTATTTAGGGTTCTATAGCTATAATTAATTACAGCTTTATAACTGATGTGGTTTGTATAAAGTCATCAAAATATAGATCTCAAACTGTAGACCAATGTAAAAAAATGTATCGATTGATTGTATAAATATATTGATTATATAAATGGTATAAAAACCTCGAGCATTGTCAAACATAGCTGTTGACTTCCTATAGAAGTAGAAAACGGCAGTAATGATGTTTGATAGCACAAGTGCGCCTATAAGCAGACCAATATTTACGGAGTCAAACCCCAGACGACGACGTTGAGGACGAAATATATACGTCCTGGGGTGCAAACAGTGCAGCAGCAGCAGCTAGAGCGATAAACATGTCGAACGTATTGCATCTCTCTCTCTCTCTCTCTCTCTCTGCGGATTTCCGCTGACTTGGTATATCTCTCGCGATGTGTGCTACGAATGGCTTGTGTACAATGCATTGTTGAAATGTCGAACACGTGTGCGCGCCCCGACGGATTAGCTATTCTCCCCCCTCCCCATCTTCACTCTTTTACGCTATTTGAACTTGAACATTTTATCGAGAAAAAAAGACAAATTTAGAAAGCAATGTTTAGTTCTGAAATACCATTGGACGGTTCGAGATTCAGGTTTAAGATTTTCACAAGGTTTGATATTATTTTTTTTTCCCGTAATGACTAGTTGGGTTGCTCTGTATATACTTGAGTAATGGAATCCACGCATTTTTTGCGCAATACAACTTGTTTTTAACCATCGTCACGACTATTTGGACTGAAATAGTCAAATATTTCCAATTCCAAATCGATTGGAGCTCAAGAAGCACATGGATAAAAAAGAAAACCAAGTCACTTTAAAATTGAAAAAAGCTTCTCTTCGGCGAGCTTCCAATAATAACTCGATCAATCTCGATTAAAAAAGAAGGAAGCTTCTTCGGGCGAATCCTTTCCTAATAATTTTCCGTGGCTCCATAAATCACGTGGCAGTGGCCGCTACTAGTGGTAGTGGTGGCTGAACAAAAGGTTTCGACGATAAAAATTCACGAGCTCGCGCGAAAGAATAATCGGCCGCCGCTGGTACGGCACTTAATCCAATTGGCCGCCATAGCGAGAACCGAATAATGAGGAATCAGCATTAGCTCGTGCATTAATCAAGTGATTCAATTGTGTGCGTGCGCGCGACCTCACGCACGCAGTTTCATTACAGAATTGGGTATTTATCGCGCCAATTATAATTAATCAATGGGTATATATAGTCCATAGTCGTTCGGAAAAGAACATATATCGTCTGGTCAAATTGAATTTGCAAGTTTAGACAACTGATGTGCACTCGACGCTATGTCGAGCGGTTTAAACTTACTGGAAAGTATATCAAGATATTTTATTAATAAATGCATTTCATGGCGTACTCAATCTATCAAAATACCAGTGAATAAATTATATATATCTATATATATATATATATTTCTAAGAATTCATTGGTCATTCAAACGCGATTATATATCCACATTCAATTGACATTTACTAAAATCTGCGTCCTATTTCAGTAATATAGCCGTGCAACAGAATAATTATGCTCAAAGTGGAAAATAAGTTATTATCAAAGTTAAAGTTTCTACTAATAAATCGTGGAGCTATAAATGTGAAATCTTTTAATATCAATTTGGTAAATTATACAATAAATCACTCAATTCCGCAAATATACTAAAATGTCGAATGAAGTTAGTATAGAAGCTGGAAAATATTCTGGTTTCTCCTAACAAAAAAGAAGAAAAGATAAATGGTAATTTACATGCAATGGACAATAAATGACGAAAATGACTATTTGGTGTTATTTGCACGTGTGCTTGCGCGGGAAATCCCTTTGGCGATGCGCCTTTAAACGCCGTAATCGCGATATACTGCTCGGACCTGCACAAAGCGACGAATGCACTTCACTATACTGCGTCAGCCATGAATTTTTTAATACGCCACTCTCAGTGTGTCCCGCTTTTAGCAGTTAACTCGTACTTAGAGCACTTATACCGGTAATTTTCCAAATGAAAATTTACGACATTGTGATTTTTTCGAAAATAAGAATAAAATATACCTACCGAGAGAGAGAGAGAGAGAGAGAGAGAGACTCAGGATGGGAGTCAATAACAAATGGACAGAGATTTTTCCCGCGATAGAAGAAAAAAACTGTCGCCGTCGGTCCCGGAAAAGACCTGAAGCACACGAAACATATATATCGTATGCATAAGGAAGTAAACTCTCAACCGCATCCGTGGATAAACATCTTCATTGACTTCGTCGAATCCTCCTTGCTCTGTGCACTGACTGTGTTTGCATATCTTTACCTGCGTATTTCGCCGTCAATGATACATAGCGATCGTGAGAGACTTCGGAAATGCAAAGCGTAAGTTTGTCTTTTCCCTTTTTTTTAACAGAGGCGAATCGACATTCTGAGAAAGTTCTTTTTTTGTTGGAAACACAATCGAATGAGAAAGGAATTTCTACAATAGTACGCGTTTTTTAGTTTGAAAAAAGACGAATGTTATATGCAATCTTTCCCATTTATACGATCGTTATTGTATTTCTATCTATAAGACGAAATCGCAGATGTAACATATGTATATACGAACGGATTGATCGCATATTTGGTCGAAAAATTTCCAATAGTCGCGCAGGTCAATCAGCATTTCAGTAGATCGAAAATCCATTTGTATTTCTTCATCGTAGATTTTTCAGTGACCTCCTTTTCCATTCCCTCCCCCTCTTCCACGTACAGCGGAAAAATCAATCAATCAACCGCGAAAATTTCGCCGCCAGAAAATTACTGGATCTCGCCTACCTCTTTTTCGTAAAAAAGAAAAAAAAGGAAAAAAGAAGGAACTTAGCACCCGTGTGGAAATGGAAGAGCACACGCCACTGTGCGCAAGATCGTCGCACGCGATAAACACTACGAGAGATATCCGCGTAGAAAGGCGAAACGCAAACACGACTAATTTCCGCGATCCACTAAGTGTATATACATATACACACACACACACACATACATATATACATACATATACACAGCATAGCACGTATGGACAGCGTGAATGAAACTGAGATTGAAAGGAATGAAAGATAGGAAGTTTTTCACTGTATGGTGTCGCGCGACTGATTTTTATCAACTCGCACGCCACTCTCTCGAATTCGACTAAGTTCTGTTTTACGTATCAACGTGTGAATTTTGCAGTGCGAATGCTTTCATGTGATCAGGCAATCTGAATTTCCATGTATCATGTTCTGCCTATTTTTAATCTATAGATATATCTAAAGTTGATTTTTAATTACTTGAAAAGGAAAAACAAATATGTTTTATTGCTTTGAATAAGAAATATGCGCAACACAACATCCATAGATGTTGATGGGATTTAATCAAATTTTTTTCACTGGATGTCTTGATTTTCGACTAATGACTTTTATATCTTATACCAGTACATATATCATTGTTTATAAAACGATATCAAATTATCCCGAGATACTTAAATTAAAAATAATTATTCTCTTGTATACAGTACAGTTACATTTGACCTCAATTAAACTTCTGCACCTGAAAGAATAAACCAAGAGATCTTATAGGGTTGCATATTATAAAAAAACTCGATTAAATTAAATTATTTTCTCTAAAATATAGTCAAATTATTTATATTTTCTTCCGATTACTTTTTACAAATGGAATTGCAAGAATAGAATACGCTCTCGTTTCCAGAAAAAAACATTGGCAAAAAAACAGTCACTATGGGCACGAAATATTCGCTAATAGCACTGCTACAAATACAATTTCTCGAATGAGAGTTAAAATTGAGTAGAATTGAAAAAAAAAAGATCCTGCGCCACTTTAATTGTAGAATTGTTCCGCTTTGCAGATACAAACTGGTGCTTTTTTGTTTCACGTGCAACCCAATCGGCGTGTGTGTCCTTTTGCTTTATTTTGCGTGAAACTATTTTTTTAATTACAAAAATATTGAAATTTGATAAAATTTATCGGCGCTTTAAAGTTTCATTGTAGGCTGGAAATGTGTTTTTAAGTTAGTTGATAGCTGTATTAAACTTCTTGATAAAGTGAAAACTGATTTTCATTCAATGAACAACTTTTCGAGCAATCCTATTCAACGTGAAATCATATTAATCTGGAACTTATACGAAGACCTCCAACTCCAAAAACCACCGTAGCGAATAAGCCACCAGTCAGCCCGTTGTGAACTGAAGTTTCACTTTGAAAAGTATTGAACGTCACGAAGTCACGCACCACTAAGAAGTGCACCCTAAGAAGCTTCTCTTTACAAGACATTCTCATGACAAAATTAAATTACAGTGTCACAGAGCTTTCAGCGAAGCAACACGAAAAAGCCAAAAGCTATCCTTTATTGCATTGATATTTTCTTTGTCGGCCTGCAGCTTTATAGGAATTTCGTTGAGTTCCCGACTTATTGGCTTAATTTTACAGTAATTTCCTACGTAATTAAGAAAAATAATTCAGAAACTACATGCGATGATTTTATTTATTCAAACAGAAAGTAAAACAAGTTTTGTATTTTATCTTTTTGACAAAATTGCATAAATTCTAGTTAATGAATTACTGTACGCTTGATTTGCAAAAAAATAAAAATAGTAAAGTATCAAATACATCTATTGAATAATTAAAGTGGAATACTCCACGCTGAAAGTATTTCATGAAAGATATTTTTCAATTCTAAAGAGCAGATCCAATAATACATTTCCCTGGATCGAAATTCATTTTCGCTGTTTACTCGGGATTTTGTGCGTGAGCGAAAATATCGGATCGAGGTTATCCACTCGCTCGTTGTAAGCGCACGTCCCGCGCTGTCCATTCACTCTTCACTGCATGAAATTAACTTTGCATTCAACATTGTTATCAAACCTCTACAGTAGTCCGTGAATATTTGAAACATTTCGTGTTTGGTGAGAAAACAACATTTTTTCATCGTTGTAACGATTTCCCATGGAATAATTGGACACGCAGTCATATCGAAGATAATACAGTTATCCATAACGCGACATTGACTACGTTGAAATGGAAAAGAGTCTTCTAGTGTACTTTTTTATCGCGCTTGCAGTTTTGTGCTTTCTCAACGTTGAGTAATAGCTATTAAGAATAGTTATTCCAAAGTGTTGATATACGACAACAATAATTCATAGAGTTACGCGCGAACACACGAATTTATAATCGACAAATAAAAATGATTTAATAAGATTTTCCACGACTTTAAATGGTTAGTAAACCTACAGCTGAAAACCCATGTAAATGGGGGATTATGTTACAGCGATTACAACTATCTAATGATCGCATAGAAATTTTAATGGACCCAAAGAATTGTTAATTGCGTTCCAGCGTATTTTCAAATCAGTTTATTACCGTATAAATCACCATCAGTATTTACAATAAACTGCCTCAATAAGTCATCCTTTCCATTATTTGAAAAATCACGATAAAATCATCCATCGGAAAAAGAGAAAAGTAACATTTCTGACATATATCTGACACGTACGAATCGTGAGCATGTAATACGGTCATGAACGTAATTTTACTGATCACTTCACTCTCATTCATGACAGAAATGGGGATGTAATTTAAATTCGTCATAAACGTGAAAGCAGCTCAAAATAGCGCCCCGAGGACTTGTAAAATTAAAAAAAACAGTAGCGCGCACGCGTGGCGGCGACGGACAAGGTGTTTTTGTGTAATTATTACATTGACGAGCATCGAGCGTGTGAAATGCGCGTCATTGTGCTGTCTTTCACTCTTTACATGCGTATACTCGCCAAGTAGAATGAGAGGACGAGTGAGCACGCGTACGCGTGTGCGTATGTGTGCAGGATACACTGTTACTATACGTCTACAGCTTAGCCTTGTTTTTCACGAAACCACGCGTCTAATGAAATCATCTCACTGTATTATATTGTTCTTCAAGAAGCTACTTTCCTGCGTGTGTACACGAGTATAAGCTAATTGAGAAACCTATATGGATAAGCCGCAAAGTAAGCCGCCATAAAGTCAGATTTCCATTATATCTATCTCGTACGTATATATTTATGTAACAACATTTTGTTCTTTTCAATTACATTAAAAGTACGCGTCGCAAGTAATTATTTGGAACTTTGCTACCGATTGAAAAATCATTTTGAAATATAAAAATCGTTGTTTTTTAAGAAAGTAAATAAATGAATTTCTCAAAGAATTATATCATTTCGTGGAAAGACTAGCTCGCATCGATCAATCGTACAATACGTAATAAAAAAATTTGGATGTACATACTTCGTTTTCTCGCTATCTTGACTTATCAATCTACTCACATTATATTTTCCTCGATTATTTTTTTTTCTCATTCACAGCGGTTTCTTGCACAATCGTCTCCTAATCCCTTGCGCATAATATAATAAGTCCGTACAGTAGCGCGAGCGAGATCGTCGTCGATTTCTTTATAAAGCTCTTCCTCCCTTTCTCGTCTCGTGTGAATAATGCAGTTGCATTTAGAAATTCGGCATGCGCAAAAAGGATATGACGCGCCCTCTCGGGATTTTGCATAATTTTCTCAATTTTGCAAGATGCTGATGCGCACTTTTCGGGCTTTCTTTTTTTCTTCTTGTCGTTTGAGATTTCGTCGTAAAGCAGCTTCGCAAAAATTGCAAGATGAACGATTAAAAGTCAAATTATAGTAAAGACGATACAAGGATTATACTTTCCAAATAATATATATAGCGTAACGCTGAAGACGAAGATGGTATCGCGACACGCTAGAAAAATGTTATTATTTTTACATTGATTACAAAAAAAGGAGATACGTATGAAAAGTTTAGTGATATACGCATTGATTCGACGTTAACTTACTCGAAAGTATATTTCTACAAGGGTTACTGTAGTGAAGAACTTAATTATATCGTCGTCCTAATACATGCGTTTTTGTGACTATCGTAGATATAGCGCGCCTCTTTAATTTCACAACAACTCGTACAACTCTATTTTTACGTGGAATGAAGCTTGCGTAGCCATGATGTCACGTATTTCTTACGTACAATCTCGTCTCAACACGCGAGACCTCGTAAAATCGAGCCAAAACGACGTTTATTACACATTTTTAATAGATTAGAACTCGACTAATTTATTAAAGTAAACATTCGATAACACGTTCATTTGGCCGATGTTAAAAGCTCTTTCAAGCATAACGCACATCAGCATAAGTCATAGCAGTCTGCGACGGCACGGAAATGACAAAGTGACGTACTGCCCGGTATGCGGCATAGCCGGTCTGACGGATCGCAGAATTATACTACTGCGGATCGAGCGCGCAAGCTATATATATGACGACCGTTATGACAATGTCCCCACTGAAAGATAGGATCGTTTCGTTCACCCCTCTGCATTAGGACCTTGCGAATAACCGCTCTATCTCGTAATTACGAAATAACAGCTTTGACTTGCATATATTTGTCAATATCGTTAGAATATATGCGCGATTTACGTTGAAACACCGCGCGACAACCTTGTAAAAGTTTCGCGATACATTTGTTTTCGTTTGCTTTCTTTGGAAAATATTTACAAGAATGAAATTATCCTCTATGAGAAAAGTTGTCCAAACAGAGAGAAAAAAAGTACGCATCAAATCTGTAGCAGAAAAAAACAATTCCAGTATTGGATTGGAAAAAATTCAACACTTCATTAAATTAACAATGCACTACTAAAAAAAGTATTCTCAACCCCTTGCATAGGAAAAAATCATAGCATGAAATTCTATTCGGCTCTACAATCGACCTTCGTTCGTCAAAAAAACCGACGCACTACAACTTGTACCTGTACGAAAAAGTAATGCGCTCTGTATTCGATTGTTTTAGCTTCGCACACCCTTCTCCGCGCCCATTCTAATTCTAACAACTAATTATACGGTATTGTTAGAATATGATTGTACGACCATCATACGTACATACACGCGTTCACGCTAGCTCGCGCAATGAATTTGGATGCATAAACATAAGAAAAGCGTTAAAAAGCCTCTTGACGTCTTCTAATTAGCTATGTCTAGCTACAAGAGGGTTGAGATGAAAGCCTGTTTCGTTTGGGAAATTTTACTTTTTTCATGGCAAATTTGAAATGATCTCCTTCGTTATTTTTTCAACTACTGGGGTGGTGGGAAATCTGCTTTAATTTTTTTATTCTACCAAATTCACAGATCCCACGAATTACAGTTGAAACTTTGTAAAACTACTGGAATTTAATTTTACGTAGTTTGCATTTCCTAATTCATAGTGAATTTTCTGGAAATTAATTATTGAGTTTCCAGTTAAATCACTCGAGTATTCGTGCTAGATATAGCCGTCTAGTAGCTGTTAAAAACTTTTTATGAACTATTATGAAAGTTATATTGTATAGTAAAATTAATTTTTATCTCAAATTATCATAGATAATTGCTATCAATCGCTGTTCCAGTAATTTATGTTCGAGAAATGATTGGCAACATTTTCGTACCGAAACTTTCTCGTGAATTCCCATTGCAATACTATTTCAAATTGTAATGTACTATGATGATTGTGTTAATGATACCGCCGAAATAATCGAACAAATAATTAACAAATTATAAACAAAGTGGTATTCAATTACCTATTGACGTATAATAAAAAATAAGTTTACTAATACGAGTTATCGAAAGCATTATATAAATGAAATTGCTATGTATACCGATTTTATTACTATATTAAAATATATAGTGCAGTTTAGAACACAATTTTTCTTTATTTTACGAATATATTTTTTTCTCATTATCTAATTGTACAAAGAACTTTTACAGCATTTTCCACCAGATTTATTAAAAACTCCTATACTAGATTTTGTTGATCGTTATATCTATAATAATAGAATATTTTTGCGAATATCTACTTCATTCGCGTAAAAGTTACGTTTATAAATAAGATTTAACGACCTACTGGAAGCGTTCATGCACGTTAATCGATAATGCCTGTGTATTTTACAGAGCTTTTTGCTTGAAATTTAACAGGCAATATATTTAATGATTATATTGGGAATAATTGTATCCCGGAAAATTCTAACGCTCAACAAAAAATGTTGCATGGAACATTCCATGTTTCATTTTAAATGATGAATACGATGCTTAAGCCATTTTCAACAGTTAAAGTAAATAATTTCAGAAATTAATGAACATATGCATTTTGGAAGATTACACGATACATTCGAATACAAATTTAAAGTTTAAAACATCAATTATGTCGACGTTTTTGAATTACTGTATATTCATATTGGTTTTTTAATTGTTCCCCGTTATTACTAGATTATTAAAAGCATACTTTAGAATCGAAAATTGCTTTATTAACTATCGTTCTAAAATTTATTTAATTTTCCACGCACCACAGAGTGACGCTATTTATCAAATCAAGGAAAAAACGATAAATCCTCAATTGTTGTTAATAAAGAAACATGCTGCAGAAAATGCTCCATCGAGTAATCGTGTTTTCAAATAGAATTGAAACCCCCGTTGCGAAATTAGAGCAAAGTTTGAATCTTCTCATTTCCTAAAAAATTCATTATGTGGAAACTAAACTTGCCAAAAGCCAACATTCCGAGATTAGTAGAGGAGTAAGGCGACAGCATTAGCCCGCGGAGAACCGTTTGCATGGCGAACGAAAACAGTAAACATACATACCACGTGAGCTTTACCTAAGGGATGTAATGTTGGCAGAGCACGCACACATACAACGAAGTTGTCTTTTTTCTTAAATATTCTTTTGTACACAACACTAGTGAGTCAACGATGAGTTTCAAATAAAAAAATCAACTCTTGTAATTTATTTATCTTTAGCTCTGAGCGTCACTGATGTCTCGTGTGGTATATGATGCGCCGGCAGGACGCGAACTGCAACGGCGCGAGGGAGTCGCGGCACGATACTGACGGGCCGACCAGCAAGTCGGTGAACCTCACTCGATCTCCCTTCCACTTCCACAGCAAGGATGCTGTTGCTGCTGCTGCTGCCACCGCCGCTCTCAGCTGTGCAGTCTCGCGTGTCCCTCTGCCCTACTACTATTACTACCGACAGAAAGGAGATGAGCTTTCTTTTTCCGTATGATTTTACTATGAGAACGATTAAACAGCAGCTTGTAAAGTATTGCTTGGACGATAATTATCGAGTATTTCAGTGATGTACGAACCAATTTTTTTCGGGCCATTCATTTGGATTGCATCAATACGTGTATTTATTATGTTCTAAAGTTACGGTGGTTTGCAACTTGTATTCCATGAATAATCTACGATTTTGGGAAACTCAAATGTTTACTCGAAATCGCTCTTGTATATAAACTATGTAAATCAAAAGTTTGAGTCGTGAACTCGGCGCGCGTGCAGTTTCTGTATTACATGCATCAACGCATGTAATAAACGATTTTGTTTTGCAAAGTGTTTGTTGCAAAGTCGTCGCGGGAAAATTTATCGTCGAATACACAAACATTCTTAGATTTAAATCATTGCAATTTTATTATTAGCGTAATTTTCGATGTGATACACTAGTATTCCAAAGCAATATCTGGATACATATCCGTATTTCAAGGGAAACGTAACCATATAGGAATAAAATACTTGTTCACAATCTTTCTTCGTTAAACCTTTAATCATTCCAAGTAACTATCGCGAATCGACGGCAAAGCACTATAAATAAATATAGTCCTGTATACCTTTCTTCTTTTCTCTTTTCTCTCTCTCTCTCTCTCTCTCTCTCTCTCTCTCTCTCGCTCATTACCTATTCTTTCTTTCTAACTTGGTGTCTCCTCCTACAGCTTTACTCGTCTAAAACTGTTGACCTGCAAAATTCTGTAATTGTAGAGTTCACCAGGTGAATACGTAGCACCCCGAAAATGGTAATTGACTTCATGAATTTCAAATTGATAACTGATCATTGACTCGAAATGCAACAGTCATCTAAGACGCTCATTCGTTCGCTTTGCTCACTGTCATCTCCGGCTTTTGCTCTATCAGGGGCGAACCCTCCGAGCTTTTTCGTTTTCTTTGACATGGATATATACTGAACTAGATTCCGCACGTAATGTACGTGGAAGTGAAACCTTGTATTTCAGTAATGGCGAAAATCTACATAGGTATACTTAGCTTTCCTTATTGAAATTTGTTTCGATTGTTTCTATTTCATCGTGTCATTTACAAATTACGATCGATTCAACAAATAACGCTTGCATAAATTGATAGCCACAATGGAAACTTATACCTATCATCAAAACGAAACATTAGCTTCTTTCTTTTATTCTTTAAATTTACAAATCTTCCGTAAAACCTAACAAGCTTTATACGATCGGTCATATCATCGAATTGTACGTTTTCTATTGTGGAAACATCTAAAATACATTGATTACCGAAACATTTTAGGAATCCAAATTCCCTTTTTCGAAATCGCAACATCAAATAATATCGTCTGCTAACAATAAAGTTTTCACCATAATCATATAACTATTGCAAAACATACGTTTTCATTCATTACTTTATTACTTCGTATAGTCTTAATTTTATTAATACACGCTGAATTCCTCGTTTGATTACAAACATAATTAGCGTAAAAGATGAGCTTGCAACAGAGAAAAGAAAATTCCAAAGAGTTAACAAATCTGTTTTCCGATAATAAACGAAGCAAAATGACGAGTTTACAAAGTTGTAGCGTAATCTGCTGCGGTGAAGATTCAACAATGACATAACTCTATAATAAGTAGCAATCCACAAAAAAAAGAAAGAGAACATTCGTTCGACAGATATTGTACGGCTTTCCATCTTGTCGGCGCACAAATGCTTTTATTGCCTTACATCCTAATCCAATTTTACGATATTCCTCAAAAACAATATGGCAACCTCGTCGATATAACGACTTTAAGTGCATATTATTCCTCTATGATGGAAACTGTACCCGTATGGACCGCTAGATATTGTTGAGTAATAAACAATTACGTGGCGCCGGAGCTGTGACTAATAACGCTTAAATCACGTATCCGATGCTACCAGGAAAATCGTTAAATTTTAGCAGAAGTGTTTTGTGTCAAAGTAACTTATATATCTTGTGGAAGACATTTTTCTAGATATATTTAAGCCGTACGATCACATAATCGTTCTCGTTTGTGGTATATTTTTCAGTGAATTTGTTTTCTTGAAAAATAATAAGCGCATTTACGAAAATAGCAAATTCGAAGGTGTTGTAATTTTACGAGATCGTCGTAAAAATACTACTTGACATTCCTTTGCAAAATCAAATGTAAAATATTGAATTGAATACGAATTCTAAAATCCACATACACCATTGGACAAGCAGAACGATATTATCGTAAACGACACCGACGTAGGCTACGGAGTAGAAAGTTATTGTGCGAGATATGTATTAAAGCGAGAATACAAGTACAGACGTCGCGCGAGCTTTAAGGATCCATAAAAGTCAAGTTATTTTAGCTTCGCAGGGAAATCGGCTCCTCCAAAATCGTTATTTCGCTTAGCTTATAGATAAAATGCATATGCAACATATTTTTTTTTTGGAGGGTGCCTTTTTTCCTCTTGGTTTTATGAGCACAAAGAAATTAATGCAAAAAACCCGATCATTATTTCATTACTGCCTAATTGTTTCCGTCTTGCGAAGTTCTAGTTGACGTAGCTTCATTTATTTCATTAGTAGATTTATGGCTAAAAGTAGAAGATTATGTAAATATTAAATACTCGTAATCTCAAAATTACGTTGTTTACATAGTTCGTCTTCATTTTTTACGATTTAAAATGCAACTTCCAACAATAAAGATCTTAGCTTCGTAACAATGGCGGTATTTCGAAAAAACGTAAATTATAAAATTGCTATGACGATCGTAGATTGGATTTTGTTTAAAAGTTAGACCCACGCATACACACGTGAATTTCACTTTTCAATCAAGATGAGAACCTGATTTAACGGCCTTCATAATATGCGAAGTTCACGGAAATCGAGGTATCCGCCGAGAGTTTCGACCTCGCGTATATAATATCCGCGAAAAGATATAATATAACGTGAAAGAATGGAAGTCCCACGTTTCACTTTCTTCCTCCATGCCGCGCAACGAAGATGGCTGAGAGCTTTACGCGAAACTGCGGGTGAATTTTTCGAGTTTCACGTTTTTTTTTTAATATAAAGGATTTTACGCGAGAACTATGCTAATTTTACCGTGGTATACTCGTGGGCTTCATAATTGGCAATGCTCATACATCAGCTGTTCTCTTCCGCTGCTTTCATTGAGAGACATTGGATACTCACCCGAAACAAAATATATATTTACAGTTGTTCCAATGGGAAAACTGGACAAAAATCGATCGAGTAAAAATACATTTGATTCATAGAAATACTTTCTTATAGAGCTGTGACAGTCTCGCGAGTTGCCGCTTAAAAGACACGTCGAATGCATTGCTGTCACGATGGAATAACTCAATCATCCGTCAGCAAGAGGATTAACTACAATAAACGTGTACACCCTAACGTACATTTTTTAACAAACATTCGTTCCATCACAATGTTATCTAAAGATAATCAAGACACGATGATCCCATACAATTAAGTTACACACATTCATAATCAGTGTATAGTGATTATAACGTTAATCATGCCGACGTGTAATGAGATTGTCAATAATAATCTTAAACGATCCTAATCACCCTATTATTACGCATTGAACATTAAGCCTTTAATCCAAACTGAAAATTATTGTCGTTCAGCGTATAACTATAACGTAACAATCATAAATTAAAAATAATATCGGCAAAATTAAAATAAACACGAGTATCTTTTGGTAGACTTTTGTGTTCGCCGCGAAAATAAGATTCCCTAATATTAATAAATAATTACTACGGTATTGATGAAATTAGATGATACTACGTATTTCTACATTACAACGACTAGTCTTTCGCAAGCTCGTAAAGTATATTTCATTGAAGGTTTTTTCATTACGAATCTATCATCGGTTTGTATCTGATTCAGATAATAGAATACAGCAATGAGGATATGAAAGAAATAAAGTATTTGCTGAAATCGATTAAAATTAGAGTAAACTCGTAAATATACGATGAAAACGCGGTTTCCTTTTTCAATTACATCGCACACCTATACTCAGCAAGGTAATACTATCCGTCGTGTTATAGGTAAAATCAGTGGAGAAGATCGCGAACACGCGATGCGATTTATCAAAATATTAAGATCAATTATTCTCACGAAGTGAAACATACATTCCTCTAGTTGGGCGCTTGCGCTTGCGAACAATAGGCCCGAATTGTATAGCCCCAAATACAATACATATTTTAAATCATGAATCGAGCGATTATTGCGCCACACTAGAAAATCACTCTATACGTGACTCGTATACACGTGAGGCCCGGTAAGCAAAGTGGTGTATACGTGTGCATTTGATCCACTACACACGACATAAATACGTCAACACTGTAGCGCTTGCAAAAGGTATCGCCGAGCTTTATTAAAACCTACAAGACAGAGAGCCCATATCCAAGTTTAGAGGTACATCAGATATTTTGCGTTGGGCTGACATATATATTTGAAGGAGGAAGAATAGAGGATCTACAACGTACGTGTTCTTGTATTGATTTCAACATGTCAGCTAGACAAAAAAATAGAAAAATTCTTTCGTTGAAAGTACTGAAAATGCTTAGTACTATAGGCTATTGAGTTCTTTGTATTGTTGAAATATTCATTTATTACTTTCATATATTGCGAGTGTAGTATGGATTTGTACATATTATAGACGTTAGAAATAACATTTGTAGGTCAGACACGGTTTTTCCAAACTTCTTTTATTCATTTCTTTATTTTGATGCTCGTTTCTATTAAAGTATGAAATTGATGCTTTACATTCGATAAATGCGTAAATGAAAATTATACATGTATCGCGACAAAAAGTTATATATATTTTTGTAACTTTGATAAAACTGATTAGATTTTCATAGTAATAACAAGTCTTTATCAAGTCTTTCGTAAATTTTATAAGAATAACTCAGTACACGTGATAACCGTGCGCATTAAAAATTCGAAGCCACGCTAAGACCGTAAATGAGAAAATTCAATCAGTAATGATTTTGTATGCCATAATTCTACGATATACGTGATAAATCATACATACGACAGAGCGAATCCATTTAACGAACGACGAGAAAAGTCATTTATTAACCGTGAGTTTATTCGACTACAAATGATACTTTGAAAGGCATTCGCCTTAGTTTTTTAGAGACGCAGATCAAATCCGAGTTGCCTCTAAAAGTAACACGGTTCGTCAAATAACTATTTTGCTAATTGAGAGTACAATACTACATCATACGTTTTCCAATCGATCCGTGTCTTGAAAGATTTGAAAATGGATATCTAACGGACCAGAGGAAATAGAAAGTCGAATAAGAACTTGTCAAACAGCATCGTCTCGAGATCATCCTTGTAGAAAAGCAAAGATGCACTGCATCGATAATAGAATGCAAATTCCGCTAATGTTCCTAATGAAGCGCGCAATCCAAAACATTCGTGCAACAGCGATCATCGTCCTTTGGCTCGCATAAAAAACGTCGTTCTCCTCGATCCTCGACTGATCGTCATCTCCGCGAGACAGAAAGAGAGAGAGAGAGAGAGAAATGGTTACGATGTCAAACTGACAGCGACTCTTGGGATTTTACCACAAGATTATTGTTAGTTGCTCAGTTCAAGCAAACGATCACAGGTAAACTATTTGCATGAATTTATGGATGTCATAATCGGTTATTGCTATTATTTTCATTGCTCGGAAAACAATCGACAGTCGTTACTTGTAGTTTGAAAATATATTGCGTCGTCAAAAATGAAAAATTGCTGTGTATCAGTTGGAAAAAAGTGTTGTAATCGATAAGAAAACAAAATTAGAATATCTCAAGCTATATCAAAATAAAAAAACTCAACAATTATTCTAAAAGCATTTTTATCCGTATAAGCACACACCACGCATACCGCGCGATCTCCAATAAAGTAGCACTTTCTCGTCTCCGTTCGGATCATCCGACATTTTTCATAGCTCAAGCACGGGAAGAAGAGGAAAAAGAAGGGGGAAAAGAGCGCAATGGCTGTTGTTTATGAGCGAGCGGGCGATGGAAAGCTTGCTTTGCGGATCGGAAAGCGTGGATCTTCCTTTTGGTTCGTTACATGCCTCTCGGCTATAATTCGCTTCCTCCCGATTGAAGAAGTTGTGTGCTCGAGCGTGGGAGAAGCATGTCACTCTCCTTTTCTTTTCGATCGGTGAACTATACGATTTTTTTTATATACCTGTATTGCTCAACGTCCAAAGCCTGGCGGCTGATGACCGACTCCTGATAACGCGTATAAAAGGAGTGGGGTAGCTTTTGTCGTATGGCGTAAATTTATGTCCGGTGATTCCATCGCCATATTGACGCGCTACACATCTATAAGCTTTTTTACTCTTTTGCAATATGAAAATGACTCATAAAGTATACGCTTGAACAATCTTAACGAATAATCGTGTGAATATATTGAATAACGAATTGTGAAATTTATGTCATTTAACTTAGCCTTATCAACGATTTTATCCAAAGGTTTTTCTTTGAATTTAGATATTTTTGGTAGCCACGTCAAATTTGCGATTTGCAATCAACCAAAATTTCTCTAGATAATGCTCCAGTATCAAACATATTTCAAAAACAAAAATTGTACAATATTCAGTTGCAAGTAATCCCAAAATAAAAGAAAAAAGGTACGTTAAAAACATTGGAAAGGGTTCCGAGTGCGCGCATATGTGAAAAATTACGAGACAGCGTCAAGTGACTGTGAGTCTATCAATTCTAGCAAGGAATTCTTCGAAGATACTATAATAGTACATTTGTCACTTCTCCTACTATAATAATGAACCTGTTTGCAGCAGGTCGCAATGTATACAAACTTGCACAGAGAGATTTCAAATGGAAAGAAAAGAGGTAACTTTTCTTGGACATCAAGTTACTTTATTAGATGAAACAATTGCTTGGATATACTACAACATACTACATATCTAAACAGCGTGGAGATAACAATGTTAAATAGTAACTCTACTCGATTTGCGATTCATCGGGACCTATCATTGTTATCAAAGGTATAAAAAGAGTGAAAATAAACGAAACATTCTCTCCTTAAAAAACGAAACTAAATAGATAGAAATTGAAAAATTGGTATCGGTCCTAGTCTTGTCGACAATAAGAGTAGTTGAACAATAGCATTGGATTATCAGAAAATAACGAAAAATGAGTGCAAAAAAATTGAAAAAATTAAAAACAATAGCCAAGTTCCACGCGAAACAAAGAGGCGATAAGCTGCAAGGTTAAGGAATCGAGAAGAGCCGCAGGTATAACTAGAAAGTCAGCGATAAGAGGAAGGAATGAAAGGGCTGAGATCTCGCACGGCTAGGGACACGAATCCTCTTACTCTCGCCGGGCGCTTACTTTCATCTACGGTATTAGCCATCGGAAAAAAGCTATGCCCTCCTCCCTCCTTACTCTTCTCTCTCTCTCTCTCTCTCTCTCTCCCTCTCTCCCACTCTCTTTCTTTCTCTACTTCAGCTCGATTTATATCTGCGTTCCGTTTAAATGCTTCCTACAATGTGGAATCGTGACAAAAAAAGTATAATAAAAGAGAGTCGCTCGGCGTTATTAATTCCCTGAGCTAAACTTTCGTGTCTCTCCTTCCTCCTTCTCTTCGCAATGGATATCTCTTTTGTAGGTTTTTTTATTTGAGAGGCGATTTTACCTCGCTGGCTATTTTCTTTTTACATTGTTTTTACTCTTTTTCGAGTGCGTGATACTCAAAGTAGAAATTAACGCTCAAAGCTAATGAATTGTTTTAAAAACGAGACCGAGAGCTCTGTTATTGCTCGTTATTGATTTTGATTCGTTATTTTTGTTTTTTCGCACATCTTTTGTGCCCTTATTATTTTTTTCCGTTAATTTTGTCGAAGAAAGTCAATTCAATATTTTCACTATTCAAGAATATTGTTCGCGTATAAAACATAATTAAATTTATCGATATTCAACCTAAATCGTGCATGACTTTTATCGTCTATATTCAAGTACTTAATTTTACGATTTATTCCAAAGGTTTGATTATTTTATGTTTTACGCATAATCTACTGTATCAATTGCTGACAATAACGAATTATACGATACTCGACCCATTAAATAAAACATTCAATAATAAAATAAGTTTCATCGCTAAAGCAAACTACAAAAATGCCGTTTCCACCTGCGAGTCCACTGATAAAATGTAATCAGCACCAATCTCCACCCATTTGAATTCAATTTGCAACCTTTTCTTAATATCGTTCTTAACTTAAGACGAATAGCTCAGAAAAGCTCTGTAATAAAAAAATGATGCAGCTCAGAGAGAAACGATGGTGAGCGTTTGTATTCGTTGTGGTATCCTCGCGTCGAGAATATTTCGCGGACGACTTCACGGAATATTTTCCGAACGATTGTGATCGGCAAAGATCGTGATCCTGATGGATTTATAATGCAATTTGACCTTCCAAGCGCGTATATTTGATACGAGATTTAAATACCGACGGACGGATTTTCTCTCTCTCTCTCCCTCTCCCTCTCCCTCTCCCTCGCACTATCTTGTATTAGTTGATGGATTTTTTAGCGTATTTGAATTGTGGATGTTTGATAATTGTTACTTTATTAAAAAACTTGAATTTCTATTTCCGTATGACATTAAAAAATTGAATTTTGCTACATGTAATTTGCTTAGGACGCAATTTCGAATTTATCGATATTTCAAACTTCATCATAAATTTCCGGAATAATTTCCATGACTCTTCTGTCTGCTCGTTTTATTACGTTAAAAATATGAATTTAATTGTTTAAATTGATAATAGTGTGTATTTCTATTTATTTAGATTTTGTACTCGTGCATATACACATTATTTTTCACTTAGACATATTTTAAAGCCATATATAAATGAAGCTTTAGTGTTTTCGATTAATACTAAACATGAATTTGATTGTGTCAGATATTACATATGCGTAATTGCAGTAAGAATACGTACACCGTCTTTTAATTGAATTTCTTTATTGGTAGACTTGATCGATATTCATTGTAATAAGGATACAATAAAGCGTTACTAATTATTTATTAGATTGAAACAAAGATACTGCTAGAATAAAAGTGTATTTAATCATACCGTGCACAGCATAACAATCGACGAATCGAAAGCTATGGAGTGAAAAAGCGGAGAGCATATCAAAATCTCGTCTCACTCGTAAAACCCACAAAAACGAAGACGATCGAAACTTTGAGCCGCGGATATTTTTCAAATAAATTGGAATTCTATTGCGAAAGCATTGGTGGGATCGGTGGCTGCAGTATATAATATAGCTGACACCTCGGTTACGTATATATATATATATATATATATATATATATATATATATATATATATCTGAAAGAGGGAAAGAGAGAGAGAATCTTGAAGCTGTTAACCACTCGTACAAATGTTAACTCGATCCAAAAATCACTCGCAAAATTAACGGTAACTCTGTCAAATAGTGGTCTAAGTACATGATCAATTTTAGAATGTATCTTACGTTACTCGAAACTCGGCAGCGTAATTGAATGAGGAGTAAAAATAGAGTTTCATCAAAATGACAAAATCGCATTTTCAGAAATGTGAGTGCAACGGTATACATGCAGGAAGATGGAGAAGGGAAATGACAGATCTGCCGTCTGATTTCGTCCTACGACGACAACTTATCTAATCTTTTGTGCATGAGAATCCATTTCGCACGGGTTATAGGAAACAAATTCTGTTTAAGGGTGCATAGTTGCCGTTATCTGGTTGTACAACAAGCACACGACATCATTTCAAAATTAAGCTATCGAATCAGGCGAGAACTTGATGGAAGGGGGTCGGAGGGTTGGATGTGTAAAAGGTATAGGTATATATAAGCAAATACATGTGAAGCGTGCGTTGCATTGCACTTGCAAACCGCGATGCCGGTATATATGCGCGCACACTTAATGCAAATATCTAGTGGCGTGTGTGTACGTGCGCTCGCTCATACGGCATTGACTGGCGCGAAATCGAGCCTAAATGCAAATAGACACGCAGCCAGCGGCTGAAATAGTCAATCAGCAGTAGCAGCAGCAGCAGCAGCAGCAGCAGCAGGGTAGGTGCACAGCCGTGCCACGGCCGCCGACGCCGCCTAGACCCATTTACATCCAACGCACACTAATGCCCTACTCCCTCACGCTTCTCTACTCCATGCACGATATGCTCACGTACACATATAGTTTATACGTAGATTACATGATTTAGGTAATTGCATTGATTGAGCTTGATATTCAGTTTTATCGAAGTATTTATTATGGAAAATTACTTGACATTGAACAAGATTTAGTCGTAGTGATGCTCGAGTAGTAAAAGTTACGAGTTTGAGAGACAGACGTTGATATACTTTTTTTGCGTGAAATCCAAAGTACGAACGTTTTTTGAGCGAGGTATCTAACTGAATTTGGTAATAACAAGTAAACAGGCCCGATGTAGCTGCGTCACAGGTAATGAATGACGTTACAACTGCGTAGGTGGTATAATTCGGCGATCGATTTGTCATGTTCGTCGTACACAGCTCCATTGATCAAAATGACACGTACATTTACCGATTTGTCTCTTCAAATTTTGATCGTGACTAATCATCGATACAAACGTCAGAATAAATGGTCAGTTAAAATTAACGTAAAAATATGTTAGCTGTATAGCTGAGAGCTATCGCTTGTGCCCGTACGACACAATGATTTGAATAGCTCGTATGCAAAGAGAAACGAATGTCAATTAATGAAGTATTCCGAATTTAACGTAAAGTCCATATTTTTGCTTCTTTTATTGAAGTTTCGATAAATTTGAGATCCAGATCGAATATAAAATTAGATTACGGTTACATTAAACAACTTTTCTAATTATTTGGTCACAAATTATAACAATCGAACTTTTACCGCAAAGTTTTGTTTGAAAATACATACAAAGTCTATCGAGTACATAGAGCAAGTCATCATTAACATTTCACGCGCGTACACTAATCAGATAGTAACTACAAATTTGTCTCGATACATTGTTCGAACAGTTGGCTGACAGTAACAGTTCATTCATTTACAAGTCCAAAGTACTTATCACACAGCTGCCATTGTAAATGCAGTAAAATGTAACAAGATTATTCGCGTGTTTACAATTTACGTAAGTTACATCTTATACTGATTTTCTTAAAAAATACCTTCAACTGTTTGAACAAGTGTAATTTGGATATAATCGATCAATCAACGTTTCTGTTTTAACTTTGTCACTGTAATTTTGTCAATTCGCGAATACGCGACAAAATGACAAAATTTATAGAAGGTGATAAAACGATGATACTACAAACACGAGTAATCAAACTTTTAAATAGAAAACCTCATTTTCCGTTGAAAATGTTGACTATTTTGGAAAATGCTCGTATGATAGGCTAGCAACGTAGAGTGTAATCTTATCAATCGTGAAATAAAGTCGAAAAATGATAAGTAGATCTATAAACGAGCAATAGAAGAAAAGCCTCGTGCTCGAACGTAGAAATAAAACTAATATCGTTTACTTGACGATAAATTTTAAAAGCATTGCTTAGGGGAAAAACAAAACATCAATCTGCACTTTATTCCTCAGTAAAGTGCGCTCTCGAAAGTTTGTTTGCCTTCGCAAGTCACACGTGCGAATGATACTGTCGGTCGGGGAGTAGCGCGCCGCTGGCACGAAATTCCGATCGACCGACACGATAATGTCGGCGCAAGGAAGTGCATCTGCTGCTGCGCTCCATTAGCTATATATAATTGAATGGATTATTGTTCACGATTGGCGAACGAGGGAAACGTTACGTTATATATATACGAGGATATTTTAAGAGCTCTCAAATTCAATCGAACGTCTGTAGCTGTGCACGATTAATAGAGGTATATTTTGATCGAAACTTTATTTGTACAGAAGATGCAAACGTTTGCTTTAAATTAATTTTGTTTGAAATCATCAAATTTTCGATATTTGTACGTGTCAAAGATGAATAATCAATACGAAAGCACACCTATATATCGTACGTTTTATACATCTGATGTAATTAGCGTTATTACATTGACAGAATTAGAAGTATGGTTTTTTACTAGGAAGACGCGATCTAGCTATCGGCAGAAATCGCATGGAAACAGCACAGATACTAAAGCAGGAACAAAGCCACTCTGCTAAATCTATTCCTTGATCAGCCGACTGTAACAGTAAAAACTGTCTCTACACAGCTCTTCGTTTACCAAGCGCTCGTGGAAAAATCGTCAAACAGTTGGCCAAATTAACGCGGTGCAAGCCTCTAATCAAGCGACCGACACGCAAACTCACATATACGTGCGACTAAACCAACAACCACCGAAAGCCACAATCGAAAAGGTCGTAGCACGTGCGCAAGCAACCAGATGGAAAGTTCGTGTTTTACCTAAAGAATTAGAGATAAATATTGATTACATAGTGCACGTTTGTCGACTTGGATTAATTAAAAGACTAGTTTTACTTTCGCGTGCGCGCATACACATATTCACACGTGGCGAAACCGTTTCACGCGACAATTGTTGAACGATTATCATATGCCAATTGTATTCGTAAGTAACGATTTGTGCACGAGCGAGCCCGATAGATAATTATGTATCCAATAATACAAGTCAAAGACGAAATTCGTACATGATTCATTTTTTTTATTTTCCGTACCGTTCGAATTATGTAAATTTATTCCAACAGTTTTGTCGAAATCTAAGAAATTTGCTCTTTGCTAATGATTATTAATTTTTATTAATTGGACAGAATGTTAGCCGTCTCGGAGAAAGTATTTACTGTATACGTGTGTATGTGTGTGAGTGAGTATTTAGACGTGATTTTTTTTCGTTTGAACAAACGAAATTAAAGGAAACCTGACCTAGTAGTTGTATATAGAATGTCTTTATATTACTCGATACTTGCAGATATATATATATATATAATATTCATGTTTTCTACCGACGAAAAATCAATAGGAATTTATTGTTGAATATAAGAATGTTCGAATTTGAAGTTAAAAATCAATCTACCATAATTTTTAAATAAAGTAATGTGGTGAAAGAGCAAAAGGAAAACGATCGCATAGATGAAAGACTTTTTCCAGCAAACTTTTTATTCCAGATCATTTTACCATTTCGTTCGATCAAATTGATGTCAAGTGACTCGAGTGGTGTAAGCTTCTTATACGGTGTATATCTATACTCGAGGAATTCACTGAAAGTGACCGATCTCACTCGTCACACTGAAAACTTTCAAGACTCTTTCTCTCTCTCTCTCTCGCTCTCTGTCGTGGACCTTTTCACGAAGAGTTGAGCTTTGCAAATGGAGCAACGAATGACGCCAGCCCAGATGTTTAGAAGTCGACGACAAGCATACATTCCCATTCGCTCTAGAATATCGAAATATAGTTTGCCAACTTTCAATGGTTTTATCTGTGCAGGCGCTCTGATCCTTCTTTCTCCGAGAAGAAGTTTACAAATTTATAAAATGATGGAAAGCCAAAGTTTTTTTTATTTATGGAGCAACAAGAAAAAAATTGTGTTTACGTGTAAAACTGAGGTTGATCGCAAAGTTCGAAATTGAACATTAGACATTTGAATTTTGCTTGAACATATCATTGATTAGCAAATCGGAAAGTAAATCAATTTAGTTAGTTAATAACAACTGTGGTATTTGTTGAGCAAAGAAAAACCTGATGATAAGTAATGCATTTTAAATAACTACTTGTGAAATATATTTTCAAATTAATGGAAGGTTATCTGAAAATGATCAGAGAATTGCAACATTTACGAAAGCTTGCAACTTTCATCTAGGCCGCATTCAAACTAATAAGAGAACAAAAAATACCTGCAGATTTGAAATGCATGCGTGAGAAAGTCGAAGAAATGTTTGACAGGACTGTGCAAATCCTGACTGGCACATCCATACTGGATCATTAAGAGAGCAACCGCGAAAAGCGATTGTTCGTCATAAGTGTTTTGATTGTAAACATTTAGTACAAAGTATTGTGCACAGTCTATTCAAAGTGTCCGTCGTTACACTTCAACGAAGAATTATAAAGCCTACAAGGATCAGCCCAACCGAAACTGCGCAGAACACAACTTTATATAACTGCGATTCACTATAATCAGGGCAAGCAAAGGAGAAAAAAATGTCAAATGAATGAAAACTAAATGTACATCCTCTTACTGCAACAGCGCCTTGTTATTCTGCAATTAAAAGGTCAGCAGAGTAGCTAAATCGAAAATCACGTAGGCAAGAGTTTCACCTGGAAAAACTACAACTAGTACAATCACGCGCACGCTTGAAAGCCGCACGATTGAGTAAGATGAGGGAGGGGAAGGAGGAGGGTTGTGTATACGAATCCTTCCGTTATCAAAGGTAAACAACAAGACAATAGAGCAATCACACTCTACCGAAACAGAGCATTTCCACGGGACAGAGAGCGAGGGATTTTGCGAAATAGCGTGCACACGCGCGCATCGACGAGTCAATAGAATGCATGTAACAAGTGTTACCGCAAAGTTGCTCTCTCGCCTGCTTCTATTTCTATATATACGTATACGTATATATGTACATATACGTACACACGTACTTCGAGGAAGTTCGCAAAGATAGGTGTATTATTGTGCTATAAAAGCCCGCGTGACGTGTCGCGCTCCTTTGGCCGCGGCCTCGTGAACTTTATAATTAACGCCAATTAAAATTTCGAGATGCTCAAAGCAAAAGACATTGCTGGTACATTGCGCGACGGCGCGGCTCGTAATTAAAGCCGCAATTAAAGTTTTCAATTTTCTTTCTTCTCTTCTGCTACTATATATGTACACTAAACAGTATCTTCGCGCGATCGAGAGTAGCTACGATTTGTTTTTGTTTACAGTGGATAATTTTATCGTTTTATTGGGTTAAAGAGACTTTGGGTCGTGTTAATGCTTAGGAATTCTATCGAAATAAATGGTTTCTTTTAAGATTTAGAGCGCTATTAGATTTATAAAAACACGATGGACGATTTCTCGGCAAATACGATATCTCGAACAAAGCGCTATCGTCAGTTAATCATCCGATGGACCTAAAAGCAGCATCGTTAAGATTTATTCGAATTCAAAAATAGTTTTTCACGTGGATAATAAACAATTGTTGCATTATGATATTATATTGTCTTAATCAGCAAAAATTTAGTCAAGCAAATTCGCATTCAGACCAAAAAAATTTCCGAATAAACCCAAACTGCAAAATAGAATAATCTATGTACGCAATTGCGCAATGATATTCAGCGATAAAAGGCGTCGGATTCGCTGTACAGAGCGGAAAATGTTTCATGTATAATTTATAATATATAACTCGGCGCGTGTAAATTACAGGTATGAAGCGAATATCCCTTTGGAAATTGAATTACGACAATGTCGACGACGGTTATTACATGTACGCAACAATCGACGCTGTAGCTAATAATCGCGATGCGCTTCATTTAAAACGTCACTCATTTCTGCTCTCTCTCTCTCTCTCTCTCTCTCTCTCTCTCTCTCTATCTCGCAAACTCGTACCTTATTATTTTTGAATCGTAAATTGCAACTGCCTTATGACATTCCTATATTAGTTTGCTAGAGCTATTTTTTGCTCAATTTCAGGTGAAATAAGTTAACGCCGAGGTGTTGCTAAAGCATGCATTTTATTACAATTTGCTGACTTCGAATATTATTATCAGGTCTCATTAACTTCAATTTGAATTATTACCTAAATGTAACTATTCCAAAGGTTTTCTGAATTCTATTGTAATTAAGTTTGCACGTTATTTTCAAGGTAATGCAACTATTCAGCAACTTAAATAATAGTCTTCTGAATGCCTTGTCTTCATTTTTATTTAAAAATTCCTAACGTATATCCAGCATAGTTATACGCAATATAACTGTATTCCGAGCATTATTAAAGCCAACATCTTTAAAAATATTAATAAAAGGAAATTGTACGATTAGTAATAATCGTAATTGGTACAATTAAGTTGATTAAACTGATATATTTATGTAAAATCATTATTTGTACATCTATCATTACATATGATTATGAAAATGATACAACTTAATGTAATATCGAATTATTTAAATGTATGTTATTAAACGATAGTGTATACCGTTGATCACTTATTATTTTTATGAAAAACAAAAATTCCTTTTCTTTGTTGTAAATTATATGAATCGATAAACTTGTATGTTTCTATTGAAAAAAGCACCGGAAATATTTAATTTTAAGATAAAATCGTATTCCGCAGTCATGCTGATTAAATATTCATAGAGACAATTTGTGCACTACCGCGCAACATCGTTAAAAAAATGAAAGACAAGAGCGTATACTACTTCGTTCTCCCGAAGGCATTGTTTCGCCCCAAAACATAGATACTGCATCCGTAAGCCAGTTACATTCGAATGGAATAACCCTAAAGTAAAATAGAAACATTACCATTCGCAAAACCAACCTCGTAAGCTCTCAGCGAGTTGTTTCGTTCAAAGTGCAGCTGTAAACTCATTATGCGACGCTAGAGAATAAACTCGAAGACAATTAGACAGTGTCTATCGCTTGGAAACAGGGTAGGGGGACATATGTATAGCATATCGGTGTGGTGAATTTCACCCAAGATTAACAAACGCCAAAAATACTTATTCCAATATTGATTTTCATATTTCGAAATAATAATAGCAAACATTTATAATTATAATAAAGTGTATTTTTGTGTAATCGTCTATATGTCAATTGCTCCATGGAAAATATTAATGAAATAACAAAAATAATTCTTCTATAAATGACGTTTAAAATCAATGATTAATCCTACAATATAAATGTGTCGGATTAAATTTTTGCTGTAACGTAATGAGAGAAATTCTATTGGACATAATTGAAAGTAATTTGTCATTTTTTACGCGTTAATTATAATCACCTGATCTCTTGTCTCACGAGACAAAGGTACAACATCTGTAAATTATCGATGTAACACAGAGGAAACGTCAAAGCAGATTTTTATGGTAAGTATTCGGACAACTAGTTCGACTATTCTTCGGTCACGAAAGGATTTAAACAGTCTTTCTAACCAGATCTCGTAAATATTCATTGCTTATATAAAATGTATTAGTTAAATCGTCAATGTCAAATTTTAATCGTTTTATCCGATTTTATATACACTCGTTATAAAATCAACATTCGATAAATACCGCAACGAACATTAAAAGCCTATCATCACGAGTTTATAAGTTGAATTAACGCGGCAAAAAGCGATTGCATGATAATAAAATACACCTATTAAACGCTACTTAAAGGAAAAGGAAAGCCAACCATCCTATAGCACTTCTGTATGTGACACTCATTTTCATATATAGCTTTTACATAATCCTTTAATACCAAAAAAAACGTATCTTTCCATCTTATAGAGATGATTGCAACTATTAAACTATACCGATCATTATAATCGGACTATTGTAGATATTACAAAATAGGACATTTTAATTGATCATAACCTTTGAGTAGATATATATAGCCGTACAGACACAATATATATATGTATACGGCAAGGTCGTGTTGTTGAATCGTAAGAAGTGAATTCCTGGCATTGTTGGCTTTTCCGTAATACCGTGTTTCTGTCTTTCGCGCAAGCATTTGAACGACAATGGGGGTTTCTTCTTTTTCTTTTTTTTTCGTAAGGTTTCCGCGCGAGCCGCCGTATAATTAAGCGATTACCATGCTGCAGCCTGTGAGGATCTTTGAAATGTTGCTCAGTCGAGGACATTGTCTAACTCCTCTTCTCTCCTCCTCACTTTTCATCCCTTTCATTTCTATCTACCTTTTATATTCAAGCTCGTTTCCGATTTTTTTCATTCAACGTTTCTTTCTTTCTGTTCCCTTTAATTAAAAAATATGTAATGAGTTATTATGAAAACTTCTTTATTTCACATCGTTTAGATGAATTTTCATTAATTATTAGAGGCATATTTTCGTTCTCATACGTACTCTTATCACGAAATTAATGTTTGCGGAATTCAATTTTATTCCTTTATTAATCGACTTGTTTTTATTAAAACGCCTTTCGTATAATTCAGCGCGGAATCCCATATGCAAACCATTATTGTACCAATAAACATGAATTTTTATTTCCTTTGTATGGTATTCGCAAACGTTGAATGATTTCTCGTTGATTAAAATTAAAATAATACCGTCCAACATTTTTCAAATATATTCTATTTGGTTATGCACGTACGAATTTTAGAATCAACCTTTGCATATACGATGTGTCGTAAGTAAACATTTTTCTCAATTGTCGGCGCACCGCATAATCATTTCTGTAACGTTTTCGTCACATAAAATAGCGTACAACTACGAAATTATCGGGACTGAAAGAATAAAAGAGACAACGACAATGTTATTCTGCAGAAGAAGAGGAAGAAGAAAAAGAAGAAGAACAAAAAATACAAGTAAATATCGTTCGCCCAGACAAAAGATGATGCGGTATGCGGTTGAACCGCATTGTCGCTCCTCCCACAACGTTATGCGTTCCCCTCGAAATCACGCGACAATTTTTTTGCGGAGTGGTCCTCGAACGAGCATTCTTCGTCTACAATTTTGCAGCCAACTATTGTCTTTTTTCTGACAAGATAATAACGAAGATATAATAAGTGCAGACTTGATTACATCATTGCGTAATTATTGCATGCACAGATATTATCGGTTGACTCATGATGACAAAGTACGTTTACCTTTATGGTTACAAGCAATCAATAACATTAAATTAGATGTGTTTCGAATAATTATTATTGCTATAAAAATCGAGCAAGATTGATGGCTTTCCGTAATTAAACATAGCAAGCAATATTCAATTCTAATCAATTGTCCAATCGTCAACAAGATAACAAAATAACGCAAATACGTAGTGTGGATAGAGTCGGGTTAATTAACAATTCGCTCTGACAAAACACGACAAATGCTCCCTACTCAACAACAAACATACGTCGATAATTGCAGCGACCACCGAGGAAGCTATAACTCACGATGCGTCCCCTTTGGCTCTCGCTACTCGACGTTTGGGATAATGGAGAAAAAAAAGACGAGTCTTGAGCCGAGCGAACAATGAGAAAGAAAATCGATTGGGGACGACGACGCTCGTAAATGCGATTAACATCGTCTCTGCGCGTCATTTCCAATAGACGCGTGCGTTGGCGTACTACTTTCTCTTCAAGCGACTTATTAATTTTCAATAAGCACTGTATACAGCAACTTAAATCCCACGTGCGAGAGAAAAAAGAACATCCGCAGCGATCGACTCGTCTTCGATGTTTTATTTTTTTTACGAGTGCGCAGGTGTGGTCGTTCTTGTTGTCGTGTCGAGTCGAAGAAAGTTATGATTGATTTGACCTTTTCTTCGAGATAAAGTTGCGCCTCATGTTTTGTCGTGTTAACCGTCGTTTAATTGGGATTGTCATCTAAGTTATTGAAACTTTCGATCATTTTCAAACGGCCGTTCTACATACCCCAGACACTTTAGAGTTTTTCTTGCGCCCGCAGCCATTTGATTTGCAACTGCGGGAAGAGCTTTTTATTAATATTATTGATCTGTATTGAAACAGGTATGAACGATTGACAGAAACTGAATCAAATTAAAAAGTGAGCCGATACTTGTTTAGGTGCGGTGACAATAATTGGAAAGGGTTGTTGTTACACTCTAAACATTTATTTTCATGTTAGTTTAAAAACGCCATCGTTAACATTCAATTCGAAAATTGATTGTTCTCCATATTGCTTTAACGCGGCGAATTTAATCAAACTGAAGATATTTTTTACTTCGATAACGATAATAGTTACAATAATAGTCATAATTAATTATCTAGTGACGTTAGCATCTACATCTCATTCAAGTAAAGCCAAAATGTTTAAAAATAGTAAGCAAAATATTTGACTCGTCACATCAAAGTGAACAAAGTAATAAATATCTCACAAAACAACGAGAAACAATTGAACGACAAATGATAACGACTCTCAAATTAAATATTGGACTGGGCTAGAGAAAATTCGAGCGCAATCAAAAGTGAAACCAGCAACACACGTGTTACCTATAGAAACGCACTGTCTGCTGTTTCATCAACAAAATAGCATCAGTTTTCGGCCGCGCGGAGATGACAGAGCAAAGATACGTATATCCAGCAAAATTCCCAACGTTCTTTCCACCAAGCCATTAAAAAAATTCGTCTGATATAAAAAAGCATATTTTGACATTTTTTCTGAAAATTAAACAAACAAACAAAATTTACCGTACTCACCTTCAAACCATGTAGTAAAGAAAGAAAACGCAAAAAGGTAACTGAAATCTCAGGGAACACGGGCGATACAACTAACAGAGCTTCAATTCTAAATTGTCCGTGAGAGCGGGAAAGCTGTGACTTTGGCGCGCGGATTCAGCTGGTTCTTCAAGTTTTTCAGGTGAGTCCAAGTCTTTATTTTATCAATAAGTTTTACGTGATGCCAGAATATTCCGAAGGTTAATTTACTAATTTCATTCCGGGAACTCCAAAATATTTTTATTCGTTGTATCAGTATATCAAGCTATGATCACTAATGTCATTAGAGATTCTTTATCACATTTGAATGATGAAAGCAATTTCCATCCAACAGATTTTCCACTTCTACAAAATTATGATCAACCGTACGAAGATTTATTTTCCAAAGCATGCCTATTATGAAATTTTTCAATAATTATTTTCACCAAAGTCACAACGTTAACTTCGTATCATAATCCAATAAATAAACCTGAAGTAAACCAATTTTTTTACAGAAGAAGCTCGCAAAAGGGCTCGTGCAACGCGATGGCTTGCAAGAGGAAGCGTAAATGCAAACCACCCCAGGTGAACGGCTTCATTCTCTTCTTCCTGCAGATGCTTCGTCGCAATCCACGTGCCTGTGTGACTCGAGTAGCCAAAGAAGCCGGCAAGTGCTGGCGTAACATGTCGCGTAAAGAACGCTGCAAATACATCATGCGTGCAAGGAGGCGTCGTTGAAACCAAATCAACAACGCTCAAATTGTCCCACTGCCCCTCACCGATCGCGCGTGATCTCTACCGTAGTTCAGGTTTGCATAAGCATCTTTTAATTGTCATGCTTATGAATATAGCACGGTTGTTTTCAGACAGATCTTCGCATTACCTACAATTAATTACATTAAAATAAATTACAATCCATCGTGATAATAGATGTTTAACCTTACGTACCTTCGAGCGATGATATGTTTTGTATTTCATGTCACAGTTGCTGCCTTGACACCGATATTCCCAGTTCGAAGTCCAGAAACAAGAAAAATCGCAAACGTTCAGTGACGCAACTGTCGTGTCTTCTTATCAAATTAACGTACCAAATTTTCATAATGTACACGTCTTTTGATCTTATTATACAAACACAGTGTCGTACGACAATGTTGATTATACATTAGTTTTGAAGTTTTATACACGCAATAAATGGACTTATCAGTTTTCATTGTAATTGTAATTGTCATGAAATATCCCTTACAATTTATATTAGTTAAAAACGTATCATTCTTTCGATAATGCATATGGTAAAAAACAAATGAACATTACTCAAGTCAATAAGTGTTGTCTAAACATCTCATCGAAGCATTGTTTGTCGAGTCAGTAATAACCATTCCTCGTGAGAAGAATACCAGTAGTTTTGTGCTTAAAAAGAACACCAATGCATGGCTAAAACGGCTTATCTGCGTAAAAATCTCGTTGGAACACTCGCAACCAATTGTTTTCTACTCGTACAACCAATATTTATTTATCCCAAGGTTTATAGCACACAACGCCATGAAGAATTTCGTTGTAGAGAACGTCAAAGCTCGATTATCACGTCTATTTCCAAACGCACAATTAATTCGAACGGTAAAACAATGCATAATTTGTGTATCAATCCGATCTCTAAGATGAATTTGCAAAGATACTCGAACAAGTGCGTAAGCAATGGGGAAAAAATTCGATCAACTTATCGATCACATAGTGGATGCATGTGTCTGACTATATTCGACACCTATCTACTGACAACATCAGCCCGTCACATTTCACACAGCTGAATTTCTTCGACGTTATTTTATTTTATTTGTTAGTTAGCTGTTAACCCATCAACGCTTCTCGTGATTATTCATATTCTTCGTAGTAAAAAAATTATCGCGCGTGGTATTATGAGAAAGAGAGAGAGAGAGAGAGAGACGGATTGTCGATAATATCGACACGGCACAATGCCTTTTAGGCTGAAAATAGAACACATGAACGGTTTGACATTCCAACCGTCGTATATCAGTCTTGATGGCCTCGTAAGCATGCATTTATGAAGCGTTCGTCATTATATACACACGATCTTTCTCTCCTAGATAGAGTGAAAGAGCTTTGTAATCGATATTGCAGGACGATTATTCTCCATGCCGTAGTCTTTTCTCTCTTTCTCCCTCTGTCAATTATGTCGTGTCTCCGAGATGGAACAGAAAAAACTGTTCATCGGGCGCTCATCAATTTATAACTCGTCCATACGTCGCGACGACGACCTCATTTTGACAAGATCATGAACTACATGTAGTGATGAATTGTCGTTTGGCATTTTAGCACAAAGTATTTCGTAATGGACATCAATCTCTTTACCGAACGTTTTATCGGCCGAATATAAAAAGAAGTGTACTACATCGCTTTGGAAATTGGCGAATAATTCCGCTTACTCAATCGTCCATCGTGACAGTACACTGCACCGAGAGAGCGTCGCGTCCTGCTACAATCATAACCATAAAACTAATGAGCATTTGAAATGATGGTGAAAAAAAGAAGATTTTCAATGCACAGCGACAACAGATCGACAAAAATCATCAATCTAGATAGAAAAGAAGAAGAATTCTCTTTATTTCTACTGAAAAAAAAACATCCTCGCTTCGATAATTTAATAATTTTTAAAATCCACTTCGACGATTATCGCTGATTTATAGCCGATTGCCGCTTGGATGATGCACTACTCGGAGGTGGAGAGGGTAATAATGTTGCATCATCATTTAGATTGGAGCATGCAAAAAGATGCTGCCGTGAGTTTACCTTCGACCTTTGTGTATAGAGTAGTCTTTCTCTCGTTGAGCCACACGGCCCCACCAGGTAGTTTTCTCTGTCGATAGATTTTCTTCTCTTTGTTCGCTTCCACAATTGACGAACGGCAATTACCTTATAGTCAGCTTAGTTTATACATTTTATGTAACCGTGGTAAAAATGGACATAAGATGCGAAGTAGAATGTTGACAGTTTGAGTTATTATAAAATAAGTATGATCGGTCATCGGAATAATGCGTTAATAAAACAAGTGGACGTATTTTTGCTTCTTTTTTTACTAGAGAACCGATTAATATTATTGTAAATTTGGTGATTTTGTGATTACCAGGCAAATTTTAAAAATGTACGCACGGTGAATTGACTTAAAGTTAACAAAATATCATTGTTCATATTGACAGAGTAAATGAAAGGTTTTTTCGACTCGAGAATACTTAAGTGCGCTCGAAACTCTACTATATTTCACACCGTACTTTAAATACGATAACACTGAACATTTAATTAAATTGATTTCCTGAAAATAGATTAACAATCTGAATATTGTTTTATGGTGATCATTGATGACGTTTCCAATTAAACCTAAATAAAATATATGCTTATACTTGGCAAAACGAAGTTAATTGTAATCTGTCGATTATATTGGTTTCGAGATCCATAGAGATAAAATATAGTATAATATATAATATATTAAATTTATAGATATTTTTAATAATGGTTTGATAATATTATGGTTCAGAATTATAACATTACATATAAATATTAGTAAATTCCTTTTATTTTCCAAGACGCACAATATTTCAATTATACAAGCTCTGTATTCACCATAAGATTGTGAATACCTCACATTTACTTACGCAATCTGTATAGCAAACCAAAAAAAAATGCACAAAAGAAAAGACGATCTTTTCCTCTTATTCCACAATTAATCAAACAGCATTCAGAGGCGCGTGTCGCAGAATCCCATCAATTTGCCATCATCTCATTATCCACGGCGTGAAAATGTCTTACACACCAACGTTGCATTACAAGTTTTATCAATGCTGAGCATATACACATATACCTGCACGTACGTCAAAAAGTCTCACATGCGGCGCATACATTATATTGTGATTAATCCTATCGAATGAATAACCTCTTCGTGCGATTCAATTTTTATCGCGTTCGTTACGTCAGAAGGGCCACCCTATTTATATTCGCGACGAATATAAATGCAGGAATCTCGTACTGTTAGAAAGAGGTGCGGGCTTGTTTTTCGCTGATATTTTGAAATTCATGAGGAGTATTTGTTTTCGGAGGGGTACGTTTATATGACGATTCGTGCGCCAGGACACAGGAGAGGCTTTGGAATTTTCGTATGTTTGCTCTCTCCATATCTATCTCTTCTTCTTGTACTGTTGCGCCAAGTCTCTGCTGATTTCTTATCGATCCACCTAGATTGATTACCTACTGCCTCTTGAGGAGTGCAAGTACTGTTCTCCTCTTTTATTTTATACGAAAAGGTCACAGAGATGTGATTCACTGATCGCAAATGACGTGTTCTCCAGTTATATATAATACAATGGCGAATAGTTGCTCGTGAATAGAAATTCACTCAAAGAGTTTAAAGCAAAGAATTACCTTTTTACAGTTTATAATACTAAAGCTACAAACTTAGAAAGTTTATCTATTTCAATTTCGACTTCAAGATTAAATAAAGACGCATGAATTAAAATTTTCACTCATCTCGCGTAAGGTCCACACCCGCTAATTTTCTCGCTCATTGTCACTCTCTTAGCGTGCGGAAAAAGCAAAATACAAGAAACGAATAAAAAAACATTGCGAGCAAAAAGATCAAGTCTCAACTGCGCAGAATTCACGCGAGAGCGAGTCACGCGAGAGAGGCAGCAGCAGCAGCAGCCGCCCGAAGAAAAGGTGCATCTCTACATCAGGCAGCGTGGTGCAAGAGGTAATCGCCGTTATTACAAAGCAGATTTACGATTGCGAGCGCGAACGTATTAAAAAAAAGAAGAAGAAAAAACGAGGAGGAACCGTCGAGAGAGCAGATTAATGATTTTCGCTTTACGACTTAATTTAATGAAGTGCGAGCCGATGCTCGAATATTATTTTCGTTTTTTTTGTCTATTCGATTGTTAAGACGAAAATGTGATTTAGGAGCCACGAAAACGTTGACGTTTACGAGAGGAGTCTAATTATCCGCTCTCTGCAAAGTTTCTAACATGTCAATATGAATTTATATCCATATAACATTATTTTTTAAACCCGAGCCATATAGCGAGATCTTTTATAATTCAGCCTTGTCTAATAGTTTAAAACTCGGATTAATAATAATGGTTGTAAACCAAACTAATTAGTCGAGCATTTAATATACCACGATTTTTGTTTGCGCTAAAATTTCTGAACTAATTACAAAGAATATGGAACTTTATATAATTAAATTAATTATCTCTGTCTGTTCAAATAAGGCGTCGCTGTTAACAATTAATGTTGCATTGCAGATTCTGTGAAATGATTCTCATTGTGTTATACTTTGTATTTCAAGCAAACTGTGAAAAACATTTTATGTCATTCATTTCAATCTGTCAGGTTTTACGTTATTTTTTTAGCGGTTAATTACTTTTTTTCATTACTGTCCATTATTATATTAGTTCCCATTAAATTAAAAATATGAAGACCTCAAAAGCTTGTAAAATTTTCATAAATCATAAGAACGTACATTTTAAATTGTTTTGAGGATTTTCGTTTGTGAATAGAATTTAATTAATTAAAAGCATAGAGAAAAATGAAGGTTTAAAGGCCATACACTCGTTGAAATTCAAACAGTAGCTAAAACAAAATAAACTCGGCCCTAATTTCCCGCAAATGAAAGACAAAAAAGAAAAAAACCGAACGCAAATAGGAGAGAATACACAGAAGGTGAAAAAGCGGCGATGGAAGTTAGAGAAGAGAGAAAGAGAACACTCGGGGCGAGTCATTGTGGCGCCTCATTAACGAAATCAGCGAGAGAGAGAGAGAGAGAGAGAGAGAGTGCACTGTAAAATTTAATGGGAAAATGTCCCGTGGTAGTTGCGGCATACTATCGTACCACCACCTCTACAATCGTGACTCGAAGATGCGACGCGAAATTGCAATTCTCTTTCTCTCTCTCTCTCTCTCTCTCTCTCTCTCTCTCTCTAACGGGCATACAGAGAAAAGTCCTTCTCGCAACTCTATGTACAAAGTAAAAGCATAGACCAAGTTATTATATTCGCGCGCTGGAACGTCCTTTACTTTGCAGATGCGCCGCTGAAGCAATTTTGCTAAACGCGCTCACGCGCGAGCGCGTTTACGTTTCGCGAGCGATTCAACTTTTACGAAGGACAAGCAACCCTTGAGCGGTACTTCGAATAATAGGTTAATTTACTATATTCATTGGTGTTCTATAATTTTTCAATGAATTACATCCCATAAAAATAAAAAAGACACATTTTTCAATCGAGCACTCTGTTGAATTTTTTATCGGAAAAAGACTTGTCGAATAATCGCAATAAATATTGACTTATGAAAATAACAAATATTCTCCACACAATTCTTAAATAAATATTTAACCGAAAATCCCATTTACAACGAGGAAATCTGAAAAAATAATATCAGTTTTATTTTCTATGGCATGGTACGTTAATTTTATTCAAGCTATTTACTGGGTGATAAATTTGTATTCGTGAAATATCACAGATTTTCTCGATGGTGCTTACAAGAGGCTGTCAAATTTAGTATTCACCTGCTTTACGGAGAAGAGAGCATTCCCAATTGACATTAGTATATACAGTTGTTCTCGGTTTTCGATAGAGATTCGTCAATTATTACGTATCAAGCGAGTTTACGATCGTAGTATATTATGCAATTGTGCATGACACTATGAATGTTAGCGAAGTTAAACAACAAAGAAAATATAATGTTAGTAAAATAGTTCCATGATCTGCGAAATAATTAGCGAAGCAATTAATAAAACATTTGCAGCTGTAAAAGTAACGCAATTAAATTTGAAAGCAATGTTTCCAATAGAGCGACAAGTATATATAAGAGGCTACGAGCGCTCTAGCAGTTTCTCTAATACAGCAGTAGAAGCGGCAGCAGGAGTTCTCGAGTTGCTTGCAACATAGCCAAAGGGACGTTTAAATATCGATGTAATTGCAGGAAGAAGCACGCAAGAAGAGAGCGTTCGTCGTCGTTCGGTTGGTCGTCGTTGAAGCCAGCTAGTTGCGATAATTCACTAGCGTAACATATATAGCTCGCTCTCAGCGAACTCTCAACTCTCTCGACGACACACAGGAAGTCGCTCTCTCTCTCTCTCTCTCTCTCTTACGCTCCATCTCCTATAATTCTGCATCTCTCCACGCATAGCCAATTTTATTGCGAGGTCTCATCGTTGTAAACAGGAATACGCGACTCCTTTTTCTCGCGGATATTTGTTTATCTTGACGAATAAATCGCTCGCGTATACGTCGCTGTGTTTGTGTGTGTGTGTGTGTGTATGCGCGCACGTTTGATTTACCGATCAAATTGACAATATTTTTCGTGCGTGATTTATCGTACACTGAAAATATAGACTCAAACGAGCATTTATATCTTCTTATCGATGTTAAAAACTCTGATTCATTGCTTTCACCGTCGGTATAAAGAGCGATGCGACTTTCGGAATGTTCTGTTAAATATAAAGAAAATCTTGAATAAAAAAGTGCGTAATCAATTCTACAAATTACGGAAATATACAACCTCGTAATTTACTTGATGAAATCGCGATAATATACCTGTTGTAGAAAATTATATTTCAGCATTCATCCGCTTATTTATCATCGGAAAATTTGCATTATAAAATGTGTTTTTATTACATGTTTGCGAGCTAATTTTGTCGTTGCATACTCTCTATCTAATATCGATTTAATGATTTTTATCTTAGTATTCGTTAAATTATCCGCGGATTTTAGCCACGAATCACTTGCGGATATTCATGTTTGTTGCATAATAACAAGTATGTGTGTAAATAATGAGATAAAATTTTGCTTGACGACTACTGCTGAAAAATCAATTTAAAATTGTTTCAGAATTGAATAATTCACCAATAGAAGCGATGCATTTAACAAGACGTGAATTATTTCGTCGCAAAGTAAGAAAATCTACATCGCGTAAAAATAAAACCTCAACCAATACTCTCATTAAGTACAGAAAAAAACAAAAATCCACGAAATAAAGGCCAAAGCTTCGAAAAATATCGATCGAACAAGGAAAAAATATCTCGCATAGAAACCCGTTTCAAAAAGAACAGTATCCTAAGCCCGCGAAAGCATCAATCGAACAAGGAAGTGCACAAAAACACACTTACACACACACAGTGTAGGATTACGAGTGTACAGACAGGGTAACAAATAACGAAAAAAAAAGCGGGTCTCTCGATCCATCACGACTGCTGTTAACAATCGGCGCGGGCTTGGGACAAACAAAAAAACGCAAAGCTGAAATTGTAGAAAAAGGCCGAAGGTGCACACAACACAATGCGTTACGTGTTTGTCAGCGTATCGTCTCTCTCTCTCTCTCTCTCTCTCTCTCTCTCTCTCTCTCTCTCTCTCTCTCTCTCTTCGATGCTATCTCCAGATAAAGGAAGAGTTTCGTTACACGCTGCCTGAACCTTTTCTCGATTTTCGTGTCTCCCGCTCAGTATGCTTTGTTTTTTTTCCCTTCGATTTATAATTGACGAGCTTGCTCGCCAGCGTGAAAAAAGCTCTGTCTCTTTGGTGCATTAGAAGACCTTCTACTATACACGGCCCTTGTTGTTTAATTGATCGCGATTCATTATAGTCGTAGTATTTCACTCGAATTTCTCGAGATATCAACACATCGTAAGTTTTAGTGAGCAAAAAATACATACGTGTTACGTAACAAATAAAGCATCATACATGCAACCCATAAATATGTGCGAATGAGCGTGCATCGCACGAAAAATTTCCCCTATCCAGTTTTAAGATCGACATGGGCTTCGTGTCACTCATAAACGCTTTCGATGATTTTTATCGCGCACGCGCGCTACCTTGCACAACTTGCGGCACATTCAAATTGAGGGCGAAGCCGTATTGTCTGAAAGAAAAAAAACGAAAAAAAATTGCGCAAAGGCAAGAAGTGTACATACACTGTTACCAAGTTAGATTATGCATATATCGCGCAAGGATACGATGAGGGCCTATCGTATAATTCGATTGTGTTACGAGAGGCCACATTCTTTTTTTCTCTCGACAATTCTTTCGACAGTTAATGTGTGTTTGTGTGTGTGTTTGTGTGTGTGTGTGCGTGTATCGCATACGTGTAATCACGTCATTGCCATTTAGTTTGGCTGTCGTTAAATCACCTGTTTGCCAACGCTTTATTCTTTTCACGGGTGGATTTTGATCTTGATTGCCACTATGAAAACAACACCTCATGCGTCATTGGTCGATAAACCGATTACTAACGCGCATTTTTATTAGATCTAGTTAAATACACAAGGTTGGATGATTTTATTTAGAATAGTTAGTCATTTCGACCAACCATTCAATTCACGTATAACATCCTTATAAATAAGTACTTTTTCGCAACGCCAATTTCCCGAATCTCGGTTAAACTCGATCATCTGAAATTCATGAAGTGATTATTGTAAAGCCAATTATACCGATCCAAACAGGGTCACAAACTGCACATCTGGAGCGTACGTAATATCCCAAGATAGCAACTGAAATTGCCACAATGGAAGGCCTTGAAAAGAAAGCATCGTTAAACGTGAAACGGAGACCGCAGCAACGAAAAACGCAAGGCCCATAGCCACATGCAAATGCAGAAGTCGTAGATAAACACTCGCTGTGGAAAACCGCAACTACGAAGAAAGAAACCCCCCTCTCGTTCTTTCGCTCGTCGAACACCAAAAATAATCGCGCACAAGCTCACAAAACGATGCCTCGTTAGAAATGCCGCAGGGTGTTGGTGTTTTGTTTGTTCGATTTATGGCGCTGAGGTGAAAGCAACGCCATCATTGATCTATCTTGGCCGCATCGTTTTGCCTGTCGGCGGATTGAGCTGTTTGGTGTTCACGGCCATCAGGGCTTCGGAATTTGACAGGTGGCGAGAACGATAAACGTTTGCTAGAGACTATTATTCGCCTGCTCTAGATCTCGTCTGGAAAGTTGCTGGTAGAGAAATGAGAACGACATTTTCCTTTGTACGATTATTTATCCTTTGAAAATTAAAGTAGCTATAGATGAATCAATTTTTGAAACTGTTTCGCGTAATTCGCGATTAAAATTATTGTCGTGTATTTTACAAGGCACTTCTTGTTGTAAACAGTTTGTTTTGATACATAAAATGTTTTCAAAGTTGTTAACACGAGTAAACGCGATGTACCGTTATGGTAATATTTTAGAAGTTAGAGCAAACTTGATGAAAAATTAAACTAGCAATTCATCTTTAAAGTTCTGTAACGTAATTTACTCCGCGTCGGAGAAAGTTTTCCAACATTCTCCAAACTTCTTCTTGTAGGTATATCTGTGTTCGAAAACCGAACATTTTTACTCGAAATTAATGGTAATAATCCATTTCGTTTTGCTAGTAATCAGAGTTTGAGAATGATCGCACAACAAAGTTTATCATCTACCCTGAAGAAATATCATTTTGTTGTTTATAATGAATCGTTCGTTGACGTATCGTAATAACGAAACCGAAAAAAACGAATAGACCCTAATTATAATAAAACTATCGTACTAAAAAATTAAGTTTACGAAGAATATTAAATGAATTTTCCATTTTATCTCTCTTGTAGACGCAACTCTAACTTACACATACCGAGGAATTCAATTGATTACCAAGTGGACTAGAGATAGTGGTTACGAAATCTTGGATGCAGCGTCAACATGGAGTATCGACTTAGTATATTAGATAAATATTACAGAGTTGACCTTTAGCGTATCAAAGTTTCTGGACCTCGGAATTTCCTTCGCGTACTGGCAGCTTCTCGTCAAGCTTTATCTGAGGATAAAAGAGGAAAGAAGAGACGTTAGTTTAGTTCGAAGTATGTTTAGCAATAAGACACATCGTTCCCCATTGTAATATTAATACCACGTAAGTTGATATAATATTAGTCGACTGTTCGATGTTACTTAATTCAATGATTATTTTCTCATAGCAGTTTTTTTTACAGATTTTTCGAGTCTAATAAAAAACACCATGAATTCTCAAAAAAAAAACATGGCGTTAATAGTACTTTTCGTTCTTGTGGGAGTCAGTCTCAATGTCAACAGGGTAATAGGAATGAAAACCACGACGAGAACTGTCTTCCCAACATACACAACGCTATTGCTTCGAGATCGCTACTCCCTTACAAGTCCAGGCATGGTTTTCGGTACTTGCGACGAAACTGTGTTAGTGGCCAAAGAGCGTTCTTGTACATTCATGATGGAAACGAAAAAATCCATAGATTCACCAGATCACTTACGCATTTGTGACGTTACCTTCAGAGTGAACTACGAAGACGAAATTATTGGCAAAATATACAACATAATTGCATTTGGAAAAGACAAAGCTATAGTGGCATGGAAGGAAAAGAAGAATTATGATCGTTATGGAATTGTACACTTCTCCGATTGCCGTGCTGTCGTTGTTAAAATCGACAACGATGTGGGCATCAAGTTTGGTGCTATTATGGCTACCACTGACGATATGTTCGACGTGGTGGAACCCAATTTCGGCACATCTTCGTGCAACAATGGGACATATTGTAGAGCGATTATCAATAGCGAAGGAAATGTCGTTACCAATATGGACAAATGGATAAATGTTAAAGTGAACACCGTCATCGCCTCGATGTATTCTCCGACGAAAGTTCGTATAGCTGTTGATGCCAGTTTATCTAATGGAAGTGTCCGAGTTATGGCAGCTGATAAGAACAGTGAGTTGATCGAGTGTATTATCATTACGATTTTTGTTTGTATGATCTCTCTGCAAAATAATACATCGAAAACAACTAACGTGTATCAAAAACTTAAATCATAATCTAGCGTCGTTTACATCATTTTGAAGGCTAATATTCTATTATATAAGCCGTAATAGTTGATTCTTTATTCAAAGTGGTACGGACAACAATCACCTTTTAAAATAGCTGAAAACAATAATTCTCTTTAGATATCCATTAATACCCTACCGATTTACAAATATACTTATAAACAAAATAATAATTAAATTGCACACGATAGCATTTACAAATCCAATCGCTTCCAAAAGAAAACTTACATAAGTCGTATGATAAGTCTTGCTGTATAAAATTGCAAGTCCCTTGAAGTCTGAGTGTTCGTACTTGAATCTTTAGTAATATTTAGCTATTCAACCATGCTGGTAATATGTTCAACTTGCGGACTTATTGTAAACTCTTGAATTGTTTCAGTCAACATATTGAAGACGTACACAAATTCGGACAAAAAGGTACCTACCGTATCAATCTCCCAAACGCACGAAAGGCTAAGTATTTGCTACGAATCAAATTCGCATATATTGAACTGCTCGCAGTTTAATTCTGATGGAAAACTCGAATTCGAAAACACCTTGGAGTATAGTAATGATGTACAATCGGTGGAAATTCACAATCTACCGAACGGTGGTTTTATGTTGCTGACCGACAGTTGTATGAATGGCAGTCCATTTAGTTGTCTTCAGAAAAGCAAAAATAGTTTTATCGTCACTAAAGTTGACTTTGCAGGAGCAACAATTGGATCTTTGACGATTTCAAATTTCCGATTCGATGGTCCGATTGATTTCAAAGATATTCATTTCTTCGTAAATGAAAATAACGAGTATTGTCTATCGCACATGTACGTCAAAGCCGTGGGAGCAGACTCAATGGATATCACTATCACTTGTTTTGAAGAAAAAGATTTATCAAAACTGTAAACTATTCAATACAAAAATAAATGCCAACGACACATTTCTGATATGCAGTTCTCACATTTTACAATGAAATGTAAATTACGTATACTACGTGCACATGTTGTTATGTAGTGCTATATTTACTTTTAACGAATGTATACCTCGATTACCGAATCGGTTATTCATTTTTAAGCTTTTGTTTGCCAAATATACCAAATAACAATCCTTAATAAATACGACAATATGTAAATTGATATAAAATATGAATATTCTAATGGAACTGTAATTTTGTCTCAATACCTTATAAAGAGAATCAAATTTATTTTTATAACTATTATCAATGGTTACAAAATATTGAATTCGTGATAAGTAAAATAAACTCATTCTACACGTATAACATAGTTCATATGGGAAATAATTCGATCAAGACCCAGAAAGTTTTTTTTCTCCGGATTGACTAACAAGCGACAGCAGCCAAATAAATGATACGGTTAGTTCAGTTCGAGCCTAGTACTTGAAAACATCATTCTCTAACAAAATAGTAACCGTAAATCGTGAGATCTATTTTCGAATGTATATCTTGGTTTTTCGTAGTAACTTGTTACATTTCAAATAGAACTGCTGTCTGAAAATGATTTTGATCGAGAAAAGTTATGTAGTTTCGTTGTTATTAATCATTAGTGTACTTGTCAAGAAATCAACTGCAACGAATACGACAACTAAAATCATCAGTCTCAAGTATAAGACACAATTGATAGAAAACTACCATACATCTGGTAGCTCAAGCTTTGTATTTGGCGTGTGTGATCCTCGTTCAAGAAGCTGGGAACGAACGTGCGTATTCGCTATTCAAACGAAAAAATCAACGGATTCTTTGGATCACGTAAAAATATGCGAATTTAAATTCAAAGCCAATAAGACACAAAGCTTTATTGGGCAAATTCTTGAGGTATACGGTTTCGGCAACGACAAAGCAATTCTCACGTTTAGAGGAAAGTATCATTTACTTCGTTTTGCCGTATTACATTTTTCCAATTGCAAAGCTATAATTTCTAAAATCGACGAAAATTTGCATATTGAAAGAGGTACCGTTCTCGCAGCTGACGATGACATGTTTGACATTGTTGAGCGAAAATATGGAAAATCGTGTGGTTACTTTGCGTACAGTAAAATGATCTTGGACAGCGAGGGAAATGTAGTCACCGGATTGAACGAATGGTTGTGCAACGAGAAACCTCATATTCTTGCAGCGATTCGCTCACCTCTCAAAGGATATTTAATAATCGATGCAGCAAGTGTGTTGTACAAAAATGTTCGAATTGCTGAATTGAATCAAAATGGTAAGTCAGTTTGGAAGAGCTTTAAAGTCGAAAACTTAACGTACACTTTTGATTCTATGAAGATGTTAAAATTGTGCCAAATAGTCTTTAACGCGAATAGATTACGCAATAACAATTAATTGAAATGATGAATTTAAAATTTTTTCAGTCACTGTACTAAAGGAGTACTCCAACTATGAGACATTTGCTTCTACAGCAGCTACATCCATAACCCATCAAAAGTTGAGTATTTGCTATCAAATAAATGTACTTCGATTCAACTGCTCGCAATACGATCATAATGGTGAACTGCAATTTGAAACATCCTTTGAATTCCAACATCCGACAAGATCTCTCAATCTTTATAATCTTCCGAATGGTGGATTTTTATTACTGGCTCAAGCAAATATCCGTAGCGATAAAATTACATTTGGCAAAAGTCAACCTAACAACTTGGTTGTTACGAAAATCAATAAGCAAGGCGAATTAGTTAAAACGATCGAGCTACCAGACGAATTTTATCGTATAATAGATTTTACAAAAGTACATTTTCACATAGATGAAAATAACAAGTATTGCTTTTCTTACCTTCAGGATGGCTTATTTGAACAAAGCGATAAATTAGTAAATCTAAGTGTTACTTGCTTGAACGATAATGACCTGACCAATTCGACTTGAGAACATTACGAGGAAACTTTTCTCAAGTGAGACACGATGTCCCATTTTTACAAAGAGTTAGTTCGTATCCTAAATGTTATCCTTTATAATAAGTTCAGTAGAAAATAATTTCTCGGCTTTCCTATCCACTTGTACAGCGAATGAAATATATTGCTCTGCGTGTATGTATCGTTAGACATAAGGATCAAATTTATCGTACAAATAATAAATACACGCAACGAGTAATAAACTGGCGACCGTTGTTTTCTTTAATACTGATGTTGCCTTGAAAATATCGTTACATCTGTTTCCACTCGTATCGAATCCTTTGGCGTTAACCAGAATCGTTATCGGCGTCACCGCATTTCTTGTAACCTTGCGATATTTTGTCGCAGTATCTTAGAAAAACGTCTATTAAAATATAATTATCTAAATTACGGATAAGATAGACATAGTGTTATGTCCAGCTGTAACGTTAATTTGTTGTTTATCTCGGTTACACCGTGTTCGTTGTTACGTTATATCTTTCTACGTGAAATTGATAAAACCTTAATATGGTTTGCTTGTAACGTGCGAGCATTAGCTTTTAACAGACAACCGTTCTATATGTGCATTTCATAATTCCCCGCGGGATGCTTTTACGTATGCGCAGCACGTACTTATTTTAATTGGTCATTGAAGAATTCAAGTGGAGAATCTACGTACTAAAATCGAGTATTTTCTTCAAAGAAAATCGGATTACCGCTAGAGAAATACGTATTAGGGAATATATTTATTAGCGTCGACAAACATGAATATCTTTCGAAAATATCATATGAAATAGAGCAACAAGTAGATGTGAATTATAAATTAGATTCTTTGTCCAATGATAGTGCATTTGTTTGAAAAAAAAACTCCAACGTCTAACAAATCAGTTTCGTTCTTAAACGAACTAACAAGCCTTATCTCTATTAGATACGAGCGTATGTGACATAAAGTCGTTAGTGTACACATCACTGCAAACTAACGAGCATCTCTTTAAAAGAGCTCCTATTGGAATAATTTTAGTTTGATAAGAAAACATGAACAGTATTTTATTGAATTGACGTGCAATACGATACTTTATCATTTCTATCCAGCATAAGACCATGTTTATTTCAAAAGATGCAGTCTGGCCAGTGCTATTGGTTTTCTTAAACATGTTTCCAATTGGAATAACAGAGGTCAACATGGATTTTAAAACAATGTATTTACAATACAATTCGTCGTTACTGGTGGATCGTTACTCGTTTTCTAGTCCAGGCATGGTGTTTGGTACTTGTACCCAAGCATCGAAGATGAAGAATCGATTCTGTACGTTTGTTTTGGAAACGACAAAACTGGTTGACTCTCCGGACCATTTACGAGTTTGTAATATCACATTGAAGTCAAGAGTGAGATACGAAGAAATCCACGATATCGATAGAGTCGTAGCATTTAGTCACGACAAAGCTATTCTTGTATGGAACAACCAAGACTTTTCGAAAAAATTTACCATTATACATTTCGCTGACTGTCGTACGTACGTTTCCAAAATTGACAACGGCATAGATATAAAGTTGGGTCGGATCATTGCTGTCGATGACGATGTATTCGACGTTATCGAGCGTTACGATAAGCAATCATCGTGCAAGCATTCTGAATTTTGCAAGATAACTCTGGACGACGAAGGCAACGTGATTACGGGTTTATTACCATGGGGAGGTAGACAATTAGACGATACTTTAGTGGACGCAGTTTATTCTCCGTTGAAGGGGCGGCTAATAGTGGATGCCAATTCATGGATGACCAAAGTTCGCGTGATCGCTGAAAATAATTGTAAGTTCGATTTATTCCATTAGCAAACGCATACTTGAAGTTAGCTAGTCTCTCTGAATATGCATCAAGTTATTTTGAAAATCTGTTTTTCTCGTCATTCATGATGATCGTTCTAACAAGACATTCGAATTGTCATTTCAGTTCAGGTACTGAAGAAATTTCGCAATTATTTCAAAATGCGACTACTATTACGAACGCCATCGACTTCTAAAACACAACGGATGCTTACCGCCTGCTACGAATATAACTTTTCATCCTTCCAATGTTCTCAATTTGATTTGAACGGTCACATGAAGTTTGAAATATTACTGTACATACATACTACGTTAGAATCATCAATAACCGTTCACAACTTACCCAATGGCGGATTTTTGTTAATAAACGGTGCTTTCTATTACAACAACTACTTTTGCAAGAATTGTTTTACCGTGACTAAAATCGATGCGGAAGGAATTAACGTTGGATACAAGAACTTCGTCTTCCTCTTTCCATACAAGTATAGATTCGACTTTAGAGAAGTTCACTTTCACGTTAATGAAAATGGAAAGTATTGTTTATCGCACCCTTTCGAAACAGATAAGAAAGACGTCTTTCAAGTGAGTTTGACAATCGTCTGCTTCGACGACAGTGATTTAACGGCAGAAAGTGCATAACTTTTTACTCGTAAAAAAACACGCTTCTTTCAGTTTGCTTGACACGTTTTGTAAATACTATCAGGTTTTAGTGTAATACAGGAAGAAAACTCACGATTTACAATATACCCAACCAAACTTTCGGAGATCAAATTTCAAGTTAAAAGAAATAACTCTAAAAAATGGTTTTGTTTCAAAGTCTCCAATTATCTCCAAGTCACAATAAGTTCCGCTATCGCACTAACCCTCTCACGCGTATATACGCTGTATACGCTAACGACTCAATTAAAACCAAGCGATAGGCGATCGCTGCACAAAGCAGAGCCCCATATAAGTGTACGAAAAAGAAGTCCAAGCATATGAAAAACGAATATACGGCATCAGAGAACAGAAGAAAGCAGCCGTCGGATGTGCATATAAACAGCGATCAAAATCGCGCAGCACGCGCGCAATAACAATATCGGATTCAAGCGAAGGAGAGGCATACCGCTCCTCGTGCCACGATCGTAACAATCGATTTTCCGCTGGACTGCTTCTTCTTTTTTTCATAATGCGCACGTATGCTGCTTGCTTTTGCTACTTTATCTCGATGTTACTTTCTTTCCATGGTCATAAGAGACTTCAACTCAAGTCAATTGTGTTTAGAGATTTTTTCGTGAGGTGAAAAAGTATAAGTAGTTCTATTCGAACGAGATAAACACGGGAGGACAAAAAAAGTGTATCGTGAAATGAATTGACGGCTTACTAATAGAAAAGATCAATCTTGGGAGAACGTGACCGAATGTTCGGCGGATTATCATTCGGTTATATCGAAAGAAAGTTTAAATTCGTGGACTAAATAGCGTTATTTGAGATGAGTGATGCGCGTAAATATTGCCTCTTTGACACGAGCGCGAAGATTAAAGGCTTTACGTCTTTTTTTCTGTTCACCTGGCGATTCTTGCACTTTCATTATTGAGCGTTCATTTGTCATTTTGATACATCTAGAACTTTCGATTCAATAGCCTTTTAATACGCTAGTTTGTCAATGTTTTAGCTTACTATCGATGAGTATATTCCCACGCGAGGACATCGCTTACTAACATACGTAGCCTACGAAAAATGTATTTTATCGTCGAAATAGTAATCGTGTGCCAGGATAACAAAATCGAGGAAATTAAACGTCAACAACCTAAGTTTAGCATTTATTCTATCAAAGCCGTCAAGTTTGTGCGATTATCATCATTCACGTTACACTTCGTTCCAAAAAGTCACTCGTTATCTCATCTCACAAGTTTTTGTTATTTTCTTTTTACATAACGCCACAACCAGCTCAACGTCTATCCTTATAACCAAAACACCGTCATCTAATTCGTCCTAAATCATTTGCAATTTTCCTCTCAGCGTTTGCTCAGACAATTCAAGTGTCAAGAACAAGGATAAAAAGCGTAGTAAAACACTTCATCGTAGCACAAGTAATCAGCTCTCTTTCTCTCGTCATCGTCACCTATCTGGTATGGTCGAAGATTTACAACCTCGTTGGCCCTCTAAATAGGAAGAGCCGCCGATACTGCCGTGCAAATCCAAAAGAAAAAAAATTAGCTGCAACTATAAATAATATCTCGCGCGGCTAGCCTCAAGAGAAAGCTAAAAGTAAGTTTCGTGAGATGGCATCTTTGCGCAAAAGGCTTCGCACAAGCGCTTCCCCTTTCTGAATTGCATATCTATAATACGACGATGAAATATATTGCGCCTATAAATGTGTACAGATATACGTATAACTGCATTAATTCTTTCGTTTATAGTGCAGATTTAGAAGGATTCAATATTGTATTTTTGGAGCATTTTCAATGATTTTGTTAGAAATTACAATTATCCTACGCTGCATTATTATGGTTCACAATTTTATGAAAAAAAATAACCAGGAATTGTGCCTGATTCGTTTAGCGAATCCAGCTGTTTGAAAATTCCGGCAATGCGTTTATAAAAAAAGCGACTAAAATGGTGAATCCCGTTATGAATTTTAAATGACAATATCTATGAAATAAGCCCCTTCGTTCTTTTTATATCGTTCTATAGGTATCGGAATTCACAAACGGTCAAACTCAATTCAACGCTCTTTTAGAGACAAGCAAATATCTTTCCTTTCGATAACTCTTCCATCTGAGAAATAAAAAAAATAGATAGAGAAGAACCGATCATTGACACCAAGCCGCGCGAAAAATTTAATCAACTAGCAGCGTCGATCTGAAAATCGACGGTGTCAGTAGCAACAGCTGCGACGTGAAAATGGAAAAAAGGCGAAAAAAGCACAGACAGTGAGAGAGAGAGAGAGAGAGAGAGAGAGAACGCGCTCGCGAAGTGCTAAGCAATCATACAAATGGATTTATTTTATATCCGAGGGATATCGTGGGTATGTGTACTGATGCTTACACGTAGATATGAGTGTATATTCGTACTGAGCATCAAGGAGTTATTGCGAAACGTTATACGATATTCTCGGGCTACTAATTACGCGCGAGCGAGCGCGATGCCTCTTTCTCCCAAAGAAAGTCGTCTTTGCTTTTTCTTAACTCGGCACCTTTACGGTGCTTTATGTGCTTCTGTATTATTAATGATCCTGTAGCAAAGATGTGTTAATGCAAGTTGCAAAATTATTTATTTTCTCTTATCCCCGCGCACAAATGTTGCGTAATCTTTATTAGGAAAATTTTATACGATTCGCTGGCGAATGCTCGCAGCAATAAAACGATTCAGGTCAATGATTAATAGATTTTTCTTACATAATGAGACTGTTACCGTAAACATGTTAATGAAACGGTGTGTTCAAATTTGATACGATTATAAAATAAAAACGCGAAGGCTATCGTGAGTAATCAACGTGCATTTTCATCTCACCTATGTCAAACTCACGTTTCATCTCTTCAAAAAGTAAAAATAAAGCGATACTCGTAAGCAACATAACAGTGCAACGCGGAATTTTCAAACCAGCAAATTTCAATGCACAACTCGTAATCACGCATCAATGATGATACAATCCAATGCACTCCAATCAGCTTTTCCCGCTGTATCATTCGTGCAAAGAGGCATGGAGGGCATTTGAAGAAAGAAAAAAAGCTCGCATAGACGGATGCATAGACGCGGGAGGAGCGAGAAAGTCGAGGCGGCGAATTTTCGTGAAAGTCCGCTGACGTATCAAGCCGGCGATTAGGAGAGCCGACCGACTATCGTTCTATTGATACCCTGTGTTCGCCAATGTTAATTGTATGTACGCGAAGAAGGAAGATGCGAATTATTTTTTCTGGTTTTTGAAAAAACGCCAAGGCGGACTGTGTTGTTTTTGAAATTATAAGGCAACAGACAATCATACTACGGGGATTCTTGGCAATTGTTTGGCGTGGTTTACGCATCGTCAATGTACGACGAGTGACGTAAAGTATGGTTTTTTTTCTAAACAGAGTTTAATTTTCCGTGCTGGAGGCTTTCTTTGAGTGAATCGGCAATCAACCTATTGCTCCGATCGATGTACAGTTTAAATAACCCAATAACCCAAGGCAAATTGTATTTGACTAAATTTGGACACTTTCGCGTAGTGCCAAAAAAGATAAGTTTATTTAGCACGAAAAAGGATGTCAAATGCACGAAATGTCCAAGATAATTAAAAAAATAAAACATTCATCTCATATATATTTATACAGTTAAATATTTAACACTTTAGCTGTATTTTTAATCTTTAACTGTAAAAGTTTAACTGTAAAAGTTATTTTAACTTTTACAGTTTTACGGTAAGTTTACATCAAAATTGCTGTATGGAGTTGATTTAGATATCCTACTTTCCTTAAGATACGCGAAGCAACACTTGAAAGGGACGTTTTAGCTTCGTCAACCACTACCCTTCACTATCCCTTTTTCCTCCTAGAAGGAGCAAAATTTATGAAAACTGTCTTCATCCACCCATTTGGAATTGACTGATTACGCGTTGCTATGAAACTATATGAAAACGGCTGCGGATGATTGTCACGTAGATCGATGATAAACAGGTCGACTAAAGGTTATCGGCCTCCGAGATATGAAATATTAAATAGTTATTGTATCAATAAACAACAAACAAATCGACTAAAGGGTATCAGCCTCCCAGATATGCGACGTCGTTATCTTAATTGGCTTACTGTTGAATGTTTCGTACAGAGAATTTGCTTACGTTAATTGTTAACGCAATTATATAAGATTCGTGCAACTTGGATTTCAGTGCTCGTTAAACGTATAATCTGTACTTCTGAAGTACAAATATATCAATAATTAATCAAAATGATTTTCACCGATAAAAAATCATATTACTCTAATACGATAAGTTCGCTCGCGCCGTTTACAACGCGGTCAAATTAAATAACAAGCTAGGTTTTAAATACGCTATTTTGCAGAGTCAACAGTCGGTAGTACGTTAGCGAACTATTCACCTGTAAGTGTATTAATTATTAATTACAGCGTGTTTAAATCTTGATGTATAAATTGAGATAAATGACATTAACTATACTTATTTTCGAAATTGTGGAACTGTTGGAGTCGACTTTAAAGTATGTGGGGCAAATGAGAGAAAAATTGATTGTTCGCTGAATAAATAATAATGAATAAAAGCATCTAATGAACAGATTCTTATGATCTGATACCTAATCAATATCAATGAAGCTAGGTTAAAGTACAAAATTAAACTGTCGGTATTTATTCGTGAAAGTACCTTTCACGCGAAGCTTGGCTTTTACATGTCTGTTTATTTTCAAATGATTATCGTGCTCATATAAACTGTGGCGTACTCTCCAGCTCAAACAGTCTACACAAGTGGCACTCGATGCACGCATCGTTAATCTCTTACTATTAATATCCAAGATCAAGACTATTGAACAATATGATTGTGTTTCTATGCTGTGAGTATACTCGATAAAAGTAATTATAGATTGACATTGGTACTGGATAGTGAATTGCAATTTAACGTGTCTTCTTCTTTTCAACATAAATGAATATTCAATCGTTACTCTATAATTTCGTAGAAGGTATCAATTTCTACATTTCTACGTTTCTTTTAGTATTCTTAGTAAATGTAACACTAGTGTATGCGAATCCTGGAAGAGATTATGATCTCGATTCGTTTGAAACAAGACCTTGTGAATGCATCACTAAGTTTAATTACGCACCTGTCTGTGCTTCAAATGGACAAACTTACCCGAACTCTGATGCATTGGCATGCAAAATTAAATGCGATAATTTGAGTAAGTTTTCACGTTTTGCGATCTGTGAAATATATTATTTCAATGTTGTTTGTTTGAAATATTTATCTGATTACAGACATTTACGAAGTGCACCGCGGCAAATGCCAATAACAATCGAATTACAATTCACTGTGCTGAAACGGTTGGCTACAGCTCAGTCGTTGGTTCGGAAGGGCAAACTTATTCAACCCTGGTAAATCCAATTTTAATATAATATAGTGTTGCGGCACAATTAAGTATTATTGTCGTTATTATCCTTCGAGCATACTTTATTACTAGGGGCTACAACGATACCTTTTTTAGAGTCAGTCACTACGTACTACACTAGCGAATGACAAAAATATGTATAAAGAGATTCAATAAAGATCATCGGTACTCGTCAAAATATAAGAAGTCTACCATTTCACAGCTATATTTTTCTGTTATTTCTGCGTATCAGCAATATAAGACAACTACACGAAGTTTCATGTAACAACAATATTTACGTACTTACTTTTGGTTTTCCTTTTGGTTCCCGTATTATGTACTCGATATCATATTACAGAGCATTTGTCGAAATGCATTCAATCCAGCAGTGTCTCCAAACCTTCGTATTCTATTTTGGCGTATATATAACTATCCTAGGGCAATCCGAAAAATATCTCGAAACTTTTTCTATAGTAACGTGGTAAAAATAAACGAAAATCACATTTTTCCTTGTTGTTTGTCGATAAATAAAGGGATTGCAATTTAGGTCGGTTTGGTAGCAACAGTTGACAAATTATTTGTATTCTCTCGGCTGAAAATATTAATATATTAGATCGCTACGTCTGTTTGCGATAAACGCAATCTGCTCTTGTAATTGAATTTGAATACAGATGCGGTTTAAAAGTGAAGACGACACCTATAGACGAGTTGTTTTAGCATCTTGTTTGTTTCCAGTACCATCAAGGACGTTGAGAAAACCGGCGTAAACAAATATTTTCTTTTAACGACTACGAATATGTGTTAAATAAAAGGGCGACATTTTATTATTGACGAGTGAAACTGGTTTACTCCTTTGATTTTTAGTTATTTTCAGTGGTATATTATAATACCGTCATTTTATTCCACAAACTCAAAGTGCCGACAAGGTTTTCGCTTTCTAACGGTATAAATATTGCTCGCGATTTAAATTCAACCATTCGCGACGACTCTTATATGCATAAACGTACGTAGGTGCAGAATAGTTATACCTATAAAATAAACAAAACATTTTTATTGCGAAGTTTATTCAAGACGAACTTTTAGTATTCTACTGTTCGGTATGTAGATTTGACTTTGTAGTATAATTAATTAGTTATACTATTATTTGTACAGAAAACTATCCGATTCAACGATTCTTCGCGATTTCATAACTAGTAATATTGATTGGTAAATAGCATACCGGATCTTATTCTAAGATTAATTCTATCCCATCGGAAAAACTGAACTAGCTTCCATTGCAAAGGAGTCTTGTGAATGTGCCGACGCGTATGAGTTCAAACCACTTTGCGGTTTAGATTTACGAAGTTACCGAAATCCAAGTTATCTTGAACGTAATCGAGTTGTCTCGAATACGTGTAACGGTGCAGGTAAGTGTTGTACTAGCAATAAATGTTAATTCTACTTGAATCATAAACTAAGAGACTTCTAATTTCAGATATCTACGTATTGTACTACGGTTTTTAACTAAACTATAAATTCTACCCCAAGGTCCACTGACCCCGTTCACTATTTACCCAAGCTTACACGACCCTTACACGAGCAGATAATCATTTTTCCAGTATCTTATCAGTGTTTGAAATTCAACTCAACCTTTTGTAATATTGATTTTACCGTGCCATCGATCGAGACCAGCTGCACGCACATTTCATCAAAATTGCCTTCTATAAAGATAGAAACGACGTATATTTTCATTGGCAATGTACAATCGTGCAATCTTTTTAAATAAAAATAAAACTGACGCAAGCATTGCCATCCGGATAAATTGTCAACTTTGAACCATACGTTATTGTTCGTTACTCCTGACCAAAAAGTACTATAATTATTAATTAGTAAGCAAATTTCGCACGATGCTCTAAATAATTATACAGTCGAAAATTCCAAAGGAACCACGTAGTCCTCTCACAGTTCGAGCATTTCTCGTTTCTTATTTTTGTTATCGCTATTCCAGGGGCATTCAGCACAACTCGTTCGTTTTTCGGAATATTACAGTCAAGAATTTCAACAACGCCAATTTTCAAATCCCAACAGAGCATGAAATTAAAATTCGAAACAGTCGCGATTGAACTCAAAGATGAAACCTCATCCGCTCTACTAATAAAGCTTGGAAGACGACCTTTAGGCAAATCTTGTATTTTTATTTCAAAATAGTGATACAATACCAATGTAAACGGTCACAGTCTACGTTCGGCTAGTCCAATGAAATAGAAAACAGATCGCATTGCTGTGCATAACTCAATACTCTTAGTAAACATTTTGCTATAAATGATCAAGATGAAGCATTTGAAAAGCATAATTATGCTCATAAACTGTAAGTGAAATGCATCGAAGAAACTTTTGATCAGCGTATCTCGAATCGATTATTTATTAGATCATGAGAAGGTTAATTTTCTACCGACACACTGTACTTTTGTTTTTAACGTATTCATTTACTATGATTTTTTTAGTATTTATGGCAAACGCAGTAATACCGTCAAATGTTGGCCCAAGAGGTTACGAAGCCGACTCGTTCCAGAGTTTTTCTGGAAATGATTGGGAACGAAAATATCCCACCCGGGCTCTCTACAATCCAATTTGCGCTTCAAACGAACGAACTTATTCAAACGATGGTATATTGCAATGGGTAACCACATGCCATAATACCCGTAGGTTCACGTAAAATTATAAATAACATATTAATTAATAGTCATTTCTGTAATTTATTAAAAATCGAATATTTCAGAAATGTACGTAATGCACTTCGCGGAATGTCAACGACGACCAATCGTAATTGCTCCACCTCCCAGCAATAGTAGCCCATTTATGGGTTCATCCGTGTTGAATTGCGAACGTGACTATGTTGCGGTCACATCAGCGGTTCACACGCCTATTTGCGCTTCAAATGGATGAACATACGACAATAGTTATAGATTGGGATGCGTGAAAAAATGCGATCCTCGTATATAAAATACACGATTAAAATAATAGCCTCGATGACCGAACATTTTACGATTGCAGGTATTTATCAAGTGCACCGTGGCGAATGCCAATCGATTTTGAGCCAAACGCCTTCCGGCAATAATAAGAGTTCACTTTGACCTCTTGGTCGCTGCAACAGTGGTGCCCAGCAACAACGTATAATTACCGTCCAGTTTGTGGCTCGAACAGGAGAACTTATACCCGCTCTGATCAATTAAAATGCGCCAATGATTGCTACGGTGCGAGTAAGTGTATGGTTGTGTACTATCGTGCGATTAAACGACCACTGACGACAATCTTCTAATTATTGCAGACGTTTACACAGCATACCCAGGTGAGTGCCGAGCATCAAGCGTTGCGTTCGCTTAAATTGAATGGCTTCGTAATGCAAGAGCGTCTCCAAGGCATATCGAAACGTGAGAATTGGTCTACCATTTTACAGCCTTTCTTCCCCAATCGTTGCGTCGTAATCAACCGACCCACGGTATAACGAGAACATTGTATGATACTTTTTAAACATTAATATAGAATCATAATTGATGACACACGTTTGTTAATGAACATTGTGGGATAAATCGTTTATCGTAAATCCGTTGTATAAGCAAGAGGCATGTAAATACACGTAAATGTCGAATACAAACACGAATTACATAAACATTATCATCGCGTCGATTGTTCAATGTATAAAAGCCTCCTCGTTAGCACCCGATTTTTTCCTGTTTCTCTCTCGTCTCGTGCCCATCTTCGCGCAGCCTGTCAGCTTACGTCACGCCTGCCAATCTCGTACACCTCCCTCGGACAATATTTTTCGCGTCACGTCAAGGCGAAAGTCGCCTGTCGCGGTATAGAGATGCTTCTCGTCGCTTTACGTATATCCCGAGGCGTCATACTACTACGTACCAAATGGTCAGGCTGGGCAGGAATACGTTTTTCTTTGGTCTTTTGTGAATATGCGATTTTACGCAAGAGTCATAGCACCGTAATGACTCTTTAAAGATTTACGCGTTATTCATAGGGTATTGTAGAGAGTTCCAAAGAGTAAGATCTTTTTTTACGTGTTCTTTGACAAAGATTTTCCACGATAGAGAAAGTGTGAGATAGACAGTGTGGAGAGCAAGGCCATGACTGTGCGACACCTCGTAAACGCTCGAATTTCGTTGATTGATTGATAGCTTTGTTGCGTTGTTGTCGACTCGACGTTTTAAGCAAATCCATTTCGAAGGCAAAATTGTTGTTTAGCGCGTGTTTCACTCTTCTGGAAGTTATGATAATACACCGTACGTATATTTTACTATTTCTTGCTCGAGTTAACGTATAACAATTATTTTTTTTTTTTTTTTGAACGATGGGAAGATTGTAAATATTGCCTGTACGTGCCCGGATTGAAAAAATCTCATCGCGTATTTGGTAATTCGCGCGTACTGGATTCAAATTACAAATACCAATGTACGGCATTACTATTGTAAACCGATGATTATTCCACAGTAACAGCGTACAAAATAACGATGCTAGAAATATCAAGACAGGAATGCGCAAAAGGAGAGTTATCGAAAAGAAGATAAGAAAATCACGAGAAAAGTCTAGGTATATGATCCCTGTAGCGTATCCTTGTCCAACGACAAGGAACAAAGTCAACCAGGAAGATGCAATAAAGAATTATTAATCGAAATCCATTTACGTTATTCCCGTTAAAACTCACGAGCAGCACCTTGGCATATTTATTTAATCTCAGCCAACACCGCGACTGCGATGCGCCAGCACACTTGTATTACATCCTTGGCGCATATCGCACATTATTATCGTGTCGTTCGTGCGAAACAAAGGAAACAAAAAAGCATTACAAGCGCCTCGTCGTAAACAAACTAAGCACTAACCGCTCATCACACTTTTCTTCTGTTTTCACGACACAAGACGCCATTTTGCCGTTACCGCTCGCTGTGGATAATTAAAGGCAACAATTTTTTGTCTTTCCTCGGCGTTTCACAACAACGAGCTCATCCCGAAATAAGCCTATGTGTAAATTCACGACGACGGATTATGCAGCCTATCGATGTATACAACCATAGGAGGAGAAAACGAATTTACGCAAGCTTCATATAGTCTTGCTTGTATTGTATTTTTTTATCACGTGGGTCTGTAGAAAAGAATATTCCCTTCCTATTTATCCTTGTTTCGCGACGTTTTCATCGTTAACTCGTGGCATTAAACAAGTTTTTTCAAGTATATATATATATATGTAATACCGTGAGAATATTGCTATTATGTGTATTATTATATACAAGTGCTAAAAGGATGTTTCATGAGTAGACGGCGAGGGTTTTGAAGGAAATCCGTATGGCTACGGCATACTGTTGCGTTCAATTTGCTGGCACGCTGTAACATTGCGAATTTCTCGTCCGCGACTTACTCCATGTAGAATATATATATACGCTGATAATGAGAAAATCGTCTATGGGTGAAACAGCTGCTTTCTCCTTCGAGTATAAATTTCGTATTTTTCGCTAAATTGTTGTTTATTTCCCTATTCTCGCATCAAACTGTTCTTTATTCAACGACTAAACTCGACGTTTCGTTACGTGGCGAAGAATTACTTTTTTCCAACACCGTAATATTGCACGCGTACTCTCACGCGTGAGCATCGTCAATTCAAATAGACAGTGCAAAAGTTTGCTAAATTAAGCTTTAGTCGCGAATAAACATTGTTTGCGTGATGCAACTTTGATGTGATACACAAAATGTCAACGCCAAACAATTGTCAAAAGATCGAGAGTTCAACCGAAGATCGGATTATTAAACCGAACAAACCATCTACACGCTATTACACTGTGTGTTAATATCAATAACGGTATTATTATTTTTCGGAAAAAATACTCAATTTGCAGTTAGCGTAGTGCTATATATAGATACTCATCTTCGAGATACAGAGTACCCGCTTAATTGACAATCCGGAGAACGCAACCCACGAAATTTTGCATAAAAACGTAATGTCTTCTTTCGATCGATTCGCTAACGATCGGTAACAACTGCATCGAGGCATTTTCCAATTGTCGGACGAGCCATGTAATCAAGCAATCATCGCGTCTACACTCGCATCATTATCATCATTATCATCATCATCATCCCATCGTTCCCTCTACGCGAAACAACGTACCAAATCACGCGATCGTTCCGCGGGCGGCTGACCGATCATTCCACGGATACTTTCCAATGCATATTCGCGCGTGAGGTCAACGGAAAAACGAAAGGCTCGTTGAAAATGAGCGTCTGTTTGTTTTTGCACGCATGCGGTATGTGCCACGTGCTCGTATACCGATTCAAACGACGGCTAGTTCGTCGTTGTTTCATACCTATAGAGTTACATATGTAATTACCGTATTTTAATTATTATTTTTTAATAGTTCAATAATTGTGCTTATTACATTTTCTTTTAATAAATACAGACACTTTGTGCGGTATAATTTACATTAGTCTTATAATCACTTAAAGTCCTGATACAAACCGGTAATAATTATTACTATCGTACGTTTAATTTTTTTATCACCACCTATCGGTACTACAGATAAATGGAAAGCGAATAAATTATACATAGTTATCGCTGAAAACTATTCATTTGCTTTGTACAGCCTGAATAATTTATAGTATTATTGTAATTTTGCATAATTGTGTTTTACTTTTTTAAACGCTTACTTCTATTTACAATCCGTATATTTATACACTTAATAAACGTTTAATTGTTATCCAAGTCATAAAGAAAATAGAAAAAAAAACAGAAAATAAAGCAAAAGCAAAAATGACAAAACGTTTGAAACGCATGAGTTTTTCATTGGAAGTTTCAATACGTTTTTAGATGATGTGCTGTTGGTACATCATTGTAGTTGTTAATATTATTGATGCCATCACGGGACCACGAGACTACCTACGAATCACCGTTCCCTTACCTCTTCGTCGTACCGATGCCGATCCCCTCTCTTTCTCTCTCTGCAGCGAATATACCGTGTGTGAATGTTCATCGGTGAACGCTCTGCCCTGTGAATATGCTTGCGCCCCCTCTCTCCAGCCCAACAAGCTATACACTGGGTGTTCGCCCATTTCCGTGGCTAATTGATGCCCCCTAAAACACCGACGTTTCTAAGGTGTATGTTAACCTCCTGTATCCGAATTTCGAGGGTGTTTAATCGTAGGAAGTGACTTTCGATTGTTCATTAACAATTTAGACGTTTAAATGCTATGACTTATTTTGTGTGTTTTAATAAAGACAAACGATTGTCAATTTCATAACGAATAAATAGCATTTGAAATTTGAAAAAATGTTGATTAAAAGCTAAGATATTACAGTTTGACTAACAAAAATGCAAGACAACGGGCAATTCTATTGTTAAAACCGCTACAAATTTGGTACTAATAAAGTTTCAGATACCGTTGAGCAACAAAATGAATTATTATTTGGCAAGTAATTTACTGCTTTCAAAATAGCAAAAATATTTATTATAATGAAAGATATTGCAATATAACCACCGAATAAATATTTAAACTAACGTTACCTTTTCGTAATTGAGATGGAGGAATGGTTAAGTAATAATTTGATTTCTAATTTCACACACACACAAAATCATTGGAATCAAGAATATGGCAAAATTACTGTACACTTGCTCTAGTCGCTACCTAAAAACCACATAGCTTTTTTATTTTATTTTTTTGTATTTTGTTCTAATAGACTACATGACTCCGATAGACTTAAAACAATTATCTATTTAATGGATAATGCGAGGGTTTTTCAAAAATACCAAAAGGTTTAATAGAATCCGAGATATATTAACTCAACTAAAAAAGTTCTGATGACTACTCGCTAGAGCAAGAGCAGACCAAACCACACGATTGCTAACATAGCTACACTCCACTCTCTTAATAATTTTGCCATATTTTTTATTCTAATTATTTTATTTTGCATCAATCATACACCAACAGATCAGTTTCTATTACGAATGTAAGGTAAAAGTAATAGATAGTTTATTTCACACACGAATATAATACAAAGAGATTTGTGTTCGCAATGGGTCAGCCCTCGCCACGTGGCCGTCCAGTAGTCTGGGGACAGGCGCCACACAGGTGGTAGCACCATAGAGGAACATTCAGGATTCTCCTGAGGCAGCAGATAGTCCTGTCCTCAGTCCTTGGGGAGAACATCACTAGTTCCACAGTTGCACCACATCTAACACACAGCACAATTCATGGGCAAACGTTGTACGACAGAGCAAAATTAATCAGAGTACCGTGCTGGTATCGCAAAGATTCACAATTGGATAAGAACGCGTTCGGGCCTCTGCACAGGCTCATTGCGCACAGGGAACATTCTATGGAAGACATTATGTTGTTGATGTTAAGGTGCTGTTGGAGAAACCCCAGGGATTCACGCGGGGACTATGGTAAGGCCGATATGCTAATACAACCTATCCCATTTTGGGAGTGCTCAAGACGTGAACACTCTTTTTACGAATTTTGTCTAAAACTACTTTTGTTTCACCATGGAGAATTTTTCGTATTACTAATTTAGATGAGTCATTAAAGGTCTGGCTGATTTAATCTTTAAAATGTTCTATTCTTTTCTCTGTCATTTGCAGTTTTCAACGGAATATTACTTTGAATTATTGATTGCAATACCCCCCGCCCCCTCTTTGCCTTTGGATGAATAGTAAGTATAATTAATGACTAGTCTGAAGCTAAGATTAAACAGAATTTTACTTCAAACTAGGTGGAACTAATGCCTTTTAATTTGGCAAAATCGATTAAGTCTGGTAGCTGATTCAAATATGTCGGCCAGTAGATTGGTCGGCCGGTTAAGATTGGAGTACAATAATTGTTTTTCATCGCCTCGTGTAGCTGCTTGGAGTTGGGATGGATGATTAAAGCTCCATCAAGGGCGTTTCGTATTGAAGTCGCCTCCAGTAATGAATCGTTGATCAAAAGATTCCAAAAACGGAGAGAAATATTCCTTATTAATAATGTAGTTTACAGGGCAATAAACAACTGTCAGATTAATTGGTCCAATCCTGTCTTACTACTATTATCAGTCTGGAAGACTTGTTTTTCACATTGTTCTATGCTGATTTTATTATTATTACGGTACCTGCATGTGGTTTCTAATAGAATTTTTAAGTAATGTTTGCTGTTAAAATGAGTTTCTGCTGTTAATATTAAATGTCTTCTACATCTTCTTGAATTAAATAGTTTTTTAGTTATAGTTTTCTGACTTAAACCGTTAATACTCCAGATGACAGTCTTCAAAGCGCGATTCATTTTGCTATCGTATTTACGAGACTTGAAAGTAAGCGTATTCTTTAAAGTAAATGAAATTAGTGTCCATTCTCAATATAAGTTATTTGATTATGTTTTCTATCTTGTTAAAGTTGGGATTGGTCGACACGTTAATTTGAAGTTGCTATATTTTTATTTCTAAGTGTTCCCTTTCTTGAACATTTAAAGTGTTGTTGCTTACTGCTTCAGTGTATAAGATATTAGGTTTTACTACGTTATTATGGGATTTATTATCTTGTCTTGACGTTGCACTGATTTTTTGTTTGTTCGCTATCTTTTTTCTCAACGTTGGAGACAGTTTTTGTTATTGCTGTTTTCGTGATGAACAACCTTTATAACTTGTTGGATAGTTTCCTGGCGAGTTAGCATATTTTACTTCTTTAATTTGTTCTTTCCAGATGTAGTGACTTGTTCTTTGGCGTTTATCACATTTGGCACACATTTTAGTTTTATCGCAGTAACTCTTTGTACGTCCGAACTCCTGTCAGTATAAACATTGCGGTATTTCACACTTTTTGCGTAGTGGTTAGACTTTTATTATCAGGTTTAAGTCCGTTTATATCAAACATGGTTTTGTTATTTGGAACCCCTTATCTTGTTTCAGTTGGGGTTTTCTCTTTGTGAGTTCCTCAATTATTGGTAGGAATTTCTCGGATACTCTTGGTTATATTTTCATTTGATTGTTAATTAAAACTTTTAGTGTATAATTTTTATCCGTCATTACGTATAGTACTTCTTTCAGTGGTTGTATGTTACCTACGCCACTTACAAATATTGCCGATGGTATTATAGTTTTTTGTACTTTAGGTGAGTTGGGTTCTTTTGCTTCTTACTTGCGTTAAGGGTAGTTGCTAGTCGTTCAAATCTGTTACTTGTTTTTACTAGGAAACTTAGTCAATTATCCAGGGTGTTATATTGTCGTTTTTTCTTGGCCAGACTGTCCGAATCAGAGCTGTTTTTTTTATTCTTGTTGACTCCACTCCACTATTCTATTGTATTTGTTGCTGCATTTGCCACAACAGCTTGTTCTGTTTGTATAGTAGCCGTATTGACCGCTTTGGTATTGTCGTTAACTTAATTCGTTAGTCAAATAAACCGGTACTAATACCTGAGGTAAGCTAGTTGTAATAAGTTTACAGACAACGATAGCACTAATCATTTTAGCCAGAGAGTGATCTAAGAATAGATCTCCTCTGCTCGGACATCAACGCTCGACTGTTTTTTTTTCAAACTCGGAAAAAAACGATACGTTAAGGAAGAAGAAAATAAAATGTTTTTTACACGCAAGCTCGTGAACGATGTAACGTCGAAAGTCGCACGTGGAAAAAAACTGTTTACGCAACCATCGAGCAAGCCGGAACCTCCCTTTAAAGGGGAAAAACAGTGTCAATATCGAAGAAGCGCGCAGTGCACAAAAGCTATATGGATATAAGCTTATCGAATAGCCAAAATCTCATAGTAAATAGATTCGAGTCACGAATCGGCCATATAGTCTCTCGTAGTCGTCGTATAATAATAGCGAACCCTTTGGTAGCGTGTGATCGCTCTTCATCCTGCATTTTTCACGTGTACACGTCGTTAAATCGACCCGGCCAGCCGATAAATCACGCGCACGGAGACACTTTATGTACGATGTGTATGTGTATGGCTTAGTAGTAAAGTAAACGTAACATCGGCAGGGAAACGTAGTATACTATAGAAACGTATCGGGAGGATCCACCATGGCTTCGTGACTCGCGCGACAATGGAAGTAAAAGTGTGTGTATGCGCGCGAGGGGCCTATATAGACACGGCGCAACGACGCACGCGAGAGTGAAATCGCGAGGGACGATGTTAAAAGCCCTTTTTTACTCTTACCGCGCTCTTGTAGAAAATGCTCTTTGACTTTTGACACTCTTCGTGGACGACTATGAGAAGTAGGTTTCTTTGTTATTTGTTAGATAAGCTTATACGACAATTTAGAAATCTTGTCGTAGGAAGTGATTATCGATCATAGACGTGTCTTTTCAAGTTTTTTTATTTTAGAAATCTATACGCCAGCTTCTGTTTCATACTTTTCCGCTTCTCTTGAACTCGAGAAAATGTTCTCGTGAACTCGCTCTTTTTTATACAAAAATAGCTCCGTCCATTTGTCACTTAAAAACAATCAATGTATAGTCAAATACTTTTCTTGAACGATAATGCAAAAGAAAAATCTTTCTATGTTATCGTGACAAATTTCTATTTGAAAAGCGCACCGACCAGTATCACAGCAAGAAAATTAGAACAATCCAGTTGAAGAAGAGATCGCGGCGAGCGATCCGGAACTAAGCCACAGAGAGGCCGTTAAGATACGACGTCGTGAGAGAAGAGAAGCTAGCCCTTCAAGAAAGATAAAGACGTGCACACCGGCGGCGGCACGGTGTGTGAGAGATCGAAATATATCGGTAGAGAAGCACGCGCGAAGGAGTAACGATAGGAAAAAAAACATGGACAGGCGTCACTTACAGCGGCTACAAGTCCTTTTTCACTGATTTATATCTACCGATCTGGACATCGACCTATCGGATTCAACTCGACGCTAATGTGGAGTTGACTATCTATCTTGAAACGGGAACTATTGTTTTCAAGGAAAATTTTATCTAAAAAGCTTTCGAAAGCTCCTTCTTTTTTATCGCGTGGTTTTACTTGAATTAACAATTCAAATATTCTTCTTACCAATTAAATGTACATTACTAAGAATAACAACCAACGTTCGTCACCAAAGAGCGATCGTGCTTTTTTTCTACCGTTGCTTCACCCATTGATTGCGTCGTGATTTCATTGTAATTCTGCAATTACATATGCGCTAATTCATTTCGCGTGAGATGGATTGATTTATCAGAAGGATCTTTATTGAATATTCATAAAACTATTGGATCTGTGCGTTGTAAAAGTAAGCGAAGAAAAGTAAGAGAATAGAATCGAGATAAGCAGCTTTCCCCAACGATCAAAAACAGAAAAAGGTCCAAAACTCGAAAAAAAAAACAATGCTCCCAGATAAACCGTCGCATATCTAGTATACGAGAACCAAGTCACGTAAGAGTCTTCAAGGGGGAGCTTCTTAAAGTCGTATCGCATCCTTCCGGTAAAGTGTACTTAGAGGGAGACAATAGTTGTAAGGCCGTTGTGGTACAACCGGGCAATTAAAAGGAAACGACTCCCACGCCTTTTTCCTTGCTGCTTGGTTCTCTCGCACCTCGCCAAAAGAGATGTATATCGCAGTTTGACGCTCGCTCGCGCAATACTTTCGTCGTACACGTGCACGGGTGTGTGTATGTGTGTGTACGAGTGTGCTTTTACTTTATAGCTCGCTGTTTGCCGATACCGATCATAGATTTTTCGTATATATACATATATATGCTGAGAATCTAGAGAGATACGACTATCGGAAGGTCCATCAATATTCCTCTCCCTCTCTCTCTCTCTCTTGCTGCTCCTCTGCACCCGTCAAAGGTTTGCAAGGTGCGATGCATGCATATGTGCGTGAAATTAATGTTGCGGAAGACTTCATTTTCTAGAGTGCACGAAAGAGAGAGAGAGAGAGAGAAATTTAAGTTTGCAGAAGACTTGATTGCTTTGAGTTATTTGCTGGATTTCCAACGCCATTCATCAATTTTATCGTAAAAAAACGGCAAAGTTTTGTCTAATGGAATATTTTGAATAAAAATATGATAATATTTGGCAATTTTTTTCTTATTTTGCAGTCAAATAAATAAAACAGAATCGTGACGAGAAAACAAGTCAATAATCTCCGTAGCAGCATTGGATCGATGAACGTAGCAATTATGTTTCATAAAATTTCCGCTAATACGCAACGTCATAGCGTAAAGTAAGCTTTACGAAAACCAACCAGCACCGCGAGTTCCAATCAGCGCGAAAAGCTGCAAACTACCGTGTCGTTGTCGCTTAATGACCCCCTTTTAAAAAGCAAAAGTAACGTAGACAAAAACGAAGAACTAGCAGCTCGAAAGAAAAAGCATAGACTTGGCAATCGACAGGTTTAGTGTTTGGGAAGGGAAGCAACAACGATTCAGACAGAGAAAGAAAAAGACAAACGTTGGCTATAGAGATGCAGCTGCGGTGCACCGCAGGGTAAAATTGAAAAGAGCTTGCCCCGTCGCTTAATCAAAGAGCGCGTAAATTCGCTTTTACCGCTTCCTACTTCATTAGTCGTCTTCGCGCTGCTCCTGCTGCTGTTGTTGCTGCTTACGTTCAATTAAATATTACAACCGTGTCTTCTATACCGTGTCGCACGGATGTATATACTTTCCGGGTTATTGGCCAATCTCGCGGAGAGCTCCTCCTCGACGAATGAAAGTGAAAGATGTTGGTTTTTCTGTTTTTCTATTTCGCTGTTGTTATGTCTCGCGCGCGATGGAATTTGCTATTTAATACTTTGTCATTAATTCTGAGAGACGTGATCTCGGCACCGGCTACCGATGATTTTGGTATAAGTGTGAAAGTTGCTCGCGTGCGATTCCTTTCAACGATGGAGTCCAAGCGAATGATTGAATTTTCACCCAGATTATTACAATTAATCACGATACGTTATGCTTGTTTTATCATCCATTAGATTCGCCAAGTGGGAGTTATGTGAAATACTTATTTTATGAATTGTTTGGTTAGACAAATGACTATCGACCTTACTCCGTTCGTACGCGTTGTAGTACATAAAGAAACGTCTAAAAGATGTGCGCGCTCGCGTTTTTTATTTTGGTACACAATAGATAAATACTCCCAACGAACGGCGACTTCGATAAAATCCAATGTACATTACCAACAGAAAGACATACTTATCGAAAACATTCGCTTCTCCTCCGCCCGTATATAAGCAACGCAACTAAAATTATGAAATAAAAGCCAAGAGGAGCGCGTAAAGCCAGTTTATATCGGTCAGCGTAACGTTTGAGGAAGTGAGTAAAATGGAAAAAAAGAAGTGTTCAACGTATATAGTATAGCTAGATCGCTCGTGCAATAATAGCCAAAGCAATTTTGTCGTGACCTATACACAAGGGGATCGTATGTAGTAGTGGTACAAAAGACTCAACAGAGTGAACGCACAATAAACGCGCTCGGCATTTCATAATATATTAATTAAGGCTATAGTTCGAATTTTTTCCATTCTGCGCGTTGTCCAGAAGACGCTTTCTCCGCACGTGTATGTGTGCGTGTGTGTGCGCGCGCGTGTGTGCAACGACTTATAGGGAAATCTCTTTGTCTCGGAGCGACGACAATTATTCGGCAAGCGAATTTCTCCGCCGAATCTGCAAAGTGTAATTATCTGAATCGTAAATCGTGCTAATCCATAAGATGCGTATGGGAGCTTCGTTTTAATATATCGCGTAACCGATTATTTGCAAAACGTATAAACGTACGAACGTATTGTCTGTGCCATAGAGAGATATGAAAGTTGGAACAGTTTCAGAGGAAAGAAGGAAAAAATCTTTACTCTTACTCTTTCTCTCTCCCTTGAACATCCTCTTTTAATCGTGACACACTACTGGGTGATTAGTAATGCGCTGAATACCTCTTACACGGAGGTTGATTTTGCGTATAATGCCGTTGTGTAACAAACACTGCACTGCAAAGTACATTCGTTACGAGGATATACATATATTTTCGTTTCATTGCACGACGATTAGCAGGAAGTTAACGGTTAATTTGTAATCAGAAACGTGTTCGTCATTATTTTTAACTATCAACACGTACATAATGACGCGCGCGCAAGCGGTATTCAAAACTTCAGAGCTCACATACTAACAACGTATTTATTACGGATCCAGTATATTGTAGTTTTTATCTTGGAAGCTCGTCCCATGTTCTTCGAGATGTAATTTTATTAAGCAGACTTTTAGCTCAAAATGTGAGCTAAAATGTTTTATTATCTTTTCCAAAGTGCCATCGCACTTCGAAATTTTCTAGTCCACGGATCATGTCTCTTTCTCGAACGAAACGTCCAAGCGTTTAAAATAATCCTCTTTTTCTCTCTCTCTCTTCGCTGAACGAAAATTCACGAGGACTTGTGCTACATTCTAGCTTCTCAGAATATTTAACCCTCTTAATTCATTACTGGAGCGTTCTCCTTTATCTCCTCCGTAAGGCGAAATAAAAAAGAAAGGAAGTAAAAGAATAAATGAGAGGGGGAACAAAGGACAAAAGCTTGTGTTTTAAGCGACGAGAGGGAGGGAGGGAGGGAGGGAGAGAGAGACAGAGAGAGAGAGAGAGAGAGAGAGACGAAAGTACAAGCTCACTCGTTTTAATACGCTTTTAATTACGCAGAGCCCTCTATGCGCAGCCTTGCGACCAGTTTAAAGAAAAGAAAAGTAAAAGAAGACGGAGAAAGGGAGTCAAACTTCCGTTCCTTCCAACGCGCATCCTTAATTATACGCGGTCTTCTATATGCATAATAGATATCATATACATATACGTGTACCCAAAAAGCGCCAACGAAGAACAAGCAAGATATCGATCAAGAATAAATCTAGGAAATCGTACGTACTTTATTGCGGCATACTATTCGCCTTTTTTAAATTAACTTTCGCCTCTTTTTTCACAATCACTCGGCAAGAGAGTTACGCGTCAAATTAATGTATTTCTTTTTCATTCGTCTAAGGCGTGTTGCGCAAGTTGTGATCGGGAAGAGGATTCGGGCAAATTATTAATTCCACGCCTTCTAACCATAATTGTTTCAAATTGAAACAATGTAAAGTATGTCGACTTCGAGACGTGTAACGCTGCGTACATACGCATAGTCAATGAGACGATTCTACATTCTACAATTAGAATTTTCGTACTTTTTTGAGTACCTGCTCGTTCAGAAAAATAGAACGTTACATTTCTATTTCGTAAAATCATGACCTTCGAGCCTTCTCCTAACTAGACTTTCTCATCAATAAAATGCAAATAAGACTACGGCAGAAATAATAAGGATCGCAATAACGATAATAGCGAAGCTTATAACAACTACGTTCGAAATATATTTTAAGCAATAATAGTAACGACAACGGTGGCAATGGCGGCAATAACAACGGGTTAACTGCTGTACAACGATCTTATCAATAAGGATAATAAAAGAATAGCAAACACGGAAGTATACTCGAGAGCGCGGCAAAACTTCGTGACTCCTATCTACGCTGCTGTGCGATGTTTTCCGTCTCCACTCTCGTGGGGGGAAATGTTTCCGCGCCACCACGCCAATACTCGTCTTGCCATGTCTCGCGAGTGCAAAACAGCACTGCGATTGGTGCTACGCAACTATACAACGTAAATATCTGTATTGCACGTATGTCGAATTGTCGCGCCTCGACGACACGAGGGAGACGCACTCCTCGAGACTGCTATCTCCTGCTTTTTAACGTTTTAAAAAAGTATCTCGTTTGCGATCAACGTGTCCATCGTTCAAAGTGACTTTGTGTTTTCGCATTGTCAAAATTAAGCTTTGGGTTAGGAAGGACAGCTTTACCGAGAGAACGTGTCTAATAACTGTTCTAAAAGTTGTGCAATCCTAGTATTCGTTCGCTTAACCAAACTACGTGAAAAAAAGGCTTGGTTGATTTTATACAAACAGAGATCCATATCTTCATTGTACTCGTACGGAAGTCAAAATATTTCCGTTTGGCACGTACTCATAATCGTATCGGAAACCTTGAACATCACAATAGAACACCCCATTATAAATTACCTCGAATACGTTCAGACCACCGTACTGTATTTCGTACAAAGCTCCCGTTTTCTTTTTCTAATTGAAACTCTCAAATATGCCTGCTGTACAACAATACAAATTATCTTTGAATTCGCATGTACAACACGTTTTATCTCGGCCGATTTAACAAAAGGCAATTCAGCGCTTGGCTTTTATTGAATACATGAAAAACATAATAGCTCATTTGCAACAACAAAAGGGAAGAGAATACATAAACAAAACGTGACTGTATTTAAAGTAACAGCTTGAGCGTGTAGCTTTAGGCCGCGAGAAAAACGGAAAAGCCGATGCGGTGCTTTAGGTGTAATGGGAAACTTGAATTGCGCTATTAGATGCGTTTATTTTACATCTCCCAGGCATTGCCACTATACTCGATTATTTTTTTTTGCTTTACGGATATTCGATACTTTAGTTGCGAGATAACTTTTCATTCTCTCTTTCTCTCTCTCGTTTGTAAGTTTTGAAGCGCAAAATTGGCACACGGGCTATAAATGTCTTACGGGTTATGGAATTTTCCTCGATAGCTGGACGTAACTTATTAATTATGTAATAAATTCCTTTAAGAATTCCAATTATTGATGTATTAGTGAAAAAGATCATTACGACTGAAAGCGCGAAAGTTTAACAACAAATTGCCTACTTGTAATCCTTTCCATTTTTTGACAATTTTCAACGCGAGGTAATTGTATCATCAACGAATAGCGTTACGTCCAATTGTTGGGGACCGGTGATTTCGATGGCGATGGCAATTTTGGCGAACGACGCTCGTAATTCATCGATAAAACTTGAACAACGTGTTCAACTCTCCAGAAATATTGAAGAAAAAGGAGAAATACATCTGTACACGTTATTAAAAATCAACGTATTCGACAGCGTATATATTTCGTTGAAACGAAATCGAGTCGGATTCGATCAATAATTTCCCCAGCGAAACATCGTTTCTCATTGGCACCTTGCAAACGTGAAAATTGTCGGTTTTGTTTACCATCCAACAATAGGATGATTTTCGCCGCAGGCGAAGAAGATGCTTTCACTGTCGTATATATAGAGGAGAATGTCACGCGCCTCTCACCGTGAGAAAACGTCCTCGCGATATTTCTGTATATGTATGTACATATATTTCGCAGTGCGGCGGATATTGGATTGGGCGACGCGCTCGAATGCAACGAAATTGAATTTGAATGTTATTACACGAAAAAAAGTAAGAACAAGTCGGACGAATAGATTTGTGTTGGATACGCGCTATAGTTTTTTTTTCTTGCGAATGCTACGCGTATTTATCGTAGAAAAGTGTACAAGCTAATCCTGAATATCGGACGAATACCCGATGTTAAAAAGAAAGCAAATACGAGAGAAGGTTCTCGGGTGAATCTTCAAAATCGAATGTAGAATTTTTTACTTGACTCGATACATCATTGAAATCATATTGGAAAGTTTCGTCTACCTGTCGATCAGAAAAATAATTTATGTTCCACGTTACTCAATGTCGTATATCGTTTAGTTCCACCGCATTATATCTAGAGTTCAAAGGCCCAACGGAAAAAATTCATCGCGATATGCGATATTTTTTTTTTAGAGAACTACAGACTTCACGACTTCGCACGATATCCACAGGTATAGAGATACAAATTGATCACTCGTCGATTAGAAAACGCGAATGACTCTGCCGATTTCGATTGAAACAAAAAATCGAGCTCATAAGTCCTCAAAATCAAAGCAACTGTAATAAACTATAGCGTATGGACAGTCTTTCGTTCTTCCAAAGACTCCATCAATCACGAAAACAAATAGCCAAAGTCTCAGCCGTGCGAAAAAACTGTTATAGATGCGTCTCTGTGAGTGGCGTTGAACTAGAACGTATCCTGACTTGCGCGCAAGCTACACTTGACCATTGGAGTATCTACGGATCCACGCGTTGAATTATTTTCTGATTTTTTTTTGCTTATACAGCGAAAGTGTACCAAGAAATGAGGAAGTATTGAACGGGTTTCGATTGTACTTGAACTTTGTAGAAATCTCCTCACGTCCCTCTAGTGCAAGATTTTTTGACGTTGAAGTTAGATAGACGAGATCTTTAACGACAGTAAGCAGCAAATCTTCGCTTTGCTAGGTCATTCTTCGATGGGACGTTGACTCGTATGCGAATTCTGTGACGCTAACTTTCGATCGCACGCATTTATTCGACACGTCAATTTTTCTTAAGGCTGCCTTGTTCTAGATCAAATTAAGCGTTGCTTGCATGTTTCAGCTAAAATTGGATATGCACAATTCTAAAAAAATTCTAGTCGTGGTAGCCGTTACTTACGTTTACATTTTGATACGCAATAATACAAAAAACCTTAAATGTTTCGTTGAATAAGTATCGACAACGCGAAGAATCTTGATACGTTTTCGCCTCGTCGTGTCAATTAACAAACTAGCAAGATGGAATATTGTTGCTCAATATTCAATCGTGAGGTGAAGTGATGCACGAAACAAAACCGCGTGCAAATCTCGACATTGACATTGCTAACCCGCACGTGCAGCGCATAAATCACAGTAGTCATGGGACAACCAATTAACCCGTGGATAAAATCTCCAAAAGATAAATAACGAAAAAACCTTTAACGACAGTCTCGCTGATTGACGGTGTCTCGCCAAGGCAGCTCTGCGTGTAGAGAATAAAAATATTAGCAGGCAATATGACGTTGAGACTCGAACCTCTAATTATATTGAACGAGAAGAAAGACTTCCGACAGGAGGGTCAACCGGTATAAAGGTGAGAGAGAAAGTCTTATCGAGTCCTTGTAATGTCTCGCATGGGTGTTTGGATGCATCTTTAGCGAAAGTGCTTACAATGTTACGAATTCGATTTCGAGGAAAAATCTATATGATACGTTGAAGATGCATTCAGCATCTTCTATTCTGACGTCAGTTGTGACGAAGGTGAGATTTCTTTTTGAGTCAAAACAATGCCACTTTATGCGTGTACGCAAAATCGTAAAACGTCAGACACGCGTGTTATTACAAGCGTAATTACGAACCCCAGTCACTCCAAACGAACAAGTACTGTTTAAATAGACTTTAAATTGTAACTTCAACCGCATACAAAGAGAATTATTGTCTTTGTAGTACATGCTTTTTTCTTCTTCTGATGCTCTTTGCATCCTCGATGTCTTGCCAACTTTCCCTTTGCATTCGTTCGAATGACTCCTTTGAACATTCACATTGACACGTAATCGTTGTATTGAGGGTGCCACAAAGTGTATCCTATAATTTACCTTTATACGCAGTAATTGCGTACGAGTCACGTTTCTTCTTGAATTATGAGTTTCGAGGGAACCGTTGAATAATTGATCGTTGAACGAATGGTTTGATCAATTTTTCACGTTAAATTTACGCGTTGGCTAGATTCAAATTAATGACTTTTAACATTGCTAGAGTAACCATAAAGCCTTTTTATAGTAAGCACATTATTAACCGGCTAAAAAAGTTCGAGTTCAAGCTCCTTACGGTATTTCATCTCTTTGAAACTTTTTCTCAAACAAGGCGAATGCGAGTTCCGTAGTAGTATCGCTTAGTTCATTAATAAAAACCTTTTCTTTCTTTTTAGTTCAAGTAAGGTGATTATAAACTTTCGGATCATTCAGAAATATACAGACGCTTTGAAAATGAATCATCGAACAAAGTTTTTATGCCTTAGAAAGATATCAAAAAGAACCGGCCGGTTGTTTTTATTTATTTTCAGCCACTACTTGAGAGTCATACAACCGTAACAAAATATGCTAGCCCTGCTCAATAATATCCTCGTCATATCTACCAAAGTCAATCCACGTTGAAAAAAAATCTTCAAGCATTATTGCACTTCTCAATCTGGGCAATCGATAGAGCACCAATTGAAAACGAATTTCGTGACAACGGTTCGTTTAGCATCAGGCGAGCAGACCCATTCGATCGATCTTTTCTTTTGTTTGCCTTCTCCGAGAACTCTCTCTCTCTCTCTCTCTCTTTCTCCCGAGCGCGTCGCAACGGTATAATTGCATATTTGTTTTTCCTTTTTCAACGAGCTACATAGGATGCATGGCCGCGCAACCGTCTGTCGTCTATCATCCTTTTCTCTCTTCAATCGATATGCAACGAAGAGTGCGCGCTCCTGTAGACGGCATAATTGCGATTCCTCGAGAGACTTGGAATACGCGAATAATTAAGACGTAGTTAAAAAAAGATGTTCCTTTTCTCTTTCTAAATCAGGAAAGTTCTCATTATCGATAATGAGTTTTTTTTTGGAAAAGGTCGCGATGCAATCCAGTTAATTTAAATATATCGAAGAGGCGTAATACGTATACGTCACTCTTGAATTTAACTCAAGTGTCGTCCATTGTACTGTATGCTATGCGCTGATTTGACAGGAGGGTGCTGCTTTGCATATCTTGATAGGAAATCAGATTGAATGTCTCTTGAATATTGGAAAATTGTTGACCCGTTTAAAAAATTTAGGCATTTTTTTAAATAATAAAGAGGAGAAAAGCGATAAAAAACTGGTATTTTCCCTTGTCACAGGTGTATGATGTATTATTTGCATTTGATTAATTGGCAACATCTTTACTCGCGAATAAAAATTGCTAACAGTGACTTTGCATAAGATGTCAAATAAAATATAAACACAACTGGGATATATCTTTCTTAAATACTAGAACTAATTAATCTCAATAGCGGTAAAGGATGATATCACGACATAATCAATAAACTCGGGCAAAACTTGTTTATTTATTCATTATTATCGTCACTCTTTCACATTTTTAGCAAGAAGGATATCTTTGTGTTTCCGCAGTAATAATCTATTTTTTAAATATTTTTCGTCGCAATGTGTACACACATAGGTATACGCAAAACGCGTAAATATATATTTTTTTCATATCTATAATATTCACGGAATCATTAACTTATACGTATATAATAGAATATATTTTATATTCTTCAAATTTTTTTGTTTCTCATAATTTTAATTATCATTTGTTTTCATCCTCGATTTGTTCATATATATATATACGGTTTATCATATCTTATCGTTATATTGTACATTTACAAGCATAGACGGTGAGTATACTGATTTTCTTTTTTAATTAGAAACTAAATAACAGTTATCCTTGTCTAAGGGATAAAAGAGTGCGCAAGTCAACTAATCGCGAAAAAGCGTGCTAGATTTGACGTTTGAAAACAAAAGCATTTAGTCTGAGAGCGTTTTCGATGATTTACGTGTGTACTGGAGTGCAATCGCGTAAATTTTTATAAAATTATGTTGGTAGACAGGTTGGAATCAATCATGTTCTTACAAAAATTCAACGTGGTTTAAGAAGTGTAACAAATATTCGTTGTTGCGGTAGTCACGAAAAGTTTTTCTTAATTATTACATTGATTGTCATAATGACAAGTTGGAATATTTTCCAACATACCCTTATCGTAATCAAATTTCAACATCAATGAAAATTAAGGCAATTTAATCAGAGCTTCACGTGTTTGAATTATTTGTAGCAATAAATATTCGATGACGAAAGGTTGTTTGCCATCCAATTGAAAAACGCGTCATGTTTAATCAGGGTAAATAGTCACGTGGAAAACATAATCGCAAATAGTTGACTTGCCGTTCAAATTTAATCAATATCGTATATATTTGAAGGAATTTTCCCTTTTTTGATAATATACACAGAAATGATATAGTTGCACGATTATATCTTAGCTGTTAATGCTTGTGTGTAACAATATAGTAGAATATTGTCTTGATACGTTTCACAAACCATTCGTTTTATTTTGTTTTACGAGATTTCTGTTTGTCTCCGTCGAGTATTTTAAATATTCTTTCCAAATATTGCTGACTACAATTATGATATCCTTATAAACGCGACATATTTTTTCCAGCTTGAATTTCCATTCTTGCTGGTTGACAGCAATTTCTTAGCCGATTCTGATAACTCGAACGGAAAATACTCGAAAGAGATAAAGTATCGTTTTCGCAGATGAGCGTGTACACAAATGTACGTATTTTGCATGACGCACGTAACTTATTTATTATCTTTTTGTACCACTACATACAAATGGTAGCTAAATAGACATATCATTGAGGCAAAGATAGATTTTTCATTTGCATAATATAATTATCTTAGGTGATTTGCATCGGATATGACACAGTTAATAGGCTACAAGGAATCTTCGGAATATCTATATGGTCTTGTCGAATCTCAAGATACACGCATCTTTACACCAATGAATCGTTGTCAATTTGGGGATCTCTTATCTTAGCATAGTTAATTACAATGGGAATGAAGAATGCTAAATATTCCGAAAATGAACATTTGTTTTATGTACATACACGGTTGTTCGTTCAACGTTGTCACGTAAACAAACACTGATATACAAAAATTCTAATCGGAATATTTTATAAACATCACGGACATTGAATTGACTATCAATCTTTACGTTTTGTAGTAGTATTGTAATCATAATGACACTTCTTTGTGATCGACAGTCGTTTTAAATCTCTTTTTAATATTTTGCTATTCCAAATATTTATCAATCAACATTCCCAAAATTTCAAACAATTTTTTTGACGCAAAGCAAAAATAGCATTGATCAATATGTTTTCTCAGAACGAATATATCTTCTACTCGTGTAATTTTAAATTTCTGCGCTATACCCAGCTCGCAACATTGTCGCTTCGAGCTATATACTTTGATATATTTAAAATATACATTACATTCCCACACTGCTATTTTTTCTGCTATTTTTTTCTCAGGAACTCTACGCTTCTAAATTGATTTTATTTAACGCTGTAGCACACGTGCCATCTTGATCTTTATGGTTACAGTAACTCCGTGCAGGTGTGAAATGTGCCTCTTAGGATGAGAATGTCATCGCAATACTAACGGGCAATTGTAGCTAATTAGGCAAATAAACGATAAATAGGATAAAGAAAATAAGCACAAATAATGAGCAAATAAATTTTAATAAGTATATATACCTTGTAAAAGTAAAACATGTCTCTATTTTACGTTCACATTCATCTTTCAATATACAATAATTAATAATTAGACTTCGGTAAACCCTTATTCGCTTTTTAAATGCTCGCAAGTTGCATCCGTATACGCATATAAATTATATACTCAAATTGCACTCTACTGTGGAAAGAAATTTGTTTACAAATACTTATTACTGCTTTAACGATATTAGGCATGGGCCATCCGTTAAAATATTTTATGAGATACACAAGACGATACTGTTAATTTTTCAGCCAATTTTCTAATGAGAAGTAGCATTGAAAGTGTGTATAAACCAAAGGTTTTGTATAAATGTAAAAACATGTTCAAATATTAATCGCTATTACAGTTACAAGATAAAGATGAATCAACAAATTTTACGACGACTTCAGACAGAAAAATCTACCACAATGATCCTTTAAAGCGTAACATTTTCGAAAACGTTTTAAGCAAACGTATTTTACAAATTATGTGTCAATTTTATCAGGAAAAATATCATTTTGGGAAAGTCACGTGAAATTTTATCGAATCCAAGTGAAAGCAATTCATTTACGAGTAAAGACTAAACAAAGTATAAAATATTGTGAAAATTGTTATCACCGAAACAAGACGAAATCAATTTAATCGAGTTGTTTACGCAATGCAACTTAATAAACAAAGCAGCATTCGAAAATACTTGTACTTCAGCACGACACAAAAAAAGAGTTCATCCGAAACGCTTAGTTCGTTCTCATGCAAAATAATAGGCAAAATAATTTGCCGATGTCAGAGTAAATTTCAGTAAAGAATACGGAATCGTTGACAATTGGCCTTACTCTTTATACACGTACATACGAGTATCGGTAGTTTTTCTTTATAATCGGTTACAACATGATGTTTTTAACTACCTAGTTAAGACATACCGAAACATTACAATGAAAGAACAGTTAACGAGGAGGAGGAGAAACCACACACAAACTGTTATCTTTTTTTTCTTCTCAACATCATTTTCATTGTCAATCTTGCTTGACTTTAAAACTCTTTTTGTATATATATATATACGCAATTATTTATAAGCTAACACTTTAAACGTTATTACATTGTATTTAATACTTTAACAAAGAATATCTCGTTTAACGCATCTCTCACACCCGTACATCGCACGATAATAATAATAATAAAATTAATCATATTGTAGATGCTGATAATTAATAATAATAGTAATAATGATAATAATTAAAGAAAAATAGATTGCAAATGTACAATTCAAACGCATACGTCTGCGTTTCCAACATTTTCTTCTATATCCTTCGCGCAAAAAGTAAAAAGATATAATTAGCAGTCCCCTCGAACGTGTAATTTTAATTGAAATCGGACCATGCAATATATCCGTGTCATATAATCATCATTCGTACTCCATCGGGGTATAACTCGTCGTATGGTAGATAGCCACTAGCCCTGATATTGTTCCTTGGCTCTCCTCGTCTGTGAGCGGTCATTCACATATATACTCTATTCATATATATACACACACATATATATGTATATATACATGTACATATATAAATATATATAGCAGTATAAGTAGCATAGCGAAGATAACGAGAATTGTCAACTTGATCTTGGTCTCGCCATGGCGCGAGGAATGTGCGAGAAGCCGAGAAGGAAACGGCGGTCGAAGAAAAGTTAAAGAAGTCTGGGGCGTTGCGTTTCCTTTTTTCTTTCTTTTTGCACATATCTCGATAATTGTATAGGCATTATTACACAGTATTTACAAAGTGTTGGTGCTCATTTACGTCCTTACTTCCAATTGAAATCCTGAAACCAAGTAGAAGCAAATTGAAAATCGCTGCTGTACAAAGCCGCACATCACCCAAACTATTCACAGAAAAAATACGAATTTAAGAGGTAATTTGCACTCCCTTTGTCCTGGTGAATATTATTGTACAACTGTTTTTTAAGTAAGAAGTGTTCGTGAAAAGCAGTGCTTATAGTTGACAAAATAATTTTGGAGCAAGTTACTCACAAAGTTACGTGTTAAGTACTTTATTATTGTTACTTAATTCAGATAAAAATATGTACGTGCTGCATTGTTGATTTGTTAGTAAATACTTATAGTACAATAAGTAATTGCATGTATTTCTGGAATGGACAGAGTTGTCAATTTTTACAATAAACGAATAGAATGTCGCTGTCGTAATTTTCCCACGTACTTCGTACTCAAATGCAATTGTATCATTTCATTTCATTGCCATCTGTAAATCAAATATCGTCCTTCTAAAATTCATCATCGATACATCAGCAGAGCGAATTTGACGAAGCTTTCGAAATAAATAAATGCAAATCACTCTAGATGACATCAGTACCTAGGTAGCTCAGAGTGCACCGAAAGGGTCGAGCTGAACTTGATTGGCCTGAGGTGGTTGCACTTGTGGTTGCTGTTGAAGGGGCATCCCAGCAGCGGCAGGCATACCAGGCTGCGCTTGTGGCATCATACCGGGTGGCGCTTGGCCGCCTTGCATCATTGGTCGCACTTGCTGCATGCCAGGTTGCATACCCATCGGCATGCCTTGCATACCCTGTTTATACAGACACACACACCACCGTCACCATCTTGCTGTCACTTTCTTTTTCGCATTTTTTGCACTTTCATTCGTTTACTTCTTTTATTTTCTTTTTTTGCAAATGGTTTTTGTTCGTATTTCCCGTTTTTAAACAACCAACGTCAATGCTTGATCACTCTAATACAGAGACAGTTAAACTACTTTCATTCGTTTAGATTTTCAATAAAAATATCACACTCGTAAAGAAAAATGTTCACAAAAATTATAAGCTAAAACCATTCGACAACGTGCATTGAATTACAACGAAATTTCAAGTAGATTAGTTTTGCATTCGGCTGATTGCAACTTTATGATTTTTGCATCGTATCTTTTTCGTCTCGCAATTTTCTTTTATCGACAAGCTTGCTATTTATAAAAATCTTATAAATAAACTAATACGACATAAATACGTGAAAACTAATCTACGTGTGAGAAGCGGGAAATAAAAAAAATGAAGCAAATTTGCGAAAGCCATAGATTTGTGCAATAATAAAGACAATATCAGGAGGGTTTATTGTAGTTTTAAGAAAAAATAAACTCGCTTGGATGTATATATATTTCTCAATCGATCCATCAAAGTCAATCTCGTAAAGGTCGTACAAATTTAATGTAAAATGATCGTTTCGATGAGGAATTACGTTAATTGAAAAAGCTTAGCATGCCTGTGAAAATATAGACACTTGAGGGATCGAGCACAACATTAATAAAAAAGTGGATTAACGAGTAGTGCACTTGGCTGATGGTTAATCTGTTAGTTTACAAGTCCGTGGCATTTGACAGAGCCTCGGTAGATCGAGATTATTATCGAGAGATATGGAGAAGATAAAATGTAATATGTATAATATATAATGTATGTATAGCTAGCACACAGAGGTTGATTGGCTTACCGGATATGCATTATAATAAAAAGAATTCGAAAACGTTTCTGTGCCTCGAGAAGTTAAACTCACCAGCGGCGCAGGCTGGGGAGGGAAGCCCATAGTGCTCGGGGGAAGTTGCGTCATTCCTTGGCCCTGTAACAGCCGGTAACATGCCGTATGCTATGCATGCATCACTTTGCTAATTTATGCAAAATAAACTTATAAACGCTACCCAGATTTATCATCCGACTCAATTGAACTCTAAACGATTATAAAGCTTGCCATTCTAAATATTTCATGAATATGATAATACAATATATATTGAAATACTAAATCAAGACCGAAGTAATAAACAAACTCTAACTACGCGTTTGCAAACAAGCGATCGCGTCGATCGAATGTAGCTATAACAACAGGTACAATAATAATAGTAATAATAGTATACGACGAGGAAGAAGAATAAATAAACGTGCTGCACGAAGGAGAGAGAAATAAAATATAATATGTATATGTATATATAGAAAGAGAAAAGGAGAGAAAAGGCCTGCATCGCTGGCGAAGCGTGAGCAGTTGTAAAATAGACGCGAGCTACTGCGAGTGCACTCACCATCGGACGATAGCCGGCACCCGTTGTCGCGGCCATAGGCTGTGGCGTCCATCCTGCCGTTCCGCCTGCCTTCGCCGTGTTCTTTGGCGAGTTCCACTGAACGCCCCTGAAATAATTCACGCTTATTGTAATATTGTTACTTTACGTTTGCTCAACAGTGCAGATACGGCTAGTGGTACGGTAGGTGCATAAATACACCTACGAATAGATCAGGCTTCTTGACCAATCAAATTGTTTATATTTATTGACGCTTTCTGGAAATTGTTAATAAGTAAATAAAAATTTAGAAAAACGAATACCCATTGATCTAATGTACCGACAAATATTTGAAGATATACTCCGAGATATTTTTATTTATCCAGACCAAAAGAAAGTATTCAATCCAAGTTTACTAAGTAGTACGGTTCGAGAATAGTCAGACGTACGCACTACTTATCGCGAAGTTTTACCCACCCAAAGAGTCATTGATCTTTTGATAAATAACCCAATAACCCAATACTAACTTGACTTGCTGCTGGGCACTCTTGTTAATGCTGAGATTCTGCGCCAAACTAGCCAAACTGCTATCAAGATCACCAGTCAGCACCTTGCCTGGGGCTGCTGCCTGTTGAGTGGCCGGTTGTCCGGCAGCTGCTGAAACGTGACTAGCTGCAGATTCGAAGCTCATCGGCATAAGAGTGGGACCCAGACCGTCAAAACCTAAGCTTGGTGAATGTGTGCAGAACCAAAAGTGGTGGAGAGAGAGAAGAGGGAAAAAAACAAAAGCAGGCCGTGAGTGTAACCCAACGTAAAAGAACAAAAACCAATAGCCATGCAAATAAAAAGAAAGAAGAAGCTGTCAATGTCCAGGTCCATGCCAATTAGACGATGTGTTATGTTTTTTGGTGTGTTTGTAGCAAGGTTCGAGCATTCTCTTTTTCTTTTTCGTTAGTTTTCTTACGTTACACGTGCCGAGTGTCTAAGGACTGAGAGATGAAGGTGTTGCGCGGCATACACGACTGTGTCGTCAGTTGGGTGATACGTACGTACAGGGGTGCTTATACTGTTCACTGCGTAGGACTCGCATGTCTCTTTGTATAGTCGTGGAATTGATCGTTCGATCGCAAACTGATCCAAGATGAGGTCGATTTGAAAGAACAGATCATTTCCATGGTATATCGTTGAGGAGCGACTACGTATTGCTATCGACTAGAGTAGCGATCGTTTGTTTTTAATAATTTAACTACTTCTTTTTCGACTTTTTCACACGCAACATTCAAATGAAACACGATTCACATGTGTGTGAGTTTCGAGTGCAAAATGTAATTCATAATATATGAGGGAAAACCATGAAGGTATTTGATTATAACGACACAAATAAAATGATGCTATTTGAAAGTAATGGATGTAAGCAAACGTTTCGCTTTATCGCTCTCGATTCGGAATAGTCACCGCAGTACAGGGTAGTACGCTCATTTGATCGAATCAAGCATGTACCATTTCGAAGGTCAACGTTTCTTATTCCGTTTTGTCTGGCTCGCAAGATAACAACTAATGAACGAAATAACAATAATGTACTGAAAATAATAGCAAATCAGGTATAACTGCATTTAGATTACAAATGAGTGTATAATGTACAATCAGATAAAGTAATGACAGCAAATGGTAGATAGTTAGAATACAAGTCGAGTAGTTGAAGTTCGACAAACATTTGAGCGAGTGCTACAAAACATCTGATTTGAATAAAATATACCGTTCATGAGTCTAAATTAAATACGTTTGATTTCTGAAGCAATCTCTTTGCTAGTTGAATTACAGAATCGTCAAATAAGCGTAGATTCAGAGCTCAATTATCTAAACGCAGAAGAAAGGATGAACAGCGACTAAAATCATATTCGATTATCTGATTGTAGATAGCGCATGCGACGATTTTTATGATATGCAACTGTCTATTTCAAACTTTCTGAATATCGACGACAGTTGCACACCTTGCTAATAAATGCTTACAAACAAATAAAGAAAATACATAATCGTTAAAATAAATATAGCGAAAGAAAAGTATAAAAAAACACGAAAACAATAGAACTGAAACAGTTTAGACTGATACTCTCTGATGGGCAAAACAAGGAAAGACTAAAGAAAACTGAACGGTAAGAAGGCAAGGTACAAGCGTGACTGTCGTCTCGTTAGCGGATAGTCCCATCACCTGGCAAGGGCTGCTTAGCTGGGGATCCGTATCCCATGGGGAGTTGGGCTTGTTGGGAGGGAGCAACCCCGTAGCCAGGTCCGCCTGGCTGCATCATCGCTGTCCCTTGTTGATCAAATAATCCAAATGCAGCGGCAGTCACGGTTTGCTGTTGTTGTGGCTGCTGCTGATGCTGCTGCTGTTGCTGCGATTGTGATTGTTGAATCATAGGTGGTGGTCTCGAAGGTGAACCACCCAATGCCATTCGTATACTATCGTTAAGATCGTCAAAGGCGCTCTTGGCTGGCGAGGCTGGTGGCGGTGGTCTGGACGGTGGCGTAGCAATACCGCCGTCGATTGGCTGCTGATGAAGTTGTTCGATACGAGACGCTGTTGCGTCATTACCAAACAAATCCATCGCTTTTTGACCACTGAACAGATCTTCCTGTTGTTGCTGTTGTTGCATATCCTGAGGCTGATGTGGTTGCTCAACGGCTTGGGGAGCCGAGGAGGGGAAATCGGAGGCGAAAGGATTCGGTATACCTTGGGCTCCTGGGACTGCAGCGGCTTGCGCATAAATAGTGACCATAGGTGCACGAATGATTAGTCGCTCGACAAGCTCGCATGATTTTTTATCTTTTTTTCGCAGGTGTGTTCATGACTGATGACGAGATTTGTTTTGTCAATGTACGTGGGTGATGCTCAACACTGAAGGACTGATGAGACTATTTTTCTTTTGCCAAAGTGTGTACGTGTGTGTTTGCACGATACCACAACGTCGAAAATGTCCCTTAGCTAATGTCTGAGAAACCTTTCGCCTTTGTCGCCACTTAAATCTTCAATCTTATCGCTTTTAATTATTTGGTTACGAATGTCAATACGCAGTCGATGATAACGGGAATGGCAAGGTTGAATGTGTGAGCAAAGCAAAAAGTTTCTCAAACTTGAAAATGAATAGAATAAAGTGCACTTGATCACGTTAATTAAGGAGTGATACGGACAAACTATGGACTAAGCTAAACGCGCCGCTATCAACATCACTGCTAACGAAACAAAAAATAACTAAATGTAAATTTCTAATACAGGGCACATAGTGTAATCCATGTTTTGCATGTACCTGGCGAGAGTGTTAGTTAATGTTAGTATAACGATCAATCAAAGAAAACTCCCATGTTAATGAAATTCATTAGTATACACAGGCAATCGTTCAATGATTTCCTTTGCGTTAGATCAACTTTTGCAAAAGTACAAAGCTGAGCATTAGATCAGAGAGATCTAGTAAGATGCTATGAGTACGTATATTGAAAATCAAGTAGAGGATTAAAGAAAAGAAAACGACAGAAAGAGTAGATCATTCGGGTAAACACACCGCAACGCATCTTTGTCGATATTCCTGCGTACTTACCGGCTTGCTGATCTTGATTGCCGAACACGGATGAGAAGTTGTTATCTGTAACAAAGTTATTAGTTGCTGGTTGTGCCACGGCGAAACCTACAAAACCAAAAGTGAATGTGTGCTTGATAAAACTGAAAATAAAACAAAAGTATGATATTTAAAGCAATAAAATTGTATGAATATCGATGTACCTCGAACATTTATATTCCATTGGTAGAATTATAAATGTAATTTTGTAACATCGTTATTCCCTTTCAAATAACCAACTACGATGTGGTGCAAAAAATCAATGTTGTCAATACTACCGTATTTCTATCTAGCAATACTTACCATTAGTCATCCACATATTGTTTTGCACTGGAGCTGATTGTGTTGGGGCTGCTTGTGGTGCTCCAAACATGTCTGCGAATGGATTTCCTGCTAGCTGTAGCAGATCGTCTGATGCTTTCTGTTGTAATCAACAAGTATAACGGATACAGCAATTCTTTTGATTTATTTTAACGTTCAAAGTAATATGGTGCTCGGTAAAATAGTACCTGGCTGTCTACGCCTGGTGCTCCGCCAAATAGATCAACAATGGGCTGACCTGCTGCGTGTGCTGGAGAACTGAGGAATGGATTTGTACTGGCTGCACTAGTCGGAGACTGCACCTTAGCCTGCTATATTGAGATAATTAACAGAAGCAAATATGTTTTACAACTGAAAAAAATCGTACTTATTTGAGTTAGCGAGAAAACAAACCTTGTACTGATTCAACACTGCTTCTTCTTCAGCGAGTGCCTGTTGCCTGATAACATCGTCAATGTGTCCATTTCCAGTCCCTTCAACTCGTTGATTACTGGCTGCGGTGCCGAAGGCAGTGCTGGTGGAAGACAGGGCGGACACTCCAGACTTTACATTGGTTCGATTGCTGCTTTTCGGGTGTTTCACATTGGGATCGAGGGGGCAGTAGGGGAAGGATTGGATTCGATGTTTTTTTTCGAAAAGAAGTTCGAATGTCAAAGAGAGAAGTGTGATGACAGGAATCGATGATCGAGAGAGATTCAAAAAAACAGGAGAAGACAAAAAGAAAAAAATAGTGTAGTACATATAAATGCAGATTTACGTTTAAATTAAGTATACGTGTTGATAAAGTGTTGTATAGAGTGTGCGTGTGTTAGCAATGTATAACTGTATCCAGTGTGTCACCACATGCCTAACAACTACCTTATGTACGTATACTTGGGCCTGGGGAAAAATTGTTGACACTCACTGTTCTTCAATCTACTTTTGAAATCCATCGGAAACCTAGGGCTACATTCGAACTGACTCTTTTTACCCAGGCAATACTTAAATTAACATTTTATAGTTTACGAGCATTTCCATTAAATTTAATGTGCATTGAAAAATTCGCTTGAATTTTAGGCACGTACGTATTTCCATGCTGTGTTAATTGAGAATTAATTTAAAATAACAACTACATCTATTTCTTTCGCAAGACACAAATACATCGAGACCAAGGATCGATTGGTTAGTATGTGACTAAATTATGTGAAATATCAAGCACCACATCCATCAATTTGTTCGAATTTCCTTTTTTTCGTAATACTATGGTGATCGATTAAACGTCGAACGTACAGAAAATGATCAACCAATTCAACTTTACAATATTGAGCTATATATACTGTCAAATTGTTCGCTATTCAATAAGTCACTAATTGCTGTGCCCATTTAATAGTGCAGCTTCAATCACGCCAATATTCACAGTATATGAATAACTATCGTAACGATAAAAATCCACTCAGTCTATTGAAAATACAGATCAAATGGTGTAAACACGTCGTTTCAAACATATAAATTATAAACATTTCATAAACCTCAAACAAATCTAAAACTTCTAAATTTCTAAAATCACAATTGCTCTCAAATTTGTATCGAATCTGTGTGTTGATTTGTGCAGTTTGAAAGAAAACAAAATTTTGTCTCGTGAAGAATGAAAATTCCAAGTTTTTGGTGCACGTGATATGATGGTCGATGCAAGGTTTTAGGATAAGGTCGTTATGAGGAAAGGAACATGGCCATGTCCGCGTAGCCAATTGTTATATTATAATCGTTATTCGTTCTTCTTGTTTTACGAAAGAACGCTAGTTTTGATAGAGTGAAATCATCATGTTTCTCAAAATGCATCAAGAAGAAAAACGAATAACGACGATCGTTAAATATTCAGGCTAAGCGATTAAATATTTATGGACATGCCAAGTTAGAGATAATTCCAATTATATCCCAGACATTATAAAAAAATATTTGAAAAAATAAACTTGAACTTTCGAACAGTTAAGATATCAAAAGTCATTCGTCTTGACACCGATTTACAAAAAGTCAGTGGGAAGAAAAGGCAATTTCATTCTCTTGTTAATACGTTATTTCGTGTTAATGACACTAGTTTATGTTATATCGATAGTTAGTAGCTCAAAATCGAGTGCGACCGTCTTCCCACTGGTTCCCGTGATTGCAATATTAGAATACAAAAACGAGACATTGGTTTGTACCTCGCTGACTGGGTCGGAGTATTGGCTGCTGAACCTTTCCTGCCTTCTAACGAAGCAAGATGTTGCTCCAATGCATCAAGTAAACTGCTGGGAGCCTGAAACGGTATCACAAACATTTCGTTAAACAAGTTAATTGCGAAAGAATGTTTAATCTAACATATGTTTACCTTTGTGAGATCTGGAATGTCACCCTTGTCTATACCTACATTCTGTAAAAATAAGATAAACCCGTTAAAAGTACTGCAAGTGCTGCATACTTAAAAATTGTCATTTTTAATACTTGGAAGAAATGTCAACGCACCTCTGCAACTTTGAGGAATTCTCCAACTCTATCCATCCTAATCAAGAATTTTTTATACAAATCCAAAGCGTCCCTGCACTGCTTTTTATTCATATCAAAGTATTTTTCTGAAATACGAAGATAGATGTTACTCCAAAGTCGATTACATGGCCAATCAAATCGTTGAAATGAAACAATTTTTCTGCAAACAGATGAAGATATTGCAAGTATTAATTCAAATCTATTCACCTAAGAGATTAATGATGCCGTCGTTGTAGCAAGCGAAAAGCCGGATGAGATCCCGGAAGAGTAACATAAAGGTCATGTTGATGACTCCGTTCGTGAGATCATTAGCCGAGCAATCGAACTCTAGCAATGAGTCGAGCTGTGCTTGTAGCACCGGCAGCGTTTTTAGTAATTTCTCCGCGTTCATTGTGCGCAGCGTTCCGTCTTCTTTCCTGAAGTCAAATTCAGACGAATTAGTACGACATCGTGCAATATCGCTTTTACTAAATTTTGAGAAAAAAGAAAATGAGCATACCCTCTCTTGACTTTGCAGAAATCAAATGCAACAGTCCTGTATGAAAGAGCTTTTTCGTTTAAGTATTTGGCGTACCTTCTGATGAATGGTGACATGTCGTATCCTAAAAAAGTAATTCATAATGAGTATCCAACAAATTTCGAGAAGCTTAAAGCGTTAATACGACATCAATCTTAAAACATAAAATATCATCAACACTTCAAGTTATCCAGTCAAAATTAATGCACATAGTTAATCAACTGATTATCGAAACATTGATCCACGTTACAAGATTACTCAAATTAAACTTTTGTTGTTAGAGCGAGTAGTGAAATCTCGTTAAAAAGTTATCAAAAAGTCGTAACAGACCCTTTTAAGACGTTCTATCCCTATTTTAAACACACGGTTTAGTAAACAAATTTCTTATTCTCTATTAATGACTCAATCGTTAACTAAGAGGACGACGATAACAGTAATTATTATTATTATTATTATAAACATACGTGTTTCAAGTAAACAGCAGGGTGTCAAAGTTAGTATCGAGTTAAAATAAATCAAGATGGGAAAATAAGCCTGATTAAAGTGCTTAGTAAACGGTTAGTAATCAACTAAAGCAAGTTAAACAGAGCAAAGGAATTCCAAAGTGGTATAAGGACTCACCAACACGTGCTCCAGCTGCGCCGACGTAACATAAAGAAAATTATTCCAGGTTAGTCGAGTCACCAAGACCCAAAGAAATGCTTTCAAACGTGAACACATTTCGTTACGTACTTTCCCCGTCGACTTTATTCAGCGTTACCGATAAAACTTTAGCCTTTTTTCGGAACTGAGTTATTGTTCGAAAGCAAAAGTTCTACGTGGAATGCAAACGTTCGCATTCACCAAACTAATCATAGCACAAGTATACAAAATGTGTTCAAGCCATAAGAAAAGTCATGAAGATGATAAGATGGAATAATTGTCCTAGACTAGTGCATAAAACAGAGTTGGTTAGTATATCGATAGAGATCTCGTGGTTAGTTTCGAAATGTTGTGCCTACGAGTATTACGAGAGATGTTTTTGAGTGCATTTCAAAGCCTTCGAGTTAGTCGTTGCTAAACGTATGAGAATGAATCGTTTCCAACTGAACGGAGATGCACTTCGTTATTTTTTCATTCTTCTCCAGTTTTACAACGCGATAAAACACCTCCACAATAGAGTCAATGTGCTCGTAAAAATGCTCTGTACGAGAAGCGTTAATTGCCAGCTTAGAATTTTTGTCCAAAAGCACCACAAGATAAAATTATTGCATTTTTTTACGGCTTGTCTGGCAAAGATAAGCTTGTAAAGCAACTTGCGCCGCTACTGGTAATCTGCGTTAATGGCTCTTTAAGAATGGCGTATAGAATAAGACGTGTGACCCGCACAATCAGCTAAATTAAGTACTACCGATGTGTTTGATTAGTAAGGAATAATTAGTACCGATAGCGTGGCAACGAGTGAAAGCTAATCGATCGAGTCTACGAAATTGTGAAGCTCGAAAGTAAAGTATGTTGCTGCGGAGTTTAGTACGCCAGCTTTTATCGGATCTTTGAGAAAAGTATGTTTTCACGTTGTTTTGGAGTGTTATTGTAACAATTTTTTTTTCGCCTACCTTGTACTCCACTTTTGTCGAGGAAATTACTGAGCTGAAACGTACTGTTGCTGGAAGCAAGATACTGCGTGAACCTCTGAAAAGCACAAACGTATGTATTTAACGACATGGTCGAGAAATTCTCTCACGTGCGTCGGTTAGTGTAGCTATATATTTTCTCTTCGTAAGATTAGCCTTTTCTTACTTCAAACAAGGATCAATAGAATCAAAGAATACGTACGTAAAATGGATTTGATTAAAGTAGCGTTAGTTTTTAATTACAACATTTAGATGGATTTGCAATAAATACTAATAACGCGATTGTCACCGCTAGACAAATGGACTATATGTTATTGTGTATTGTCTATTTTTATTCACACCCAACTCGTAAATACATTGATCAAGATTACAGCAAATTTCGTTAATTCGTCAAACAACACTCTACACGAGGTAGCCAAAATATCCGTGGGAAAAAGCGTCGTCGATACAAGTAAAAAAAAGAAAGAATCGATTAGCTTGCAAACACCTCAAAGAATTTAGTCAAGGCTAAATAAAGCGCGCGCGCACACACACTATCTCTCTCTCCTCTTTGGTCCAATGTCAAGTTGAAGCTTGCGCTCTGAAGCGCAGGTGTCTCGGTCTCGTGCGAGCTTACGACTACAGGGTTAAAAATAATGATTGCATATACGTGTACGATCTGGCGCGTTGATTAGTCCGACGAGAAAAACATTTTGTTTTGTTTGTTGTTAGATCATCGAGTTTTGATTGTCAATAAGATTATGTTTTTTCGACTTTCGAGTTATTTATTTGCAATGAATAATATTACGAATTATTCGTGCTTTTAATCAATCTCGATAAATATTTCAAACAATTTTGTTTTTTTATTGAGTTTTTATCGATAATAGCTAGCGTTGTCGATATAACGCGACCACGTTGATCGACGTGATTACGCTACTCCATATAACCAGAGCACACGATTTTGTTGTACAAACAAATAACGAACTCACCTCGTTCCCGTAACACATCATGTGATGTACCGTGATGAGTGCTTTGAAAACCACCGTCCAGTTTGTGTTTTGCGATCGCTCGATCAGCAAATTTGCCAACTGTGGAATCGATACGTTTGGCTCGTTCGTGCAGTGCACCAAATCTGTAACGATAAAAAAACAATAAGTAAGGCTTTTCGACGTCCGAAATTTTTACACGCAAGCAAATAGAAATATTCACGCGATACGAATACTATGAAAACGTCCTCGCCAACAGTCTTCGAAGACACGATTATTTGCACGCAATTATGGGAAGAGCAAATTGTCTGTACCTTGAAATAAAAAACTGACTTGCCCTACACCGAGTAATCCGTTGGCAACGTCACGCCTTTTAAGGGACAAGAGACGCCACTTTTTCCTTCTATGCTGTCTGCATACCGTGCATTATAATTTATTCGTAAGAATTTACGCACAATTTTCCCCTGGATTCGCAATAAAAGTGCTCAATGCCGTAATAATCTCAATTTTTCACGTTGACTTTTAAAAAAAAGTCCTACGAGCGTATTCGTATTTATTCCCTTTCATATCTATGCAATTCCGAATCACCATGTATACGCACGGAGAATAAATGCCATCGGATTCAAATAGGAAAACTCATCAAAATGCAATTCGACACTCGTTTGCGCACTGCGCTTTGAAAATTCATCGAGAGTTTTTCAACAGAAATCCAAGTGCTACATGGAACGTGTCGACGTAGTTGATACGCGCGACCTTGACCTTCCTTTCTAATTGAGCTGGTGCCACCCACGTGTTTACAACGGAATTGACAGAGCGAAAGAGAGAGAGATAGGGGGAGGGGGGAGGGGGGAGAATATATTTTGTCTTTTTACGTTTCGTACGTTGAGTTAATAATAAGCGACAGAACAATGAAAAATGTATGCGCGTTGGATGGGGAGGACAATGAACTACGCCGAGCGCGTCTTACGAATCGAGGATGAATTTATTGTTATTGTGGCAATGTCGTATTCGTTTTTAATTTTTCAAATCGTAAATGTAGCTCCCATGATGTGTCAAACTCAACGATATCTCAAAAAAAGGAAAAAAAGCTTGCAAACAAACGATAACTTGCGGCAAGTCGTTCGGTAACCTCCCACGGCAAACTTCCGCGATAGTCAAGTGAAACGCGAACTATATTTGCCAACAATATCCAACATCATAAACAAACTCGTTCTCTCAAAAGTTTGATGAATTGGAACGCACCACGTATACACGAGGACAAATAACTTGCAAACAAATATATACCTTTAACTCGAGTCTCGTTGATTTGGCGTTGAATTTTCGTTGTTGTAACAGTCAAGTAAAAAGATAACGGTAAAGCTGTTCTAGTACAATTGAACGGTTTTTAGGAGGCGATGCGTGAAAGAGATGGCAACGCCTCGGTAAGAACAATGGCTCTGTTAATGCGAGAGCTTGTTTGTTGGTCTTTTTATTCTTTTTCTGCTTCTGTTTACACGTGTTTGTTTTTCTCTTTGCACTAGCGATGATATATTTTCAGTCGATTAAAGTTCAGCTCGTTTTTATTCTCAATTGTTCTCGCAATGTGGATTGCACGAGTATACTTCGATGAAGGGAGATTAAAGTAGCAATATCGAATGTTTGTTTGACCCGCTTTGCTATAATAATTTACAATCTACGTCAAAGTGTCTTAAAAGATACGTGTATTTCGTTACGATGTACAATTCTGATTTTCTTACCGCAAATTAGTTTCTCAGTTAATTCAAGTAATTAACGGATATGGACATAGTGTTAATTTTATGAAACAAAAGCGCTCAATTGACTTTAACAATTTTAACAAGTAACTTTCGTCAAACAGTAAAGTCGACTTAACTATAACAAAAATTACTTTTCGCTCGTTTTATTGGCCTTCTTGTCGCTTATGCAGTTCTAATGTACGCGAAAATTTATTTAAGAAATCATTCAAAATTATCATTGTACGATTAATACATTTACTCTAGATATAGTTTCGCTTACTTTTTCACAGAATATTAATTATGCAAGTAATACATGGGATACCAATATTTCGATGTATTAAATCTAAGCCTATGCGTATCTCGACAAGTCTATTACCAATTGATCATAATCCAATTCCGGCGTAAGATCTAACACGAATTCTCTCGATCATCTGGCAAATTTTGTCTCGAATTAATTTCTCAGATATACGATCAAATCATCAATTGGTCACAAAACAAATTCAATAAACTACACGAACTTATCTCTTTTCCTTCGTGATCAAACTTTTGACAGAGATGAATTAGTACCGAGCTAATTGTGTGACGACAACGCTTAAAAAATCTCCCACCAACGCAATATATGCAAATTCTTCAAGAAAACTAAATTAAGCCATTGCCACGCGATAAGACGCCGCCTCTTACGTCAACTCTACTTCAACAATTGGATGATTTATATACGATTATACCCGTTACCATTGGAGTTATTGTCGAGTAATCCAACGGTTGATGCGATTTAGAATGATTTTCGATCGTCGATGCCTTGGGGCACGTCGTGAATTTTATTTTATAAATATATACCAACACTACAGTAGGATAACGAGAAATTCTGAAATATTTTTTATTCAGAATTCAGAAACAAATTAGTGTATTTTCCGAGAGGAAAAAAGATCTATCCGTGGTTATTTACGACAAAGGCAAGCAACTTGAAGAAATGTGTGATCGGAGGGGGAGGGGGAGGGGGCGTTCATGCGATCAGACAGGAATAATATTATTGAAAATTGTTCAAGGTTGTGAGTTTGACAGATGTAATGTTTGTCGTATATCATCGTCAATGAAATAGATTGTTTTATATCGATCATTCTTACGCCTATTTTTAAGCTTATATTTTTGTCGAACTCACTGATATTTTACGCGTGTAAAATAGGGTAGTAAGCGTTGACATTTTCGGGAAGTTTTAACAAAGATTGGTTGGATTTCAGTTGTCAGTCGTACATTTATGAGTTTGTTACAACGATAAGTTGTTTTCCTTTTTACTCTTACTTGAAATTGAGTAGCCAGACTACAAGATTTTAAGAAAAATACGATTTCCGTATTATTCATTTTCTTTTCATTGTGTATATATTCAATTCGCTCGAACACTTGAGAAGCAGAATTTGCCATTCCATTAAAAAGGAAATCCCCAAGCTTCTTCTTCCTCATCTCTCGTTACGTTAGAAATTCGATCGAACGAGAAACGAGACGTATTTTCGGTAAAAAAGCAAATCAAAGCGTAATAAAATATTACATAAAGCGTAATAAAAGGAACAACAAAAAACGAAATGGCAATGTACGATACAACAAGCGTGAAACTCGTTGCGTGTTCACACACACACAGACACATACATACGCGTACAATCACGGCGTGGTTTTCCGAGTAGCTAACCATCTGCTACGGCACCTACGCTAAATGTCTTTTATGACTAAGAGAGTGGCGCACGTGGCTGACGTTACTGCTGCTTCTGCTATTGTACTCGGCTAACAATGTATCGCGAAACATATAGCTAGGTCTAACAATATTGCCGATTGATCAAACTGTTTACTTTCGAGTTGTCGTATGTGAATCGTTGACGACTGATTGGTTATGCATTGATTGTACGCAACGAGTTTACGATGTTTTATAAGAAAATACGTTGCAACTTCATTGCAAGCTCGCGTGTACGAACGAGTATCGACGTTGCAGGATTTTCCTAGAATTTAAAAAATCTCACGAGAGACAGAGAAAGAGCGAGAGCGAGAGAGAGAGAGAGAGAGAGAAGTGGCAATGAGCTGAAATAGGTTCGATATGCACGCGATCGTGCGTTAACCCGAAGGATGTTATAGGAGGGGTCACTTTGCAAGCGAGTCTATACGCGCTCTCCACTCGTGATGCCATTAACCTATGCTTGCAAACTCTTGTTATTTTCTTCCTTCTCGACTCTCTTGTGTTGAAAACCATTCGACGGAATACGCCCGTGACACGTATGTGTGGACACTATCGGTAGAAATATACGAGCGCAAATTGTCGCAAGAATCATCGTAACATTTTCTTGCGTTATTATTTGAAACGTTGGACGACTTAACAATACCGCGAATCAACCAATTTTATTTGCTTGATAGCACACAAGAGAGCATAATTGAACGCTGCAAATATACGCTATTCAATATTGAAGCTCTTTCGATACCGCGCTCGAGCCTACAAGTATTGGAGTTGCTTCCTCGGAAAAGAAGCGTTTCTCTCTCTCTCTCTCTCTCTCTTCTTTGGTCGATTGAGTAACATGGAAAGAGAAGGAATACACCACTAAGATATTTCCAACGCGAAACTCGTACTACGTAGGGACGAAGCTTCGTAAATAACGAACAACGGGAACGTTGCCACGGCGTCGAATCTTCGGTAGTGCACGCTATATTTTTCTAATTCACTTGTAAAGTGCTTCTTACAACGTTAATTTCTTTCAATAAATTCCAAGTATGAGAAACTTCAATCATATTAAGGCAAGAAGCTTGCTCGAAAGCGCCAATTCCCAATAAGTCTATAAAGCTAGCTAGCGGGTGGGCGACCTCGTTCCTTTAACGATTTTCTCAGACGCGTGGGTGGCTTTTTCTCTTTCTCGCCTGCGATACTCCGACGTTACGTACGGATGATGCGAATTCCACTGTACATTCGTAGTTTCCCAGATACCCAGCCTATTCGCGTGTCTTCGAGAAAATCATATTTTTCTTGTTTCCTCAACGAGTCTAGTAGCGTACGTGCGGATACTCGAAAATCGATCGTTTGAGGGGAAAGGGAGGGAGGCTTGGGCTTTTGGTGTAGCGACGAGTTACGTAACCAACTACGCCCTAGGGACAAATCTAAACGAACACACGAGAATTTTCACTTATATTCTTGCTCGTATAAAATCCGTAATGCATCTGCTCACGAAAGTCTCGTTGAAACGACTATTTCAAATTGTACACACCTCGTTTTCAGCGCATTGTTACAATTATAACCTACAAACGGACGTTATCGTTCACAATGAGATCCGTCCACATTTTCACAAAACTAAGTGCGCGCGCGGTGCGTGATAAAGCCATGCACGGAAGCATCTTCGTAAGTTCACGTCGTATATTATTCGCATCCTCGTTTGGAAAATGAAAAAAAAAGAAAAACCGTGACCTACTCGGCGCTTTTTTCTAATAGGATAGTGGAAAAGAAGCGCCACTATCAATTAGCGTGCTCTTTTGAAAAATTAACTTTTCTGTGCGGAAAAAAAAGATTGGTTCGTTACAAAGTTATCGATCTCGTTGCTCTCGACGACGAAGATGCTAATGAAAAAGACGCTATAGTAAGCATAGTAGTGCGCAGCGATATGTATTTTACTTTGACCGAGTTTGAGCGATCTATCTTTAGAGAAGTTTGCGTATAGTTGTGTGTGTTTGTGCCAGGTCATGAATCGGAACCGGATTTTTGATGTCGTAAAAGGGACAATAAATTGAGAGACTGAGAGAGAGAGAGAGAGAGAGAGAGAGAGAGAGAGAGAGAGAGAGAAAGAAAGAGAGAGAGATGAGTTGAATGGACTTTGATACGCGACACGTAGCGGAGGTAATGAAAAGTGACGCTATTACGTTGATGATCTAATTGAAGAGAACCCTATATATCAATCTCGATTATAATTCAAAATGTCAAAGTATTCCGCGCCAACAATTGTTTTTTGTAATCACAATCACTTTGCGAATTCGTAATGAGTTCAACAAATTCGGATGGCGATTTTCTTATTGCAAACTTAAGAAACTCTATCGACGGAATGATATCTCCGTGTTGTTTGAGTATCGCATTTTTCGAATATTATACATATATATTTATTTATTTATTTATTCGTAAAAATCTCACTGCCGGTTAGAACGAGGTCGCGATTGCGTCATTTATACACGAGAAATGGATAAAGATTCTCGCTTGAAAACTTCTTGATAGATACGTTAAGCTGCACCTGTTAAAACAATGAAAACAAGTAAAAGAACGTTTTATTGGAATTGAGTAAGCTCCGCCACGAGGTTTCTGTATCGATCCACGGCCATCATCGACGACGGGAAACGCGCAAGCCTTTTTTTTTCTTTTTCGACAGCAAAATTATGCCAACGGGATTCGTGTGCATGTTTACTCTCGGCAAATGTGTACAACCGCGGAGTATTTGAGATCGGGACGTTATAAATTCCTCCGACTCCGTTGCGAAGACGATCGAATAGCGGTAAATACTTCATAATTCAGTTATTTATTAGAAAGAATTTTCTTGTTAAAAATTAAGAGAATCTGCTGGAAGGCGTTAGACGCCACTTTTTTTTTAAATATTTGTTGTTTGCATTAATTGAAGAGTTATGAAAACAAGCTGTTCTCAAAGTCATTTAGCGCGTACTGAAATAAAACTCTCGTAATACGAATCGTCACGCGAGCAGAGGATATTCTTAATTATCATAAACGTAACGATGGGCATTATTGCAATTATTGAGGTTGTTTTCGATACGGTCATTCGTTCACTTATTTGTTTGTTTATACGCGGACAAATTAAATAGTTTGCGATGTGCTTTTCACGAATTATCGTCGTCCTATTTTCGTTGCAAAAGCCTGTCAAACGAGTACCTCGAGTTGATACAATTAAAAAATAAATCAGTCTGCTTAATCTAGTTGACACGCCCACCAACTAACTATGCGAGATAAAAACTGAAAAGCATAGAACGCGACGAATCGCGACGTTGATGGAATTGGATAGAGTAACAACGGATGCGTTGCAGCCCCTTGGATTTAGCGGACCAATACGTGCCCAGCGCTTGATACTTTTGACGTGAGTTTCTTACGAACGGCTACACGCCCACGCGATAAACCGAATGCATATTTACGTCGCGTGCGATTATTGGACACTCGAAGCGTTCGTCGAGCTCGTCATTTTTTGTTTTCGCGAAAAACTTGTATTTTTTATCTCGACACGAATGTTCAATAAATAGAAATGCCATTAAAAAGAGCGGGAGGAAAGGGAAGAAAACAACGTTCGGAACGAGGTTGCTTTCACGTTGCGTTGCGTACACGATACAGCGAGACGAGTACTTCGACGGTGCACGTGTAGAACCTTGATTATTTAACGATGCTTCATTGACTCGACTCACGCGCATCATAGCGGACAGCGACATCCGTCTCGAGAGTGTATTGCACAGTCGCTGAGATTTTTACTGCTGTCTGCAAATTTACGATATACCACATTCTTGCTACCTTTGTTGTACAAAAGTAACGACTTTTCAAAGTAACGAACAAAGTTCTTCGTGGGTGCACAAGTACTTTTCTACATCTATCTTTCTTTCGCATCGCTCCTTGGAATAATTCGAATCATCTGCCCATCGAACGTACGCCTCTCTCTCTGGGTATAGCTGCCTGATCCAACCGATGCTTCTTTCAGCTGAGTGTTTGAAACGATATACGTCTCAGCGTCTCAAAACAATGCCAACGACATTTGCGAGACGTTAGATGTGTGAGAATGAACGAGAATGCAAGCGCGCGTGTGGATGAGTCTGGCCGCACCATCGTGTCGAAAGCGGATGGCCTTGAGAAAAGCGCGAGAAAAAGGGAAAAGGTCAATGAAAACGCTAGACAGTCGGTCGTATCTGGCGGATCATCTCGTCAACGACACAAGCGACGCGCATCGTCTTACTAACCGTCTCCATGAAACTGCTTTTGAGGTTAATACAGCATCAAGAATGCGCCGCTTTATCCCTTATTTTCAACCCTTGCTTTATGAATTCCCATAAAAGTGACAAAAATGTCATTAGCACTCGATTGCGTAGTTTATCAGCGCAAGAACATTAGTCATCCGATATATTCTCTTTTGTTCCACACTATTCGAGTGAGATATCTTCGCGCAACACAAGTGTAAACCGTTTAATGGCAAAGTATTAAAGTCATTGCGATGAGTCACAGATTACTGGAATAGATAAACAACGTTAAAAGTTGGAATTGTGCTTGTATAGTGCTGGACATTTTTGTTGCGTCATTGCTCGATGAAAATAGTCCTACCATGAGATTTTTTCTATGAATTCAAGATTCTTGTAAATTTGACGAGTTTGCAAATACTTGTTTATAACGGTTGTTCAAATCATTTATAAACCCGATCGACATTGACATTTCATCGATCCCTATCCTTTGAAAATACGGCTTCACCGACGACTTTGACAATAATATGCAATGTACGAGGCATAGAGCATGAAAACGATGATACTGAAGCGACGACGACAATTAAGCGTTACGAAATATCACGGATGATGTCTGTAGCGGTGATGGCACAAAGGCAATCCTCTCTCTCTCTCTCTCTCTCTCTCTCGACAGCGTCGAGGAGTATAGAGTCATTCACCTATTGTAACACGCGTACATCAACGGCGTGAATTGTGTCGTGAGATAGAAGCGCAAAGGAGCCTTCAATGCGTCGAAAGAAAATTCCGCGTGTGTTTTCCCTTTGACTTTACGGATAAATTTCTACGTTTCTTGTTAGAGAGACACGGTGTTTGAGTGCATTTTTCAAGTGTCGCGAAGAAACGAGAGCAACCGATTATTGTATTTTATTGTAGAAAATGAAATAATCAGTTTCTGGTTTATAAGATTGAAACCCGATCTAAAGTACATCGAATGAAAAAAAGAGGACAAATTCACAAAGAGATTCTTCCAAAATAATCACGACAACTCCGTTATCTTGATGGGTTTCTTGCAAAATCGTAAAATAAAAATGGTTAAAGCTAAAACGTCTATTTTAACGACGATTTAGAAACATTCCAAGACACTCATAATTGCGACTACAAAAACGCTCCCTCACAGTTTGTCTCGCTCCCAGCGCGAGAAATTCCACAGCTCGAAAGGGAAAGTGCACGCGGCGTATTTCGCAAATCGCTCTCGTGAGTCGACCTTTTACAATGCTCTCTCTCTCTCTCTCTCTCTATACATATATATGCACGTCTAATCGGCAGCACAGCATCTGGAAACGTGCCTACCTCTGTTTAGCGCCTAGCTTGTGCGCCAAATCTATAGCTAACGTAAGAAAATTGCAAAAAACCTCGAACAAATATTTTTCTCTTTGCTCGTTTCGTGTTGTATATTGAAATAAGATCGAGTTCGTCATATTGATGGTCGTAACATTAGCGTCTATTGGTTATTTACCATTTAGAATTAACGAAAATGAAATTTACTCGTAATTGTCGAAAATCGACGAGCGTTACAATACTGCAATAATCCGATTTTTCCAAATTGGGTCAGCTTTCAAATACGTACAACTTTCAATGCCATAAAATTGCATTTCCACAATTTGCGCGAAATGTTGTTTTACGATAATACGACAACGAAACACGACGGAGAATGCGACGAGGGTAAAAGCTACAGCACATTGAATTTACGAGTAATATCATACGCGAGACCTTCGCTGTGTGTCGTTTGTTGTTTTATGACGCTCGTACGGCCGAACTTTAATATTGGACTTTCGCTGTTTGGCTGTCAGTTTTATACGCGAGAGAGGAGATCAAACGTTGAACGATATTATTTCTTAATTGCGTTTGATTCGCTAATTTGCTTCTAATCCAATTTCACGAATTAAAACTGATTTACACTCGACTAATTGAAACTCGTTTCAAACGTAATAAAACGCATATCGAAGCATCCTCGTATGTTCCCTCGCGTGCAGTTATCAAACGAACCAAGATACAGGCCAAACAGTTATTTGGTTGTTTGTACATCGCAAATTGAAATTTAACAATTCATCCGAGCGCACGGCATAATTGCATATTAATAGCTCCGGGGATCGAACGTTGAAATGTAATTAATGGTCGTGTCGCTAATACTACGATAAATCAATTACGATCCTAGAGCTGGACTCTGCATTTGCGTTATACGCGATGCGACGATTTAACGTTAAAAATTAGCGGTCGACTACGATTAGATCAGAATCGGGCTTTCGTTCCGCTTTCACGCGTTACAATGGTTCGATATTTGGCGTTTATTATTTCGATTACAATTGCCGATCTCCCCGTTGAATTCGCAACGATCAACGTCGAAGCAACAATCGCGTTTACACAAGCCCAGCAGGCTTCGAGCGAAAAATCCCAATCTCAACAAGGGAGGTGTTGCGAAGAATGGTCAGAGTCACGCTTGGTGGGCGTAAGCCGATATCAGCCAAAACGTAATAATAATAATAATAGTAATGTCGCCTCCAGATCCGTTTTGCAGCTGTTGCGAGGTTTTGATAAGACAAGCTCGAAAATAATAAACGATAATGTATAAGCGACGTTAGTGGATTTCAGAAAAAAACCACACTCGCCAAGCAAACAGATAGTCATAAATAAATTATCGACGACTGAGCGTTGCCTAACGTATTCTCGGAATTTCGACCAATTATACATTTGACAATTGATATCCCGAGTACGCCTTACCACCAAGAGTATACGTTTATTTCATCGCGTTCGTCGTGGGAACCTCCAACGATAATACGCATAAGCTTGACTTTTCCAATCTACGCGCAAAACTCCACGCTTACCTGTAGCCCGTGCAAACGACGATGCCTTCTTCTTGCGAACATTTATCATCCGTTCGGAATAAATGTACCTCTACGCACACGAGCGCCTGAATCAATATCAAGAAACAAAAGGAAAAAACGTTTCGCATCAATTTCACTCGACCAAGAGAAAGTAATATCGGAAGACAAGAGGGAGAGTTACAACGCTGGCGTCTAACGCCTTCAGCGGAAAAGATGGAAATGTGCAGATAGCCGGGTGGAAAAACAAAGGGGCAACGGAATGAAAAAGAGCGAGAGGGATCTTTACGATGCTTATCCGCACTACTGTGCGTATATACACTTCGCTCTAGGTCTCCTACATTTTTTCTTATTTATCTTTGTTTTCTTGCTTTCCTCTCGGTACTAAATATTCGATAAACCACTTTCCAAGGACGCAAAAACAGCCAGGTTACAAAGTAAAACTTGTGTGTTGTTTCTAACGACGTAAAGCAAAGTATCGTTGTTGGGTCTCAATGTAGCTACTTTTTTAAACTAATTTAAATTGATCGTTCAACAAGTGGAATTCACGCCGCGAGCTTAGAGTTAAAACCGTTGGTTATCGTCGAAAGGTTTATCTACGTGAATGTATTCGAGCGACACAATCGACGTATCTTTTCAATCTTCATCGCGAAGCGTTTGAGACGAATCAGCCGTTATTTCACTAGGTGACTTCTCGTGCCCTCGCCTAGCGAACGTCCACATCTCGTTATTACGTTAACGTTCCTCGTAATTTTGTGAATTTTGCGTTAGCTCCCTCGAAAACAGATGTTGCGGTTCTGTACGTAAGCTCGATCGATCGTCCCACACCTCCCCGCCCTCCGCCGAAAAACGACAAACGAACGAACAAACGGACGCAGAGCGGCAACGACGATAATCCACTGGAGAATTCCAAACAAAGCAAGGTACTTTGAGAGAGATAAGCGCGAGGAGCCGCTGCGAGTCACGACCTCGGAGTACGACGGTGTCGCGGCTCGCGGGACGAAGAAGTTGAACCGCATTCTTATGCACCCCCGACGAAGCGAACGAAGAGGGGGACATTTAGTTTGCCGAGTTACGGGAGCCGTGTAACTAACAACTAGACTTTGCTTCGCGAAACAAACGAAATAAAAGGTTCGGCATTCCTCGTGCGAAACCCTCTCTCGTTTCTATTTTATCGAGGCGATTTTGTTGAAACGTAAAGCCTGCGACGGGTAAGCGGACGAAAAATCGCACGAGTCAAACGACATCTTGCGTCTAATTAAAACGAGGAAAACAATCGATCTGAATAAAAAATACAAAAAAGACAGCGCTCTGCCACAGATCGTTCCTAACGTAAGGCTGATGGTGCACAGAGATAGCGATTAAATCTCAAGCTTCCATTCAGCCAATTGCCATCAGAGTGTTGGTATATCGCGCGGAAGTGTGGACAGAGAAGCCAGTCTTATCTCTCTCACACACTCTCTCTCTCTCCCTCTTCCTCGCGTACGCGTACTCTCGTGCCGCGAGTGCTTGACACACATAAACGTGCTTCCTATCCGACGTCTGCTACTCTCCTTCTCCTACACCGTTGTTGTATTCTTCTTCTACATCGCGAGCACCTGCTGCCGAACGGACACCGTCGTAAGGTTGGCACAAATTTCGCAGCCAGACGATAGTACGATCGATAACGCACGACTCTTCGAGAAAGCCGAAAAAGAAATAAGGCAAACAGCGCTCGACTCGGCCGTGGTTGTTGCAGCCAAAGATGCATCGTCTCTCTGCGTACGTCCTCGCGTACAGAGCCGAACAAATTTGTTTGACGATCTAATTAACGTTCGCTTACTACGAGAGATATCGTTCTCGTACGACCAAGAGGTCGAGGGAATACGAGGTTTCGATGTAATGAGATAAACGTCAGATTCCCACTCGTCGTAAACAAAATTTTAAAATCGAGGTAATCGCTAACCGACGTCGTTTAATAGGCGTTAACGAGCTCCGGATAAAAACGATTGTTCTTCAGCGACGAAAACGCAATCGTACAATTGCGAACAAAAACAACCAAAGTCACGCACAATTCGATATCTGATCGAAGCTCCGTTTTTGCATCTCTCCTTCGTTAAATCTCGCGTTTCGTCGTCGTACGATCGAAGAATGCAGTTCGCACGAAAGTTTCACTTTCCTTCCGAGCACGCATGCTACACGCGCTAATCAAACTCGTAACAAACGTCGAAGGCGATGTACGAAACAAGTTTTAAGCAAAATAAACTTCCGCTCTCGCCAGCATGGGAGTCAAAGAGAAAGTTTGCCATTTTGTAACATTCGTTACGAGACCTTGATCGACTCGCGTGAGATGAGTTTTTTCCGCGCTTCAATTTCAATGCGTTGTACGGAAATTATCGTTTGGATGCGAACGTTTCGTTTATAACTACACAAAAACCGCTCGTACGTATGATGTAATAATATTTCAAAATAAAAAGCAGACAGTGACCCCGGAGAGGAAATTGTCGCAATCGAATCCCGAAAAATCATTGCGAGAAAGGAAGTTACGGACATGCAGACGACACAACTACGTACACAATTGAGTATAATTAAAATGACCTCAGACTTTCGAGACTCGCCACTGTGACAACAGCTAATGATTCGAGAGAGAGAGAGAGAGAGAGAGAGAGAGAGATGGCTGGCTTCGATCGTATCAACTTTTATTCTTGTTTTATTTTCAGATGGCTTCTTCTCTATTTTTAGAACCGTCCGGCTATTGATCAAATCAAACTGCTTTTGTTTTTCAACATTTTTTGAACAGTTTTTCGCTACACAGGCCAGTTTTATTTCTCAAAATCGAATAAAATACATGTATTCATCTATGCAACTTTATGCGAATGCGTATAAAAGTTACTCAATTTTCCAGAGGGCAATAATAAAAACACAAGTGCTCCATAAAACCAACCAAAAGAAAATCGATGTATGTACCCATCAAAAAGCACTCAAATCCTAGCAATTCATCAAAAGGTAAAATGAAAAAAATAACAAAAAACGCGCTCGCACAGATACATATCCGTGAGAGTAATGGAAAGAAACAGAAGCATTCGAGCAGAGCGCATGGCTAATGTAAAACTGCGAAACAATATATGCAACGCACGCAACGCTTTCGAGCGTAACGAGGCTTGGCCAACAATGAAAAAAAAAATGAGAGAAAAAATTGCAAACGCTCGCACTATCTTTTTCTCTGCGCTCTCTCTCTCTCTCTCTCTCTCTCTCTCTCTCTCTCTCACACACACTCGCTCGTATTCAGCCTGATAAAACGCGTTTCCGTGCATTGAAGCAGCTTGCTTTCTCTTTCTCTCTCGCGACGGATACGAAAGTGTCTCCAATCGGATTTATTCGCGAGTGATGTACTTGACAGTTACGTGGGAAGATTGTCGTTACTAAGCGATAGTAAAGAGGATTCGCGTAAAAATCCGTGGGAAACGACATATCTCGTTGTAGACTCTTTAGTATCGAGAGACGCGAAAAACTTGAATACATCGCGTGCACTTTGTATACGGTGTATTTTTAGAAGCTGATGGAATTCTCGCATCTTCATAGGCGTATTCAAGTAGCAGGCGACGTTTCCGAAATCAAAACTATCCGCTATTAAAGAAGAATCAGACAACAACCGCGTCATCGCGATAGCAGCGTTCAGGATGAACCGCTTTGAGGCAGAAACCGCCGTTGGTTATCTCCTAAAAACAGGATTCGCGCGTAGCCTACGTCTGTATGTCTATTATATATAATGTGTACGTCGAAAGGTTAAGAATCGCCGATGCGAATCGCTGACACGCAACGGCTCTCTGCCTCTCTTTTTTCTTTAGCACACGCACACAGCGACTCATCGATACGCGATACATTTTTTAAATCTCCGTCAAGGTCATTTTAACGAAGCATTTTTGTTCGTGCGTTATTCAACGGAAAAAACCATCGAGTAGTTTAAAACTAGAATGGTTTCAACAAACGATTTTCAAGCAAATCTCGGAACGTCGCTCGTTCCGCCAAATCTGCAAGACCAGGTAGAATCTCCAAAAATAGACCCACAAACCAACAAGCTCTCTTTCATTCCGAGCGTGATTTCAGTTGTTTTGTCTGTTTTGCGCGAGCGTGTATAATACTTTGGAATCAATGGGCATCGGACAGCGGTGATTAACATCGTTTCAATCCGCTTCGCGTCGGACAGATGCGGGCTTGAATTCACATCTCCGGCAACCTTCACCTCCTTCTTAAGCGTTGTCGCCGCGTGCGCGCAAAAGAGATTGCACGTCGCTAATAATAATCACCGAGAAACAAAAGAAAAACCGAATAAACCTTTCGGTCTCGTGTATTTTCATTTTGCGACGTTTGTTCCATCGACGAAGCGTACTCGCGCGATCGCGATAAACGACAAGCTGGTAGTGTCTTCCCGAGGAAACATTGTACGCGAGCGAAAATAAAAAAGAAACGAATGCGAAAACGTCGTACAGTACTCGAAGCTGTTGGCGGTGCAACTTTCAATTCGTAAAAAAAGTGAAGGAAGGAAGCGCATACGAGCGTGGGAAGGTAAAAACATTTCAGTACAGAGTAAGAAGTCTTGGTTTTCTTCGAAGTAACAACAACAAACTACAAACGTGTCTACGTCTAACGGTAAAGCTTTACGGGAATCTTGCTCTGAGAGAGAGAGAGAGAGAGAGAGAACTCCCTTTTGCCGCAAGACACCTGGTGCTCGCTCGCTCGTCATACATACGTACGTACGCGCATGCACGTACATGCATATAGACGCAATTATCGTGGTTCGCGGCTTTTTGCCGAGAGAGCCGCGGATAAAAATCTCGGCCACTCTCTTATTACGCCGGAAACGCGCTTCGTACCGCCGCAGCGTTTTTACACGAGAATCCTGCGTGCTATTTGAATAATTACTTTTTACATTTTGATTTGATATTCGAGCAAAGCTAGAGTTGCTTTGTTTTCAGGCGTACTTTCATCGCGATAAACAACAATCACAGTGCGTGTTTGTCCATTGATACGAGTGGCAAACGATCCGACGACGCGTGTGCAATATTTCGCCAAGTCTCTTAATTCGACATGGCCATTTCTTTAAAAAATCTCGAAAAAAGAGCGTTATTTCTCAACGCGAACAACCGACACCTTGTATACTGTACATTGTACACCAATTCGTGTCGTAGCGGTTCTGTAACAACGAAACAAACGTCAAACGTGTGTTTTGCTTATACCTTGCTCGTAAATGCCCAATAAAAACGAATTGTCGATAGTTGGTACTCTTCCCGTTTGTTTTTCTTCTGTTCTCTCGCGTGTGTCTCCGAATAAACGTTAAACCCTCCATAAAAGAGAAAAGCCGTAGTTATATTTATTCAGTGGCACGTTTTATTCGTCACGCCGTTGGCCGACGTCCAATTAAAAGCTCAGACGGGAGAGGAATGAGGGAGAGATAGACACGTGCCGATGAGTAGTACGTCGCGATTTTCGCGAGTGTGCGTAAGCCAGCCCTCTTCCCTCTCCCCCTCTTCCTTGTTCGCTTCCTCCGTAGCGTTGCACAGAGAAGGGAGGAGGGCAAATCGATACGCGTTCACAAGGGGCATTTCGCGCAGAAGTCGCTATTTCTCTTGCCGCTGTTGCTTCTTCTTCCTACTTATTTGAAAAGTGCTATTGACTTTTGGAATCAGTTACGCTTGATATTAATCCGAATTGCAAGTGGAATGCTTAGCGGAAGAGCCGTATCAGTCGCGTGGAACTATTACCGCGGAAACATGGTTTTGTCCCTCGAGTCAACTTCGCGAACGTTTCGGATGGTCGACGACTTGTTCTGCATTCGAACGAGAGCGGAACATTGATTGTTCGTCGTTGATAGCACGGACATGTACTTTTTGTCGCGTAAATCTGCAAACGTATAAAAATAGAATTTATCAAGTACAGATTTACCGGTGACAGTACGAATAACGCGTCGAGGATCTCATACGCGATACGTCGAAGTAGCGCCCGTCACTGGAGTAACGTTCTTTACCGAGAAAAACGTCGTACGATTTGAGTCACGGTGACTTTCAATCCGTAATAACACCTCCATAATTCATCTACCCCCCTGTACGAATTCACCGCTTACGTAGACAAAACAAAAAAGAAAAGAGCTGTATGTAACTTCCGGTCTTGGTGCGAATTAAACTGAACGCCCAGAGTTGGCGATATCTCGCTCGTCAGAAATGCTTTGTTAACGCAAAACAGGAAACGAGGGACAAAAGCACCTCCCGCTCCCTTTCTTTGAAAGACGAGTGTTATTTTTCAAAACGACAAAAAAAGAAGCAAAAGAGGCTGTTACAGTTTTCTCGCGTCGCCACGAGCTCATCGATCTGCCTTTCTCTCTCTCTCTCTCTCGACCGTGACCTACGTGTACATCAAGGTTAAACGTACATCTCTTGGTGAAATTCATTTACCGAAGACATTGATGCGGAAAATCATGGTAATCTTTACTGCGAGTATCGCGCTTTTCAAAGGATGCCGAGAGTGTCATTATGATCGAAGAATCCAGATGAAAAAGATAAAAGCGAAATAATTGCACAGTATCTCGTTAATTGGTCAATCCAGACATCGGCGATTATGAAAATGAGCATACAACTCAAGTTTTGCAAGCAAGTAAGTTTGCAAATAAACGTACATCGACGGTATCGAGTGTCGGAAGCATACTAGTCGAATAACTACAATGTCGAAGTCATTCCGAAACGTCGACGACGAATAATGTATTCTAAATTCTAAAAACAAAGAAATTTGGTGTATCGAGGTAAATCCAAATAATTCCATTATCCACTTGATATCTAATTGTCATCTATGCAGACGTCATTACTCAGCGCCATCGCATTACAGACACACACGCGTTCATTAAGAAGAATTATTGCCAAAAACGCACGAAAATTCATACTCTCGTTCTTGTCGACCCACATATCGACTAAGGTCGCTGCCGCTCGATATTCGCCCACCACCGACGACGACGTCGTTTCTACGGATTCACTCGTGAGAGTTGTGCGCCGGCGCACCTACCTCTCTTGTTCGCTTCCTTTCGCTCTCTTCCTCACCGAAATAACTCGTCGCAAGCGAGCAAGCGATGTCGTAGCAATTTTCGGATGCAAGCTCACGTAGAAAGTGCGTATTGTCACGTTTCCAGAGAGATTTTCTCAACTTTTCCGATAAAGACGCACGACCGTCAAGCTTTGAGATTTAAAGAACAGAGGATTTCGTAACAAAACGGCACAAATGTTTGCCATCTATGCCATGTCGTTTAACGGAGATTTATCGCAAAGCCAAGGAATTTTTCGCGTTTCCTCTTAGTCAAAGTCCCGCACGACTTGTTTCTTCAACGTTGAGGTTATTCAATCTAACTTTGAAAATTACCGCGCAAGCTTCGCAGTGTGAGCATTTCATTAAAATGCAAATCCCCTGCGATTTTTGTGCGTAAGATTTCTTTAAAAAATGTATATTTTAACGAAAATTCGAGCAATTTCAGGTGAAAAACAACAGAACGATTGTATCGAGGTGCGAATTGAAAGGTAAGCGTACCTAATCCGCCAATAATCCGCTCGTTAGCAGCTTTAATATTCAATCGAGGATCGCGAGTGCAATCCGTATGCGAGTAGTTATGAATTACGAATACTGCGCTCTTTTTATGGCGTATGTGGAACTATGCATTACTACAATGTTATCCTGGGGACATGGCGTTCTAGCTAGCTTAACAAAGCTTATCGTTAGAAATGTTAGGTACACTTGATCCTATTTAGCGAAGAGAAGAGAAGATCAATGTGGCCGGCATTAATGATTGCGCTTCACGTATCGACGCATAGTAGACCATACGTATAATCGAATTACCGAAGTCAATTAGCGCATGCAGAGTGAGAGAAAGAGAGACGCGAGCACCAAGTTCAAAGGTCTCGGACTCTGATGCGAACCAAGACGTTCGATATTCTTCTTTCCCGTTCGCAAAATCCGGTTTTCAAGCGAATTCGATACTTGTTACACAGCCACAAGACGAACTTGTCTTCGGCTATTTGGTTACTCTCTCTTATACTTAGACACCTGCTGCTGCTGCTGCTACTGCTGTTGTTGCTGCTGCGAGACTGCATCGCTTTTTGCAAGAAGCCTTTGTTACGAATAAGGAAATGTACTTTTTTTCCTTAATTTCGATTGTGTACACAGAGGTCGTTTCGCTTTGCTGCTTGAACAAATTAATGCAACAGCTGCTTCGACAACTCTCGCGCGAGACTGATATAGCTCTGACACTGAAATTATAACGTCGACTTTGACATTGACATTTGTACTGTCTTTCTGTGTACATACTTTCGATACGTTTATCGGTTGAGTTCAAACGAGAAGTTTACAACGAGTTACGCGTGGACGACGAACGAGGTTTTCTCAAAGCTACGCGAGAAACTACGCTTCCGACGTAATACGACGTATATTTTTTTTATTGCGTTAGCGTGACTTTGTGCGTCTGCACAAAAACGAACACTTAACGTCTTTCACGGATAGTACGGAAAAGAAGAAAAGTCTAACAATATCGACATTTTCACAACACACGCTGTACGTGGCGCGTTAATCGATGTAGGTTGTCTGCGACCGCGTGATAACATTGACGGCTTGACCCAAGAGAAACGCCCCATAGATTCCATTATCCCTGGAGAGATTATTTCGTTCGAAGGGTCCTCATATTTTCTAACAATGCCTACTGGCCTAAATTTTAAAGACGAACAAAAGGGTATCGAAAGCAGAGGTAATCTCGGGGTTTTAGTAATAGAGGAGTATCGGAGAGCTCGAGTATCGGTGCTAGGTGTAATTCAATCTTCTCTCTCTCTCTCTCCTCGAGACAAAGTTCAATTAAACTCCGAGTGCACGCGTTGAAGTTCCAATCACGTGTCGTGAGAGAGAGAAAGAATGAGATCATTACGGTGACGGCGCTTCAATTAATCGTTTTATCGCATAAGTACAATTTATATACTTCGCTACAACTTCGTTATTCGATGTGAAAAAAAGCAAAAATATCGCGTGTTATACATCGATTTCTCCTTTGCACTGCAAGTAGATGTATAATTCTTTGGATACCTCTACACACCACGAGGAGAGAAAGAGAGATGGAGAAAACCAGTCCTTTTCATAATCGAAGTGACTGACCACTGACTGCCCTGCTATCGAAAGGAGAACTGCTGCCGCTACTGCTGCATAAACGCGTGTGTGCTCGCGCGAACGCTCGATTGCTATACACACGCCAATGGAATGATGCACGATCATCTTGGTATAGAAAGAGAGAGAGAGAGAGAGGAGAATGACCTTTTTGTTATTCCGAGACGTTTTGTTCGGTTGAATAAAAGGCTTGGGCTGCGCTATACTCTCGTCTAATTGCACAAGTTTCTCTCGCGTAGCGCGAAACATTTTTTGGGATTTCTCCAATCGACAAGGATGTATACTATAGTATATCTTTGAAAAGGATGAAGCAAGTCAGATCGTAAACGTCGCATCAATTTACAGATGATAATTACTCAATCGTAAAACGTTTCACACGGCTTATCTTAAAATTCAATTTTTCAATTCTGCCACGAGAGATGAGACTCTCGTGTCGCTCTTATACGTACACTTACATAAATCACGCTTCAAAGTAGGTTTATTTTTCAAACTTTTAATTGCTTTGCCTCTAAATAAAGGACTTTGCGAATACGACAGTTCACTTTGCACTCGTGCAAAAATTTAATTCAACACCGACACAAAAGCTTGTCTTCGCATTTCTCTCGAGTGATGAATCCAGTAATTAAAAAAGAAACCAGAACGGATATCAATTTAATTTATACGCAGTGCTCGGCAAAGTTTACAAACAACGTTGCGTCAACTATCGGTTTCACCGGCAAAGTTTGCAGTACATGTACAATAACGAGTGTATATATATATATATATATACGCACTGAATCACGACGTCGTCCCTCCCTTTTTGTCGCTCCCTTCTTTCGTTACGCCAAGCTCGCTCTCTCTCTCGCTCTCTCTCTCGCTCGCTCCTTCTTTCCGTCTTTCCCTTTATCTTTCGCCAGCTATCCAGACGATGCCAACGGTCTGTACGTTACGCGTGTAATACGTGTACGTAGTTTGTGGTTTTGCTCGTTTAAACGGACACCGAATACAATAAAAATATATTTGAATCAAATACGATATTGTATCGTTTTGACTTTGTCTCCTCCATTCCGCGGCAGTTTTCTTATATTATGCCACGCGTGTTCAAGATGAAAACGCTTTTCAAGACGCCCCGTAGTTCTTCCGAAGCGCAGCTGAAACTTGGAAAATCCGAGTCGAAATGTGGAAAAAAAGAATCGTTCGTCGTTGTTGACGCTCGCTGTTGACGAGAAAACTCGTTCGTTTGGATAGGAGTATCAAATATGTTAATTCGGATGCTTATCTCCGAAGCCAGATATTATTGTTTACTCGACAATTGTGTCAAGATACACAGACACATTGTGATGTATAGGTAAACAACCGGCAAACAGCTCTGCTTAGAGCATCTCGTATTTTCAAACACTAATTCGAAGCAATCTCTTTTGCAACGTTCGATCGTGCGAGACGTTTGTAATCGATCGAAAACTACGTTTCAATTGATAAGAGCACGTGTGCTAATTGCATTTTCCTCGAAACTCGGCGTGTGCGCTTTACGCGTTAATATCATCGCGAGTCAAACGATAGGTTAGCTCGCGATCAGGTCGCAAAGACGCCAAAATACCGAGAAGCCTTCGGTCGAATGTCAAACGAAGCACATTCGCAAATTAGTACGCGATCAAAAAGAAAAAAGAAAACAAGATCGATCGATAAACGGAATTGTAGGTCAAGCTGTACGCTCAACCGAAGGAGAGAGAAGAGAAGGGGCATTTCGATTGCTAATATTGTCGGCGTAACCGAGTGCAAAATTGTGTTGTAACAGCTCGAAGAAAAGGCGCGAGGAACGAGAGAGAAAGCGTATACGTATAAACGCGCGTGCGTTACAACTCGCTCCAGCGTATGTAACTCGCGCCAGCGCATAGTTACACATAGAGTATACAGCAGGTTAGATCATCGCGTGCAAGAAAGTGAGGCGAGGAAAAAGGAGAATGGCTTTTTTCTTTTTCGTTTCTTTTTTTCATCGTGCGTAATGACAAGCTCAAGTGCCACTACTTACTTCGATCACGCTGCATTGCTAAAGTTTTTTACGCAAGGACTGCGCACGCTCGCTTAAATTACTCGCTGTTGTTAATATCGTCGTAGTTTCGGAGTAGAATGTTTTTGTTTTCGAATAATTGAACGTTACCTTTGCTATGACGTTATTAAATGTGTCGCGCGATAAAAGGAAAAAAGCACAAGATAACGCACGCGTTTCATTCCAATAATATCAGTGGCAATTACACGTATGTACGTATATTTATTAGTAGGAGCTGTAGAGAGCCACGAGCGCGTTAATCGATAAAAGCTCGCGTATACGCTAAAGCTTTTCGATTGTGTGTACATATACGTGATATAACCAACGAATAAGATAGAGACGCGCCAACTTATAAACGGCAATAAAGATATTCCGAGAAGGAGAGCGAGCCGCTGCTGGAATTTGCTGTTTAAATCGAAAATAAATTCACTGCACGAGTATATAATGTGTATATGTATATATTTGCGTGTACATGTGTGTGTGCGCGTGTGTGCATGCGCGCGCGTACGGGTATATACGAATTCGTTTCCGTCTCGTTCTTGGACGATAGCTTATTTTCAAGTCGCACGCTTTTCGCGCTCTGCTCTGTGTGTGTGTGTGTGTGTGTGCGTGCGTGCGTGCGTGCGTGTGTGGTGCAAGCGCAACGTCAGTTTGTTTAGCGAGCTAATTATTCCTCGTTAACTCGCCTCGATGCATAATAATAATTGCATCCAACGTCGCTCGCAAAAGACGCAAACGCAACACGGACGTTTGCGTGTACACTGCTTAATACGATAAAATCAATCAGCAAATTGAACATACCAGGAAGCACTCAATTCCGCCCAGACTCAACAACCAATATCCATCAATTAAAATGCGAATAAAAATTCAAAAGCGAGAGAAACATCGGAGCTCTCTGCAGCCTCGACGCAGACGTCATTGCCAACTGATCGATCACCCGCTGACGTTGCTCCGAAAACCCTAACCTTTTGCGTTGAATCGGGCGTAAGAAAAAAACTGCTGCAGGCTGGTCCTGCAGCTACCCACCCCGAGGCTAAAGTTTCACGCTCGCACACCCACACGAAGCATAGACACACATAGGTGTGTGCGCGCGCGTGTTGGAATAAAAAAAGCAGGTCGCGATCGATCGATCGAAAAATAACGAAAAGGGAAAGTAGTCGATGAAGACTCACAGTCCAAGTGCTTCTTCTTGGGTCCAATCATCTCCTCGGTAGTGGCCTTGCACACGGACTTTGCGAGTCCCTGGCCGGCAAGACTGTGCCTCGCGGCGAGTAATCTATCGTTGATCGTCTGTCCCGCCATGCTGCTGTTGCTAATTCTTCAACGTCCAAATTATGATCTTATTACAACGTTGAGAGGGATCAAAGAAGAGTAATTCTCAGTGTCCCGCAGCTGCTACTGCGGCGGCCACCTTGCACACCTCACACCAATAATAACACACAAGCACACTTATAAACACGAGTGACGATATTAATGCTGAGTATTTGTCTCTCCCTCCCTCTTTCTCTTTCTATCTCCTTGATGAAAAACGCACTCACGACGACGATGACGACGACAAAGCGCCACCTCCTCGTGCCGCGGCGCTCTCCTCAGCAGCACTGCCACCGCTCGATCGTCGACGAGTGTGCGCTCGCCGCCAGAGCCGCACCAGGCGCAGAGACCCTCCCTCTTTCTCCCGCTTGATACTAACCTACGTACGCACGCATACATTTACACAATAGTTTCTATGTACAATACACACATGCAGACGTTACACGCGTGACTCGCCGGTGATTTAATTCTCTTTGCGACGATGGTTAAGGTTTTTGCATTTTTAGAGCATTTTTTAATTTTTAATCCGATAAGTTTTGCCAAACAGATTTTCCCAGTGAAATATCTTGTGCGTTTGATAAAAGAGATAAAGAGAGAACACGAGACAATTTTGCGGATCATATGTGTGTTTGTGTCGTTTTGGCCAGCAAGATGGCGTCGATACTCCCGGCTCTCCTCTCTCTCACTCGGTGCCCCCCTTTGCTTCCCTCGGTCACAGGAGCAGCACTTTCTCGAGTCGCACGCGCGCTGCAGGTGTTCTCTTGAGCAGATAACGCGATAACAAATGATTGATACGATTAAAATTCGAGAGAGGGCGCTGGTTTATTTTGGAATCACTACGCTAGTCGAGGGAGCTTGCGCAGACGGAAGTTCTTACGCGTGAAAGCTCGAGAGTAGAGAGAAATATTTGAAATTCTTTTTGTAGAATTTATTTTATCGAGATTACAATTACGTTTTCATATGCGCTATTGTTGGAAAAAGCCATTGACTAAGGTGTGCAAAAATGATTTTTTAAGGGGCCTACCAAACGAGACGCAGATATTGAACGTGTAGGATGTGTGTACCTCCATATTCTATTCTCATTCTTTTTGACAATTAGAATTGGCAAATTTTACAGAGATACAGTCAGTTTTCAAACATTTTTTTGAATTTCACTCTCAAAGTTTATTGTTCGTCTCAAAGAGTTTAGTACTTGATTTATCCTTCATTTGTGGTATAGTACATACACATCGTAAAATTGATAAGTTGTAATGTACCGGAAGCACGTGTAGTGATCGAATCGTCTGCCATAGTCCAACCTAGAAATGAATATTTAAAAAGGCAAAGTCATTTTGAACAAAATCTAAATAAGGATGGTACATTTTGTTGAAAATTGTTTGTGAATAAATATTTTCGAAAAATTTTAAAATCATGAGTAACACCTTGCGAACTTTGCTACATAAAAAGGTATCTTATCACAACAATCATACAAGTGGATATTCTAAAATGTTTGTATACAAACTTTAATTTTTTAAATTTCAGATTTCACAAGCGTTACAAAATAATAAATCTATCAAAGCGAGCACTGTGAATGCCCAACTAAAACTAAATATTGTGAAATATAGTCGAAAGTGGTATTTTGCCCTTCCACTGCAAACAAAGCACTATGACATTCGTCAAGAAGCACATAAATTAATGAAAAATGAATCGGATGATTTTCTTGAAAATGTTACACCTAATAAAAGAGAAGATATTTTACACTTTTTTGTCGAAAGGGATAGAGTAGTTAATGGAATGTTCGATGCTTTGAAAAATGACGTGAAACCATCTGAAATTCTCTGTGATAAATCCAATAAGATTCTTGTTGAATTTAGCTCGCCGAATATTGCCAAACCATTTCATGTAGGACACTTACGGTCTACGATCATAGGAAATTACATTTCTAATTTAAAACATTTCTGTAAACACAACGTCAAAAGGATCAATTACCTTGGTGATTGGGGTACTCAATTTGGTTTTGTACAGTTAGGCCTGTCTTTAGCTAACGTGACGGAAGACGATTTGAAAACTAGTCCTATGAAAACATTGTATAATGCCTATGTCCAAGCAAACAAACTTGCGGAAAAGGATCCTAGTTTAGCTGAGAAAGCAAAGGAAATATTCAACAAATTGGAAAAGGGTGACAGAAGCAGTGCAATCAAATGGGAATCTTTCAGGAACTACACAATGGAAGAATTGAAAAGAACTTACAATAGAATAGGGATTACATTTGATAACTATGAATGGGAGTCTATGTACAGTATAGATAAAATAAGTAATGTAATATCTGAATTAGAAAAGCATGGTTTATTGGTTAACGACAGTGAAGAAAGAAAAATTGTAAATATCAACAACAGGACTGTACCAATAATCAAAAGTGATGGTTCTTCTTTGTACATTACTAGAGATATTGCAGCTGCAATAGACCGATTTGAAAAGCACCAGTTTGACGCCATGTATTACGTTGTAGATAATGCACAAATAGATCATTTTAGAAATTTAATTAGTATTTTGGATGGAATGAAGTATCCATGGGCAAACAGATTAGAGCACGTTAAGTTTGGCAAAATCAAGGGTATGAGTACAAGAAAAGGAACTGCAGTATTTTTACAAGATATTTTGGACGAAATGCACGCTGTTATGAAGGAAAAACAAATAAAGAATCCAAGTAAGTTTTTGATTCTACCGATACCTAATAAGATACGCTTAAACCTACAATAAAACTATTTTACAGATACAAAAGTGAATTTAGACGATAATGACTCAAGCTCAGAAATACTAGGTCTTTCTGCGATGATTATTAGTGATTTAAGGCATAAGAGAAACCAAGACTATGACTTTAGTTGGGACAAAGCTTTAGACGTAAGCTTGAACATGCTTAACACTGCAATTAAAACATCATCTTTTACATGACTGTTGTATTCTAAGAATCATCTTATTTAGGTCGAGGCACATTCTGGTGTGAAGTTACAGTATACACATTGCAGGCTTAAGAGCCTAGAAAAGTATACAGGAGCGACTATTGCGAATGAGTGCAGGCCGGAGTTACTCAAAGAGGCAGTAGCTGACAATTTAATTATAAAATTATCAAAATATGAAGAAGCTTTAATTGAATCTTACACCCAACTTGAGCCATATATTCTCGTAAACTATCTCTTTGATCTCACGTGAGTAAAATTAACGTAACTTTCTCGAAAAAAATTAATAACTTTTAACATAAAATCTTTGCTAGTTTAACGTATTTTTTTGGAATAATTTATTCGATTTGATCGTTGTTTGTTTTCTTCTTTCGACGTTTTATAATCCTTTTTAATTTTTCAGTTTCGAGATAAATAAGTGCTTTAAAGAACTGAAAATCAAAGATCGGCCAACTGAATTAGCTAACCAAAGGCTCTTATTGACACATACTGCCAGAAAGGTGCTTGGCCATGGTATGAGGTTACTAGGAATCACTCCACTTGACGAAATGTAATTCAATCGAGAGTAAAAACAATATTTTGTAAATATTTTGTATTGTAACATTATAACAAGGAGACTTTAGAATGACAATGGTAAAAGAGTTTGTAAGACACGTGTAAATAAAAGTTGACTATCTGTTTAACGTTTCTTCCACGTGAATTTCCTTCTGGCACCTTCTTGACCCCACTTCTTCCTTTCGCGTCTACGCCAGTCTCTCGTTATTAATCCAGCTGAAAAATACACAACAATTAGTTTTCGTTCGACCAATCGTTCAAAACTTGCTATCGAAACACTCCGAGTAAAGTAAAATACTTGGAACGTTCACAACTTACCCAGTCTCATTTTTTCAATCATGGGAAGTTCGACAAAGCTACGTAACCCCCAAGCGATTCCCCAACGGATGCAGCCAGACTGACCAGTAGGACCGCCGAAACGTACCTGCGCCTCTACGTCTATCGAGTCCAACATACCCGTGAACGTCAGCGGGAACACTACCTGTAAAAGAAAGTGGGAAAAAAAACAACATTAAAAATGCGTCTCTTGTCTCTTAGGCTTATTCATATTGTACAACGTATGATAAATGTTCGCGTAACGTTACGATTGACGGTTACACGGTCGCTCGGAATAATTTCGCTGGTGTGAACAAACGCGCACGAAGAGTATCACAAACTTGGAAACGACCAATTTCGAGATCTCATTGTGATCGGACAAAAGTAAAACTACGTTGATAGACAAAGAAAAATGCGTACATAGATATATTATCCCAAGCGTATCGTCGCGTTGATAGCTTTTTGCCGCGAAGTATTACTTAAGAATCAGACTCGTTGTCTCGGTGGAGCGAATCGCGTACGCCAAAACTATTGCTTTTATCATTGACGCAGTATCGTTATTGTACCGTGTATTTCTACTTGGATCAATTATGCAATTCGAAACGATGAATCAGCGGATTCCAACAATTCTGTTGGCAAACTTGTAATTAAATGGCTTTCATTCAAAAAATACGCTTTGCTTAATTTTTGATCGAGGTTCATATCTCAAACAAGCTCTTCTCGAATAATTCGAATCGAACCTATTATTGAATTCATATTAAAAACAACAGTGGTTAATTCATTTTTGCACAAGTTTAGTGGGTTTCCTATTCACGTCGTGAAATCGGCAGTTGGATATGATTTATTTCGAGACTGAATTATTACCACGTGTGCCTTGTCAAAGCGTATTTCTCTTTGGACAATTAACGACTGGATGTTTAACGCTCTCTATAAAACTCCATTACAACGAACATTGGCGTTTCTATTTTTAGTACGATATAAATCTTAAATTTGAAATTGTGTTAAACGAATATCCATTTTTATAAATTACAATTTATTGCACGCAAAAACTTTCCACAAGTTTTTACGATAATACATGAAACATTATTGTTACATTGACATAAATAAACATATAAGATGATGATTAATTTTATTTACAGTTGGTGAATTCAATACATTCGGAGAACGTACTCTTACGAGCAATATCTACAACAATAGCAGCTACTTGGTCTATTACTATCTAAAATCTAACTTTGTACCACCAGTTTGTCGAAATTCACGTTTAACTATCACATTTTTCTCTTCAGTTCATTCGTCCAACATGTATTCACCAAAACCATACGTACATCACAAAGTAAAAAATGTCCACTTTGTATGATTTACATTTGTGTCGATCAATTGAATCGCGCGTGAATGTGAAGAGTTACCGACATTTTCAAGGAAAATGTTACTACAATTCATGCGTGAATATTGAAAGAAATACATTTTTCTCGAATCGTCCAAATTACACATTGGTTTGATAAACGATACTATCAGCACGTCACTTGAGTATTGATATAAATACGTATTTCACAGCGGACAGTCGTACTTAATATTACAGAAAATTGGTATTATTAACACAAGACGAATATTACGAGTATAATCGATCGAAAGTATCTCCCCCCCCCCCCCCCATTAAGTGAAAAACTGCAAATACAAACTTTAGAAATATATAAATTTTAAAATCAGATCGTAATAAATGCTCGATAAAAGCATACATGTTTTGTTGTTAATTTATCGCCCGACAACTGGCCTAAACTTTTCTCTGCGTTCTCGACACAAGGCTCTTCAACATCTTGTTGGTATCTAACAATTGTTCTTTGATATTTTTGATTTCGGTCTCCGTGGATTTAATTTGATCGGACAACTGATCGAGAGTCGAGTGTAGGATAGATTCCTGTCCTTCCTCGCTCTGCTGTTTCATCCAAGCCTCGTGCTCGCTAAGACTCACATCGTCCTCGTCTACTAGTGGGGCGTTCCTTTGCGCGATTTCGTAAGCAGCCTTCAAAATATCTTTCGGAAGTCTTTTTTCCAAAGGATTCAGAGGTTTCACAACCAAAACTCTCTTGCGATTGTCTACGTCGATCTTGTGATCGGACATCCACTTTTTAAAAGTGTAAGGTATTCTCCCGTTGTAGAGCACCATCTCCGTAAACAGTATCAATTTCGTTTGCCTGACCAACTTGGTGAGTCCAGCGTGATTTCTCAAACCTTGAATGTCGTGCACAGCAATACCTACCAGAAGATTCATTAGTATGACCGTAACAAAAACAATGAAGAGAGTAAACAGTATCTGCGAGCAAACCGACAAAGGATGGTAAAGAACGAACGAGCCGTCGTGTAGTATGTCGTCTTGATTGATTAAGCCCTCAAAGTCCAATTCTCCAGCCATCATCGCGAGAACCTTGATCAATCCTGTAAAAGGATTGCCAAAGGATGGCTCACCCACGAATATCACGCAAAAACTTATGGTGAAACCAATCAGCAGACCAGAGTAAGCGAGAAGTAGCTTTGCAAACTCAAACTGGATATGGGTGAACATGGCGACGTAGGTACCAAAGGCAGGCAACTGCCCAACCATCAACATGAGATTAGTCCATGCACAGAGAATAGCAAAAGCACCCACATAGTTCTGCCAATCATAGGTCCTGCCGGTATAGATGAACGACGTGACAAAGACGCTAATAATGACAATAGCGTCTAGTACGTTGTCGATATTCATAAAATACTGCCTGTACGACTTATACACCATGAAGCCAAAAATCTTTCTGGGTATGGTGACGCACGTGAGAATCAACGAGACGTACCACTCGATTTCAATGATGTGTCGCCTAAACAGGAAACCCGACAATCTCTTGTTGTTGCAAATTTTTGAGCTGTTGCTCTCTCCAACATTGTAGCATCTGTACGCGAGAGCGGTGAGCACGTAGGTGGTCATGCAGATGACGGTAAGCGCGTAGAGGAAGATCCTCATGAGGTAAAATTTGCGAATTTTTTCCCACTTGAGATGAAGAAAAGCCATGACTAGAGGATGCGACAGTAAATCCTTCTGATGCTCCTGTACGAAGGTGTTGATGAAGCTTGTCTCGCATTGATTGTTGCTAGGAAACAACAAATCAAAGTGCAATCGCATTTCGAATTCTCGGTTGTGCGGTACCGGTCGCTTCAGCCTGATCGATGCATCGAGTCTTTGTCGAAACACCTGCAGCGACTCTGGTATCTTCCTTAGAATAATATTCAAGGCGGTAAGTCCAGTCTTAGTAGTGGCACTGACGTCTGCACCAGCCCAGATCAAAACATCAACGCACTGTGATTGTTCGTTTAACGAAGCTATATGCAGAGGCGTCAATTCTTGCTTGTCCTTGACGTTCACTGCAGCGCCGTGTTTGATCAACAATTCGACGAGTTCCGGCGACGAGCAGTTGTTCATAACGGCAAAATGAAGCGGTGTTCGGTGATTTTGATCGACGGCGTTTGAATCGGTGCCCGCTGTCGACAATAAGAGTTCCGCGCAACTAATCGATTGTACGAAACAAGCGACGTGCAACGGTGTCTCGCCCAGACTGTTCTTTTGTGCCACACTGGCACCCTTGTCCAGTAGAACTTTCACGACCTTGTCGGCTCTGGCTCGGACCGCGCAATGTAATACCGGTTCGACTTCCGTGCAGCTGGAAGAATTAAACTTGGCACCGTTGTTGATTAGCAACTCGGTGGCCTCAACCGAATTACCAAACGCCGCAAAGTGCAGAGGTGTATAGTGCAAAGCAGTGTTGGCATAATTAACGTCGGCTCCACGATTGATCAAGTACTCCAAGCAAGAGATACTACTGGTTAACGATGCGACGAGGATGGGATTCATACCGGTACATGGTTCGATGTAATCAATCTCGGCACCCGAGTCTTCGAGTTTGCCTAGCAACTGTGACAAACCTCGAAAACACGCCCACAGAAAGGCAATGTTTTTGAACCTTTGGTCGGTGTTGGTTAAGATTTTACCATCCGGACCTTTTTTCAGATGACCCTTCTCCATCTCCAGTAGATCTTTCATCTCGACGACGTTGACGGCCGCCCACATTGCCGTCTTCAAACTGGTACCGTCGATCTTTACGTGTTTCAACGCTTCGATTTCTCGATCAAAGAACAACGAGTCGTCTACCGGTGGCGGTGTTCCTGCGTCAATTTCCACATGTTCAGCGCTATCTTGTGGCTCGATTTTCTCCGGGAAAATCGACGGTCGCAAGTTCCGACGAGATTTGTATATGGAAGCCAATCGACCGCGAAAGTAATCCCTCGAGGTACGACGTTCGTAGATGCAACCCAACGAATAGTGCCGTGGCTTGCGGTAGTCGGTACGTGGTGATCGTGGTGGAATGTTCATCGGTTGCTCGTTTATGCTAATTTCCGTCTCCTCCGGCAAACCGTTCAGCTTCCACGAGCGAGACATCTTTCGGGAATGCTGATGACTTCTTCATTTAGAATTAACAGATGTTTTTTTGTTAGTGGGCAAATATGGTCAAATGAGCGTTTGTTTTTTCTTCTGGTTTCGATAATGTACACGTTATACATGCACTTTTACGCATTTATCTATTGCTGCAACAAATGATTACTTACGAAACGCTTGACTTCGTTTGATTTTATCGGTTAACCGAGAAGGAAAGCACCAATTAACCGAATGCTATCGACTTCCGAATCAATACGTCACACTCGACCTATCAAAGGGCAACCGTCTCGTTTATGAATAAGTAAAAAATGTAACTTTACGTAAGTGTCTATACCATGTACATCATCGAAATTGCAAGTGACGAGTGAAGGAGAGAGAGAGAGAGGGAGAGAGAAAGAGAGTTGTTCGAGGTAAATTGCTCTTGGTTAATTTACCGGTAAGATAATTTTTATTTCGCACGGAAACAGTTGTACAATTTGTTTTTAATATGAAAATCACACTCGCATAAAAATCATAAATTTGCAAGATTAACGAAGAAAACCCGTAATATAAAAATAGAGCCGAGGAATGACTCAACAAACGATTGATAGCACTTAGGGTAAATTGACACGCACGACGAGCAACAACCCTCCTCTCTCTTCGTTGTCGTATCGTCATCAACTATAGAAAAAAAACAGTTAAAAAGTAACAAACCTATCGTTGATATTTCGGAAGAAGAGTTACAAAAAAAATATCTCTACGACATCTTGCGCAGTAGCCAAGTCGAGTAAATCAGTCGGATTGCTACGAAAAATGTCACCTCGCTGATGACGTCGGGTTAAGCGTGCGCCCGAGGAACGTCATGATGTGATCGCAATGCTCCACTCTGTAACTGTACTCGCGCTCGTTTGAGCCACTTTAGTCGCTCATTATATGCCGTCCGTCGTCCGTTTGCGCCGCTGGCTCGTCGCTGACTGAACACTAAACGCCTGCTACAATATACATGCAAGCGCTCTCTCTCTCTCTCTCTCTCTCTCTGTCTCTGTCTCTGTCTCTGTCTCTGTCTCTAGTTGCTTACTTTTTGGGGACTGTTCTAAACTTGTTCTCTTTTGCTTTTATTTCGCACAAAATCAATTATTTCCCATTGTCTACGACTCTTCGAATGCGTCATCTGAAAATTCAACGAAAGATTCCATACGAACGTATTAGAATTTATCGAAAATTGAAAGTTATTAAAAGTGGATAGACGGGCGTCCACAATATTTCCGTCTGAATTTGTTGCATACCGTTGCTGCCTATTTTTCCCTTTACGGGTAGATATTCGTCAATTGAACGAATCTTTATTTCGTGACACAAGTATCGAAGAACACTTTAGCCACTAAAGATTAGCGACAAAAAAGAAAACAATTGTCTTTGCACTCCGAGAGAAAAAAACACCAATCGGATCAACGCATTGACGTTACGTTCCACCGATTGAGGATACGACGATCGCACTAGCTCTCTTTACAATTTTTTCTCAATCCAATTGCCAACTACGAGGTATAGTACACAACTATGAATATCGTTGGTTTCTCGAGATGCTTTTATATAAAGAACAAAAGAAAAACGCGTAGAGACACCGGTGGGAGGTAAATGGCAAGGACCATGCGTAAGTAACGGCCCTGCGAACGCGCGAGGCAATTTGATTAGTAGGCGCGACGCGACTTCATTTCGCAAGCTGCCTGCATACGCGATAAACCATAAGCCCCGTACGTTGTTTTTCCTTTCAATTCCTCTATTAATGGTTCGATGAATGACTCGAAACACGTTGTCCGTGCGGAAACGCATGTACAACGATGATTTGCTCGAAAGACAAGCGTCGGGTATCGAACGTACACCGATATTAACGTGTCTGGATTCATTGAAGTCCGAGACGCATTTAAAACGACTCGAATTTGCGATGGATTCGTCTGGAGATACTTTAGATTTTATTGTAATGTTGTACTGTGAATCAATGTGGTTTTATTGATAAAAATAAATCAGGCGTCGGTAAAACTAGTGTGAAAACCTCGATTTTGCAATACAACCAATATCGGATCCTTACAACGATCGAATAAAAAAGTCGTCGACGTATCGACTGTAAAAACATTCATCGTACCTATAGACTCAAGCCGTGATTATAACCAAGTACCGTCGAGTACTAACTAGTTCTTTTGTCTACCGTGCACGTACCCCCCTCACGGAAAAAGTCAACGACGTTGAGATGGGTTCGCGACCTTGCCGAGGCATTTGCCTTCATTGCACTGATAGATCGCCCGCACCGAGTAACAACCAATCGCGATTAGCTCAGCATTTTCGAGGTATACCGACTACTGATTTTTACAAACGCGATACGTCCACGCATACTTATTCTTTTTTACGCATTCGGCGTTCTGTTTGTTTTATTGGACGAGTTTTGTGAAATGGTTAATGGCACTAAGCACTGTAGTGTGGATTGTTTTTGTAACTTGTTTTTTTTTTCGACAAATTTTGCATTTGCATAACGCCTCAATGCTGTTACCGAAGGTTTAACGAATTTCACGCGTTATAAACTCGATCTAGTTGGTAAACATTCCGAGGTAAATCTGCAATTCTGCTTAGGAAGTGGATAAGCTCCCAAACGCGCATTTTCGACGTCCTGTTGCGTTTTGAAAAATGTATCGCGGCCATCGAGATTGTTCCAACGTCGTATTATCGCTGGATGCAGCACATATGCAAAGATAACGTATCGTCGGAAAGATTACGAAAGATTAATTTTCACGAGTGAATTATTGACACGCGTGAGATTCCTATCCGCGCATTCGTCGTTGTACTTTCGTTGCATTCCGAGTGAATAATCTGTATTATTCTTTGTTCGAGTAAAAAAAATGGGCGAGTTTGTTACGAGGGCAGAAAGAAAGGCTTATCGACACGTGGAATCTGTCAACGATACGGATAGGCAGAGAACAAACCGAAGAGAGCGCGAGAAGGTGGACGGACAAGCTTTATCGATATTCGAAATCGATTATCCTTTCGTAATCGCGTAGCGCCAATAAATCTGGTAAGCCAATCGTTGCGAGTTATCGTTGATTGTTATCTTAGCCTGAAAGTACGTGCAACTTTTTCACTAGTTGCAGGCTCGATATTACCTCGTCGCTGATAAAAGCGAAATTCAGCAAAACTCGCAGTTTTCAATTAACTTAGCAAGATAACGCACGAATCTTTTAATAGAACATCGAACAAATAAACGAATAGCCAAAATAGATGCAAACGATACGAGCTATCGTTACGAAGCGTACAGTCGAGAAAGATCCGTCGTGCGTGTCGTCAAATCGGACGCATACTACAAAAAAAAGAGTCCTACGACTACTTCCGCGTGACCTTCGGCCGATGCGCAACATTTCCGAATACAAATTCGAAAACGTTCACATTCGGGAAAAATATCGAAGCGTACGAACCGAATGTAACGGGAATTCTTTGTGACGCTCGATAAAATCCTTGAATAATTTGTTTGAACAAACACTGTAGCGTATCGCTTTCTTGTTGATTTTTGCGTCGAAACGTTATGCAATCACTGGATTAACCGACAAATGGACTAACGAGAATATTCCGTTTTTTTAGCGTCGCGAGATCGTTCAATAAACTTTGTTTAAACAGACAAATATCAAACGATTTCAATGCTTTCAACCACTTTTAAGATGTACCACTACGAGTGCTCGAGTTTTTATTTGTTTTTTTTTAACTCGACGATGTATTATTGACGAACGTTCAAGCAGAAAATAATGTAATCTAAATAACATTAACAACCTTCGTACGCAAGTATTATAAGAGCAGTGATCCTTGGCTGAGCATATGTCGAATGTTTAACAATAAGTTAAGCGACGACGATTGCGCAAATTTGTGAGACGTGCTTTCACGACGCTGTTGCGCGCGTGCACCGCTTTTCATTTTTTTCTTGTATCGTCATCTGTAGCGCAACGTATATAATTCATGAGCGATTGCGCTGGAGAATGCGAATGGAGTGCAAATTTCCTGTTTAGATGTTTCGATTGTGCGGACTTTGACTAAAGGTTAACGAATTTTTTTAATTATGCGTGTCCTCGCTCGGATTACGATGAAATTGGTGTCGTTTTTTATTTTTGTTTAATGGGAATGGATCAACTGCTTTTTTATACGGTAGTAACACCTTTCTTACGACGCGTCAAAAATTTTTCGCAGATGTGACAATCGCAGAGTAAATGATATCAAGTATCAGTGTTTTGTCACCGCGATGCATGAATTGAATAATAGTACGATAATTATTGATATTGATAGACGTGCGGGATAAATAAGAAATCTTTAAAAAACTCCACTATGACTACAATTTATTTATAAACAATGGACTTTTCATAAAACTTTCACGCAATTCAAAATTGGATTTAACCCAATAATCAAATCACTTACAATTGTCAACAGCAATAAAAATATATTTCATTTCTTATACATCTACCAACAACCTTCCATCAACAATATTTTTTTCAACAAATCACAACAATATTATTTTTTATCACATCAAACGCTGATATAAAGAATGTTAAATACGTCCAAATGACTGAAGCTTATATTTTGACTTTATTCTTCATTGTTACACTACTACAGAGATAACTCAACGAGTTTCACTATCGGAATAATTTCAATCTAATTGATTTCTCAGCGCACTCTGCACTTACGTATCGTTGCGGGTATGAATAGAGAAGCCATACAAGTATCTAGGGAACCCTGTAGAAGCGATATATAATTTAGTTTTCGGCGTCATATTACAATAATTCATAAATTATTGTATATAACATTGTAAAAACTTTGACAAGCTTCAGATATGACATCTGGTAATAAAATGATTTTACGAGGTAAACAAATTAAAACTAGATTAATCAATTGTATAAAAAAAATAACATTTTCATCAACGAAAGTAAAAAGTATTTCAAATCTAACTGATATCCAGTAAACACCTTCTAAATTAACAATATATTTACACTGTACAATGGATCCACTATCTAAAATGACGAAAAGAGTAGCAAAAACAACGAAAAAAAAGATAGATAAGCACCTGTTACTCATTTAATTAGCCCTAGCACTTGGCAATATTCCTCTTGGCTTCTCTCAATAAAAACGCGTCTCGACCGAATATCTCTTGCTATCGTTTAATGACAATAACACCTTTGGAAACAAAACTATTCGTCATCGAAGTGTTAGAATCGTTAAAAAAAGCCCCATTCAAAGTCACTTGCCGCTCATAAAACTCTTGACCAGCTCCTGTATGAGCAAATGGTTACTCTCGCAAATTTTTCTCAACTCTGCCACTTCTTCCTTCAATCTCGCCGCTTCCTCGAGAGTCGTCGTCTCATCTTCGGACATCGCGGCGTTTCTCCTCCGATAGGACGAATTGAAGCCAAACTTTTGGTATGCAGCAATAGTGCTATTGCTTGTCTTACTTGTGAGAGTGGAGGAAAAATGATGGCCCTTACGCTCACGGCCGACCTTGTAAGCAAAAGCAAGGACGTCACGAGGTAATCGTTTTTCACGCGGGTTCAACGGCCTAACGGTCAATACAGCCTTCAACGGTGAAGGGAGTACCAGAGCCGTCCAGCGCAACAGTTTCATAAGGCACTGCGGTAGAAGGCCAAGGAACAGCGCTGCTTCTAAATCGCAGATGAGTTTCGTTTGGCGCACGAGTTTCGCTAGACCAGCTGTTTTCTGCAGACCCTTGATGTCGTGCACGGCAATACCTACCAGCAAATTCATCAAGACGATAGTGACAAAGAGTAAAAACAGGACGAAGGACAACTGAGCCGAGACTTGTAGGAGTATCCAAGAAGTACCACCGACGTCGACGGGTCTGCCGCCTTCCTCTTCGCCAGGAAAGAACAACTCCTCAAAGTCCAGCTCACCGGTCATCATTACCAACACCTTGATGAGGCCAGTATGCGGACTACTGAATGACTTGGACCTCGGGAATATGACGCAGAAGCTCGCGGTAAACCCGACCAGCAGGCAAGCGTAGGCCAAGAGGAGCTTGAAAACCTGAGCTTGAACGCTGGTGAACATGGCAACGTAGGCACCAAACATTGGAAGCTGACCGATCATCAGCATGAGATTGCTCCAACCGCAAAGTACGGCGAAGGCACCGACGTGACTCTGCCAAGTATACGTTCGACCGGTGAATACGAACGAGGTAGCGAACACGCTGACGATCACACACCACTCGACCATGTTTTCCGCCTGGGTGAAAAACTGCCTCAAGCTCGAATACGTGAGGATACCCATGAGTTTCCTCAAGCCTTCCAATACCGTGAGCACCACTAGCGCATACCACTCGATTTCGAGTACGACTGGGTGTCTGTACAAAAACCCGTTGAGACCAGTTGAGTTGGCGCACAACGGTTTACTCGAGTTGTCTACCTGGCCGTGAGACTCGTTGTAACAGTTGTGCGCGAGAGCCGTGATTACCCAAGCAGTGAGAACCAAAACGTACAGTAGGTAGAATAGCAGCCTGCCAACGTAATACTTTCGAATCTTCTGCCACTTGAGATGCAAAAACGATTGACACAATGGGTGTTCCAAGATTTCCTTGTAACCTTCCTTCACAAAGGTACCGAGGTATCCAATCTCACCCTGCTGTTGATGTTGCAGCAGAGGATGAAAATCCAGCCTCAATTCTACTTCGCCAGCCGCGGAACCATGCTGATGAAGACTAACCGACGCGTCCAGTCTCTGTTTGAAGCAATTTAGCGAGGACGGTGTCTTTCGGAGAATAATCGACAAAGCGCTAGTACCGCCTTTGGTTCTGGCGCTTAGATCAGCCTCGTGCTGTATCAATATATCAACGCACTGCGACAACTCGTTGAGCGCTGCCACGTGAAGCGGTGTATATCCATACTTGTCGGCTTTGTTTACCTGTGCCTTCCAACTGATCAACATCTCCGTGACATCGTAAGCGAGTAATGATCTACCAAGAGCCATGTGCAGTGCTGTTCGACCGTCGTTATCCTCGACATTTGGGTCACTACCCGAATGCTGTAGCAAGGATTCCACGCACTCGAGTGAATGCGTTCTCGCGGCCAGATGCAACGCCGTTTGATTTCTTTTGTTCCTCAACGCTGGATTTGCTCCTTTGGCCAGTAACATCTCCAGATTCTCGACGCATCCAGCTTCAGCGCTGAGATGCAAGGCCGTTTCACCCTTTCTCGTGGGTATATCTACTAGACAACCTGCATCCAGCAGAACCTTGAGACAATTGGAATCGCCCCTTTCAGCCGTATAATGTATCGCTGCGTAGCCGGCACTGTCCAATCTGTTCAGTCCTGGATTCCTCGGTGCAATAATCCGCAACACGCTCACCGCGCTATTCCTGGCGGCTGCGTGAAGAACCGTCTCTTCGCCGAGAGGCGACTCTTGACACCAGTTGAGCTTCACAAATAGTTGCGCAACTTCGGCTGCGTTACCGAACGCCGCGAAATGGAAGGGCGTGTAAGGTTTGCGGGAATTAACGTTGACACCCTGCTCAAGAAGATAACGAACACCGACGAGACTGTTGCTGAAGGCACATAAATGGAGAGCCGTCATGCCAAGCTCGGGTTCGGCGTGATACAAGTCTGCCCCACGACTGTGGATCACTGATAGAAATTCTCCGTAACCAAGAAAACTCGAGTACAATAGTAGTGCGTTCATCTCCTGTGGTTTACACGAATCCAAATATTTCGCTAAAGATTCGAGATCGACTTTGCTGCTCTCCAAATCTTCCAAAATATGTAATCTACCACCCAACGTTCTCGTGTGTTCCACAAGCAAAGCCTTCGCGTAGTCTCGCGTCACCTGTACGGCACAAGCGTTCTCGTCGCAAGTCGAACTTTCGCTTAAACCCATGGAGTAACAGTGTGGTTCTTCGATCGGTGGTGGTGTACCGTAATCCATACAACGATCTTCTTCGGGTGTCCACGTCGATTGATCGTCTGGTTCCGGCATCGAACTCCGTCGATCGTCACCTCGAAGACATCGACTTAGCAGTAAAGACGACGAGGTTTTGGATTTGTGTACCAAGGACATGGCCGAGGCTGGAAACTGGATGCTGCTCGAACTCCGTTCCAACTGAACACGTTTGTTCGATCGCCCCGCTGGCGAAACCATCGGAAATGTTTTCTCCAAGTGATTAATGTTGTTGCTCGTCATCGTGCCTCTTTGTTCGTGATCACACGTAGACTTACTGAAAGGAAACAATACTCAGTCGATTTTATTTTCATCAAGTTTCAAATAAGTATTCAAGTTGAAAAGCAACGTGACTCGTATGTACGCGTCCGTTTGTACGAGAAAGACACGAATGAATTGCAACCGTTTACCAAAGCAACATCTAAGAACAAAATCACGAAGAAAAACGCATGTATAAAAAAAAAGGAAAAAAGAAAAGTCAATCTGAAAGCACTATTTACGTCCAAATCAGCACGCGTATACGTAAAACGAGAAGCCTATCGAACTGACGCACTCAAAGGTTATTTGCCATTAATACGTAATACGTTCTTTCTTAATTTCAGTCTGTCTCTATATAGATGCAATAACTGTATAAACCCACTCGCAAGCGCGTCCAAGTAGTAAGAAATGCGGAATTGAGGTATTTTGTTTTCACTCGATCACGATCGCGGCTATAGAATCGCATCACGGTTTCAACAATTACAAAGATGACAAAATAACTGATGCATCACCTTTACGTAACAGGTATGTCGTAATATTAATCGTGTCGTCGTATTATAGCGAATGATTCGAACGTCGAAGGATATGCAGAGGAGAAGGATCACAAAAGTCGCTGCTAAACATTTCGAGTTCGGAGCAGTTTCGCGAGTCGAGCAATGCCAAGGTCGCAGACACACGGACGCGTATTCGCACACTCGAGCGGTAGAGAAGGAGATGAGCGTGCTAACGTCTCTTACCTCAATTGCTCCCCATGAACCGCCTACCTATTTTTTTCTTCCGTTCTCACGGTATACCATTCAAACAAGGTAATCTCGCTTGGTTCCTAATTACAAATTCGACTCGCGTTGTGTCCGTTAACGATCCGAAATGTGAAAAAGGAAATGGCAAGATTTTCGGGAGTAGAACAATTTCCTGTGTGAAAACGAACGATCGCCCGACAAAACAAAATAAAAGAGCATAGATCGGTTGATTGCAAAAATTGGATCTTCCTCCGTAGAGTCCGTGGTACACGCACGCGATATACGTCACTTTTTCTCTCTCTCTCTCTCTCTCGCTCTCCACGAGCGAATGTCAATTGGAAAATCGTGGGCCATATAGCTTATCTCTCTGCCTTTCCAACTATATAACGTTCTCGTTCGCTCGTTATACACGCGCCAACTATAGGAGCCTTAGATATATTTGCCGATCGTTGAGTTTTCGTTTGAAACTTTTTGCAGATTGTTTATAGGATGATCGCACGAACGAGCGGACGTGTGGAACGGAAGAAAAATATTGCAAAACAACGCGTAGGCATCGATGATTCATACCACTTTCCAACTTTCGAAAGTGATCATTCGTCTCTTTGACAAGTATATAGAATGGTTGTCAACAAGCGAAATCCATGACACGTGTGCCTAAGAAATACGCACGGGATCGACCGATTCTTACTGAATTAAATGGCATTCTACAGCAAAGGTATTTATAGTGGTGTTTACGCATTGGTGCGCGCAAATACTCATAACGAGCGAGAGAAACCAATTGTTGAGTAATATTTTCCAGATGCTTTTGTAATTCAAAACAAATTACGCTGAGTATCGTTGATTCTATCATTTAAGTCGCGTCTGATTGAAATCGAACTAATGTAAATTCGTACAAAGAATTCGCTTGGACAAGGTTGTGTTACGGCTATAATCATACGGCAAGGAAGCGTGCTGTTGTTCCTTTTATTCCACGACGAATTTCTTGGACCTCAAACAAAGAAAGTGGTTTGTTTTTTTATCAACGATCAAACTACAAAGTCGAAAAGTCGTCCGAGATAAATGAAAAAATTAAAATCCAATTGATTATCGAGCGATAGATTTTTATTCGCGGGTCGTGACGATAAGCCTCTTCTTCTTACAGGGTCACCAAATTATTCGCGCTAACGAATGTATTCGTAAAGCCTACTGAGATACACTTCAAATCAATCTATCGATTTACCAATCTCGTCAAAATATTTTATCTCGTAAATAGCAACTCTCGTATGTGGTTAATCGAATCAGCTTGTGATTCTGATAAATAATTGTTCTTTTCTATTAGAAAATTGTTAACATTAAGGTGGACGAGACGGAAAAAACAGTTGGAAAGTCGACGACAAATCACTGTATTTCCAAAAGACAAATGACATGCCTCACGAACGATTATGTCCAAACAGAAACGCAATTTATAAACAGCGCTGCAACAAATTGTACAAGAAAAAATATATCGCGTCAACCGAACCGGAAAATTATAATAATTATCGCGATCGACCAATCAAATTAACCGGACAGTGGTCGTTTTAGAAGGGCGTAATTTTGCCAAAAGAGAGAATAGACACACACATACACGTACGAAAGTGCACTGCTCGTCACTCCGCGATTGTAATGCATTAAATGCGCGCGGGCGCGTAACCTTGATGGTACCCACTGCACTAATTCCTCCGTTTACAACTCCTATACGTGTACACGCGGAATATACCCGTGCGAGTGAAAAAAAAATGGTACGTTCAAAAAGTTATTATACGACGCGCAAAGGGACGCCGACAGTCGTATCGATCAAGAAACACGTGCATCGTTTGGATATCGTGAGACTTTCCGTTGGCAATGCTCCGTTCTGCCTTTAAAAACTCACCACAAAAATCAGACAAAAAACGATAACGTTATATTTCGTACGCACACTCGACTCGCAGGAAACAAGCGAACAAAGGGTCACTCAAGCTTTCGTGCATACACACACACACACACGCACGCACGCATACACAGAGAACACTTGATAATCGTTGATGTGGTCACCTTCGCGTAAAAGCAAGCTGGCGACCGAAGATGATGGTCGAGTAAAAGCTTCCTTGCGAATGGAAGTTTTGATGAACCGATCGCAGACATTATATATATGTATATATATACATATACGTATACGTATATATTGCAAGCTGAAACGGTAACTTGCTTATCCGCCGGCGTGCGCGTTATAACTGATCGGCCAGTCTGCTAGTCACCAAGCGAGAAGTAAGAGGGATGTACGACGAGCGAAGAGAGAGAGAGAGAGGAGTGTATACATATATTTGTCGATATAATCGCGTACGTGTGCTTTTAGCGAGAGAATTTTCGGAATTATTAGGCTTCTCGGTTACTTTTCCAAGATACAATGCCATCGATGCTGCTGTCTTTCAATGTTCAATTGGCAAATTAATCGATTCAAGGTATATTTTTACAATTCGTCGATGCGTTTATCGTGGAACGCATCGACCCACACCTGGACCCACACGCGAGTGTAAATGTTAATAGTAAGTTGAGCGAATCGTTGGAATAATTACATCGGTTAAGCGTAGAGGTTTACACTTGACGATACAGCGATACGTGATATTTTCTCGATAACTTTCGGGGTTTTCAAATGCATTTCATTTGGAGAGACAATGCGAGACATTTCGATAGAAAGCGATGGCATGATTTTGATATATTTTGGATCATTCGTTAATAATAATTAAAAAAAGAAACGCCGTAGACAGCGTCGACTATTCCAGAAGTAAAACTAGAGATGACTCGATTGCGCTGTCCCAGTGTACTGATCTACATACTCAAGCCGCAATTGGACTCCTTTTCCCCTTTGCAATAAATCATTAGCTCACACCTGCTAAACTACGCGATCACGATTGCATTGAGTTTTGACGATAGAGCAACTTTTTCACCTTGATACGTATTTATATAGAGACAACTTTTGATTTCCTTGCTCAGGTTTTTCACGCACGCGAATGCAAAAAGTTGAGCGTTTAAACGTTTAAAAAATGCAGTGGCCAATTGGGAACGAACGATCGCGAAGAAGTATCGTTAACGTATCCGGTAAGGAAAAAAGAAAAAAAAGTTTTAACGTCAAGTTGAGCAAAAAAGCTTTTGAACTCTATGCAACAATTCGAGCCGCTCAAGCACCTCAATGAAATCGTTGCGCACATTGACGGCTTCTATTTTAGCCGCTAAATTTCGAGCGCTCCTTTTGCCCGTATAGATACTGCGGTTCGTTGGGATTGATAACGCAGCGAGTCGCCAACTGCGCAGTTTTTTTTCTTTTTCCGTATAAATCATTCGATTATAAACGCGTATAACGCGACTTGTCACTTTTTCGACAGAGACGGTGATGGAAATTGTATAGAGTTATTAGTTGGCAAAACAATTGTTAGTTGAAAATAACGTTGACCAGATTTTTCATCAAGGTTACCTCGTTTGATACGTAAACGCGTTATTTACCAACCACGACAACGACAAAACTACTTATGAAATTCGCGTATAATAAAAACCACAGAGTATGCAGGTGAATACGCATCGTAGAAAAACAATAAAACCGACGGAATTACAAAAAAACAACAGGACGAATCCTTACGTAAACCTCGTTGAAATATACGAAAGTGCATCTCGTGTGAATCATACCAAGGACAACCACATATCCGTGAGGATTATTACGCGTGAACTTTCTCTGGTTATAAGAGAATCAAAAGATTCGCGTACAATTGTGGAATTCGAAAGTTGTAGTTTATCAAACGCCGTTATTAAAATCGCCGTTTAATGCTTTCAGATTTACAAGTTTCTAATTGATATCGTTGCAATGAGATTTTTATTATTATTTTTTTACCATTAAACTAATCGCACTTGCCGTGAACGATCACGTGATTGGAATCCATGCATTGCACATCGATGAATTTCAGTTATTCGTATACAACGTCCTCCGAAGTTTCACTCAAAATGAAAATACGTATAAACCGACCCCCATCGATCAATTTGGCTAATTAACCGAAAGAAAAAAAACTCTTTAATAGTTTAGAAAGACTCTCTCGCCAACAGTCATCGCTTATTCGTGTTACCGATTCTCTTTCTCCGAGGATCTAACTCTTCCGCGTTCATTTTTCTTATCGAGTGATTTTGTAAGTTAGGACGCAACTTGGTTTGTTGCTTCCTCGTACACCCTTATCACGCTCGGTAATTAAAGGGCAGGTAATCGATCTATAAACTAAAGTATTTAGTAAAGTCCATAGAAACAAAACAAGGCCACTTACCTTCATTAGTTGGCACTTTTACACTTCTCAGAAAGATGCTTTATAAGAACAATGATAGAGCACTTAACTGTTTTTTTTACAAAAATAAACACTGGCATAACTTGAAAATGCGATTTTGTAGAATGAATCATGGTGAAAAATAACAATTACTCTTGTCTGGTTCTAATTAATGACATCGCTAGAAACTCGACGGTTCCTTTTCCACTTGTAATTAATTGCCAAACAACACACCAAATTAAACCACGATACGATTACTTATAACTTTGACTGCAACTTTTGTGCTCTACTAATTTATAAAGTTATTCTTTATAAAGAAATTATTCGATAAAAATGATATTTTTAAATAAAAGTAAGAAAATTTGATTTGTTTGTCATTTTTTCCTTTGCAGTTCTTAAGAATTATAATTAAAATTATCCTACCTGTTCAAGATCTTGATGTTTGGAGAAGTAATTCACTAAGGGAACACCATTAACTGTTATTTTCCCCGTACCTTTACCTCTTAACGTAACGCTACCTCGTGCACTTTTTCTCATGCAATCTAAAGTAATAATGGTATCGTTAGTATTCTTAAGTAAATTATTGAAAGTCTTCCATTTAATTTACGTTACCTGGCACTGTTATAAAAGGTCTACCATCTTCGTCGTATTGCAACTAAAAAAAGAAAAGAATGTTTCGATAAAGATCGACTTTAAATCTAGTGAATGTGATATGATTTCACGACGCATAAAAAATAAAGTACCTCTGGCACTAATAATGATTCCACGTGTGATTTAATTTCTTTTCTGTATTTCATAATGAAATCTTTTCCTAAATGAACATACGGATGATTAATCAACCTCTCCATTGTTACTTGAAAATATTCATACTGAAAAAATGGTATTTGAACATATGATATGAATAATCATGTGTTTGTAATCAATCGATTAAAAAAAATAGATACATTAAACTTACATCGCTTTCCTTAATACTTTCTAGAAGAAGTTTCTCTAGTTCTGCTTTGTTTAACCATTCAGAGCCACTCAAATCTCTGCAAAAATTAAATATTTAATCAGAGACAACAAACCTCAATATTTTGTTTGCACGACAGTTATTGTTGCAAAATTCTCACAAGGTAATATTTGGATCTGGAGCCACGCCTTTCTTTATCATATCATCCTCGATCCGATTCAACCTTTGCATTTCTTCTACGATGTCCTAGAATGTATAAATGTCACTATATTGTACAATTATAACATTATTGTTTGCAAACATACTGATTCAAACGTACATAAAGAGACTTAAAGTAGTTTGGTTGTGCAGTATAAAACATTGTATGAAATGGTCTTCCTGTTTCGTTGAATTCAGCTGCTTTCCTAGGTGGAAATATCTCTTCGGGAGGTTTCATAACAGGTCTTGCTGCTTTATCGTATAATCCAGATGGAAAGAGATACTCTATAGCTTTCTGCAACAAAACGACAATGTGTACGTCTACATCGCTAATCGAAGAAGTTACTTTAAAGAATAGAAATACCCTTCCGTGAATTTACCTGAACATCATCGTGCGAGAAAAATTCAGGATCTTCTCCCATCATATTTGCCAAATGTCTTTTTCCTATTTGGTAATCGTCTCTCTCCTTCTGCATAAATGTATCTAATTGAAAAAAGTATATCACAATATTAGTCACTGTATTAGACATAAGCTTGTTTTGAAATAACGACAAAATTATACCGTGAGCTTTGGCACGCTCCAAATACGCCAACATAGCTTTGCTCATTTTCTTTGGAATTTTTTCTACATTTTTGTCACTAATAGGTTCTTGGACTGGATTTGCTGAAGTCGAATATAAGGACACATTTTCCTACATCAAAATATTATTATGAATATAAACAAGATACAAAATATAAACAAACATGAAGCTTTGCAAAAGTTTTTGAGAAACAATAATCATGTCTTAATGAGATCTAAAGTCTATAGAATCTAGAGAAAAGAAAAAGGTACTCGATTTCTAGTACAAATTGTTTATAAAATTAGAGATAAAGTTATTAGAAAAGGTTAGGAGCACTATCAATATTCGTTCAATATCTCTTCACAAACAGCCTATTTCTAATTGCACTCTCACCGGACGATTAGCAAGCCTTCTCAGTAAATTGGATGTGACATTTCGAGACTTGACAACATTTCTAAAAGTTGTGAATTGCAAAAATAACGAATTAGTAGCAGCCATCGTATACACCGCAATACCTTCTCGACATATTATTCAGTACGAGCGTGCGTGTGTTTGTTTGTGTTTTAAGGTTAGGTTATCAGTAGTGTAAGTGCAGCGCCACTTTTCAAAAGCTCGCCATAGTTAGCTCGATCAAAAGCTCCGATCAAATTATCAGTTTCGAAATCGTACGAAAAATGCACAAGTTCTGTACGCCTTTTCCCACGGAGTATCAGCATGAATTTACGAAAAAGAAAATTCATAAGCTAAAGCCGTAAGTTTATTTGCTATACCTTGTCAGTTGGTTATTGTCCGATTATTTAGCGAAATTTATACGAATTCAAACGCGAATTCTCATGATCTTTGACATCGTAAACGAATATTTTAATGGAATTAACACGGATTCCAAAAAATTGTTTTTAGCATTTTTGCGTAGCATTTTTCTCGAGTTTACGCAAGCGAACGTGCACGATGTCGCTTATTACGGTTTTATTATGTCGATATGTGGAATTAGACCGACCGCAATGTATTAAATGTCAAGACAGCGCTACTTAAGCGCACGAACAGGTTTTAATAGAAGAACGTTGAACCGAACATTGATCAAACTGCACGTAACGGGATCCTATTTTGTTGAATGGTATACTTGTTGCTAATGAGCTTGATCAATTCAGAATACGACCAGTAGAAGATTGGCAAACCCACATTTCCGACGAGTCCAAGTACTTTAGCGAAGAATCCGAAGCTCTCGTTAGACAACTGACTTTGGATCGATATAAATCTTGCTATCGCGTTCATTTTGACAAAGAAATACTCGAAAGATACGCACGAGAGAAAGAGGAAAAAGATCTCGGAAGCGAGTTGGTGAACTACGTCAAAAATCTATACAATAATCCACATTTGGAAGAAGTTCCGAGGGTCCCGTACACAACTACGAGAAGTGAGCGTTCGATAGACGTTTTTTTTCTATTGCACAATGAAAAGCAGTTGTTCATTCGTAATAATGGATTTGTAATTATTCACACCAGTTTACGGTTACGTAAGTCCGCAAACTCAACACTGCCAATTGTCCGCTTACCAGGATGTTCATGGACGTTCAGGTGGCCAAGTTATCCTCCAAAATCTGCAAAAAGTCATTGCTGCAAAACGCCGGCGAATGATTCTAACAAAACTGGAATCCAATCTTGGGCTATCGTCCTCGACTTCGAATAGACGTCAATGCAAACTGTAGTTTGATCTTCGCGTCGACACGTCGCAAATTGTTATTCTCAAGTGAACTATATTGGCGTTCCATTGAAATAAATACCGAAAAAAATTCAGCAGCTTTCAACGATGTTGTTTTGCGCGTTGCTACTTGTATATTTTGGGTCAACTTTGAGCAATAACGTCAAAGCGACTATTGCTCTGATCCAGCCCAACCTAACACCGTCTGCAGTCCAGACTGTCAATTTTAATTTAGCACGTTAACCTTTGTCAAATTAACGTAATATTAATTGAATCCGGTTTGTTGAAGCCCAATCCAGCATGATTTTTGAGATAGAAGAGGAAACTCGGAATTTCGCGACAGAGCAGAAAAGAGAATTTGGCCGAAAAGAAACGAGCAATCTTCTGAGAGCCAAACCATTCGTTCCGGAGTACATAAAACCAAATCCGATTTCCGAAGCATACAAAGAGCACTTGAACACTACACTGAAAAACGACAATCTGCCATTCCATCTTCGCACGGAGTCTCCGTCGGAAAACTTGGAAAAGGCAATAGGAAGTGGATAGTTAGACTTAAAGTTATATAAACAAAATAATTTTATTATTCATCATTTGCGTTACACATCGTACACAGTTGCGAAGCGAGCGACCGCATTTAAAGTTCCTATCGCGCACAGAGCCGCTGAACGAAACGCTCATCGAGCTGGACAAGAAGAAGCTATTAAAAAGCACTTACCAGCTCGAATACTTCGCAAAAAACTTAGGTAAGAGACTACCACTAGAACTCGACGCTCGGCTAAAGAATCAATCGAACCCCTTCCAAACGCACGTGCTACTAAGACATTTTGATTGCTTTTATGAACTCGAATCAAACAAGTACACTTGGTATCGGCACATACAAAAGTACTACGTGATAGCTGACGGCTGGTCATACGTGTGTGTGGCGGGGGTGGGGGGGGGGCGTGCGCGTGTTCTTGGAAGGGTTACATTATGTATACAATATATCTATATATAAAGCTTTGCTACACGCACCTCTTGCTCAGTCTCTCGTGTTATGCGTTATACATTTTTTTTTCGTTTCCCTCAAACTTAAGCGCTTTTTTTTTCCTTTTCTTTTTTAACAAACGGTACGCATAGACAAGGTTAGCGTGTTACAACGATACATGTGCAGGTGGCCATGGTTCAATCGGCGAGGAAAAATCAATCAAGATCGCTTTGCCGGATGACTATCCGATACCAGAGACGACACAGAAGAAATCTTATCGAGATTCACGTCGCTTTCGTACTGGTAACTTGATATCACGCAAGTACAAGGGTCCACCGAATAATCTAGGTTTCAACGAGAACGAACGTGAAATACTCCGTGTTAGGTACAGCTTACAAGTGCATTGAAATAGCAAGAACGTTATCATTATTATATAATTATTTCTCTTTGCGAATTCGATACAAAATTTGTACTACGTCTGATTAAAGAACCGGAGACAGCGAATACCAAGAGATCGTTGGTCGCGCCGGAAAACGGATAATGAGAGAACGAATTCACGGACCTCCCGTCTCCATAGAACCACCTGAGGAACATATAAAAAATCCTGATAGTGCGAAATCGCTTTGCTTGGAAATCTTAATGAATGCGTCGAAAAGACACATATTATCGCAAATCCTTTAATCAGAATAAAAATTGATTACGATAGAATCTGACCTCGAGTTTATTTTATAAATGTACAATAATCATTTAACTACCTAATTAGTCATATCGTGTAAATTGTTTTAAAAAAGATTTTATGCGAGTTATATTAACTTCATCGATATCTCCATTCCCCAAGATTTTATATTATATTATATGCTCATCATAAATCGTTCGCACTTTGACTCATACAGGCGCTTTTATTTACATAAGTGGTAAAAAGTGTCATGACTTATTAAATAACACAAGTTATAAAAAAAATCATGAAGCTATTTTCAATAAATCTACCGCAGCAAAATATCTTCTTATGACACGTTTTTGCTTAATCTAACTTTTTTAACACTTGAATGTATTTTTAAATCAGTATAAAAATGAATTCAAAATCTACTCCTTTCTACATCGCAATACTAATAGAAGCTTAAATTCATGTTACGTTAGCGTACATAAGTGTTCTCCCATTCTTGGTTATTTGAGCTCATCTAACAACTGAGATTTTTTACATAATGTATAATGGTAGCTAAAATAAGAATCAAACACCAATCATTCATTTTGTTTCTCTCGAGAACAAAAAATTGCATACCAATTACTCAATTTTCATTAAAATCTTGTTCGCGAGTCAAAGACTTTTCACAAATTACTTTTTCCTTTGCAAATTTTGATGTGTATAAAAACATATAAAATTTTCTACAACCTGGCATCAAATTTACAAAACAGGACTACTATATGATTCCTACCAAACTACCCTGGCCAGCGATAAAATTTGTTAAAGACATTTTATATCTAGTTACTTCTAAGATCAAGAATAACTTTCTAACTAGAACTATAACCAGAAATGTCACCAGAAGTGAAGCGCTTTGCACTTTTGAATGAATATGTACATCCTTGATGCTTTTCATTTCGCTATTGATGATTATAAAACTAATGAATCTCAAACTTTCCGATTGATCACAGACTCCTTGGTAAATCTTGAGAAGCCTCACGTGTAAACTTATTATGAAAATCGCTGACACACTTGTTTCTTTGATATTACTTAATGTTAACCAAAGTCCCATCGCTGATGATGTCCGGTAATTCACCAGCGTTGCCGTTCTGAGCACAAAAGACATATGTTTTAAAGTCGCGCTAAAACTTACGTAGTAAGTAACGCTCAAAGTTGCTTAATGACTTACCTCAATGATTATTGTGGACGTCATATTGTCCGCATTGTGCTGAAGTCCCGCGTTAGACGCTGGTATCGTTATAGTTCGGATAGTGCTGTTACCGGCTGAGCTAGCTATATGTTGAGCCATAACTCCATTGTTGTTTGATTTACTTCTGTAAACGTTGCAAGTTATCATATATACATCGTCGAAATACTGCATCATGTAATTATGAGGGTTGAAAAAACAACTCACGATCTCTTTTTCACTTGGCCAGAATGAAAACGTCCTCCTTCCCCTCGAATCCTGTTCATGGCGTGGCGATGTCGTGATTCGTGAAGGTATTTCTGCAAAATTTGTTACGGGAATAGAGAATTGTCAATTGCGTAGCAATCATTAAATTCTATTACACGTAGATTATAACGTGAACTTACAGGTCTCTCTTTGGGAATTTTTCCTTCTGCCTCGAGTTTTGCTCTCGCTTGCCGTCGTTTCAAAATGCGCCTGTATTGCTTAGCATTCACGTACAGTGGCTCTTCTTCGAGGAATTCTGCATTTGGAAGAGCAACTCGTTGGAATGCTGGTTGCCCACTGCTACCAGGTACCATCTGTGGCACAAGTTAATCGTTATTACAATTTGATAGATGCTCTAATTAAGTTATTAAAATATTGGACATCACACGCCATTGTTAATTGTACGTTGGTAGAATAGTTACTCTAGATTGTTACTCTGTCCTCACTACAAGTCTGCATAATAATTATACACAAACTATGCACGTGAAAGAGACTTTTTGTAATAATCACCATAACAATGTTTCCTGCCTGTGTAGCTGCTGTTGCTGGTGCATTTATTTGCTGAACCGGACTTGATGTAGTATTAGCAGTTTGAGTCGTTGGACTTGCGATCTGCATGAGATTACCATTCAAGTTTATCACTGGAAATTAAAAAGAAATAAATAGTTAGCAGCGTTGTATTTTTAAATATAAATTCAAATTTACTCAGATTTGTACGTCAATATAATTACCTGTAGGTTGAGTCTGCTGCTGAACTTGCCCTTCAAGTTGTACAGGTTGATAGATGTAAGTTTGTCCATCGGGTGTCTGAATGATCTGAGGCGATTGTGGTTGTTGAATGACTATTTGTTGACCAGCTCCGGCCAAACTAGATACAGGTACCACTTGGATACCTCCATTGGGAGCAGCTACTTGAATGGTCTGTGGAAGCATCATTGCTTGACCACCCTGACCCATTTGGACTACCTGAACTGTCCCACCAGCTCCTCCAACCATTACTGCTTGGCCATCTCCAAGCTGGTCCATTTTGGTTTACACTCTGAAATATTGGAATTACAACGTTTTAAACAATCCTGTACTTTTGTCAAGTGAAAGCATTATAAGAAAGACGATGCTTTGGCATTGACGTTTGTTTGTTATCGAGTCGGACACAATAGCTAGCAATTAGTATCTCACCAGAAGCATAATGAAATTTCAACAAAGAGCAAAGAAACTTGTATCGCCAATGGAAAACAGTTAAATTTATTATAACACGCTAGCTTGATAAGTTTCCTTTGAAAGACTGATAAAAAAGTAGCTTATAGCCATTGCTCATACACACATACATACATGTATACGCACACGCACGTACACATACACACATACACACAATATGGAATAGCTATGTGTAGTTGGTGAAACGTACTTTGAAAACTAGTAAAAACATTGTTTTCAGACATTAGAAAAGCTGTCGAGTAAGCGTACAAGTCTTGATATATCATGGAGAGTTATATAATAAATCGTTAGCACGAAGGATACAAAGGTGTCCCTGCCGCGTGATATCATCATACACACACGGTATAACACTAAAGTGGCACGCGCGCACGAGAGAAAACGGGAGGCACAGAGTGGAGACGTTGAACACAACGAGTACAACATAGTTGTAGCCAGAACATAACAGTCGCACACAGTAACAAATAACGCGCACAATAGGGAGAGAGAGAGAGAGAGAGACAGAGAGCCAGAGACAGAGAGAGAGATATAGAGTGAGTGAGAGAGAGAGAGAGAGAGAGAGCGTAGCCTCTATCAGTTTACATATGAGTATACCATCTCGTATGGGTTGGTTGTGCAGGCCGTGTGTATAGGATAGGGATAGGGTAATGCGAAGCAGCAGCGTTGAGGTGCCGTGGCGATTGTTGGAAGACACAAAGCAAATGGAGTTGAATGGTGAAATCTGGCGTTGATGCCGGTTAGTTGAATGGGTAGACGTATAACACGGCTGCAAGTTAGCTGGTGGCCGAGAGTGGCGGGCTTTGAGTTTGATATTAATTTGTGGACTTACATTGGATACTTTCCTCGGGCGTGCTACGTGCCGATGATTGGTCGGGCGCAATCGAGGACCAATGGTCGTGTCGAGGCTGGGCGAGCTAGGCTGGCGTGCATTGGCGGCGCTGCGTAGTGGGGAACTGCCAACGCCACGCGCCCCTACTAGGTCGATCACCTCCGGCCAACAAGCGCTACGAGCACAACTACGACTGCGCCGCGCGGGCACTTTGAAATCTCATACTCTCTCCTTCCATCCGTCTTACTCTCTCTCTCTCTCTCTCTCCCTCTCTTTCCCTCTCTCTCCCTCTCTCCCTCTCTCTTTCGCGCTTGGCGACAAGAGAAAATCTTCTCCCTACCTTACTCGCTTGATCCCTCTATCCCCACCACCAGTATACCCTCTACAAAATAACGTATAATTTATTTTGCAGACGATTACTCATCTTCCTGTTTTTGGAGACGATAATACGAGAGATTCAATTTTGCATGTGCTTACGAATGCATTTTGTGCAACTTGAATTTTAGGCGTACAACTAACACTCGACGACCTGTAAAATTGTGCATTTCGACGTATAATTATTAATCGACCCGTGAGTTGTTCGACAAAACAATCAATTTTTGAGCAAACAAAATCCAAGGTGGTCTGTCGTGTACACACAACTTTTGTTTACATACAATACTGGAATATACGTGTATACGTGTATACATATGCATACATACGTACACTTGGCTGCTCCGAAAATATTTGCGTTTCACGCACACGTTAACTTTACATGATCGAGATCGCGGTGAGAGCGCGAACGCTCCAACGTTTATTGTTATTTTCTCGTTTCATCTTCTCGTTCGATCTTTAGAAACCTTCGAATTTTAGAACGTAAAACGACGTTTCGACTGTCCGTAGGCTCTTTTATTATCGTCGATCGCGCGAAAATATGTTGGCATCGAGTAGAGCTGCAATCATCGAACATAAATTTCTTCTCGCGTTTGATATGCACGCACTCGGTGAACGGGCATTTTTCTCGTGGGCCCGGTACACCTCCTTTCACTCGAGGGGGAACTCGTGGAGCAATTGCGTGGGATACGCACGCACGAGACACAAATCGAACAACGAGACTTCCTTCCTGCACGTATGCAAGTGTGTACGTCTATCTTTACTTTTACCAATTCAATCATTCGCTACACCCGTCCCCCTGCGAACCACCTACGTCTATCGGACATGTTTGTCTACGACTTCGCGGACAGTCTGGTCTAATCCGCTCGTGCTTCTCCGTTGACTTGTCTCTGTTCGGAAAACCGACGCCAAGTTTTCCACGATTTTCAAGTTATGGAATTCGGTGCGTTTCAATAGTCACGAACGGGCAATAGCGATTGCGCGAGAATCCAGCTTATTTATTCCGACACAGAAGTATTTTACGATTCACGCTGTTACAAATGTTTGGAAAACGAGTTGGTCGCGATAGTCGAGCAGCGGTTACCCAAAAGTTCGTTCACCTTTGCGTAGAATCGTTTGGAGCTTTTGGCAAAGGCGTTTTTTTCCGCGTAACGTGTCAATGTTTTCCGTTTGTTTCCAAGTTTCCATTGCGCTCTTTTAACGTACGTGGAAAGTGGTCTTCGATAACGAACAATTCCGCACTTTGTCTAGCACGGGCTTGTAATCTATGCTAAACTCGTTAAATTTTTACGAGAAAAAAAGCACATGCGGAATATCATGCGGGTTGTTTTGCATACACCACGATTCGATAAAATACGACAAAATTGTCGTTCTTGGGAGTTTTATCAAGATTGAGCACTTTTTAGATAAAAGCCATTTGTCACTGGCAGATAAATGTAATTGCTGGTTTGAAAACAAAAATTGAGCCTTGGTAATGATACCGAATGCGATATAGCTTATTAGCGACGATAAATCGACACCATTGATCGACGGTTTTTTTAACCGAACGTATTAATGGAGATATTTTTCCTCGTACCCTCAAGTCGTCAAGTACCAATTGCGATTATCATTTTTTTCCAATGAAAATGCAAATATCACTTTTTTCAAAAAGTACTCATTTATTCAATTACATTGTAAGAACAAGTTAATAAAAATTCATGACAAACGAAAAAATGTAATTCTAGTAAGCGGCTGATTTTTTATAATGTATCTTACAAATAATAGCAATGTTTATGTACTATTTTTACATTTATATAGAAACGTTATACTATAAATTCAATTATTTTACACAAACATATTTTTAATAATAATAGACCTCTGTAAAAAGTGAGTAGTAGATTATAACTTCAAATTAGCAAAAATTTGATTGAACTTACAGAAATGGATTGAAAAGTAAAAAGAATAACAAACAATTATCCAAATCCTTTGAATACACAAGACGATGTTTTTTCTCGATTTTACAAATGAATGTTACCAATAATTTTTAACTTTTTCATTTAAAGCTATCTAGAAAGCGGGTCTTTCTTATTGGTAATAATTTGAACTTATTAAACATAAATTGCAATGCTCGCATAAAAGTAAAACTTGTTAAAAAATCTATCGAAACTGACCTCGCACTTGTGTCACAATATTATCTATTTATACACTTATTTTACATTCGCAAAATTTACTGCTCTTATCAACTCGTTTTTAGAATCATAAATTTTACAAAGTGTCAAGGCATCATTTTATTTTACAAATCTACTTGTATAAAATGCCTCCCACTTCTTTTACCGAAACTTATTTTACGTTTATTTTATTTCGAAATTATTATATATAAATGGTCAAAAACATGTATTTATAATATCAATGCATTAAAAATCCATAGTTTTCTGAAATCGTGTTTCCGTTCAAGAGTACACTATACATATAGTATTTCAAAATCACTACACCAAATCCTCGTTGTACAACGAACCACAAAAAAAAAAAATGAAAAATATTCCATTTGAAAAAATATTTGCATTGTAAATAACGCTAAATGACATGCAGTAAATTTTGGAAGCTATGAAATTTTGAAAGAAAAAACTTGTAGTAGGTTTAGTCAGTAAAATATGACTGAACCCATATTTCCATTAACTCATCTTGATTTGTTAACATTTGAGTTGACGAAGTTCGTATTAGTCCATCCTCGAGATTCAGTGGTGAATGCGATAATCACGATAAGAACGGAACAACTAAATCTTCTTTGTGCTCGACTTGAACTTCATCCATTGCCACCACAGATTTTTGCATAAAGTCAGTAATCTAAAAATGAAGGAAAAATTCATTTTTCTTGTTAATTTTTTATCAATTTCATCGAGTCGTTGGTGTTTGGAAATGTGCATTTAGAAATAAACAATCAAATTACGGTCGAATACATTTATCTATTGTAGGTAAAGTAACAGGCGTAGATACTTACAAGTTCTTTATCATTTTGGGTTATTGGTTGAGATCCAAGGACTCTTTCTGGTGCTGGGATATCTTTGAGTAAACAATATGAGATTTCTGGTACACGTATTCCCACACTTTCTATTCTTTTGGCGTAAGCTCTTGATCTCTCTAAATATTCGTGCTGTTCCAGATTATGAGAATCCAATGCACCCACATCTATTATATTTCTGTAACAATAGACAACGAATTAATACAATTTTGATCGAATCATTTTTAATATAAGAACTAAAGAATATTAATATGTTTCTCACGCTGCAGTCTCGTGAAGAATACGATTAAGTGCGCTTTGCTCATCTGTCTTTTTAGGTACAGAGCTTGCATATTGATTTGCATAATCATCGCTACAAGATATAATGGATGTAAATAAATGGAAAATTTTGTTTTCTATACAACTCTTTTAAATCTTGTTTTGACTTACTTATGAACTCTGGGTATATTAGTGTTATTACTGACCGGATCAACCAACAAGTGAGTGCGCTCGTTCACTTCGTTACCCTAACAATTGAAAATAACCAAATAAATAATTGAAATAATGAATCGAGATTTATAAAAAGTAGTATCGTAGAAAATTAATGTGACATCGTAATGCAATACGTAGGAAACATGCAAGACTGTTCTTCCCAATGCTGCATATCACATTTCAGATAAGGAAACATATCAAAAAAAGAACAAATTGCAACGTCTCTGTGAAATATAGTTAATGCAAAAATTCAGGCGCTTTTACCTGCTGATCAGTGTCCTCTTTGCACAGACTGTAGCAGCATCCCATTTTGCGAAAAGTACTCTAAAATTACTTAGAGCCGGGAAACAATAACAACGATAAGCGAAAACTCGTTTAAACACACATACTTTTTGGTTTTGTCACTTTTTACTAGCTATCCATAAACAACGTCGCAATGTTGAATCAGCTGTCGGCTTGCTTTTCATGAAACATGAAACACTTTACACTGCGCGTTTACATTTCCTCACAAAACGCTCCGAAAACGGCTTCTTCGTTATGTTACTCGTCAGTAACGACTGTTTTGACAGATTGTGTACATACATGTGAATATGTTGAATTTCCGTAAAAATTCAACCATTATCATTTCCTACTTCTTATTTTTTATACACGAAAATTATGCGATTTTCAGGAATATCCACATTTCAATACATCATTTTGATTTTATATGCGACTTACAAAAAAGTGACAAATGCACTTTAAATATTGCGTCCAATGATACTCACTCCCGCGATTTCGCTTGGTAATAGCGAATCAAAATAATGTTACACGAGGAATTCCCCCATCGATTGGACGGCAAGCGAGAAAGAAAAGAATACGTAATCCTAAACGCATCAGTGTTGTAAGATTCCATGTGCAGCGAGAGCTGAACTTGTCAGTTCTCCAAAAAGTGTACAATCAATTTCGTTAAAAATCTAAAAATACCAGTCGCACATATCGATGTGTATTGAATTTCTTTTCACTCACACACTCAAACAGTTTGAAGTGTAGCTTGTACGTACGAAGCGTTATTTTTTAACTCAAAGTTTTTAGAAGTCATGAGAGTTTGAGTGTTTACCGAAAATCAATTTTCTTTGTCTTATGTATAAGATTTCCAGAATCTCTTGTAGTGAAGGTGAAAGTCGACGACTCATTTTTTATTAATGCTGCAAACTTCAAATGATTTATATTGATTATAATTGTAGATAGCTGTTGGAGCAATGACCAGATGGTTCATTACCAAACTCTTATCGTCATTAGGAGACAAGAATATTCAGGTAAATTGTGCACGACGTATTATTTCAATTTGACACAGAGAAGAGCACAATTTCACAAAATCTTTGTCCAATTAAAAGCACACTCGTGAAGAAACTATAATATACTGTAATAATAATTTTAAATATTTCATCACAGGTTTGTGCGAGATTGGCTAATTTTCATAATACACCATGGAATCTGTTACTTTAGAACTAAGACCCCGTTTGAGGTCCCTCAATGCCTATATTTCATTGGAAAAGAATATTGATTCTACGGCGGTGAAGGTTAAATTGTTGGAAGATGCTATAGAAATTGAAATTGAAGATAAAATTTATAAATTACCATTGTGCAATACTAAGTTACTACCATCCTCGTTGTCTTCATTAGGAATAACAAATCGTTGGATATCTTTTAGAATCCAGACTCAACCAAATTTAATGTATGGTACTTTTGAGACGGAAATTATTAATACGGAAAATCAATCGAGTAACAGTTCCTTATATAGTTTGTTGAATTTAGTCAAATTACCACCAAGAAATGTCGACAGTAAGTTGCTTTGTGGTTGTTGTAAAAATGAAATAACCAAGACCGTAAATTTTAAAAGAATCTTACCATTACCAAGTAGCGATTGCGATCCACAAGATTGGTTTTGTTGTAAACACGACAATGAAGAACCTTTTTCACTCGACCCAAAAGAATCTGATTTATTTTACTCGTCGAATTATTTAATTTTAAATAAACACGTCTTTCGAGAAACACTAAAGTTAAGAAACTCTTTAATTCATTGCAATCGATGTTTGTCAATTTTGGGATCGTCCAACACAAGGCCACAGAAAAATTTGAAAATCTGGAACTGTTGTATTGAATATGAAACGTTAGGAAATTCCAACGCTGGTATCGTAAAAGGAGCAGAATCGCCACTAGAAGATTTTTTATCGACTGTAAAACATATCGCTGATCTTACCGCTGGTGAAAAATTGCTTCTTGAAGCTCAAGATGTTAACAGTACGCATTACATCCTTTTAAGACCTATGGAGGCAAAATTGAGTGTTTTTACCGAAGATAAAATCAATTCGAATAACCAAATATTTAATTTAAAATCTTCGTCCGTTGTAAAAGTATTATACAAGTATGGAGAATGTGAAAAACCATCAAAGAATGATGATCCGGACACCAAATATTGCGAATTAGCCTTGCCTAGCATTCTAGCTGGAATGGATCAACTTGTGTCTTCAAGCGTTCGATTCCCTCCTACCTATAGAAGAGCAGAAGATTTCTATATTGGGTATCTATCGTTGTAATATTTTGAACAAATATCAAAATGACGCGAAAAGCTTTTGAACATATTATTAGCTGTATTTTGACAATTGTTTGTATACTATAAATTGCAATTATAATCAGGCAAAATCGTTCCTGTAGATATATATGTGTGTGTGTATATATATACATTGTGTCAAATAATTATCATAAAAATCTGGCAAAATATGGCGTGTAAATAATTGTAAAAAGTACGATTGTAGACGGTTGCGAGAAAAATAAATATTTTGTTATGTTTTTCCAACTATTTGGTATAATTTATTCCTGCAAAAAAATCTTGTACAATGCTTTGATACTGCGAACGTTTTTATCGTAATATTCTGTATTCTATCGATACAGTTTGATCTCTAGTTGTAAAAGTCTAATTCTAGGCCAGCATTGCCAACTTGTTTTTAACATAGATTTCCTATTGACATGCATTTTACTTTACAATATATAGCTACTATGAACAAAAGTCTCCCTGTGAATGTACATATCTTAAATCTAGTCAAACGTCGTTTGCTTTCTAATGTACAGTGCTGGTGGCTAAAATGGCTCACTTTCGAATAAGATCAATTTTGCGTTGTTATTACGTTTGTATTTGTAGGGACTGTTACTTCATTGATAACAATTTCGATATATCAGACAGGTATTGTTTACGAAATAAAAGAACGAACTATACCTGCTAGATTATCATGCAGAAAAGCACTTATTGAACATAATCACCTCTTTCGTAATCATCATAGATTATAGCTTGAACTATAATACAGTTGTTTTTTTATCTAAACACTTGTACAATTGACGAAAATCATATAATACAATATGGTTATTTAAAAAGAGTAATTACAAAATATATCCAAAAGCGAATATAACGTTTTGCGATATGGGCATAAATGCATCCTCAGAACTTCTCGTCTAGAGAAGCTTAACGCACCGTTACATGTACCGATAACTCTTATCATCGCCACCGCTATCTCGTTTGCGTTTAATTACGTAAAATTAAAGAAAACGTCTTGTTACACAAAGGGATAATGCGCTATCCTACGGAAGATACAAGCACTCCTTTTATATTACGGAAGAAAAATGTATATCGGGGCCGACTTTAGGAGTTGTTATATTTACCCCATGTTTGTTTCGTCAAAGGCCACTTATTTAGGTTACAATCCTCTCATACCAGATAGAGGTCAAGTTCAAATCTTACATATTGTCCATTCAACATCTTCTTTATTTGCAATAGAGTCATTTCATTGTCGTGCTTTCTTTCTTCTTTTTTATAGAAGATTATCAGCTCTTTTTCGCTTGTAATGCAACGTTTCATCGCTATACTAGATGTGTTCCGTGTCAAATAACACCGCGGATGGACGTACGATCGAATTTCGTTCAATTTTAAACGAGTCGTCCAAATTCGTATTACAGGATACAGCAATTTGGATTTTGAGCTGTTTGTCGTGTTGATCCCCCCCCCCCCACCCCACCCCTCCCATCCCCCTTTTTTACAAGAAGCGCATCTTTCGGGTTTCCTCAAACGTCTCAAGTATCGTTCGAAAAGCAAACAAAGGAGACGACGCGTTAATTTTGTCGTTCGACGAAAATGAAACTGACGCAATTGCTCTCTTTAGTATCTCGTTTTTTGTTTATTGTACACTTTTCATCTTCTATCATTTGTTTGTCGATCATTTTTGCACGTACAACACCTAAGTACAAACGTTTTAAAACAGGGCTATTCTTGACAGCTTTTCAACGTAAAATTATAATCGTCGTTTAAAAAAATAAAAAATTAAGGAAGATTCAGTATCTACGTACGTTTGTTCGCGTACGAAGTTCCACGTTTCACGTTCGTCGGTAAGCACTGGAGGTGGAAGTAACGAGTATTGAACGTGTCTTTTTATTCTAGGAGGTGTGGAGTACCGTTCGCGTGCTATCTAGTTGGTCGATACTTTTATTGTTTATTCGACAAAATACGACCATGAAAACAATGTATATTCGACAAAAATTTGCCATGGATTTTATTACTTCGTTCGTATAAAAGTCGGTAAGCAGTTGCATTAAACTTTCCTTCGCTATAATTAAAATAAACGTTGAATTTCCGATAAAATATGTACACTTGTCGCACTAGTCGCAAACTCCGAAATGAAACACCAAAATTTATCAGTACAGACGCTCTAGCCTTTCCCTTGCAAAATCGCAAAACGATCTCTCCGAGAGACTGCTCGTCGGTCCGTAACGGCTCTTGGCTCACGTCCCCTCACAGGCTAAAGAACGGATCGAAGAAGTAACATGCGTTTAGGCCTACTACACGAAACATTACGTTAACAATTATTTTTGCGTGCGATTAGAAAATTTACGAAAGTTTGTTCCTCATGTGCTCGTCGACGCGGCATTGTCTCGCAATCTTGTTTCCAGTGGCGACACGTACACCCAACCGCCGTCTTTGGTTTCTTTGAACAGCTGTAAAGAAAAGTAGGAAACTTTACTCGTTGGTCGAACAAGACAACAACATGCTGATTCGGTGGGGAAGACAACGACAAATATCAAGCAGTAGTGCGAGTACACGAACAAAAACGTCGTTCGAGGCTCAAAGTGCGTGCCCGAAGCTTGCTCGGTCTTTGGCCCTTCGGACGACGTGGACGTTGATTCGAGAATGGGTTGTCAACGTTGACCCAAAACGACAACGTTGTTCCGGAATCGATTGGCTATTTTGGTAGGATTACGTTCCGCTGCGGACGATCGATGGCTCACCTTGGTCTGCCAATTGACGTTGTTGTCTTTACGACAGCGCACATCGTCGCGTTGCTTTTGCTCAATTGCACTCTTGGCTACGGATGCTTTGTCCATATCGTTGATACGCAGCCCCCAGGTTACTTCTCGCCACACTTTCCGCGACTCGTTGTCCTCCTGCTCGCTCATTGGCCTTACGATTTTCTTCTCTATCCTCTGCTCCCTCACGTCGGCGAATAACTCGGTTCGCTACACACAAACAAACGCGTTGTTTTGATTATTTCGCATTTATAAAAACGACAACGTTCGCAATCCTAACGAATGGTCGGCGATTCCCGTGGCAAACCAAGCGATCGCAGCGTCGTTTCTCTTGGAGCGTTCGCAAAGAGCTCAAGGCCTGAAACGCAACGAAGAGCAAGCGTGACAAATCGAAAGCATCCGCGAGACAAACGAGTCCGTAGCCGTGTACGCGTGTTTAATGTTTCACAGGTGTAAAGAAGAGCAACTTCGAGCTCGGCACACGACGGATCAATTTCGAACGAGACAGAGGGACGTCGTTCTAAAAATAACAAAAGCCTCAGCGCAGCAGCAACCACAGCAGCAGCGACAGCGGTAATCGATGAGTAAAGACAAAACCTCGATACACGTAGACAACTCACCCCATCAGCCCATTTGGCTTCCATAGCACCACTCCAGTCCCCGTTGATGCTCAAGAAAGGCTTCTTGTCGCCGGGACCTATCACTTGACACGTGATCCTGTTTCTCTTGCCACCGTAAAAGGGTTTTGTGAGGAACTCTATGGACGCTTGATAGCCAGTCTGCGCGCAAGTGATGGTGGTTGCGCCGCCCAATTCGATCCACGGTACAGTAAGGATGGAACGCGCGTAGCCGTTTGGAAAGGTCAACACGTACTCCTCGTTGTGCGAATGGACTTGTACCCAGCCTTTTCCAACGTTGTGCACGCCTATGCTCAGTCCAAGGAATTTGCTCTTTGTCCAGACGTGTGCGTTGAAGCTGATTTTCTTGGAACAGTGCTCCGCGTAGAACGCGCTCACTGTAACAGTTTTAGCGTCTTAATCCACTCGAGACGTCGCTGAGGTTACGTTGTAACGTTACGTATCAAATAACGCGTTGCGTAACAACGTCCGTAGATATTACACAACGGACTTTATCCTTTGCAGTGGACAATGCGTTTCGTTGATGCGAATAATCGTTGCGATAGGGTTGGCCGCTCGTCAAAAAACCACGTCCTTTTTCGCGTACCGCAGTTATGCCGCGTTGGATATTTATCGATCGTCGGAGCAAAAACGTGCATAAATTACGAAAGAAAAACTTGAAAGTCGAAAAATGAGTAAATAAACGTCCGGCAGTTTTCAAACAAGATACATTACAATAACAAAGTAATTTACAATGTTTTCAATGATCCTTCTAACTTACATCTCAACTATCATGCAAATCCATTCAACTGTTGGCGTTAGCAGTGACGAAAAAAAGGAAAAAAGAAAAGAAAGAGCAGCGTTGTATGCCGCGTAAAATTCCATCTCATTACAATATCTAAAAATTAACAATGCACGTGCCGTCATCGTGCTGCCCGCTAATTATTCTTTTTTGTATAAACCACCTGCACACGCAGTAACGGCGAATGAGTATTGCGGTTGGAGTATTATTTAAAATCTTCAATAATTCAGCGATTCGCTTTATCGGCTGTGTATTTTACGCGGCGTACCGCGGAGACTCCGCAACCGTTCCGCAATTAATCGACGGCCGACTCACATTTTCGGGAACAAAAGTCCAAGAGGGAACAGATCGCTCGAACTCGATCAATATTTATGCGAGAGCTACTCGGAATTTGATCGCCCGAAAAACAACGAGAAAAAGACAAGAAAAGAATTTTTTCGCTGCGAATGCCAATTTTTTTTGGCGCTGACCTTGAAACACTTTCGCGAAACGTTATACCACGTAGACATAAACCAACTCAGCCAGTTGCCTTATTACGATCAACGATTCGGAATTCGTCAACGTACTTTTTAACGTGAAATTACACCTTCGCAGCCTTGGAAAATATCGGAGCGCTACAGCGCGGTCGGAGTTTGTTAACCGTTTTTCAATACGAAGCGTCGATATTGATACTCGTCAACGTTGATCGACTCCCAACGTCAAGTGCGAAATGAACACACACACACACGGAAAGAACATGTACACAAGGAAAGAACGTACCGGGTGGGTGATGCGATACTTGCTCGGCAACAAACGTCAATTGGCTCTCGTTGCACCAGGGCACAGGTCCAGTGTCGACTTGTTTGGCATCCTTGTCGGCCCACGTCGGCATATCCCAATGGCAACGGAATATCTCGCCCAATACTGGATTGTACGGTTTTTTCGCTACCCCAGACTTACGACCTGCGTGGAAGCTGCACACGTACCATTTCACCACTTGCACCATGCGCTCTTTAGGTGTTGGCATGTCCGCGATGCTGTATTTAGAACGAACGTTCATCAACGTTAATCTTCTCTCGAGCATCCGATGCCTCGATTCGCCCAATTCGTACGAGTGTTTCAAAGGATGAGAATGATCTCCTTTGAGCTGACCTTAACTGCGATTCGTCTTCGTAAAACGCATAATTCAAGTCACGTAACAACTAGATCGTGTCAATTTCCTAAAGAGATATCTCGACGGTGCTTGTGCATTACTTACGTCTATCGGATAAAAGTTCCTTTCAAAACTCGAGATATGCGCTACGTTTCAACGAAAATTGGCTAACGACGCCTCGACAGTCGGGTCTGAGTTTGCTCGTTTTTCCCCTCGAAAAGCGATAGTACGCGCGTATACAATACCTTACGAACTGATCTGGGAGTGCAAAGTAATCCGCATACATCTCCAACAGCGACCGCCGTTCCAAGATGAAAGTTGGCAGCGCGACCTTCGTTAGATCCATGCCAATTTTCACTTGCGACAGGAGATGCGACACCACGGAACCGTGACTCTCCATGGAATCGACTACAACAATAACGTTCATTGTTCTCAATACACCATTGGCCTATGAAAAAAACAACTCTTTGAAAAACTCGAATGCAAACTCACTTTCTCCGTCGCTCTCTTCCTCGTACAAAGCTGCAACAGAAAGCAAAAAAACGTGACATCCGACTCGAATTTGTTTGGACAAAACTTCAAAATATTCGTATTTATAGGGGAACGAAAGACGCAGACGATCTCTCGCCACCTTGACGATGTTTCCAGCCGTTTATCACACCAGTCCTAATATACGAGTTAATTAATACGTCATAGAACAATAGAAGGTATACTTGGACGTGACAAACGCGTAGCTGAATTACAATTGATCGATCATTTTACAATTTACACGTTCGTTAATTAACTTGTCGCTCGCGTACGAAAATAGCGCGTGTAAATTTTACGTATACATACGTAAACTCACAGCAACGAAATAACTGCCAAATAAACCTAGAAAGATCTATAATTATTCCGCGGTATAATCTTGCGATAGCTCGTCAAAGATTTGCCTACGTTAACCTCGAGAAATCCAAGTAAATCTCTCTCTATCTCTCTCTCGCGGGTAACAATAGCGCTTGTAACGTTCCGAAAACGAGCTTTTCCCAGAACAACCAAGCAACGATCCTTCGTGATTAACCGGTCGGTGTAACGCCCGCAATCGTCTGGCACGAATAACACTAGTGCCGCGACATTGCATCTTCATACAACAACAACAACAACAACAACAACAACAACAACAACAACAACAACGACGACAACGGAAAACGCTAAAAAGACGGGAAAGCGCTGCCGGCCTACGTAAACTTACAATCTTGCTGAAGCATCGTGTTTGACGTATGCAGCATCCATCAGTGCGCGTCGAATTGCGGATAATCACAGCAGCTACGAGGAAGCTGTTGTTGTTGACGCTGTTGGACGCCACCCGCGTGCACTTTCACGTCGAACTGCATGATCACTGACGGTACAATACGCTCGCGGTTACGAGGTAAAGCGCGGCCACGATCTATGTATATAGTATGTAGGTCGACGACGCGCCACCACAACGCTCAACGTCGTTTAATCAATATATAACTTTCCACGACGACGACGACCACGACGACGACGACGCTAACGCGCAGACCACCGAAACGATGGTAAACGAGACCCGCGCTCTAACCCTGTGTCGATAAGCTCGTACTTCTCCCCCCCCCCTCCACCTCCCGCTCTTTTTCGTTGTTATTTAAACTCGAGAAGTACGAGAGCTTGCGACGAGCTATTTCATCAAGAGCGGTATTTTTTAATATCTCACTTATTATTTCGAATATTTCAAAAATGTCTGTTTAAATGCGTATGAAATTCGTCGAGATATTTTTACGCTACGTTGGTAAGACGCAAAAATGTCGTGGCCCATATTACTCGGTGCTCCAAGTTTGTCTTTTCTATTATTTAAAACGATTAACTGGTTGGCGCTGAAAATCCTTATTCGCGCGGTAAAAGTGGTTTACCGATGGTGCACTCGCCAGTGCTTTTACGAGATTAAAAATAGAAAGATTATCGGTCATTTTCACGCCTATTAAATATACAAGTGACTCGTTGGAAGGCAGCCTGTACCGACTATTATTCGAATAACGTCATTGTACGACCAAATTTTTCATCGGCCCGTAGAAAACGGACGACAAATAAACGTACGTTAGAATTCCAACAAAACAAGATGCTCCATCATCGGAAAGTTTAGTTCGATCACTTATACGCAGGCTACATGTGCGTTTAGCTCGTTGAGGTCAGTAAACCTGATTTCATTTGAATTTCACATGTACTTTGCATTCAATAAATTGACCTGTGAACTGGAGATTTATGAGTAATGCGAGTCCATTCGAATGACTCGCGTGGATTCTTATAGTTTTTAACGGATTTCCCACCACTGCAATGCAATAGAAAAACATCTCGAGTACAAGTAAAAGACTCGATTTTGCCGTTCGTTTGAAATGTCAAGTGCACAATTCAATTGAATTTCCATAGAAATCAGATTCACTAGAAATTAAAAGTCGCAAAATAAGAGGTCGCAAATGAACTTGTTTTTCGTATGAAGCGCCATCTAAAACTTCGTCCACGATAACCAGATGCGCTAACACGTACTAGTTTTTTTCCGATAATACAACGTCGACGATAAATTATTTTTAGTGGATTTAATTCGATTGCGCGCACAACTGGTTGCTGCACTTTTACGCGGTTCATCGAAGTCAAATGCAAATTCCTCTCGAGTTATTTGGAGTTTGCTGATTGCTCCAGATAAGTAGTAGAAATCGAATACGATCAGACGCTATGTGTCTAGTGAAACTTATTTTAGCGTGTAATCAAAAGTGCTGTCGGTGTGGATTATTTTTCTCTTGGAAACAAACGAAATGCCCTCTGTCCACGTTTTCCGTTCGACTTTTGCGAATATTGCCATGCTTAGCAAATAGATATTTCTAGAAATAGGTCAAAAGCACATCTAGTTTTTTATTTGTTCGATGTAATTTCTGAGAACAGCACTATTGATTTTCCAACACGACACGGATAAAAAAACCTCAACTGGAAGCGCGCGTGTAAAAGTAGCTATATTTAAAAGGTAAAGTGCGTGTAGACCAACGAAGAGAACGTGGGATGAAAAAAAGAAAAATGATAATCATACCGTCGTAGTCTATCGATCCATCGTGCCTAATGGGTGGAGCTGCTGGGGTCTTCGCTGTGGGACGGTTATCCGAGGTGGTACTCTCGGCCACGGGTGGTATTCTTTCGTTTTCGCGTTTTTTCCTGAAATTGAACAAGGACGTTGGTATAACCTCGATTGCCCCGATCCGCCTGAACTCGTTTCGAAGCGAAACGCGAAACACGTAAAAACGGTCAACTCTGGTTCCGAAGAACCGATTCGACTGAGTTGGAAACGTTACTTGAAACGCGTGTACTTTTTCATAGTGCTTCGGTCGAATACGTCTCGAGGAAACTCGAGGATAAACCTGTGACGTTGCTTACGTAGTAGCTTGCGACGGGGTTGGCGAGATTTCGTCGGCGGCGTCGTAGAAATCTTCATCCTCGTCCGATGACGAATACGAGTATTCTGGCACGGGTAGGCTTCTGGTTGCAGCTGCGCAGCATAGACATTGACGATGAAACGAAAAAGAGAGCGATTACACGATTGAATAATCGTTCGAAAAACACAGCCTGAAGTTTGAATATTCAAAGTAGGCGAACAAGCGAGCCTCGAATACTCGCCTATAGCTCGACAGCGACCGACCAGCGTGCAAATACTTTGAGAAAACGTACCGTTTGCGTTGTTAACCCGTGGCTCGGTGCACTCGGAGCCAAGCTCGATGCCTGTCTGCACCGTTGGATCGGGCGCGTTCGTTGAAACCAGTACTTCTGTCAATGACATCGATACACTCATTATTCGTCTTTCTTACTTGCGATCGTTTCGAAAGCTTACCGTGCTTACGTGGAGGCGTGGAGCGACTCGATCCGGTTGGTCCTTGATAAATACCGTTCACCGGAATGGCGGTGTTCTGCAAAAGCCAACGTTCGTTCGTTAATATCGAGCGACGTATTCGGTTTCCTCTGGTTAACTGTGAATTTTCAGGGTTTTACGCGTTTGACGAGCATCCAACCAGGGCGTACACCGAGGGGTGTGGACGACTGTCGGGGCGAATAGGCCGATAAAAAGATAGCAACAATCGCGCGAGACAGCAAGGCCCGAGAGATTCGACTTTTCCACGTCGTTTAAATAAACAACCAGAGCGACGATAGCTTTGAGAGCGGTTGAAATAACGTTGGAAAGAAGAGACAAACAAATAACAAAGCTGCAGAGCGAGCGACGGAAATGGGAGTATTATCAATAAGGTAAACGAAAATAAAAAAGCGAAAAGCAAAAATAAAGAGTGGCGCTTTAGATTACTCGAGCGTGAACGTGCGTATAAATCGCACATGCCTTGGCAATCTGCAATTGTACAATGGCGTGCTTGACCGAGTTGAGCATAGCGTTGGCCTGGTTGAGTATCTCGGTGTATCGCTGCCTCTTTTCCTCCTGCTCCTCTCCAAGATTTGTCCGCTTTTGCTCGATCGATTTGATCTGATCGATCAACAGCTGCAGATAGGCGTCTGCCTCGGCGACTTTTCGGTCAAAGTCGTGCTTTGGTGGTGGCTTGCGTGGATCCCATCTCTGCAACAACGTTATCGGCAAAATACAACAGATGCAAACTGTCAAACTGAACAACGTGAGATTTTTTGTCGTGAATTTCGCCGAGCGTGTTTCTTCCTTGTTGTACCAACGTCAAAGTCGAGATAAGCTTGCAGCCAAAGGAAAAGCGTGTTTTGGCAATCGCGGCACGATCGCTCCAACTTTATCGCACGTCGAACAACTCGTACGTTCGACGGATTACAAAAAGCTGGGATAGGCTCGATAACCCTTGCTTTTTGCTTCGAAAGACAAGAAATTATCCGCGAACGGTCCGCCATCGAGGCGTTTAAGATTTGTCTCTTGTCGTTAGCTAGACGCGCTTATTCCTTAAGAGTGCATTTAGTTGGTCCACGGCTTTTTTATTCTTTTTTTTGCCGTCTTGAAATAACTACGTGTTACGCGCGCGCGCGCGCGCGAGCGAAAACGTCGTGGTTATGCTTGCGTAAGTAGTAGTTGTAAAACTTTTCGTTAAAATATTACACGACCAACATTTCGCCAAGTGAAACAAGTCGAATAGTAAAATCAATAATTATATGAAAAACTCAAGTCGGCGAACCAACGAAACGTCGCTGACTATCGTTTGCGAGCGAACGCCAACGAGTAGAACGCAAATATTTCAAAAATGTACGTTGCGACGCGCGGATCGTGACGTTACGATGACAATTCAAAGGCTAATGCTTTGCTATTTAACGTGTCGAACTCGAACGAATACGATAGAACGTTTGTACTTCGTTATTTCGGATAATTTCGATGCGAGTAATTCCTTGGAAATGTACTCTGTTCGACGCTGTGTCAAAAGACGATTGGAAACACAATCGTCGATAAGGAATAACGAGAATTATTTGTCGAAAAAAAGTATCAAAGAGAACGCACGTACGAGCGTAACCGTATCTGCTTTGATACGAGTGCATACAGCAAGGTAGAAAGCACGTGTGAATTTGGCAATGAATGATAAAGCATTCCAAAGTGTCAGCAAACTGCTGGATGTTTCGAAACAAGCAACGCGTAAGAAAACACACGGAACTATATCGTAAGAGAACATTTTCCGAATTTTTTTTACCGCTGCAAATTTAAAAATACTCGAGAAAAACCACGAAGAAAATTGAAACGCGCACTCTGCTCGGCTCTCAACCGCTAATAGATAACGGCAATTTTGTGCTAAACGATAGATAAATCGATCCCGAGGTCCCATTCGAGAAGCAACGATAGTGCGATCTCTACGAAGCTACTTTACGGAGAACGTTGTACAATTACAAATAAATAAATAAATCGATACGTTGAGTAAAGTGCGTTTTTTCTCACGAATCATTCTCGTAAGTCGTGCGTTTTACGAGCGAGTCGTAACCGACGGTTAGATGTTATTATTATTGATCGAATCCCTATTATAGATCGCAATGTTTTTACGTTGATGTGCAATATCCAAATAGTCGTTTAATCGTTTGCCCGTGGCAATGTTCTTAAAGTGTATTCGGTAGAACGACGATCGATTTGGTTTCCCATATTTCACGTCTAATTCGTTCGAACGAAACGCATAGATCGCGATCGACGAGTACGAATAATGCTCGGCTGGTGGAAAATGGCCGATAGATGGAAAACAAGAGAAAGAAAGAATAACTCACAGTATGCGAATGTCTGAGTATAGTGTCCTCGAGGGCTCGCACCCACCTCTCGCGTTCCTCGCCGTTGCGCGTCTGAAAGTGAAAAGTCTTTGGGTCGTCCTTGCTCGACGAAGTGGTGATGGTGAACGTGCTATCGTCCTCGTCGTCGATGCCTATTACTGCCCCTTTTAACCTTACGCAGCCACGACGCGCTCCACGCATCATCTTTTCTTTACTCTGCAACAAACGACAACAAGTTGATGTTATTCTTTTTGTTTTAATCCCAATATGACCGTTTTTTTTTCTTCGGTGAAACGCTTCGTTTTCGCTTCTCGCATAAACGACGCGTCAAGACTATATAGCTGTTAAAATATGCAAACTTGTTTTTTTTGCCTCTCTTTGCTTCGTCGCAAACTCCAACTTGATTTCCTCGTGTGTGTTTAAAAAAAAGATTTTTTGTCGAAAATTTTCATTTTAAATTTATGTCGCAGTTAACCTACCGCATTTTCGGTACTTGACGATACATTTACTTTTATGGCCACATTATTATGATTTATTTCAGACAAACTTCCGTCCAACTAATTGATATTGTTAACAAACGGCTATCTTTGGAGAAGTCGTTAAAATAAGATTGGCCAATAATGTCTCGAATATTCGTGCATTCGGATCGTCTAAATGACCTCGATTTGCATTTTATAGGTGGCCTCTTATACCCAAGCTCAACGCGAAGACAATGGGAAGGCGACGAGTTTTCCAACTATTAGAATCCGAAATCGAAATCAACTTTGTAAAGTAAAAAACAAACGTTGTCGTAGTGTGAAAATGGTACGTTATCAACGTTCCGCTCGACCGCGATGGTACGTCAATCGCCTCGAGAATTTTCGATGCATTTTCGAGATGAACGACGATTGACGCTGAGTTTTCGCCATTTGACGTCCATTTGACGTCCTGCCAATACGAAGGAAAAAAGATCGCCCACGAGAACAGTAGAGGGATATCGAAAGAGAGAGAGAGAGAGAGAGAGAAATGGAACCTCCGTTGGCCTCGACAATTTTGCATGAATTTTCCAAAGACTCGCCATTATCGCATTCATCATGCAAACGCGGTGAATGTCAGAGTTCGCGTGCATTACATTTGCGCATCTTTTTGTTTTCAATGGCAGGTGACAAATTTTTTACCCAAGGTTTTGAGCGACTTTTTTCGATAAATAAAAAAAGCCCATTGACTAAGAGCTGATAATATTTCGTTAGAATCCCGCTTACATCGACGGCGATGTATTTGAATAAATCGAATAAAATTAAGTTGTCAATAGTGAATTCGGGACAATAGCCATTCCAGAAGAAAATTATCTAGTGACGACGAATTTATTGTAATTCGACAAACCGATACACGATTGAGGGAATCGATAGAGCTAGTTCGTTATTGGTAACGATGCATTCGCCAAACACGTGCACATCGAAACCCATCAGCTTTGCAAAGTGTTGCAAGCGGCTGGAATATCGGTTCGATGCCATGTCGCAGCGTACGTCAAAATTGAGCTTTTTTTTTCTTGTTTCACCGGAAACTAGCAGGAAAAAGGGAAAAAACTAGACAACTATACTTTGTAAGTGCACTTGTGGTTTTCAACCAAGTATGCGCGCGTGGATGAGATTTTGTCACTGCGAGAGACGAATGTCCTTTTGCGTAACACGGATGATTTTTGACGATTACGATAACCGATAGGGTTTCCAAGCACCTTATTGCTTTGTCTTTTCATTCCCTAAACGCGTGGCTCAATTGTCGACGAGTCCATTGAAACCCGATCGAACGCAACGGAAAAACTGCTTAACCTCTATAAGTTTATTCGAAAAACTCAGCAAATGCTCGTTGCAAAAGAGACGCGTATCAGAGCAAGATCACACCTTCAAGATCACACCTTCGTTGGTGTGTGCATTTTTTTCGGGAAGTAACTCGACTAGAAACGATGGTGCCGATACAAATTTTATTTTCAAGTATTTTAACTTGTACGTGCTGTTAGTCTCGTTCACTCCTAAACATCCACTTGTAAGTGCCGCCTTCAAGATTAAGAAGTGAGAATTTCTCACGCACTCCGTACGAAAACAAAAAGTATTATCCAAACGAATTGAAAACGTTGAAGTTGAATGCTTTTTCGACGGCACCGTGTTTGTTGTATTAATTCTTCAATTACGACAGTGCTACGTCGGCTTGCTCGTGCCTCTACCCATGATTAAGCACATCGCTACATTTTGAGAGTTTTCGAAAATATTCGGAAAACACAAAAGGTTCGGCAGGTACGTCTATCGTCCCCTCGCATCGATCCAACTGCATGAAAAACGTCGTCGATCCCTCGTCGAGTACGACAAAAACTCAAAAGGTTTTCCAAACGATCGATCGTTGCTGTTTGAACAAACGAAAGCTAGTCGACCTTACGATCGTTACGAATAAAACGTCGCCTCTTTTACCCCAAAATCAATCTCAAAACTTGTTTTTTCGACGCTTACCCTTCGACCTTTGATTTACATCCACACGAAAACGAACCAACCCCGAAACGTTAGCGTAATAAACGACCCAGTTGCGTCTGCCGAAATTGCTTGCTCGTAAAGAATCACGCAAGAGGAGTGTCGTGGAAGTCGAAAAGGAACAAGAAAAAATCTGCCGACGAAGGTGTATATACGCGACCGTACGCGATCGTACGCGATCGTACGCGATCGTACGCGATCGTACGCGATCGTAAGTAGTGACGCGAAAGCCACAACTAAATGAGTTTTCCTTCGTCTTTTTTTCTTTCATTTTACGTACTTTAACGCTCGTTCACCAGTCACGCGCGTTATTTTGGAAAAGCTAAAAAACTTTTGGAAGATGACAGTGCAATTGTGCAAATTCGAAGGTGTGCGCGTCGTCGCGGATGCAAATCCGGCCGCAAGCGCTACCGAATATCAACGCGGTTTTAACACGGAGAGTGCTAATGGCGACAGACTTTTCAACGAAGCGGTCAGTCAGTCTCAAGACATCAAACCGATCGGTAGTGACAAGCTTCTGGTGTCCCTCGAGCTTTCAACAGCTGCTGTGGTCACCAAGCTTGTTCTGCTTGTTGTGTGTGTTTTTTTTTTTAACTCTAGTTTAAGTTTAAGTTTTAAGTTTTCAATCACCTTCTCTTTCGCGCAAGTTTTCATTCAAAGAAGAGCTTTCAAGATGGAAATTATAAACTCGTTAATCGAAAGCTACAAAAGCACTATCTACGGTAATGAATAAGTTTTGTTGATTACTCGCTTCAATGGGAGAGCAAGTGGTTATTGCATTAGGCGCATGAGAAAAACAAGTGCTTTTTCCGATAAATCGAATGATTCCAAAGAGAAGCTCGCCAGCTAAGAAAATAAATAGATAGATGCGTAATAAATAAGCGGAAAAAGGTATTGGTGACACTGAATTGGTTGTTGTTGGAAGTGGAAACGAAGTAACAACAGTGAGCATTAGGTGCAGTTAGGAGTTGTGTGTTGCAAATTACAAGACGCCGGACGGTCTTTTGCTGGAAAACAATTCCATCGTCTCGTGCTTTCCTCTTCTTTCTTTACGTTTATTTATTTATTTATTTATTTATTTATTCGTCTGCAATTCGTCGGGAGAATGCACACTGCACGCGAGTCGTCATTGGAATATTGTAGGTTGTCCAAGCGATACCATTTACGAAACATTATCTATTAGGTTATCGACGAGCACACATAGCAACCTTGCGAAATACTTTAATTACCGTAAATTTTCTCCTAAGTTTCGTGCGCGAATACATAGTAATGACGTACGCGTAACGTACGTGCGCGTGTGTGTGTGTGCGTCACTGTGTGCCTGTATGCGTGTGGGTACGTGGGTAAATGTGCAGCTTAACAGTTTCAGACCAATATTGTAACGCACCTGCATGCGAAAAGAATACACTTTGTCAAATTAATAATATGGAGTCAACTCGTTGCAATAGCATCTCGCGTGAACCCTTATACATAGGTACAAACAAACAAACAAACAACGTACAAGCAAACAATCATGGAAATTCACGTGATAATTCTTTGGTTTTTTTCGTTTTTTTTTGGTCTTTTTTTTGACGATCGTTGCAGACGAGCGAACGTTAGAATGGTGGCCAGTGAAGCACGAGTGGTCGATCTACGTGATGTTCTTTGGCTATTTGTACTTCGTTATTCGTTGTGGACCACGTTACATGGAAAACAGGCGGCCTTATAGTCTCAAGACTTTCATCAAGTACTACAATATCTTTCAAATTTTGTATAACTCGTGGATCGTATACGCTTGCATCAAGTATGGCTTGTTCACGGATATCGGTCTTGGATGTGTCTTTGTCGACAGATCCACTAGTGGTACTCCCATGGATGTAAGTTGTTTTAATTTTTTCTCTTCTACTTATTCATTCGTTGCGATACTTAACCTGCTACACCGGAACATTATCCGATTCTTTTTTTCCTGGAAGCAAACGCGTTGCGTATCGTTCTGCATACAATGATGGAAATATATGGTAAACTGTTACGCGAACGCGCAGGTCAATCGGAAAGTGATATAACAGATTATCAATGAAGACGATTCCTTTTTTTCTTCCTCCTCTTCTTCTTCTTCTCCTTCTCCTTCTCCCTCTCCTTCTCCTACTCCTCTCCTTCTTCCAATTGAACGTCTTTTTAACGTATTCCACGTTTGAAATTATTCATGGTATACCATTCCAACGAAATCCAAAATCTTATTATTACCGTGTGTATCGGATCTCCCTTCCATAGGCCTTTACCAAAAATACGATGGTGTAACGACTTTAATTTATTTGATTTTCTTTTCTTTTTTTTCTCGTTCCTCTCATTGTCACGTTCGACTTGCAGAAGAAAAAAAAGCAGATGATAATTTTGAGGTCAACCAAGGCAAACTTTTCGACTAATGACTAATGAGTTTGTAACAAGTTTTGTCGAAATAGCTCGTTTCACGTACGGTGTAGTCGCTTCAATTGCTATCCTTGTGCCTAATTTTCGCGCCTCCATTAGTTGCTCGTCAAACCTTTCGTTACAAAAGGCGAATTTAGTAAAAAACAACAGCAACGACAACAACGATCATCGCCGTACGCAATGCGATGGAGATCCACAACGCTAACGATATTTGACCTTTGCTTTTCAGTTGGCCAATCTGTTCTACTGGGTACTTCTACTGAAAATCATCGACATGGTAGAGACCGTGGTGTTTGTGTTAAGGAAAAAGCAGAGACAAGTATCGTTCCTTCATGTGTACCATCACATCTCTACGATATATATCACGCAAATGTCGGTTAAATTTTATCCTGGTGGTATGGCAACGGTACCCATGATGGTAAATTCCACCGTTCACGTGGTCATGTACACCTATTATTATCTCAGCAGTTTAGGTCCCAGCGTACAACGAATCATCAACCCTATTAAGCCTTACATAACGATCATGCAAATGGTGAGACAATTAAACATTGTTTTTTTTTTATCGAATAGACACTTGTGGCAATGTACAAACAAACTTTCTCTGCCGGAAAGCAACACTCGGAAATAATGCTTCTTCCGTTGCTTTTTCATTATCATTTTTGTAATATTCAATCACTCGAAGCTTGATGTAACGACAATTTCCAAACGTTTCTGTACGTTATACCTACATACGTGTATAATATTGGTCAATTTTCATTTCAGGTACAATTCTTCTTCCTTTTGGGCCATACGTTACAAGCCTTCTTCCCGCACTGTATAGTACCACAGTGGGGTGCCATTGTCATGTTCACCAATCTCGTTATCAACTTTGCCCTATTCTACAACTTCTACAGGAAAAATTATAAAACCAAAACTGACAAACCAAAGAAGAGTTAAAATTTCCAATAAATTGAAAACTATAAGCCAAATTTTAATGTATTGTAGTAGAAACAAACCAAGTGACTACCAACCTTTCTACAGTACAACAATTATAATTTAGCTTAATCGTTACGAATAAGTATATTGTCAAGGCAGTCAAGTTACTCCAAGATTTTAAGTAAACAAACAAGTCCATTCGAGTAACCGTTCGTTCGAACAAAAACAATACTTATTCTCACAAATTCCAACTCTACTGTCAAACTAGGGAAGAGCAGATTTCAAAATTAAATAAGCAAGAAACTTTGTGTTTTGTCCATAGACTTTGCAAACAAAAAATATGATGTTCACGTCAGCAAGTTTTATACCAATAGGAATAGATAGTTTATGTGACATGGCTTTCAGTCATATTCGTACGTACGAATCTATTTTATCTCAGTAGTTAATCGATAGTCAACAATCGTAACCATGGAAACGATTGTTTGCGAGTGGGCCATGTGACATTATTGAATAATCATATAACCAATCAACAATATAAGAGCTTTTGTATATTTTTGAATAATAATTTAAGAAAGACACTAAATTATGTAAATATTTGTACAAGAATGCCAAATGTAAATAATTAAGTGTTAGAAAAAACGTCAGTTTTTTCAATTTATAGAAGATTCTGAAGTAGAAAAAAAATAGCGATAAATTGACAGATTGAAAGTAAGAAACTAAATTAAATACAATTAATTCTTGACTGTTGACAACTTTATTCAACTCCATCTAATTTATCCCGACAGACCAATTGTAAATTCTTGACACTCTATGCGTAGAAATAGCGCGAGGAAAAATATTTCAATAAAAATTCTTTGTTTTAACTTGCAAAAATGAGTGTTCGATTTGCGTCAAAATAACAGTGCAGTGTTATTGTTTTGTCAAAACTGTCAAATCGCATCCCTAACCTAACATCCCAAAACTATTTTACCCTGCACGAATACTCTCGTCACGCGAATAACGTACAAATCCGCAAAATCGTTCGTAAATCACGTATATAAGGTCTTTTAACTGCACATGCACCGTATAAAAGCGAACAAGTGTTTCTGAAAAGTCATCGAGCAAGTAGAGCACTTGAAACTTTTAACAAGTGTCACTGTAAAAAGACGAGTCCGATAAACACGAATTCAACGAAACTCCTCGGCTCGGCAACTTTTCGAAAAAAACGGCCTTCTTTTTAATTAAAAGCAAAAACAATCGAGCGAGAGAGTTGTCACGAGTGAAAAAAAAGAAGAAAAACAAAAACAAGCGAACGTCAAAATAGTGTTCTTAACCTCACAAAGTTCGAATCAATAATGGTAGTGACAGCGATAGATGAAGTGGTGAAAGAGAGATCAGTAACCGGTGCTCACCGTGTAGTAGGAAAGAAGGCCAGCATTATCGTCGAGGACAAACCATCGGTATTGCCAGCCGTTGACGACGTTGGTCCACTTGCTGAGCGAGCCTTCCATCGTTGAAGTGGACATGTTGCTTTGCTGCTGCGGCTGCAGTTGCGGCTGTGATGAATCTTCATCTACAGGCGGCGCCGCCGTAGCGCCAGATGTAGTTGTATGGTGATGATTCAAAGCCTTGCGAACCCGTCGACCGAACCGCTTCATCGCATAATGCTGTTCCTACATCCATTTGCTCTCTGCACATACGATATTCCGTAATGCTTTAGTCTTTTTACTTGTTTTTCAAGGTTTAAAGGGCTATAGAACGCCGCAGCACGTGTGCACCGCAATTTTATTATTCACATCCGGGACTTTTTCGTCGTACGTGTGACATATGATACTACGAGGATTTAATTACAACCAGCGCGCGAGATCGTAAGAGCGGATGTTTATACAAGTAAGAAGGACCTGTACTCCTACAAGTGTATACTAACCTCGGAGCCACTTTATTAAAAAAAAACACTCGGCTACGGTGCAACAAACGATTTCAACAACTTATTCGACACTGACAAATCGAAGCACGACAAACCGCAAACTTGCTCTCTCCTTGTTTCTTGTTCTCACACACCGAGTGGGAATCCGTTTAATGGTTTGACCATTCGAATCTTTTGATACACATATTTTCACTGTTCGAAGAAATTCGTGTGCAGTTTACAACACGCGAAGATATTTATTTTCAAACATCTCTGCGACACGTTAAAATGCGGGCTATTTTTTTAAATTTTCTCGCTATTGCGCTGCTGTGCTATGTGCTGCTTTGCAAGGGCGTTGCGAGACTGCGCTGCCCACGTGCGAATGGACCTTCAGACTTAAACTATCACGGTGAGTTCACACTACCGATAGATCTATTCATCTCGTAATATAACACCATACACGGCCAGTTTACTACCATTTGTCACGTGAAATTTGGTTTAGTTTAATACGTATCGTTGAAGTGCTAGGCATTACGTTGAACGCCTTACCGGAATTGTTTGCGTAATTTTGCTATTAAATGTTTTTCGTCTGTCGACAATGCGTTTTGTCGGTATTTTCTCGTATAATTGACGAGTCAAGCTTCAAAATAATATGTTCGGCATAAATAACAGAGAAACATCGAAAAGGTCACGTTTGAATGAATATATCAGGATGTAAAAATTAAAAAAAAAAATACATAAATTACCTTCGGTCAGATATGTCGTACGTTTCCAATCATCGATAATCGAGATGTTTCAATGGATAATTATTATTGATCGGCTGTTATAAAAACTAGTGCAATTCGTGCAAGTCAAAATTCGTCCCGCTCAGATTACGAAGCCATTGTGGACGGCCCCTAACAGTGAAAAGCTCGCGAAGCACAAACATGCAAACCCACCCTCAGAGGGCAGACGGAGAGACATACTTGGCAGTATCAGTAGAGAGTCAGATTGAAAGTATGCATTAAGAATCTGTAGTTTGTGAAACATCTACAAAGCGAACGATTGACGTCGAGAGGAAGCAGTTAAAAAAGCAAGAACGAGAGAGGAAGAATTTAACCCGAGATGTTTCACCTCGTCATTGGTCTCTAGTCAGCTGTGCCGTGTGCGCGCCAGAAGAACCCGCGAGAGCTTCCATGGACGACCACGGCCAACTTATCATCCCCTCGAGCTTCCAATAACAGCAGCGCCAGCTCGACCGGACTCTGTTTTACATATCTTCAAGTAAGCGTTTCTTTCGCCAGTTACCTTTGCGTAGATTTTCGGCTAGCAGCAGCATATGTCCATATGTAGTATAATCTTGCGAAGTTTTTACAGTGTTCGTTATGTGTGCGTGAGTGTGTTTTTATATATATATATATGTGTGTGTGTGTGTGTGTCTATATATATATATATATATATATATATATATATATATATATATATACATATATGTACGTATGACACATCTCTATTACGAGTTTCCTCAAAGTTTTCACCCAGTCATGAGGTGTCATTGATACATTTTACACCTCTATTGGGCTAGTCATAAAATTCTTTGCAAACTCTGTTTACTCACAAGTTTATCTTGTCCACGGTAACACTGTTGAGTTAATAGAAACAATCTGCTTAGTCGAGCAATCCAATGTCAATATAATCGTTGTAAAAGTAATATTTTACTTCTACCATAAGTACAGATTTGTATGTGCTGTTGACTTTGATATTTCAATCTCACATACAACAGAGTTGATTAATGTGTTTCTAATTTAAATCACTTTGTTCTTAGCTCTGTAGCAAACTTGAAATTAACAAATCAAAATTTTTTTCAAAGTATTTCAAATTAACCATCCGATTATAAAAGATTTATTTGTAATTGCAGCAACCATTATTTGTTACAAGAAATAGGTTATTAATAAAAGCATGGAGGAAAAGAAAAATAAATGTATAGGGGAGGATGAGGAACAAGAAGATTCTGAGAATATTATTATCAATGAAGTAGATGGTTTACCAAATCTCCATCCAAACTTTGAACAATTAGAAGAGCTCAACTGTATAAAACAGCAAAATAGAGAAGATATGTCTTCGAAAACTTTGGAGGAATTAATTCACGATGAAGACTTGCCAATGTCTGTAATTGTTACTAATGTGGATCCTCGTGTTTTCAAATCAGATGATTTAAAGGTCAGTTCAAGTGTGATTTAATTAGTTTTACTTGATTCGAGAGCATACGTGACAAATTTGTACTTAATTAAACAGAAAGACATGGAAGAGTTGTTCAAACAGTTTGGAGAGGATGCTACCTTTCAATACTTCAAATCGTTCAGAAGAATGAGAGTCAACTACAGTTCACCAAGTGCAGCTGCTCAAGCAAGAATACAGTTGCATCAAGCTCATTTTGGAGATACCGATATCAATTGCTATTTTGCCCAACCAGTGACGCCTATTGGTAAGTTTTATAATAAACTTTGATACGACGTATCATCCTTGTAAACGGCAAAGTTCAAGTAGTCGGCACGTTAATTTCTCTTCAACAGACGCCGAAGACCGTCATTTGCAGCTCCCTGCTCCACACAAACAGTTCCTAATATCACCTCCAGCATCTCCACCTTTAGGTTGGGAGCCTTCCCAGGAAAACGAGCCTCTTGTTAATCATGACTTGCTGGCTGCGCTCTCAAACTTAACTCCAGGTGGGTAATAACGAACTTACGCTTGGAGTAAAAGATTGTAAAAACTGAAATTGATTTGTATGGATTTAGGGGAAAGCCACGAACTCCATCCAGGCGGGACAAATCAACCAGGGATTGTCGTACATATTTGCGAGAACGTAACAAACGGTATTAAAAGCGCTGGTCGCATACCGCACACTCGTTGTCCCGAAGATTTCTAAGGCAGCACTCAAAATTAATACTCAAAGAATCTCTGCTTAGTTTACTTTAAAATTATATTGATTAACTTGTCAATTAGAACTCTTGAATTTCCATAACCATATCTATTTTTGTTCGTTAAATTTTTTAAAATCAAGATATGGAAACTTGAAAATGAAGCTATAAAATTTTCTTTGCTATTTTTCACGCATACAAATGATAAATCAAACTTATTGAGATCAAGCAATTTACTATAGAACAAAATTAAGTTAAGTGCGAAATTATTTATGTATATTTAAAAGAAAATTGAAAAAAGTAACGACCATGTTATAGGTGCGATATGAAGATTCGTTAATTATTACAAACCGTTCTATCAACAAGTCGTACTATTACCGTAGGTGTTTACCTTATCAAAAAAGGGAATATGAGACCAGCTTGAATGTTATCATTATCAATGTTAATAATGTGTATTACGTTTGCAAGTGGTGCGGATTTAATTAGCTTTTTAGAACAACCCAGAAACACGTTTTGTCGGTGTTTTCGGGCGTGTCTAAACGCTATAACGTTGTTATATCCAAGTGAATAATGTTCAAAATGAAATAAGAAAACCAGTGGTTAATAATTATAAGTTTTTATTCGACTCGATTTTTAAAATGCGTTTGAGTTCTCTGATAGTTGAAAAGCGTCAACTTTTGGTGTTTAACCGTTGGATTTCCCTGCACGCGAGACAGGTATGGCATTGAGTTTGAAAAAAAAACCAAAAAAAAAACCAATTATTTGTACTTATGTAAATAATTCCGTTGAAAAGCAAATCGGTTCTGTTTATAAATTTAGTTGTTCTAGGTATTTTTCTACTTAAAATATCATATTACTATAAAACTTGTTTCCCTTTAGATGTTCAAATCGTATCTTATTCCCTGAAAAAATGCTGTAGAGAGTAGGGGGGAAAGTTACGTGAAATATATTTTAACTACTTAAGTTTTGTAACGCCAAACACGAATAAAACGGTTGATTTTTAGCGCGGAAATTGATGAAAACGACGAAAGACAGCAACGGTTTCACGTAACTTTTTCCCAAACAATTCAATCATTCGGCATCTTTATGTATTTAACACAAATGGCTGCCTATTATCAAACAAATCACGATATAAATATGATAAATAATACGACTTCGCGTAGTTACCGAGGAATTGAAAGGATCACTAAAGGCTATAAGAATTTCGAGCGCGTTATTGACACTTTGAGCTTTGGCGAATATTTTCCGAATAAACCGTACAAAACGAAAAATGTCAATGCTGTGTTTCGAGGCTAATGGATGATTATTTTCATAATAAGAGAGTAAATTAGTTTTATACAGCCTGCGTCCATACTCGATGAATAACGTTAACGTAGTTATCGAAGTTTTAGTATGACGAACAAGTATACAGTCTACAAATTGCAATCTAATCTATACAGGTTTTTCCGATTCCGTAGAAAACGTTGAAAGCTAGCTCGTAAACACGCATTTCGAACAATCACATCGATAGGTTTGCCTAATATTGGACATTGATTTCGAGTGGCAGTCTAAAGAAGCAAACGAGAGATCGTACAAATTTATCGATAACAAATTACAACTATTCCAAGTCGTTCAATGTAATTCTTAGAGCTTAGACGAATTTCCGTTAGTCGTTTTTCAAATCTACAACCAAACGTGTTGAATGTTTGATCACTTTTAGAACAATACCACCCGATTCTCGTGTGTGCTTTGAACGTCGAATTTTCCGAAAGATCGATCGGTTGGTTTACCTTTGGAACGGGCGTCGATCGAGTACCGCTAGTGCTGTCGAAATTGTACCTCCATTTTTCGGACAATTTTACAGCGCTAGACGAAGGCTTTTCATCCCGGCTGTTTGGCTGTTTGCCTCGAGCGTTCGAATCAAAGTTTCGTTGACGACGCACAGCGATTGTTTGTCGAAAGCAACGTCTAAAATCAAATCTTACAATTCCACGATATTTTTATAAAAATAACAGTCCAACTACTATCACTGTTTCTTCCAGAAAAGTCACACCGTTATCTTGATCTCCGAAAAGTCTAATCAATATCTCTGTCCGCTGAATTGTTTCTTTCCACCTAACGACTGTGAAGGGACTCGGAATAAACGCGGCTAGGTAACGCTTTGAAGCGATTGGAGTTTTGCTCGAATATTGCCCAAGTACTTATTCGATCTCGTTTAATTGTCGAGAAAGAAGAGAGAGGGCTGCTTCGAAAAGCCGAGAAATGCTGAAAAAGCCGTTTGTACACTCGACTACTTTTGATAAAGATAATTTAAGTGCGATGATTTATCTTTTAGCGAAACGTTGGACGTAAGCGAAATATGATTCTTTGGCGGCTATTTATGTAAAACGAGCGCGAGAAAATACCAAAACGATGTGCATCGCCGTAATAAGTTATATCGTGAGAATATATCTGATTACTTCTTGTGAATATGTGTATATATGTATGTACGTATACGCAAAAAACGCATATGTATAAAGAAACGAGAGAAATAGATTTGTGCTTTATCGTTTCTTTTCACGCGAGGTGCAGCGAGCCTGTTGCCTAGCGCCACTGCGAAGTCTGAGTTGTATGTACTTAATACAAGATTATCGTTAAAACAAATAGTACCAACAATTACAACAACAAAAACAAGACAAAGAAAACGAGGCGAACGAATGTGTTATCGTGCAAGATTCATTAACAGAGATAATGTGTCAGTTTTTGATGGTAATTATGTAAATAAAACATATGTAAATTGTTCCCGAGTTTTTTTACGTTTCCTCGTAGACAGCAATGTCGTCCCGTCGTCCCATCTCTTCCCATGCTAATAAAGGTACACGCCGTTTCAAAAAACTTTCTCATATTACTTTAATTCAAATATCCAATTTTTAATTACACTCTGACCGTTTCAACGCTTAAAATATTACAAAGGCTTTATACAAATCATCGTTAGCTCCATTGATTAAGATCAATCTACGTCGTTTTAGCACACAGGCCTTAGAATAATAGTTCTTTGATTCTTGATAATACTATTTTCCGTACAAAAATCTGCTCGTGGTTCTCGGTAAAATTCACTGATGGACGAAATTAACGAAACGTGTATTCGTGTCAACTCGGCGGGTTATCGTGTTCTATCTACACCCTGTCAAAAGACGCAATCTTCAGACATGGAGAGATCGTACAATTCTACGGGAAGGAAATAAAATTTTTTTAAAATAAGCGTACGGATGAAAATAACAACATTGATATCACAAAATCCGATTACACCTGTCAAAAATTGTTTTAGTGATGCACACATCAAGCGGAGGAATCTTATACTTAGGTCATTTTCATTAACTTTAGAAATATATTTCAATTCAATGGCATATTTTATTGTATACTACAATGAGGCGTAAATATACACTAGAAGATGGCAAACGGACGATTCTTTCGAATGATAAAAAGTCAAATATATAAAACAAAATACTATATCGTTTTGATAAAAAAAAAACACATATATCAAATGTATAGCTTCCAACGTACACTTTGTAATTCAATGGATACATAGGATTTCTCTTTCAACGTCTAAGCCCACTAAATATCGTTCCAAAAGCTTCGATAACAAGGACGACAAAATAATTAAATCGGCGTCGATCGACGAAATCAAAAACTAAACAAAATGCCAATTTCATTCGAATTTTAATAGCATTAGTTGAATTTTTTTTAACTGACACAGACTATCGTTAAAATAAGAACAAAAAATAAAAAATATATATATATATACGTATATATATACACCTAATTGAAAATTAGACAATACTGCGTATTTTTGAATGATTTCAAACTTTTATAAAAACTATGTTGTATAAATGAATAGTCAAATAATGTTAAAGTCGACCACTTAAAACCAAATACAACAATAAAGAAAATCCAAATCTTAGAAAACTGCCCATTTTATTTCTTAGAATTAGTAAATACTATAACTACTACCTTACAAATGCATGTACAATTCATCTGAAGATGAGATTCCAATTTGAAAGCGACCTATACCCGATAATAAAAGAAACAAATAATCTTCGTCGTCAATCGCAATATTTCAACAGCACATCTTCAATTGCAAATTACTTCTCACTTAGTGTACAACTTTATAAATATGCCACATTTCTAGTTTGAGATTTCGTAGCGTATCTCAAGTTATAAAAATATAATATATCAGACAAAAATCGACTTAGTCGTTCTTTTTGCATAATTATCGTTATGCCATGTACACAAAAGTATTAATGTCATTATCGTGTCGTCGAATGTATTTGTGTTCGATGAGCCATTCTATCTGCTCTTTGATCATTTTCTTACTAGGTAAAAACATATTTTTCAGTATATCAACTAGTTCTGTTTGTAGCTGACTATTTGTTATCTTCTTTCGCATTTTTAGAATTTTAATAATCGCCTCCTGTAACGAGAAATATCACGAATTAATAACGGGGATTCTTTCGAAACTTATTAGAGACTCTTTTCAACTTACTTGTACGCGTAATATCCTAAGCTGAACAATCGACTGATTGTCTTCTTCTTTACTACGTTCAGTCGACAATTGCAGACGTCCAACTAGATTGATTTTTCCTCGCTTTTGTAATTTTCCATTTTTTCTGTAGCAAAGTAAGTTTCATTATAAAGAGTGCTGCCAACGTACTACTTACTACTTTGACAATCGTACTTACATGAGCGCAAATTCCTGATTGACCCAAAATTTTGTCGCTTGTGAAAAATCTTTCGGGCTGTGAGCTGGTGGGTCAGCGAACAACAACTGGCGTTTGATTTTTGGAAAGGCGCACAGCGACCAAAGCGTTCGTCTCAACTCCGGATCTGGCAATTCCGTGGCCAGTCGAAGATTCTCGTACGAGATCTTCTCTAACGGTCGTTGATTCCATGCAAACAGAACGGCCATTTGAAAAGTCGTCACATCAACGTCAAATTTGCCGACTTGGTTGCAAAACGTTATCTGCAAACAAATCATCAAACATTTCGTCAAGAGTGTTTCGGATGGTGAATGATTTTTTAAAACAAGGAGGGACGAAACACTAGTACCGTTCCATTGGACATGTGGTGATACCACTGAAGCTTCCTTCCACTGTGCTTCTTCTTGTAGAATTCTTCGACTTCGGGTATGTAATCTTCTAACTGAAGCGGTAAACTGACAGTCACGCGCTCGCTTCCTCTCGCCCACGCACCAGCATTCAGTATCTAAACAAGCAATACGTCATTGGTAACGCACCATTAATCAAGAAGGCTAGGAGATTGTTGTTGCTCTAAAGGCACTTACTTTTATATTAATACTGTCGGCAATGGTTGCTCGACACTGCTCTTTAAACTGCTGATTCAAGTCTTGCGATACTTTAATGTCCTGGAACATCCTAGCCAATTTGTTAACGTAATCCGCTGGCATTCCTACCTCTCTCAGCCACTCGACCATGTTCTCTTCTTTTTCAGAATCCGCAGACGTGTCGAGTATCAATCGCCGCGTCAAATGCGCCTTATGGTATCGCATAAACACGTCCTTATTTTGAACGTACTTCAACACCAGTAGCTGTAAAGCAGTTAAATGTCCAGTGATAAAAAGAAAGAGGGGGGGGGGGGAGAGAGAGAGAGAGAGAGAGAGAGAGAGAGAGAAAGAGGAAAGGGAATAGTAAAAATATCAGTCACTCACGACGTCTCTCAGTTTGCTCTCAATTTCATCGGACGTGAGTTTTTTACTGAGCGGCGTCTTCCTCAGCAGCATATCACAGTAGTTTGCCAATAATTCCGGACACTTGGACTCGGGCTGGCCGTTCATCACATTGGCCGGTTTATTCGCATTGAAGCTTGGTATGGGAATTGGGGCCGTCGCCGTGGCAGGTGAAGTAATCGAGGCTACGCCAGTATTTTGCCTGATTGGTAACTCCAATTTGAACACCGATGAATCATTTACAACGAGTTTGTAAGCTTTGTCGCGAGCAGTAAGGAAACGGGGATCGTCGTCGAAAGCCTCTTTAACGAGATTGGAGAACCGTCGAAACAATTCGAGAAGTCTCTCGACGTACTTTTCCGAGTCTTGTGTAATGATGTCTACCGCAGCCATCATGTCATCGAGACCCGCTGTCGCTATGTGATCCTCAAGGTTTTCGAGCATTGGCGTTACTCCGTCCGGTACTCGATCCATCAGTTTCAGCATTAGCTTCAGTTCTGTGCCCGAAGTTGTTAAATGTAAAATAAAACGTATGGTTTTCATGGTATATTATGTATGGATGGAGCTTACTTTCGGTCTCATGCACTTTAATCATTCTTGGACACTCCGTGATAATGGCAGACTTGAAGTTTGCGACTAACGCTTTGACGCACCGTTCCATCAATAATTGCACACTAGCACTATTTGGTTCAAGGTACTTTTGGGCACGCAGCTCCTCTTCCTTCAATTTTAACTCCGCATACTTCATATATTGTTCGACACCATGATTCGTTAGCTGCTCTGGAGCTTTTACCCAGTAAAAAGCCTCAGTGGTTTCAATGTAAGCTTTTTCGAAATTTTCTTTGTAGATTTCTAGCCTGTCTACAGGATTCAAACACAAATTTACTGCAAAAAATGAAGGTACGTCTTTATTTATCCACGCAAATTGAAATAATACACATAGGAAAACTATTTCTTACCATAAGATTCCCTAACTCCAATGACGAGTTGCGAATCAAAAACTTCTCCATTCCTTTCGGTTCGCACAAGTCTCATAGCTGAATCTTGCAGTCTTTTTTTAATGTCATTAAATATACTTTGATTCCAGCTATCCAACATCAACTGAAAGAAAAATCTTTAGTTACAACCACGATCCATAAGCAAGGGTGTTAAAGAAAAGCCAAGTAACCCACCTTTCTAACGATACTTTCGTCGGGTTGATTCTTCTTTTGCATACTACTGCTCGCCTTACCTCGTAACGATGCTTCTAGTTGTCTAAAAGGTGTAGGTAAGTAATTACATTGGGTGAAAAATTTTTTCCACTCCGTTATGTACGCCTTTAGCAATGCTTGCTCCTCCTGATGAGCCATAACTCTCTGTAAACGTATACAACACGACTCATATCAATTTTATTTACTAAAACGATTGCTAAAAACTCTTTTAACCATAATATATGCCATACCTGTTGAGCCTGCTTAATAAATTCCATAATATCTTCTTTTAAAGCTTCTCGTAATTTGGGTGGACCTTTTTCGTCTAGGCACACCAAATGAACAGAATAGAACAGATCCTGCCATTCCGACTGTGTCACGGGCTCTTGCTTCAAGAGCTTTAAAATTATAGGTCGCATAGTTGGCCATGCTTCTTCGAATGTAAATTGATTCTACCAATACAAATGCAATGAAAATTCGATTAGTTTTAAACACAAAAATAAATTTGAATATAAAAGTATGGAAATAATAAGAAAATATTTCGATGGAATTACAAGCCCTCTAAACATAACCATGGGTATGTTTAGAGTTTTTAGTTATTAATAGAAAATAAATACCGTGAGAAAAGGTTACCCATTGATTTCTCTATTAGATTTATTGTTTGATTAGATAATTATATTTTATTGCACTGAGCGGTGACGTGAGTCAGATAAAAAAATGTGCAGTGATAATCAGTTGTAAGATGATTCTCAAATGTCACTGTTTTCTCCTTCCATTTAATTGGGAAAACAATTGTCAACAATCACTATAGATAATGTTCCTTACACGCTGTTGGGTATGAAACAAAACCTTTTTTTATCGAGTTTTTATTGAAAAAATCTATGTAAAAATAGGAAAGTGAAAAATTGAAACATTCTTAAAAATGTCATTCGTTCGAATATCAAAAACATGATCGAGAGTACCATGTCGTAAAGAGTTAACTCTCGGAAAGTTGATCGTTTAGAAGTCATCGTGGTAAACTTAAAAAAAATTTTACGAATCGATAAAAATCGATTTTTAAAATACACAAGTAATTTGTTATCCATTTACTAACCTTTAATAACGACATCACAAATTTGACATGTCCCGTGTATATGTATGTATGTCGCGGACCACTGTTTGTTCGTCTCGCGTTTGAGGTTATGTCGCCACGCCAAATTCTTTATACGTCCGTGCGCCAAATGCCTTACTGACTGACTGAGCGGCCGTTACTACCGTAGTATAGCAAAAAAATGACGGTAGTAAAAAAAAAATGCCGGCGTTTGCTGAAAACGGGCCGTTAATTTTGGTTGGAAATTTGAATGTATATTTGACCTGTAGATAGGTATACGGAAGTGAAGAGAATCTGCTTTTTTTTAGCGAAATCAATTACAAAGGACACGTTTAAAAAAAATGTCTTTTCGGAACGGCGGTAATAACAATGTCAAAAAACGCGGAAAGCGAGTTGCAGCGTTGACAAGTAAAATGGATAGTAGGTTAAAAATGCACTGATTTACCAAAGGTAAATTTCAACCAAAAAACGTGCGACTGTTGAGAAGGGTCAAATAAAAAATACATCTCGTACTCATTTATTATATCTAATATATTATTATAAGTATTTAGATACATCATCATAACAGACATTCATTCTAATAAGTCGGCATAACAAAAGTATTATGCCTTAGAGAATCGCAATTCGTCCAATATTCAAAATATTCTCATAGAGATAAAAGCCGAATCTTATAGAGATTCCAATTGAGTTTTAACAGGCAAATATGATAATATTTTGACATTTTTTTGTCATAATTTCGAATACTTAATTCTTGTTACAATAGTGTTATTATCACAAGGCAGGCGCATATCGGCGTTCAAATAAACATCGTAATAAGTGATAGGCATACGCTTATTGGCATACAAAATTTTTAGTAAAAAACTTGAGTTTTAGATATTGATCCACAGTCTGAGTTATCGGTTTCGGCATACATACACACACACGCATACATACACATACATGTATGTATATAGAAAAATCGCGTGTCTGTTTATTCTTAGTTTGCACATGATCATGATACACTTTCATCGCGAATATTTATTGGATATAGTATTATTCAGCTTGCACTTTTAGTAGTATGCTTTATAAATATTACTGTCGTTCGCAAAACTAAATAAGATAAATATTACAAAGTATTATTTGTTATTTATTTATTTTTTAGCTTGTTTGTTACTGGCAACATTCAGTACTTTTATGTAATAATTATTACATATTGTGTGAAACCGCGTTTTAACGATAATAATCCATTACATTCCAGTCACTAGATATACGATAGTATCAGCTGCATAACGATATTAAGATATTTCCGATGAGCGTTGTCGATATTAAATATTATTATTTTGGTCGGTAGTCTAATCACCAAAGTGGAAGATACGAGTAGATCTACGTACAGAGTTTTCGGTTTTTTGGTGGATATGGGTGACATGGGTAATAGTGCCGAAGTGTTACAGTGCAGTAACCGAAATAAAACAAATCTACAGCAGAGGTGTGTTGAATAAACTCGCCGAGAAGTAATAAAAATAAAATATATCAATGAAGGATACGAACATTTACATGCGATAACAATGTAAAGAAAAACATTACATATACACGATAATAAAAGAGAAATACACAGCAGTAGGCAAAAGGAAAACGGAATCTTTGAATTTTCCTTAAAAGACAATGGGGAAAAACATGGTTAAACGATAGACATTCAATCGATAATCGTACGAACAGATCGATTTTTAATCCAATCAAGAATAGAATATAGAGCTTGTCAACTTGATCGCATTGATCGAAATCCGCAGTAAACGTTATTCTCGTAGCGATTCGAGGCGATGCAATCGTTCTTTCTTGTCGCTGCCTGATTTCTCTTAATTTTTGATTCTCGTTCACAGGTACGTGGGCGGTGCTCCTCATTACCAGAAACCGCCAGCGCTACGTCCTCCTGGTGGATTGTTCACGCGGATGCTGCTTCGAGGAGCTTCTTTAGAATCCTCTGTAACACGAATACGTACGATTTCAATCGTAGAGCCTGCGGCAGACAATTGTCGTGTATTTGATCCTTATTATAACGATAGCGAATGCTCGATTTTTTAATTAGCGACATTCCACCAGCTATAGCCATATGATCAAAGTAGCAAGAACCACAGACAACATGATCAAGAAAGACGTTCGGTCAACGTTGACGGAAGTTCATACGGCTGATTAACAGGGAGAAAAGAAAATAAAAGAAAAAATAAATTTTACCGCTAATGGAATGGGTGGAGTCCTGGTCGTTCAGCTCTTCTTTTACCCTAGACCCTTGGAACGATGGAGGTGAGGTGTGCCGATAATACGGATCTAATTCTTCTTTTGTTGCGCAACATGTGAGTAAAATTGAGAAACGCAACGAGAAATATGGGCATATAATAAAAGAACATGCAGAAAAAGTGTACAACACACGAATACAGATCGACTCGAAGTCTAATAAATGCTGTTTGTCAGTAAATGCTTCGATGAGATTGACGAGAGAACAAAAGGAAGTAAATGAAAATGAAAATACCATAAAGAGAAAAGGTTGACTCCTGGAGATCCCTCTCCCCCTCCATTCTAGGTCCCTTATGACATGGAGCCGTGATTACCGGATTGGGTGGTTCAAAATTATTATCTTTTGCAACAGATTAGTTAAACCAACAATAACACAGATATTATTACAAGAAGAACTTGTTAATTCGCTCAAAGTAACAATCTAACCATGGGACGTTAAAGCAATTGCTCATTTGCACATTGAAAAGAGAATAAACGAACGCGTGCAACGCCGATACCTACCGCTGATAGAGAAGGTCGAGTCCTGAAGATTTCTCTGCCCTTCCAACCGTGGTCCCTTGGCCGAATGGGTAGAAGTAGCCGAGTTTGGCAAAGTAGGCGCGCATGGCAGTACTTTAGGTCTCACGAAGTTGTTGTCGTAATGGTTTCCATTTGACTGGCCGCTATTTTTGGTTGCGTTGTCGAGAGCAGCTCTGGCAGCGCGAGCAGCCTCGATTTTCTTGCTGAACGCAGCATCTTCCGCGGCGAATCGACGCGCGTCTGCCTCGGAACGCGGTACTCCGCGAAGAGGTTTCTCGCGTTCCTCGATCGCCTCGTACACGTACGGTGGATACGGCAACGTCTCCACGAATTTGCCAAAACCATGTACCACTTTAACCTCGCACTCTTCCACGCAGACGCGACCACCAACTACCACGTACTCGGGAACACCGTGGACTTCCATACCCTGCAATAGCAAGTAGACAGTCGAAGAAACATCACCTACCTACTGCGCTTGTTTTCCACCATTCTTCGACTATCGAGTCATCGTTTCAAATCTCAACTCGACAAACGAAAATAAGTAAATACGCGCACGCGGTGCGCTTCCCGACACGTTCCGTAATCGAACGACTTAATTAGCCGTGCCACGATACAATCCAGCCAGCAAATTGACCGGACTCAAGCGCGTAATGGCGCGAAAAATTGCGGCGTTTTTAGCGAAATTCATTTAACCGGAAACTTTTTCTTTTTCCTCCTGCTCTTTCTCTCTCGCGCTCTGCGGCTTCTACTTGTTTCAATCGACCGGCCACGTCGACACACGACCAAGCATACGAGCTCGGTTGGCGCGTCGACACCTTTATCGAAATGGCGTCGTTGTTAGGTGCTGAGTATTCGCAGCGAGGGCTCCACGACGCAACGTCGTTTGACCCGCACCGCGTGTTTTCGTACGACTCGAGCAGGTTTGCTACTCCGTGATCGCGCACTTGCAAAGTAACACTACTAGATTTTAAACGGTAAATCGCTGAACCAACCTCGAAAATATTGAAATCAACGGCTTGATGATGAGTTTGAGCGCTAATGGTGCGTTTCCTGCTTGGGTCCCAAACCACGATGTCTGCATCGGAGCCAACAGCGATGACACCCTTCTTTGGATAGATATTAAAGATTTTAGCAGCGTTGGTGCTGGTAACGGCAACGAATCGCGATGGATCCATAAGTCCAGCGTGTACACCTTTCTCCCAGACGATGCTCATGCGATCTTCAACGCCGTTTACACCGTTGGGAATTTTGGAGAAGTCGTCTTTGCCGAGGGCCTTTTGATCGGCGTTGAAAGTGCAATTGTCGCTGCCCGTTACTTGCAGTCCGTCACTGTTGACCGATTTTGGGTTTGTTTTAAGAAACGTGTTGGATTGCCTTGTAAATAATCGTTCGTCACTGTTAAATATTGTACACATTTGGGACGGCAATCGTTGTTGCTTTTGCGCGAAACTTTTTCGGAGATCCTCGGGAACTGCACTGTGCAATCGAAAACAACAAAAATCCAGGCGCACGCGCAAATTGCTCGGAATACCTCCATCAATTCGATCGTCGGCGTTTTCTCCTCGTCGATCCGGACGGTCGCCTGTTGTCGTCGTACCAAGAAACGAGAATAATTTCTAATCGGCACGCGCGCGTTCGCGATTGCATTCCGGAATTGTCGCTTCGCGATACAACAAAAACGCAAAAAGGAGCAAACCAAAGAAAATCGCTTTCTTCGTTGGATTTCTCCGTCTCGCTCGCGTCGAGAGAATCTTCAATCCGGACAAACGGAATCGCTAATCGTATCTAGAGTTGCCAGAGACAGAAACAACAACAACCACGACAACTAGCCGCCAAGAAGAAATCCAACTGTATAAACGTAGTGGACAAGGAGAGAAACGTGTACGATTCGGAACGATACTCGCGCTCTCTCTCTCTCTCTCTCTCTCGCTCTCTACTGCACGCGAGAGTGAACCCCATGGAATTACGTTCGGCGGGTTGGCGTTTGTAAGAGTTTTAGCGCTTGTTGTTCGAGATTGTCAAAGTCTCGTTATCGAGGACCAAGACGTCGACTTACAGGAGATTTGGCTCTAAATTTGGCATTCTCGTTGAGTACTCGATCGAACGAAAACTGTCGCTGCATATAAGCTCGTTGTTTTTTTTTCGCGTTGAAAAACAACGTGCAAAACTAGACGAGCCGTCTATCCAATGTCAGCCTTTTGTTACTTCGTTCTTCCAATCGTTGTTGCTCTTAGCGTTTGAACTCTCGAGTCACGCAATACTCGCTCTCCAGTGAGATAGTGACTCGGCAATAAATCTCAATCGTGACCAACAGAAAAACAAAAAACTCTCCATTCGATCGAACGTTGAATACTTACTGAGCAAGTTGTTCGCAAAGATAGGTCGGTGTCGTAGGATCAGGTCTAAGCGGTGGTGTGGTGACAAGTCGACGAGCTTTGACGACGTCCTTGCCGTATTGAGCGGAACCATCGATGCCAAGACTCGAAGCTAATGGCTCGCCGTACAACGCTGCACCGTCGGCTCGACGAGCTGCTATCACATCGGCCGATGATTTGCTCATTACCGCCGTCACGTACAGTGGGCAGTTCAACTGAGCAACGTTCGTTTTGATACAGAATAACGTCGGCTCGAAAAGCGCGAGAATGGAAACGAAAGAGAGGAAGCTGAACAACGTCGCGGCGTGAATTCGATCGGTTTTTATTGGTTCGCGATAACGACATTTTCATTGTTTTCCTCGCGTTAACGTCGACGTTTATTTCTCGAACGTAATAATTTAAAATACGAATAGCGCAAAAATTCAAGGAGTAGATCAAAGAGGAGATCGTAAATTTATTCCAGCGGTAGTGCAAGCAAACCGAGCTCAAAGTTATCGCTTCGTTCAAAGGTGTCAACGCTCGAGAAATTATCGCGCGTTTAAAAAAAGTACGCGTCGTCGCGAGATAAAGAAAACAACAAATACAGCAAGTAGAGAACGCAATTCTCAACTTGGACCTAGAAAATCATAAATAGAACGCGCGCGAGCTCGGTAAGCGTGGAAAGTCGGCGGTCACGCGTAAATTTCGTCGATGCGGTACACGAGCACGCGACTTTGAAACTGCGTGCGTCCTCTCTTTTCGTTGAAAACTGATCGAGTCAAAAATTGGTGCGAGATGCAAACCAAAGGAAACGAAAAATCAATCGTCCGTGAACTTGGTTGAAGTAAAACAAAAAGGCAAACTAAATCGTGTAGTTGGATGGATAAAGATGTCGAAGAGCGACGTACAACGTACGTCCAAAGCATTTGTTTTTCTTTGCAATAAACGCCGGGATAACGGTACGCGGTAAACGCGATTCGTGCACGCACGATAACGTTATTCGTCCGGCAATATTCGTTGCAAAAGAAACAATCTTGGGTAAGAAGCGAAAGAGAACGAAGGAAGAGGAGAGAAGAGGGAAGAAACTACAAATACAACGAAATCTCGACAATTGCACAATCGTTGGAAAACAAAACGTTGAAAGAGCGAAAAGAAATAAACGAATGAGCAACAAAAAATACACTATACGTACATTGACAAAGAGCTACTTTGCGACTAGACATCCGTGCAGCATCAACGGTGGATTAGGAAAAAAGTAGGTAAAAAAGTAACGCTGAATCCGACTGCGACAAGTGCTGCACCTCTAGGGATTAATCAAAATTTCGCAGTGCGAACGGCGTGCAGCGCATAACAGTACGGCATGCGAGAAATAGACAGTTCGACGGGGAACACCAAAGCCTAAATACGGGCGCACACTTCAAACGTAAAGCGTAAACGTCGTACGTGCGTCGGTGAAGAGCGGCCTGTACAACGCATCCTCTGATCGATAGATCGGTCGAACGACGACCAAAGCAAAGCGACGATAATCTCGAGGATAATATTTTTATCGAGAGCTACGTATTATTCGGTTATATCTGTCCTCTTACGTACTCGTTTCGTTGTTTACTCGACGTTTATTTATACGATTTCTCGTGATCGATCGATAATTCGTTTGCGCGCTTTACGCGCTTCCGATTTTGAGAATAGCTGAATAAAGGACTTTCGGTTGGCAAATTTAGCGCGATCGCGTCGCTACAAAAATCGGCCGTTACCGTGCAGTTGTACCAGAAACGTGTCGGGAATTGAGATTTGTTCGAGCTTTATTTGGCGAAGATGCCATCACGGCAATAATGGTTGATTTCCCGGTAAGTTTGTTGAAAAAAACATCGACAGTAACGGGACTCGCTCTTATCTTTGCAAACGTGTATCGTTGTTTCACCTTGACAGATCGCAATCGTCGGGAGAACGTTCGAGTATACTTAGCAGGTAAACGAGCAACGAGCGATACTCGGCAATGGATGCGATTAGCGTCGATTTGCTCTCTTTTCACTGAAAACCTCTAAATTCCAAAAATTAATAAAACACCAGCGATGGAGACGCGTCCAACTGGATTTCATCCGTCGAAAACCGCTCGCGCCTACGCAAATGGACCACGTCTTTCGTGTACACCGCCGATCAACACTCGCGTCCGCAAATAGACCGTTAAAAAAGACACGTATACACTCTCTTTCCGAGTCTGATGACGCGTCAAAACAAGCGGCATTAAACAAACGTATCCGCTCAATTAGACGCGTCTGGAAGAGAAAGAGAAAGAGAGTAGGCCACGTTAACGACTCTTCGCAGACGTATATGTATGCGTATATAGGCACGCACGCACGCCCTCGCTGTCGATGGGAAAGTATGGAGATGCCTGTTACAAAATCTCTACGGCCTTTGATGGCCATGGAACGCGTACGTGCTTGCGCGCGCGTGCCTTTTTTTTCTCCTTCTCTTTCGCGATTTTTCTCACACGCAACACGGCCAAAGGTGCAGGCGAGAACGTCGCGTCGTCGCTGTCTCCTGCGACGCGCGCACGATTGATTCCGCTATTATACGTGATCTGCTTTTAATCGCGCGACGTACGTCCCGTACTCCTCTTTGGCGAGGAGCCCGCGCGATCGGTGCCGTGCGAGCTTTTCCTTTTGGATTTGATTAAACTGCCCGCGATCGTATCATCGTTTTGATGGTAAATCCACGCGAATCGACCTCATCTCCATTCGATGGCAAGGTGAAAAGGTACAAGCAAGAGTCAACAAGACAGCTATTTGTTCGATACGAGTCAAGTGGATATCGGATTCGTCGCTCCGATGTCACCGCTGCAAGCCTAAGTAGCCATTTTGCAATGGTTTCGTTAGACGCGCGATCGACGTTATCCTCTCGATAATGCAGCAGCGAGAGTTTAATTGGGAAAATTCACAAATCACGTCACGCACGGAGGCCCGGGCAAACGTTTCAAAAGAACCAATCAAACTACTTAGCAAACAAAACGGACATTACCGCGCATATTCGACGTTGCGCTACTAGATTCACACCACATCTTGTTCCTTACCGTTCGACGCGTCGTCGTCGTCGACGTGCACTTTCTTGCCACCTGTAAGAAAGTCGCGCGAGAAAGAAAACATCAACTGACCTGACGAGTTTCTTCATGAGCGCAAGGGGGGTGTCGGTGTCGGGTCTAAGCGGTGGACTGATAACGTGTCCAGCAGCGTGTCTCCAACATTTGTGAGCGTAGTGAGTGCCATCGGTACCCAGTGCTGCAGCCAGAGTTTCACCCCAAACGACGTTTCCTTGCTCGCGTGCTCGCTCGACCACGTCAGCTGCACTCCGACTCATCACGTGCACCACGTACAACGGACAGTTGCTCTGTGTATAGGCACGGTCGATGGGGCGGTTTTTAGATATCGTAACGTCGACGTGGGTGGTCAGCTTGCGTTTGCTGCTGCACCTGCTCCTGCTACTTTGCGTGTACGCGAGACTAAACTGGTTCGACAAGCGCGACGAGATTTCACCCCGAATCAAGCGAAAGAGACATTCGCGACGGCTTTCGATCGCGCTATTTTTACCGTATGAGCGACGGCTTCGATTTCTTTTCAGCTTGGGATAGGAAGCCGCCCGAACAATGTCTTTAACATTGATATTGTCGCGTGGAAATTGAATTGGAAATTGCGTCAAAAGTTACGAACTAAGCGAATGTTTTCGTGTGTCAATCCACTTTTGCGCGTTGATATTCGAAACGATCAAGTAGTCTTTTAATCAACATTGATAGGACTTAATCGCATAAGTGGACTGTGCAGTTTCAGAAGCGCCTTATTTATAGAAGCAGCTTTCGTATCGAAACTACGTTCCAACGTTATTGACGTGTAAAAAGTAACGTCGCAATTGTACTGGAACAGAGTGGAAACAGATGGAAAATCACGAGGAAACGCATCCTCGAACTCGTCAAAGCAAACTTGTCAAGCACCAGAGCATTTAAATACTCGAACACAATCGTAAGTGTGTATCCCCATTTATAGCGTTGTAGCAGTAGCAGCAGCAACAGCGTTTCTTGTTGTCTTCCTTTTCGTTCCTTTCGCGTACACACTTATACATCATCCCTCCTTCTTATCGTTAATGGACAATTCACTCGTGGAAACGTCCAATTTGGCGCACTCGCAATTTTTTCCTTCCGCTTGCAACGAGGATAAGATAAAGTCGCCGACTTCTCTCTCTCTCTCTCTCTCTCTCTCTCTCTCTCTCACTGCGTGTCGTCGTCGTCGTAAAGTTGCGCAACCATAACCGGAATGTATGTTTTGACCGCGTTATGCAAAAAATTCGAGATAGCTAAATGCATTGGTGCACTATTTATTGTTTGTCTGTTTTATTTCGATAACTACGATTTTTCTCGTGTTTTCTCGTTTTGCATGCCGACGTGATAGGAAAACAACTACGTATGTACGCCAATTGACTAGGATACACATCTACATAGCGACATAAACACATCGATACAGATCTATGTATAAATATGTAACGAAAGTGAAAGAAACGAAAAGGAAAAGTCTAAAGAAATCAACTTAATATACGAATAAATAATTAAACTTGTACATGCGGATGACGTAAAAAGGAACAAAAACAAACTGAAAGATAGAGCGAGTTGGAGAGTTGGAGAGTTGAAGGGGCTAAATTTATTGCATCCGCATAATGTATAGTGAAGGAGGGGAGAGAAGGAGGGAGCACGCACATACAAGTGTGCGTATCGAGAATAGGTGCTATATGCACTCGCTCACCTGATTCGCGATGACGCAAGCACGGTTAGTAGCTTCCGCTTCGACCTCCTCGGGTCGAGACATCTCGTGGCCCTCGGGGCCCGTCACGCCTGCTGCCAACAGCTTCTTCGTGTTCTGAAAAATCGGACATCGTGTGCTTGTTGCATGTACGTATAATTCATAGAGGTCCGAGTATGCCCACGCACGCTTTACGGAAACGAAATGTTGTTGTCGGTGCCTAATGGAAAATGCTAACGTCCCAACTCCGAGATAAGACCTTTATAAAAATGCCTTTCGATCGATCGACGTTTTCGTTCACATCTGATAAACGGTCGTTTAATGCGCTGTTATCGTAAAGAATAATTTCAACAAGATTTGATTTTGCTTTAAAAACATCGACGCGAACGGTCAATAAGTTCACAACGAATCATCCGACGAGTTTATCGCTTGCGCTAAACACGTAAAAATCTTGTTGTTTCGCAATCGTATCGAACGAAAAAGTCACTCGAGAAACACGATAAATTACCGCGCACTTATTTGCACGTTCGATGTAAAAACAGTAGCGACGAAAAAAAGGTTAAGCCTCTCGTCCTCGTAAATTGCAGCGTTGAAAGTACAACGAGTTTCGTTATTCGGGCGAGAGAAAACCAACATCCTCCCTCTCTGCCGCTTTCTCTCGCGAAGATTAATCGCTCAATTACCAACGAATCTTATGTACTGGCGCGTCTTCGACTATTGTTGTCCCAGCAAAGGTATCGCTCGTGTGAAATTTAAAGGTGGGTATCGCGAAGAAGCGTGGTGTACGGTAGTAGGTATACCTCGTAAATGATGTCACCGTTTTCGGCGTGTACCATCGCCACGGCACCCAAGCTCTTGCAAACCTTGAACGCCTCGATCAATTCTGGGTCTCTCAACATGAATAGATTGCGGTATGCCATGAAGAACTTGAAGCTGTTGACGCCGTGTTGTTGTACCAGCGTTGCCATTTCTTCCCGCGTCTATAACAATTATCGTTCAAGTTTCGATATTGTCTAGATGAAGCGTGGAAACCAATTAATAATTGGCGCGTGCCGCGGGAACTGTGTCTCGCGAACAAATTAAACAGCTCCACGGTGAATTTATTCGACGGAATACTTTTTTCATCGGGAGAGGGAATTTTTCATCGAAATATTTTCCGTTGCCGAGAGACAAATGTTCGTTGTTTTAGAACGAAACGTCGTGTTATCGATTAAAAAGCAGACCGTAATCCTTGTTTCGTTCGTTACAGGGCAAATCAGCAAGGTCTGATCGAATTAGCTAATCGCTCGACTCGGTTTATTTACATTTACTCTGCTTAACCGAACTTTAACGTAGACAGAGGTACTCCTTGAGAAAGAGTAAATCGTAGTTTTTCCTACTAGATTAAACTTTGAAATTCTCAAAATAGAAGGAAAGCTCTTTGTTTCGCTTCGAGGAAGGACGAGCGATTGCTATTTAGAAAAACCCGTTTGTTCCACAAAAGCCTCCTCGTTGTCGCGTTGGATTATTCTATTCATTTAGCAGTTGTACGCAACGGTTCGCAACAATGACCAAGACGTCGGTCGAAGCTTGCAAGTGTCTCGGCCAAAGAGCAGACGAACGTGCACGAGAAGCCCAGAAGGAGGAGGCAAACACCTCGAATCAAAGCGCGACATCGAAACGTGTGGCCAATTAAGCGAGTCTATTTATCGGATTGTCGACGATCCAATTGTGGTAAACGAACGATCCTCGATTCAATAAAATCAATTCTCTCGACGACGACGACGACGACGACGACGACGACGACTAATAGTTGGAACCGTCGATTACGTAAATTTGGTCGCGACCTTAACGACTCGTGGACAAATAGAATCGACGACAAGCGCAATGAGCAATTATAATATGCATTAGCAAACGCTCTCACGAGTAATATTCGTAGTCAGAGCAAAAAGTCATCGCGAGTTCAAGCGCTCGTCCACGCTTAACTCGTACAGACTTCCTGAAAAGGTCACCGACACGCGAGTCACCGTCTAAATTGCACTCAACTCTGCGCTCTCGACAAAAAAACATCACGGCTACGCGTTTTTAAAATCCATCCAGCAAGCCGTCTCTAACGCACGAGTCGAATAAAGCGTTTGTGCCGTTTCGCACATCGAACAGCGAAAAAACAAAACAAAACAAGCAAGTCGACGATTAGCATTTAGAAATCTCGAAATTCTCAGCGTTTTCTCCAATTAGCGTGGAGTTGGAGTATGCGCATTGTTTAGCGTTGCTTGTTCGCCCATTTAGCCGAGAGTGTGAGAACAATCGTCCGTGAACTGGATTCGAGAGCGGCGACTACCGTGTATCACACCGATGCTGCGCTACCTACCTATGTGCGTAATTTCTTCTCGTTTTCCCTAATCGCGTCCGAGAGCGAACGACTTGTGTGGAGGAGCAGTGGGTTGAGTGGGAAGCGGTCGATGCCTACTCGTGACGCTTTAAACGCGTGTTATTTCAGGAAAAAATAACACGCACCAAGGCGTTCGAGTCGAGCGTTCTCCGCGAGTTTCGAAACGCGCAGGGCGAGAGTGATTTTGAGACTCGTAACGCGCGCAACGATTAGCGATAACGAAAACAAGCGCGTCAATGTTATTCGATCAAAGTATGAATACCTGCTCAGTCCACTTGGTGATACCGACGTGCAATGCGTAATCGCAGCAGACTTTTTCGTCAGCCGTAATGCGGTACCTTTCGTAAGCCTCGAGTAGGCCCTCGTCAAACTTTGGTATGCAAAAGTCGATGACCATAGTGGTACCACCGGCGACAGCAGCTTTGGTGCCTTGATAAAAATCATCGACGGTTGTGGCACCCATCAACTCCAATTCCAGATGAGTGTGCGGGTCGATACCTCCAGGCATCACGTACTTGCCTCTTGCGTCGATCGTTCTTGTCCCACCGGGTATTATGAGGTTGCGACCCAGCTGCCTATAAACGTGCATTTTATTTATTTATTCGTTCGTTTGTTTCTTTTCGATCGTTTGCGTGTCGAAACGTTCGCTCTCGATCGACAAAAGAGACGTATTCGTCTCTCTCTCTCTCTCTCTCTCTCTCTCTCTCTTGCGTAAAGATGCGGAGGGAGAGGAAAACGAGGCTGAATCCATTTGCCACGCGACGTTTTATAGGATGTTAACGTTAGCCAAACGGCCGAGACTCACTTGATGATACCGTCCTCCACGTAGACGTCCGCGTCGAATAAGCCATCCTCGTTTACGACTTTGCCGTTTTTAATCAGCAGCCGGTTTTGCGCACTCTGTAAACAGCCAATACGTTCGCTTGTTAATTTTACTTTTTTTTTCATCGTACACAATGATTATTTTTTCCACACTGAAACAATGTAATTTTACGCAAAATCAAGATACAATCGTAATTGCGAGAAAGTTGCATCTTTTCAAACGCAATTAGCAAACTGATAAAGTTGCTTCAGACTCAGCCAGACTCGTCGGTTGGTGGTTATCCACCGGCCAATTTGCCATTGTTTTGTTTCATCGTTTGGAAACAAAAAAAACAAAAAAGAAGCGCAGACTGAACAGTTTCAACGGTGCGTTCAATACACGCACGAACCACGGGCTTTATCGTCAGCTTTCGATCTACTGTAAATTATTGGACAAAAAGTTGTTCGATATGGCAAAGAGCAAGCACAAAAGTACGATTTCCTCACCCGCATCGTAATAATCAGAACGCGCGTGTATATACGAATATCAATCGATATCTCAGCCTAGGGCTATGTCTATTTAGCCGTCTCCGCCAACGCCGCTGACGCAGCAGCGTTAAATTCCTATTGTGGCGCCGCGCAGACGTGTTTGCACCCTAACTTGCTCTCTCCGAGATATAGATTTTCCTCGGGGCACTCTCTCTCTCTCTCTCTCTCTCTCTCTCTCTCTCGGTGCGGCTCGCACACGCTCACTCGCCGCAAGCAACTTTCTCTTCCATCCTCCTCCCCGTATAACAAGGGTGAAGCAAGTATAGCGTATACGCTCACCGTGGAATTTCATTTGAAATCGCGCGTACGACAGAGAGAGAGAGAGAGAGCTCTGCCTCGGCAACAGCGGTGCACTTCCAGCTCTTTTGCACTACGTGCTCTCCAGCGCGATGTCACTCGAGAGCGATGCAGGTGAACAGCACGCGTAACGGGCGAGGGATGAAATTTTCCGCGTTTTTTTTCTAAAAAGAGGGAACGCACGAGCGAAGGGTTGACTCTAGGTTGCGCGTGGTCGCGCGAGCAGAGCTAAACGAGCGTGGTTCCCGAAACGCACGGCGAACGGCCAATGTAAGAGAGCGCGTGAATATTACGAATAGCGTACTCGAGAGATATTACACGGAGAAACGTGTTTTGCCATTCTCCAAGAATCTCATCTGCATAAAAACGTATTACAAACGAGCCAATTGTACACGGAACGCAATATTACGACGTATAGCAAGGTGACTCGTACAGCCAGTTTCAACGAACAATACGGCTGGACGTCGAGCGTTTAAACGAAATCGACACGCGGGATAATTAATCGTTGCGTAATTCGGGAGGAAAATGCGTATCGACGAGTGGCCACGCCAAACGGAGATAACGGACAACGAAGAACCGTCAAAAAAATTGGTTGACGTTCCGATCCAGTTACGTGAATGTTACGTAGCGGAATGGGCGACATCGACGAAAGAGAACACGGTACAATTAGCTCGCAAGGGCGCGGCCGCAATTCGTTATTTTCAACTTCCGTACACTCGCAACGCGCGGACAGAGTCTGATTAATTAAGCCGATTATCGACGTGGAGTCAATTGCGCTTTCGTTCGTTCGCACAACGACGACGGTCAATGCCTCGAACGCAACAAGTCCAAGTGAAAATCGGGCCGGCTTGTAACGCGAGTACTTTTGTCCTTGTTTCTTTTTTATTCGACGCGTCGCACGTTATCGTCGAGGAGAGAAAAAGAAAGGCGCATTACGTACAAAAGAGAGCGCGAGCGAGTAAGAGTCACGATCTAAGAACGCTTAGAGTTAGCGGGGAGGAATAACGGAGTGAAAATCGTTCGCTCGGCTTCGTCCACGGCCACTGCTCTCTTTCGCTCCAAACTACCTGTATACTCCGCTCGTTTCGTAACGCGTTCGATTCTTTTTTCTCTCTGTTTTTTATTCTCAATTGAAACGTTTTTTTCGCACGCGACGAGCCACGAGCTACCGTTTGCCGTCGCGCGCACACCTTCAACGCTAGACTTGCGCAACGATTCGACGTTTAATTGGGTAACCCGAGCGTAGGCAATCTCAGCGAGATACGCTTTCTTGCAGAATCAACCTTACTTCCTCGCGAATAATCGATCAATTTTCAACGAGACCAATCGCGAGTCCAAAAAATAACAACGACGTATTTCAAACGGTCGCGAAGGCCTCGCGAACAAAGACAAATGAAAAGTCGACCGTCTCGTTGTCGAACGTCAAAGGAGGAAATGCCACGTGTGCAAGCATCGCACGCGAGGATCAAGGGGCGACTGAACTCGTAACTTTCTCGTCGGCGTGCATACTCGTGGCTCTGCCAGTTTTGAAAAGTGACGTTTCTTTCGCTAAATTCGGCTCGCAAAGACGATTACTTTGATTTTGTCCGCTCGATACAAGTTTCCGTGGAACCGCGGCTGCATCGACGAGTGTACACAAACAACAAGACAGAGTACCAAACGATAGTTCGTACTTTAATTTGCAACGCGAGTCTCGACACGGTGAAACGTTATTGCCGATGATTAAACGTTTCCTACTTGCATCAAATCTGGTTTTTGCTCCGTTAAGTCACGTGGATAACGCACCGGACGCATTATTACGACTTGATTGAAGGTTATTGAACATTTGTCCCGGGACGAAGCGCAACAGAACGCGACACACGCGTTGCGAGCTTTCGTCGTGGAAACGCGAACGACCGCACAATTCAATAATAGGTTGCGTTTTATCGCGACGTGCTTTTGTCGAAACAATTGCGCGCGTCGATCGGCAAATCGAACAAGTTGAGCGCTCGGTCTTCGAAAAGAAAAAAAAGCTTGTCCAAAGTCAGATTTCGCGCTTTTGCTGCATCGCTTTCGCGGAGCGAAAATCTGGCATGCGTGCAACCGAACCATTTTAACCTTTGCAAAATCGTAAACTCTCCGCAACGGACGGAGTATTTCGGTATATCTCCGCAACCGCGAGGGCAACAGACGCGTCGTTTCATTGGTGCACGCATATTTTTCTCATCTTCGGACGTATCTCGAGGGCGTTGACTGATTATAAGGCTTTTCTTTCTCTCGCTCCCAGTGAACGCATGGAACGCATACCGCGTACACGTAGATTGCTGGATTCAGACGTGTACGCGTGTCCCGGCCTCGCAATAATTGCTAAATTTGTAGGCTTTTAAAATAGACGACGTATATGGGTGTTGGAATCGGAAAGAAATTCTAGAGAGAAATAAAAAGCCAGGCGGTTGTTCCTTTTTCTCAACGACTGCCTTCGTTTTTATCTCTTGTACGCGTCGTCGTTCGACGGAACGCAATTCCGCGCACATCCGACCGAGGACCTTATTTATAGCGTGTTCCTTGGCTGCGTCTCTATAGTTGTGTGGTTGTTGAATTTATTCTCGACACAGCGGACCACAATTTTTGTTTTGTTCGTTGACGGAAAGAAAGAGGAAACGTCCAATCTTCGCACGGGTTTTCGCGCTCGACAACGTCGTCGTTAGAAACGTAAAAGCGGCTTATCGAGTACACGTTACACCGCACCGTTTGTGTATTCGCGCGACAATTGTTTGAACTTTCTTTCCCCGGCCGATAGCTTACGCGCTTAATTTCACGTTGACCTTTCGAGAGATGTACCATTTTTACCATTTGCTCGATTACAACATCTCATTTTTGTTATTTTTAGAGCAGTCGCCGTGTTTGCATTCTCGTTATTCCAAAAGCATAAATACAACGATTGAGCGCGCACGCGCGCGCCGCGGAAGTGAAAAATAAACACACGAGTTGAATTTTCAATGAGATTGGCGGTTTCCAAGTACTGACAAAGATACCAGAAAAAAAGCAATAAAAATATTTTTTTTCTGCTCTCGGTTTGTCGACCTTTTCCACGGTAAATTTTTTCCAGCAAACCCAATTACGGAAATGATAATTTGCACGGTAAAAAGAAGGAGTACACGCGAGTCAACGAGAAATACATTTGAACGTCAATGTAATTTCCATAGAGTTTTGATTGCGTCTCGCCCAATCAAAACAATCGTCGCAACAACGAACGTATACACAAGGAACAACACGAGGAGCGAGCCAATACGAGTGACGCTCGAAAAATCGAGGAAGCCAAAGTGGTGTGCGTAGAGTTAAAACGACGCGGCGCAGAGTATATTACAAAGTATACGCATTAGGCTGGTTCGCTCCCCGGCTAAGCTCGAAGAAAACGCGAACGCTGTACGATAAAGGATGGAGAAAAGCGGACAGCGGTAGGAACGCTCGCAGGTGTGAGCGTTTCCGCTGTTGGCCGCCGGTCATTTGCAACTGTGAATTAGACCGTGGATGATCGTACGCTCTCCATTATTATTCATGTGCTTGGGTCGTTGTTGTTGTTGTTTCTCTTTCTTTCTCTCTCTCTCTCTCTCTCTCTCTCTCTCTCTCTCTCTTTCCTTCGAGCGATAAATTAAGCCACGCGTGTCGCGCACCCTTTCCCCCTTCTGGAAAAATTAAAATCTTTTATTTTTTTTCGCGTAGCATGGGGGAACAAGAGTCATGGTTCGTTAACGCCGTTCTATGTGTTGTGCGTGAAACGCAAGAGATAATAACGAATAAAAGACAACGTTAACGCGCTAGAAATAAACCAATTTGCGCGAATGAATCAACTCTAAGAAGGCCGTTTGGTTCAATTAAAGAAAAGAGACGATAAAACCACGGGAATTTACAAATTGGCTATTATACGAAACGTGTGCCGCGTGCGCGATTCACCGGTCGTTCGTTTTGACCTTTATTAAAAGCAAACTCGTTGGGCTTTGACGATAATTTGTCCAATCGATCAGTTCTAACGATCCACGCGCGATTTTCGTTGCAAAGGACGCCGATTACGATTGTTGCGCAATGTCGTTACAAGCGTTAACAATGCCAACTGTGAGCGTCTTTTTCGATGCACGTGCAAATCAGCGAGTTGCGGAACGAAGGAATAAAATCAAGAGGCCGGTAGTAGTACGGCGATACGTATCCCTGCGATTGCGCAACTCGCGCAAGACGCCGCTACTGAGTGTTTACGTCGGCGCATTGCATACATATATACATATATATATATACATATATATATATCGCTAGCGAATCGATAGTTCGTTGACACGCTATCGTCTAAGCGCAGGCGTATTCTATAGGCGAGAAAGAGCTTTTTTCGTTTCTTTACAACGATGAATGAGAATTTGAACGAGAGCCCACGACGATTATCGGACGACGTTTCGTTTGAACCCTGTTCTTTAGTTGTTTCTTTCGCGACAATAGGGAGACTGGAGAGATAGTTTGCAACAATGTTAAAGGGATGACGTCCGAATACGCTTCTTTTCAAGAAAAATGTTTACGTTAGAATTCGTTGTACGTAAGGTATATCAAACCAATCGTCGTTGAGAAATACAGCGACGACGCTGAGTATGGTTTGTAAATATGCCATTTGGCTAAAATAATTGTACAGCGTCAACATTTTCACTATCGTTGATCGTATATCGTAGACACCGATAGTCGATTCGATAGTTTTGGAACGTAAGATTATGCAAAGCTAAATAATTGAACATCCCGTTAAACGACGAAGAGAAAGAGAGAGAGAGAACGATAATATTATCGAGCGAAGTATAATTGGCCCTAGGAAATAGGTCAATTTGCGTATGCGTACGTTTCGTGTAATTATAGTCGTCTGGAAAACTTTGGTTCGCGTGTCTATAATCGCCAATTCGATAAATAGGAGAGCGGGAGAGAGAGAGAGAGAGAGAACGAACAAATAAAGGGAAAGAAATTTTTAGCCAATAACCACGCGTATAAAATCAATACTTCGTACAGCACGTAGCTGGCCCTAAGAAAAACGCAAAAATTTAGACAACAAACGAAAAATAACGACAACCCGAATGACATTGAACGAACGTCGTTGAAAATAATGCCGAGCGAACGGTAAGAAGAGCCACTCATAAGCGCGATGCGCGATGCGAAAAGCGAGAAACTCGCATCGCGCACACCCATGCATGCATGCGCAAGCGAAAATTCACGCCGAGATCTATTTTCGAAGCTCTCTTACAAGCACGTTTATCCGCGCGTGTGTGTGTGTGGTCAACGTGTATAGAGCAAAGTTCCCAATCAATAAATGCGCGCATCAGGTGAATCCCTAGCTCGACGCATCAGCTGATTCGCCTGTACCTTTCAAAGTATCTCGGGATTGTTGGCCTCCTCTCTCTCTCGCTCTCTCGGGTTCGTCGGACGTGTGAATTTTTCATACAGCAATTACGATTGTAATTTACGACGACGACGACGACGACGAGGAAGGCGGGAGGGGGAATTGTGTGTTTATAATTTGAGCAGATGTGCTTTGACTTTACGGAGAATTACAGCGTTCGATAAGTACTACTGATTTAGACAGTCGTTTGTCCGACTTGACGCGTATTGTACCTCGATATCCTATTATATATATACGCGTAGCTCTCTTTCGATTTTTCAAAATGCCGAGATATACTTCGCTTGAATTACGTTGTCGAGTGGGCGATCTTTATTCATCCGTGATAATTCAACGACGCAGTTGTAAGTTGATTAGTCATTACTAAACGTCGCAAATGTAACACATGTTTGAAATAACCTTTATATAGCTTCAATATCACTGGGAAGAGAAGACGTTTGAACGCTTGCTATCTTCCGGTGGACGGAAAGGATGCAAGGGAAACGCGAGGGTTTTTACGGGTCAAGGGTAGGCGTGAGTCACCGATCGAATCACGCGCTATTTTCTACAAATAAACCTTGTATTCCGCCTCGAGTAGTCCGCTAACAAGGCAAGCCCTACGTACTTTCGGTTCCAAGAAAATGTCCGCGCATCCTACGTATCCTACTTGTCGCGTCAATCCGCCGAGAAAGATAAAATCTGCGATTACAGCCGAGTTGATCGCCAATCGTTACTTTGCAAACGATCGCCTTATCTCTCTTTCGGCCAAAAGCTCGCGCGTATTCTCGCGAGCGTCCGCGAGCCTTTAACAAAAGATATCGATCGTAATTACGAGTTTAATATGCACTGCATTACCGACCTTTCCAATTACACGTCGATTTCTCTCGCGAGAACCAATAAAGACATCGGAAAAAAGAGCCGAACTACAAACGTCAATCGTGTAAACGAGGTGCGTTGGACACATGTACGAGTCTAACCTGCTCGATAAACAAAAAGTTACGCAACCCCGGCGAAACGCACACCGGTCAGCGAGCGGCTGCTGCCGCTTGGCTGCCTGCTGCACGAAGCGAATTTAAAAATAAAACTCGAGTCGCCGCTGCTGCTGCTGCTACCGGCTAGTTCTTCCGTCTTTCTCTCTTTCTCGACGTGCGCAAAAAGCGGAATCGAAAAGAAACCGTCCGACGCGCGCTCGTTGGTGCATGAGAAAAAAAAACGCAAAGGAGCCTCTCTACCTAAAAGGATACTATAGATTCGAGATCCTATTTTGCCTTTGGAGAATAACTTCCCTGTCGGTCGGTTAAGTTTATCGGCCGAAAGGCGGTGCTAGGTATTTTCAAAATGAGAAATCCGTTACAATGGAGCACCTGCAGAAGAGGCGTAGGGTTATACGCGAGTACGCTCGAAACGATCGATGGCCATGTTTGCGAGAAGTATCAAAGCTCGTCCCGAATTGCAGAGGTACACACACGCGTATACACGTACGTACCGCTGCCAGCTATTCCCGGGAAACGAAAATGACAGCGTCGACCCGGAATATTGCAGGCACGCGATATCGGACGCTTCGAACGTACGTTAATATGTAGGCCAGTAGGGGAGAGACGAGGAGGTAGGGTGTATGCGCGACGAGGATACCGTGTCGTCAATTTGGACGAGACGAGTAAACCTAATGTCTATTTTAGCCATGTCTCGCGCCACATATGCTCGCGATACGTACACCGTGCATCGCACGTGTGCGCAACGAACGCGAGCAAGACAATGGATTCGCGTACGCGTATTAATCCGATGAAAAGACAAACCTGCAGGTGAATGGGAACTTTTTTAACCGGCGTGGCCATTTCGGCTTGATGCGTGCTTGCGGGGAACCAGAGAATAAGGTGTTGTCCTGTGTATGCGCGCGCGCACTTTCTACGCACGTATATATCCAACGATAAAAAAACTACGAGTTGCTGCTCGCGCACACGCGTCTAGCGATCGACTGACGCCGCCGTTTTGCTGCCGCTACCGCATCGACTCGCGCAAGAGAAGACTCGAGACAGAGACAGAGAGTAGTGGGGGGGATGCGAATCCACACAAACGTGCTCTGGTACGTGTGTATAAAATATACGTGAATACATTCGAAGTAGCGGCTTTTATAGACAGAGGACGGCGTCTACAAGTTCTATGTAACGGTGTGCCCCTCGTGGCGCAGTGTCTTCTTTGTGTCGGTTTTTATTAATTGCCACGATGATACGCAAGATTGACGCCGACTGGATACGCCTTTTTGTTTACAAACAACATTTACAAAGTTTCGTCTGCGAGTTATACTCCGAGAGAGAGAAAAAGAGGGAGACATCAGAGATAGCGCAGAGTTTCGGCTTCGACAAAGCGATCGTAAACAAACTAGTAACGAAGCCGTGTATTTTGCGGAAGGTATCGACAGGTTCAAGTTGGTCAATTTAAAAAGTCTAAACAAAATAAAACAAACAGTCGAATCGAGGCCAATCGAATAGAAGGCTCTGTTCACGGATAAGTATCGTGCGTTGAAAAGGAACGTTTGCGCGTTTGATTAATCGAACGATACGGGACGCACGCTTGAATTCTCATCGCTCGCACGTGAAACCGTTTCGCGAGCTTTCGCTAGTAATCCAAGACCACGCGTGCGCTTCTGCGGTTCACTCGCGCGATACGTACCGTCTTGTTTGTACTCGCGCGAGTACTTTCCCAACCACTGATGTTTGTTCCGGTTGTTAGCTCTCCGAAAAGTCCGCTCGGTCGCAGACGCCTAACGAGTGGGAAAACATCGCCTAAGGTTAAACGCTCGAACGGCTCGGAGGTCGATAAAAAAATTGCGATACTTTTACTACCGAAACACGCGTACCGAGGTCCTATTTTGGACGCACGACTGTCGTGGATAATTGGACGAGCTCGCGTACGATCGAGGATCCCCAAGATACGATCGCCGCAACCGTAGACGCCTTCGATTTATCGCGAGTTTTTAATCAGCCGACGCGATCGAGGTTTTACTCGATTGATTTGCATTATTACGACGACTCTTATCTGTCTCGCCTCCTCGCGATGGTGAAAGATAACGCCTTCGTATTACATAATGGATTCTCTTCTTATCGGCAATCTCCAACAACGGAAAGCGCCTAAAACAGCACACCTATAGTCCTGTCGTCGACGCAAGCACGAGCGCGCTCTCGATTCCTCGAATCTCTCGCGTCCGATTCGATCGAGGTGCAAGGAGAAAAGAATACCGATAAACAAATATCCGTTGTGTCACCGAAATATTTCGTTCTGCTCTACGTCCATTGCGATCAAGTTCGAAACGGAATCTTTTTTTTTTTACAAAAAACGCACGATGCCACACACGCCATGCGATAGAAAAGAGACGAGAAACAGCGTTGTGGCAACGCAACGATTTCGCTTAATAGCGTTTAACGCCGATCGCGCACTTTCTTAATCCGCGATCTCGATAAAACTGGATTACTCGCCGTAAAAGTCGGAACAAAAAGTTTTCGCGTTTATCTCGGTTCTTTTTTCGTTCTCCGCCGCGTGCTCGCAGCGTCACAGCCAAAGATAACGAGGTTGAATTTGAAACGCAACAATGTCCATGCACGTCGTCGACCGAGCTCCATACTTTGCGCGTCGTACAGCTCGTAGGAGAAACTCGTCGACCGTAAGCCGAACGCGACACGCGACGATTCCGCTCAACCCGCACGAATTCGTCGACTTTCCGTCGTCGTTGCTCGGTATTTATCACGTTTCCTCGCGAGAAACGACACGGACAAATCTCACCAGGTCTCTTATTTCTGCCTCGTGCTAATTGAACGATCGCGTTCGAAACGGGAGAAGGACAAAAAGCGCGATCTCTTGTTCGCTGGTTTGTTCGAACTACGGAACTAAGGGAAGTGCGGTCGACGATATTTTGCGAGTGCGCTTGTTCCGCGTCGAGCTTTTACCGTTCGACGTTTGCGTTCGACGATAACGAAGAATTTACAGTTTTGCCGACGATAATCGTTGCACCGTACGTGTCCGCGATTACCGTCGAACCCCTCCTTACCATCGGCAGACTCCGGAGTTACGTTCGTTCACGCCAGATGACGGAACGGTGCGCTCGTCGTTTGGAAAGCTACGTCGACTCCTCGAAATCCCGATCGAACGATTCAAAGACAATTTTTACGCGGACAACACGAACGCCAATTAGTTTGTACGTAGTTTGCTTTGGATTTTGATCGGCAACGGCTTTTACCGCACGAGGCCTCAGCGCTGTTACCGCGACGCCAAGCGAGGGCACCAACTACTAACGCGTTTGACGTTTTGCGTAGCGCGAAACTCAAGACTAGATACGATAGAAGGATAGACACGAGTGGCAAACTCGGTGCAAACTCGGTGCAAACTCCGATAAAATACAAATGATATTTTCGCACGTGGACGGCGCGAAGGACTTTATTCCAACGTTCCTTTGCTTTGTTCGGATAGAAGAGCGCGTTGACGAAACATTTCCCGCGAGCGTTTACACAAGGCAGCGTTGAGAGTGTTACGTTTAAAGAACGAATCGTTTGAAGAGGCGCCATCGTGTCGTTCTTTTCCCAGTCGTGGTCTTTGGCTTTGTTCGTCAACGTTTCGACGATGGAACGCGCCCTTGGAGTTTATAAATTCCGTGCAATATTCAGCTTTAAACATACCGAGTCAACGTTCGGTCTTTGCACGCGCGCTTTCGTCGGCAGGTTCGTTCTCTAAAACGCCTATACCAGACGGATTTCGCATCGTGAATTGCGCTATTTTGTCTAGCTTCCCACGCTCGAGTAACGTAGTTCCAATCGAGAAAGGGATGGCAGATGCGAAAGAGGAGTCGAGACGAACATCGAGGGCCTTCGAGACTTTCGAGGCTCCGGTCGATCGGTATGCCAAAGTTCTTATTTTCGCGCGGTAACACAGCTTCCAGACGATAATTTAGCAGCGGATCGCTCGCGATGTAAATCGAAGCCAAGTCGGAGATTTTAAAAGAGACCACGCGCCAGCTGTCGTCCGTAGTCGTTTTAGAACGATCGTTAAAAATATCAATCGGCTGTTGGGATTGCGAGCTTTCCTCGTCCAAAGTCAAATCGATATCGATGCGGAACGACCAATTCACAAAAGCTTTCGGACGGTTGACTTCGCCAAAGAGCGATTCGTTCTAATTACGAACAATCGAGTGGATATTTATAGGGATATGCAGAGGTGAGAGAAGTACTCGACAAAGTCGTTCGATTGATTTGGATTCCTTTGCGTACGGGCATTACGAGCAACGAACTTGCCGATGTAAACGAATGCCTTATGGATTCAAACAAGTTGGAAGCATTAATTGTACTTTAACCGCTATTGGCGTGCTTCGAAAAAATCTCGGTTTGCGAACTTGCGAAAGGGTGCCTAGAAGGGCGCGGTTCCTTGGAAAGCTCCTTGTCTCGCGTTAACACGGTCAAAACTAAGAAGCGCGCGTGTCGAGCTCTACTATGAGCAAAAAATGAGGCTGGCGATTCGCGTAAATACGTCAAACATGCTCCGTACTCGACGCTCTCCTTTCTCTCCCCTACGGATGATAATATCGTTGTATCGTTTCCGAATATATCGTAAGTGTTGACGTAATCGTCTGGCATACATCGATACGTAACTTCATTGTAAGAAAACAATGTTGGGTGCACGTTGGTAATCTTATTCGAATTGTACGGTTAATCGATATTTGTGATGACGTACCGCGAGTCCTGTCTCTTGCGTCGACACTCGTTCTTTTTATCTAACGTTTTACGTCCAAGTAGTCTTTAAGTATTGCCACGTAGATCCTTTCCGTCGTTGTGAAAAAGTGATCTTTCGCGCCTTCCGTGGCGCTACCGTACTGGGGTTGTGACCCATGCGTAACTCGTAAAACGTCTTACACAATTTGACTACAACTTTTGTAACAATTTCTGTCGACTTGACGCTTTTTACGTATACGTTGTTGGAAGCCTTCCGGCGCGCGATCGTACCACCACCTTTCCATCACCGCTTCGTCCTTAAATATCTCTATGAAATGTCTTTTAATACCTATCCAGTCGACTGTTTAGCATCGCGAGAAATCGTTCGAATAAACTCGATTGACTAGGTGCTCGTAGCACGTTCATCTCGCGTTTCATTTTTCATTATTAATACGTTAAATGCCGATCGAGGATCTAGTCGCACTTTTCAGCGAAATCTACGCGTTAAACCTCAGCTTTTATTTGAATACTTTTAAACGCGTGGTTTTCCTTTTAATCGAAGAGATCGGGGGAGAGAGAGAGATGGAAAAAGGGGTCTCGAGCGTCAAAGAAATGAAAGTCGCTCTCCGATTTCAGATTTCATCGATCGCATCTCTTGCCTATATTTTTACGTTCAACCCCTACATTTGCTTTCATCCCTTCTGCCTTTAGCTTCGATTTTTTGCTTCATCTTCCCAGCCTGCGGTTACGTGTAACTACTAACCCTATATTTTATCCGTTTACTCGAAACTCATTTGATTATATACGTCGTGTACGATAGAACCACGAAACGTCCAAAATTTCAACAATTTGGCACACGTTCGTTCTGTCAACTGAGATATCGGATTGCAAACGAAGTATTTTGGAACGCTCGTAATAAGTACAAGTTTTTTCATTGCTGCTATTCACGTTCCGTGATAAAAAGAAAATTTGTTCGAAAAATCAACTCGTTTGATCCGATAATTTCCACGAAAGACACAAGATATCGATCAACTATATAAGCGCAATATCTCGTATTCCAACAACCGCAATCCCTTTGATCAAAGACAAAACCAACTCTCGGCGTACATTATAAAAAAAAGAAGAAGTAGTTTCAAACGGACGACACCCCCTCCAACCCTCGCATCTATCGTCTTAATCTCTCTCTTGACAATCAGTCGTTCGGTTTCTCTCTCTCTTTCGTTCTCTCACACTGCAGACACGAACGCAACGTACACGCGCGTTTGGTAAAAAAAAAAAACAAAGTACGAGTCCCCCTATTTTTTAACGACCCCCCGACTAGATGCTTGGATGCTGGCACCTGGAGCAACAGTACGCAGAATTCACCCTTCCCCCCACCTTTCGTGGAGTAGAGTTACGCAGGCGAATCTTTGGAATAAGCCACCCCACCCCTTTTTGTGCGTGCGTGTTTTTTAACCGAAGGGGAAAGAGAGAGAGAGAGAGATGGAGAGAAGGGTTGCTTTAAATAATAATGCCAGTAGAGCGACGATCGAAAAATCGGGACGCTCGCCAACTTTCAGTTGCTTCGACGGATTTTTAGCGACAAGACGCGTGCGCGCGCGCTTTACGCGCAATTACATCGCGAGTGTTCGCGAGTGCTTGTTGTTCTGGTTGTTGTTTACTTTGGCATCAACTAACGAGTAAGGTGCGGCCGCAAGCTGCTACTTTGTCGATTTTTCAAGCGTCTGATTGGGACGACGTTCGAGGATATTAAAATCAATTGCGAATTGCGCGTAATTTCGCGTAAACTCTTTACCGTCGCTTATTTATCCGAGAGTTGCTTGTAATCGTGTTACTACACTCGCCACTTTGCACTCCGCTTAAAACGTATTGGATTTTGTAGGACTTTGCGTACTTTGCATGTCTGAGATGTAGCACATTACGAAATCTTGAATCGAAGCGATACGAATGTTTTGAATTAAAGACGAATTTATCGGTGGTATACATAATACACAGCTGTCGAATTCAATTATTCGAAAGGCTGTTCGATAATTGGGATTCTGAAAAAATTGAAGCGACCCCTTGTAACGTTGTTTGTAGGATTAATCGAATTCGCTATTAACAATCGGGTTAAAGAATTACGCACGGCAGATCGATAGCAAAGGTATTATCTCGCAAAAAATATCCAACGTTCGCGTCAAGACACAATGATTTAAAAATACACGTATCACAATAACGACAGACTTACCGTACGTCAAACATTTTAATCAAATTTCTAGCTTTGCCATCGATCGTATTCTCAGTTCGCATATTGGACTTCCTTATAACGTTGAATAATACAACTTATCGCGAAACCCGTCTTTTCGCCAAATCAATAAATTAACTTTCAAATGTAACTGGGTTAAATGGATCGCAAACGCTGCAAGCACAGTCTAAAATTGAATACACGTCGCTCTCGTCTCGTTAATCAATGTCGTCCAGAAAGAGCCACCCAGAAAAAGTTATGACAAAAATACAACACAATTACGTTACAACTTGGCCTTTTGTCGTTGTCATTTGTGAACGTTGATTTCTCGCCGAGAACATTCGACGACAATTAAGTCAACGGAGAGGGAAAAAAGAGAAAACTATTCTGGATAATATCCATTGTATCGCGCAAGCCTAACGCGTCGGAACATCGGTCAAAAAAAAACGAAAAATTCTCAAATCATGATGAAATTGATCTTCTCGAACAAACGCGCGCGTTTGCCTTTAAATCGTTATTAGCCCGCGTTCACCGATCAATCCCCCTAATTACCTTTCCAAAAATTTAGAAAGCAACGAGAGAGAGAGAGGAGGCCTAATCGAAAGCTGAAACCGTCGGGGAAAAAAGGTGTAGGTTCCGCGTTCTCTATATTAGCGATATCCGGTGAAAAAGCAAAAGAGCGGAAAGGTGAGATGATCGAAACTGAGACAATGAAAAGTCCCGAAAAAAAAGAGAGAAAGAACGGTGTTTGGCGGGATTTTAAGGGGGTAGTAGCGCGCGCGCGCGCACACACACACACACACACACACACACACACACATCGCACGCAGTAGCTCTTATGAATCGAAAACGGCCGAGCGCTCGCTGCACGTGAAGCCCCTTGTGTAAAATTGCGTGAACGTGAGTTGACAGAACGCGCGGGGCTGTGTTTCTCTCTGTGTGCGCGCGCGTGTGCGTCTGTGTGCAAGTTAAGGGAGAGAAGGAGAGAGAGAGAGAGAGAGAAAAAATGAAATGAACGGGGAAAAATCGAGCGGCTTTATAACAGATGTTTAACGCGCGATACTGTATCGTCCGCGCGTGATGAGCCAATGTGTAATCGTGAAATTTCGATTTCGCGCGAGTGAGAATTCAACGTAAAAAAAGAATCTACAATGGTCGCGCGCACGCGCGCGCAATTACAACGAACGCCGTTAAGCTCGTCGATACGAGTTCTTTTCTTTTTTTTTCTCTAACAAATGTTGACGGTTTGGGGAAAGTTTTGAAAATTCAATTAAAGTTCCTGGTTTGATCGCTCGTCAAACGACGATATTGCGTTCGCTCAAAAAATTACCCAGACATGGGCGTCGAATTGGGACGCAACGCGAATGGATGAACCGCTTGTTGACGCGATTTCGAGTGACTCCGAAATGACGAGTCGAGCCGAAGGAAAGATCCATCGCTAACGGGAATCAGCCGGAGAGAATTGTTTATCTCAAAAGTGATATTCGTAGCGATAAAAATCAATAAACTATTTTCACGTCGGAGTTCGAGATAAAACGAGTGTATTTAAAGCTTTGGACACGTTGGAGGAAAGTTCAACAATTTTAATTGAATTTTCGTTAGAGTCTAAAACGAATTGAAACTTCAAAATGAATAATACTATTTCGGCGCTTATTATTCACAGCTTATTAGATACAGGTCCAATGTCAAATTTAAACGTAAGGCGTCTCCGTGGAGTTGTAATTAGTGCACAATACAGCTAATACACTAGTAGCACGGCATCAACGTAACCTTCGGTTTGCTTCAACCGTGCCCGATCCATTTCTTACCACCGCATCGTCCAAGATATTGGGTTGCTCGTGCGTAAGTTGGTCACCCGTTTGACTTTGAGATCTTCCGATGGTTACTATCGAAGGCCACTGTCGATTGTTGGCGTCAATAGCTCGCCAAGAGAAGCTGCTTTGTCGCGCTGAAAATGTTCGCGAGCGACGCTCTTGCGTAGGAGCCATGCGTCGAGTAACACTTTGACTAAACCAGTGGTACTTTCAACGTTGACAATTGCTCGGTGACAATTGTTGCGGGGGACGAGGAGGCAAAGTTGGATTACCCCAGGGAAACCGTTACTTGCTTCGTAACGCTTATTTTTGTTCACTTTTGCAAAATCTCGGCGACGTAGGTTCCGCTAAAGACGTCGAATTATAGGGCAGGCGCGAAAAGACAACGAGTAGCGCGCCATGAAAACCGATCAAACAAACAAATGCCCCAAGTGTACGGCGCTTCGTTCGCTCCTCCCACATAACTATATTCGGTTTACGTTCAAGCGTGGACTATCGATCGATTCGACGATAAACTTGCGTTTAAAGTATCGAACGAGCGTTATACACTGCAACAGGATCAACCTCCGCGCCAAACAACAATTGGCTTTCGCAAAGCAAACAGCAGGAAAAAAAGTATTTTTCAGAGTTATCCCTCTGGCTCGCGACAATGGGCAAAAGCCGCGTGGTTGTTTTTAATCGGCTCACGGTGGCTCCACAAGTGGGAGCTCAGCCTGGAATAAAAAAAATAGACAAACGGGCAGTACAACGGGACGTATGGGACGGAGAGTAAAATTTGCCGATCGCGAAAATTAGCGGAATCATTGGTGCGCGTGTGTGCGTGTGCGTGTGCGTAGAACGACGCCATTTTGGGGGAAAAAAGAAGCCTATCTACGCGGACGGCTACGTAGTACGAGCGGGGGTTCGGGGCTGGACATCGCACTACTACGCGTTGTATCGAGGGGTGGGGACTATACGTATACAGACGAGGACGACGACGTATAGCTATCGACAAAGACAACCGAAAGAAAAGAAGGAAAAACCATGGAGATGTGGAGTGGAGGGAGGCGATGAACGAGAGAAACGTCGCGTAGGCACGACGGCGAGGGAGGAGAGGAGGAGGAAGGTATAGATCGAGGAAAGACGCGCGTGCCCTGGCAACGTGGACAGTGCCTCTTTGTAAATCAGCCTTGTGTTCGCGCCAAATCGCGGCACGCCGGGACAAACCGAGAGATAACCAAGTTTCGATCAAAACCAACGTTCGTTTCCAATCCACAAAGTGACTTTTAAGGAAGCTCGACGTTGCTCCGATCAAAACGTCAAAACACCAAAACCTCAAAACGCAAGCATCCTCGAATTATTGGTCGTCAAGGATCGTAAACAATCGTCGAATCGTTGGAACGTTGGATTATTTTATCCAGTCCAGTCGTCGACCCGTACCGCTCCTCCCTTGTCAACGAATATCATCGCTTGGTCAAGCAAACGCATCGCGTTAATCGACGAAAACTTGAGAAGCGTTCGCCGTCGTACACGCCAAAGTACATTTTAAAAACAGCTACAGACCAACAAGCGATAGCTTGCCATGTAAATTGGCAGACGCGCGGTTTCCGCGTGCGCGTGCCAGGCACACGCACTTCATTGTTATTATCCGCCTTTTTTTTTTTTTTTTTGAGGCTTTTTTCTGTTTTCAAACGTGTATTTATACATGCGTAAAGCCAAAAGTCAGCCGGTGCACAAGATTTTCGGGCGTTGAACTCGACGAAAGAATTTTGAACTCGTCCATATATATGCGTGCGCGTGTGTACACGCGTATTTTTTTGACCGCGACTTTGTACCTTGCAACGAACTCCCGCGATTGGAGAGCAATGTACTTTGTTTAAAAATTAACGTTCGTCTACTTAGTGCGAAAAAGATGGGCTTTTCGGACGTAACGACGATACGAAACGAACGAAAACGAAATGATTTTCTGCACGATCATTCGCGTGTCAATCGCGTTGAAAGCTTATAGGATAAAAGGCCCTGTTTGATACGCTAAAATAAAAGTATCTCAAGGCAAAGATCTTTTTAAACGCGTCGCGTCATTGATTTTTTCACGTTGTTATTCTTGCGCTTTGTACATTTTTCAACGTTTCTTCCTCGGGAGTAGAGACAATCTACCAATACCCAGTAATCGATACGTACTGACAAAGAAAAACGATTACTCTTCTTACCTTTGCAAAAAATATTTAAAAAGAAGTCGCCAAAAAACGTGTCGTTCTGTTTTCGAAAAAGACGCGCCGCTAGAGAGAGGGAAAGTCGCGGGTGGGGTTTCTCAAACGCGCGCGCGTGTGTGTGTATATATAGAGATAGAGAGAGAGAGAGAGAGAGAGAGAGAGAGAGAGAGCTGTATAGATGCACGTATATACGTATATACAGCACGTGCGGTACAGAGTATACAGGGACGGGCGGGCGGAAAAAGACGTAGCGCGATTGGCGGGGCGTTGAAAGGAAAACGCGCGACAGCCGGGGCACAGCCTTTCTCTCTCTCTTTCTCGTTGCTACTCCGTACAACATAGCACTGCCTCGCTGCTGGCCGAACCAACTGGACGCCTTCCTTAAGACGAATCGATTCCTTAATTGTGTTTAATCGAATAAAGAGCATAAAGAGACAAGTGAAAAACCGTTCAACGCTGGAGCGACTCGATAAGATATCAAGGTAACGTCAATTACACGTACGCAAATATTCCTTCGCTCGTTTATTTTCTATTTGGCGTAACCGAGATTTTTGCGGGACAGTTTTTTTTAACCACGCGCTGCTCCTCGTATACCTCGTAATATCGGCGATCCACAACGATCGTTTATTAAGCGACTAAGGCGCGGTTTGAATAAATGATTTCTTGCAAATTTAAACTGCATTACCGCTGCGATGCATTCAATTTATAAATAATAAAGTCCGACTCGGATCAGCGTTCGTCGAACGAACTTTGGTGCAAGCCACTCGGTATATAGCTTTCTTAAGTTAGCCTTATAAAAAAACAAAGACGAATGATCGTGTGCACCGGCCAATATCTCGCGTACTTCGGAAAGTTCGAATCGCGATAATTCCAATCGAACCTTGAGTTTCGCGCGTTTTACAAAACTGCGAAACCGTGAACGAAATTTCGGAGAAACTAATCTTTGCTAGCCACAGGCCACACTTATTGCGCGTATCTCAAAGACAAGGTAAAGCCAAGAAGGCCACGATAGCGTTAAAAAAAAGAGAAAAAACCCAGAACCTAACAGGAACGACGTTGAAAAAAAGAAAAAAAGACAAAAGGAAGGGAGTCGGTGTCGCGGACTCTCCCAGGAGTTGAAGTTGGATTTCGCCAACATCATCGTCACGCTTCACTTGGGCGCTCGCGCTAACGGAACAGCTTTTTCTCTCGCTATACTCATTCGCGAGAGACGGATTTTCTCTTGTTGTCCGTGCTGTCTTTTTTCTTCTTACCTTTTTTGCAAAGGCCTTATTTTTACGAAGTTGCTGCTGCTGCTGCTGCTGCTGCTGCTGACCGTGAACATCATCGCTCGCCGATTTACGAGCAACCGAGGCTTTTATTGTTTCTGCGCGCCGAGGATAATTGAAGTTGCGCGAGCGAACGAACGAGCGCGGGCTGACCTGCTTCTTCTTCGTTTTCTTCTTGTATGCTCGTTCGGTTAAATATATGTATATATATATATATATATACGAGCGATTATCGATGGGAAATCGCGAGAGAATTTTTAGCGACGAAACAAAGGGATCTTTAGCAATGATCGCGAACGACATAACATTGATTAAAGTCGTCTTGCTACCACAATCTCCTGGCAGTTTGAACGTCAATTTGTTAAATGGGACTGAAGACCTCGATATTTCAACGTTTTTCCAAAACGTATTTTGATCCAAGGCGAAAATATCTTTCGTTGACTCGTGCAACGTGACGCGAATTGCACATTCGCTATTTCTGCCAATAATTCGAACTTTATTAAAAATATGCCAAAATTAAACCGCGATCAATAACCTTCGTTCGTTGCGAATTGAAGTGTGAGCAAAACCACCGAAATTAAGACGACCATGTGGCTTTCGCAAAAGACACGTTTGATCGATGCGCCTCAACTTTAAGCTCGTCTAATGGTGTCGCTAAAAAATCAGCCAACCGTCGAACGGTTTTGGCAAACCTTGCAAAAAAAAGACACTATCGTTACGGCTACGGTTAGCGATCTTAACAATCAAATTAATCAGTATAGGACGGTGTGCGTAAGAAGCAATTCAAAATGGTTTCCCCTCTGGTCTCATCGCTCTTCTCTCTCTCTCTCTTTCTCTCTCTCTCTCTATCTCTATCCCTATATATACACACACACACGTCTGATGGTCGTCGTCATGACAACAACGCTTACGTACATGTGTATACGCGCTCGCACGCGCGTGTGTGTTTGGGATGTTGGCGTTCTTTGGACCCCCACGCGTGTGCGTATTTCGAGTTTCCTCCTTTACCACCCCTCCCCCTCCTAAGTACGGTTTTCTTCCAAGGGTGGACGAGAGAGAGAGAAAAAACGTCGATACGTCGTGCTCGGAGAATTTCATTATCGCGCGTTTGCGTTTGATACTGTGAATTCGTACTCGTTTTCTTTTCTAACGTCGTTATTGTAATTCGACCATTCAGCGATTGCTTTCGCGCGTTTTCTTTTCTTTGGAGCAAATATTTGAGAAAAAGGGCTTTCTGATATTTCACCGGGATTTACGCTGAGCTTCTCTTGTGTAATTCGCTACTCTTTAACGTTCGAAACAAGCAAAATCCGTCGCTTGTTCGCGTATCGAAACAACGAAAAAGAAAGAAAATCGACGGAGTAGAATAGCCGAATGCACCTGCGTCAACGAGTCGAACGCTCAAACCCGTCTCGTTACGAGTTGCAGCAACCGCGGTGGCAATCGCGAGAGAGGGAGAGAGGGATTGTAGTTGCACGCGCGGGAAAACGCAAGACTCACGACGTGCGCTTTTATCCGGGCCGCTCTTCTTCTTCGTCTTGTTCTTTTTCCTCTTCGTCGTTCACGGAGTCATGCTCTCTTCTACTAGCTCCGAGGTTCGCTGTGTATTTCCTTAAATTAAACGTTTTCTCAGGATGCCAGCTCGATGGGAAATCGATTCCACTCGGCTGCTGTTGCTTCACGGATTAATGCTAAGTATTCGAGCGTTCTTTCTTGCGTATCGTTTGGTTTTCAACGTTCGATATGCGTAAACGAGGATGCGCGCCAATCGGATGGTAGGCCGTTCGTTTATGGTTCGTTTTGACACGTGGACGTGGCTGGAACGCGACGCGATTGCGATATTTAGTAGCGAGACGCGTAAAAAATGCTCGGACTCGGCAGTTGAAACTTAACGATCCATTGGTTATTTCGCCTCGAGAGGTACGTCGTGATTAATCGTTAAGCTCGTACACTTGTGCAGTTTCGCAACCATCGTAACCTTTCCATCCTCGTTTCGCGCGCACATCCGAACAATCGTAAACCCGTTGTTGTATATTATTTTTACGTCGCACAAAGTGCTACTTGGTTTATTCGTACACACCGACCAATCGTACAAAGATATTTCGTTAAAAATACGTCGACGAGTCGACACGTTCAATTGATCGTGTACACGTCAAGGTAGCGAAGGTAGATGATCGAGGAAAGCTTTTATCCGAGTGACAGATTTACAAATGCACTTTGGTTATTCGCGTTCGCATGTTATCGAAAGTTTGGCCTGACTGGCAGAACAAAATAAGTTCAACGTACGACTGCGTTTCTTCGTACGAAATTCGATCGAGAGTAGAACGCGAATTTGTCGTCGTTTCCAATGGCTGCGACTATAATTGCGATAAATTTCTACGAACAACCAAGTTTGCGAGACGGCGTATCTATGGCGTTAGCCGTCAAATCGAACGATTGTACAACGAAGAAAAATCGCATCGCGCGCGCTCTCTCTCTCTCTCTCTCTCTCTCTCTCTCTCAGCTGAACGCGCGAACGAATTCCTCCGATAGGCCCATTACAGCTGATTGACCCGTCGAATTTTGACGCGATACATAACTGACCCGCAGACCGATTGCTCTCCTACTATAGATATCAATCTAACGATATAACGTTTTGCCTCGTGCGATTTATCAGCTTCCGCAAACTCAGGTAGACGCGTAGAGGCTATATCGAATTAGCTGCACGTTCCCTTCGGCCTGCTTTTTGTTCTCTTGTTTGCCGTGCGACGCATCGATCCGTCGGTACAGCTACGGATTCTTATCCACGATGTCCTTCTACGACACTTTCCAAAATAAATTCTATCGTTTTACGCGCGATTCGCGTGCTTATCCCTCGGTACATCGCAACGTGCGTTTTATTCCGCGGGTTAGACTTTGCAGGCGATCGAACGAATCAAAGAGTCCAGCAAAACATCGACGTTAATCGAACAGAGCCATTGGAAAGATTGGTTGGAAATTTAAAAGAACAACGACGAAAGCCGAACGATCGGGCGAGAGGATAAGAAATCGAGGCAAAGGTCTCGGATCGGAAGCCGACCGCAAGCGCGTCGAATCGCTTTCAGGGTCTATAACGATCGTTGCGTTTCTACACTTTCACTCTGCGGCTGCTGCTGTTGTCCAGGACCTTCCGAGGGATATACGGCTCTTTTTCTTTCCTCTAACGACTCGTCCGTAAACAGCTTTTAAGGGATACCTTATTACAGAGCTCAAGTGGCATTTTCATTCTTTAATCGCGATATTCCGCTCCATCACGCCCTCGTTTCACGCGATTCTTCTCTCTTTTCAGACGTAAAACTTGGACTGGACAACGACGAACCAGCGTCCAATCGCACCGTTGTAACATGGCCAATTTACCGAGTTTCCGATTGCGATTACAGCCTTGTACGAAACACCTCTTAAAGCTCGATCCAAAACCGGAAACGCACACTCGATCGCGCAACACGGTTAATCACGAGACGCGCATCGTCAAAAAGCGTGTAGCCCGTTCTGAAAAACGTCGCCCTAACCCTCGCGAGCAACGAGGCGCACCCTTCCTAAAAAGGGCAAAGTCTCACCTTTTTTTATCCCCCACCATCGAAATGAAAATAACAAAAAATCCCGCGTGCGCGTACGCGATTTCCATTGAATACCTACTTTTCCCGAAAGATAAAAAAAAAATCAGTAAACGAAGAACGAGACGAGAGAGAGGGGAGAGCAAGACGAGTCCAAGCGGAATAAAAAGTATTGGCGCTCGTTCGATTGTCAAACGGAACAAATTCAAACGAAAGCGGATTTTGTCAAATGAAATTTCGGAAAAAAGTGCTGGCAGGGTGAGTCGTTGTATCGTTACGTCTCAAAAATCAGTTTTCCACTGCGAGCTTATTTCACGCTCGCAACGGTTTCTATTGTGGCTCGATCGTTCTGCTTGATTATCCGAATTACCGGTGCGTTTAGGGAAAGAGCAAGAGAGCGAGAGAGAGAGAGAGAGCTATTCTCTGAACGATACAGATGCGTTGGAGGATATTAGTGTTGCGGTCATTTGGATTTGACTAATATGTTTTGATATATGATGTGTCGTTGTGTGAAATTGAGATACTCCACGTTCTTTTGTAAGAAGATAATAATGCTGTTCTATACGCTATTGAAAAAGCATTATGGCTGAACGTATTTATAGCTGGATTAATCATTTCCAAGGGATATCTTAATTTGGACACTTTTCAATCGATTAACGACGACGGTTTATCGACTACCGGGAAATTCATCAACTTTATTCAATTGTAATTATTAAAAACTTGAAAGTTATAGGTAACGCACTGCGAATCTACAAGACATTTTCACGATCGTTTTTCGCGAAACACGCCCAAATGTCCAAGCGAACGAAACAATCAAGATCGTTCCCCAAATCGCTTTGAACAACTCGAAAGATATCAGCCTTGATTTGGTTGCGCGTACACGCGTATACGTAGACCTCTCTCCGTGATACCTCATAGTTGTACGTTTCCAGCGCGACTCTCGTTACGCATCGCGCAATTAGAGAAGCACTTGGAAAAAAAAACGAAAAGAGGACACGCTCGACTAATTGGACACTTTGCGTTCACGTGGGGGATTTATCGCGACATTTTGTGTTTTTGATTCGAGAGATAGCTCAAGTTTTTTGAGAAACGTCATCGCTTGCGTTGTCGTACGATAATACCGTACGCGAAGTAAGATCTTGAATTACACGTATAAATAATTTGAACGTAGTTTTATTTTGTTTTAAAACCACCCCGTGTGCCGATAGAGTTCGTTCGGATTAAAAGTCGGATATGCGCTAATAATCGTTACTCTTGATAAATCGCGCATCGAATCATTCGATAACCACCCAAAAGTATCTGGCTAACTCGAGAGTGCCAAAATGAACGGTCAAATTAGCGGAAAAATAACGGAAAAAAGAACGAGAAATTTCGACTGGCCAAGTGAAACAGTCAACTCTCCAATAAATGATCGCACAGCGCGTTTCCCTCAGAGAGAGAGAGAGAGAGAGAGGGAGAAAATATAGTCGGCATCCCAAATATAAACGTTTCTACCGGTAAAAGCATAGCTTCGGCTGTCGCTCAACGTTAAATTCGTAATGTTTTTTTTCCTTGCGAGTTCTCCTCTTCCTTGGGCCACTGATTGAAAAGCGCAACGAACTCGTAGTTCGCTCGTGGAAATTATTGAAAAATCAATTAAGCACGAGAGCGCTCCTTGGCGAAAACCAATTTGCAACGGTGCGATATGTGCTTGTATTCTAATGGTATAATGATTGACGTGAACGACGGGCGTATATAGCAGTGGCAAAGCACACATAACGTTTTCCTCTTTGGGTTGCAATCGAATTTTCAAATTAACCCTTCCGAGTGAGCAAAAGCCTTTGCATAACCAAACGATGTGACACTTGAATAGCATTGTCGCTCTTGCGTGTGTCAATGACCTGCCGCAATTCTCCGTCTCTCCGGATAAGGACGCGTGAGCGTTGAGGGATGGTTTTTTAATGAGCTACGCAATCCGTTCGGTCGCCTAATTTAATTTTTTACTTTTTCAAACGTACGTAAATATATTTGGAACCGCTGAAACTTTACCGGGGTTGGGTTGGATTCGTTGCAACTGCGATTCTAATAATAAAAGAAAACTCCTTTCGTTATCAATTTGAATAATTCGCGCAAAATTAATCTAGAAGAACGTTATCGTCGTAAAAAGCTCCGCGAATAAACGTCGTACGACTTTGCACGTCAAATTTACCCGCAAATATCAGTCTTATAACATACACGGAGCGGCCAAAAATTAAACGATCCATTAAGCGTGCCGTCGCTCAAAATTAAGCGCGCGGTCCATGTACAGTCCACTCGTTCTAGAGTTTTTAGTCAAAAAAACAAAATAAATAAAAAAAGCGAATCAACCGACATGGCAAACGAGCAAGAGAGAGAGAGAGAGAGAGAGAGGGTTTCGCAAGGAAGCTGCGACGCTTTAATGGACGTTTGAAATGATTAGCGTGGATTGACAATGGGCGGCAGGTGAAATGGATCCTTCACCCTCCTCTCTCTCACTCCCTTCCCCCTTTGCCAGTATATATATGTATGTACACAGACGCACAGACAGTATAGGACCAACGACCTCTAGTGTATCTTCTATTATTCATCCGAATACTTTAGCCAGAGATGCAACGACAGAGAGAGAGAGAGAGAGAGAGAGACAGAGACAGACCCTTGTTTCGAGGAAGGGGGCTCTATATGGCTATATGCAGATTTCTTGGCGTGAGACGTGTGTAGTTTGAGTGCAGTTGCATCTTCGTTGTAGACGTAAAAACTTGGAGAATTTTGAGTTTCGTTAATCGGCATTGAAACGAAAAAAATTCGTCATCGTAACACACGTGCGTCGACTGACGATAAAAGGAGAAACGCGAAAGAAAAAAAACAAACCACCAGCATCGTTGACGAATCCTCCCTCCAGTTTGATGGAAGCATGCATCGAAAGTCAACGTCCTCCAATCGCTTTATCATCCTCTTTCTCTCTCTCTCTATCATTGCTATCGGTTATACACAAAATTATAGTCTCGCTATTATAAACTCTCCTCCCTCTCGCTTGATGTTTTGCCCGCGCGCGCATGCAGCATCCTCCCATTCGCGAGTACGCGCGTGCGCCATCATCGTAGTATTTGCGCCGCCCCACCCTTTCCACGACACAATGTGTAAGCGATATATAGCGGTGGCGAGTCAAAGCGCTCGTACTCTCAACGTTGCAGCGTCATTCGATCGCGCGAGCTCAAAGCTGCCGGACACGCGTTATACACACACATTATACGCGCCAACAATTCAACTCTCTCGTCGACCGCAAGCTGCAGTTCGACACATCTATACGTACACGTATTAATACACATAAGGGTTGACGACCTTTCAAACGGAAATTAAACAAAGTCGACAGGTAAGAACGTTCGCAACGAGTCTATGTTATTATTACCTCTCTCTGCGGCTTTTTTTCGCGACGACGACGCGCGTGCACGGGCGCTCCGTATACCGCGCCGTTGGGACTTTGAACTCGACGTTTTAACGATATTCAACGATGTTCCGTACACTTTGCGGTTGGCTTCTTGTCTTTTATTTTCAAGGAGAGAGGGAGGCGGGGGGAGGGGGAGCGTTTGGTTTTTCAGACAAGCAGTTGACGGACGAGTACGCGTATAGTCGATAGGCCGTTCGTCGGAACGTCGTTGGTCGCTTTCAAAGCTCGCCTCGTCGTCTTTGGAAAATAGACAAAGTCGCGAACGCCCGTACTCCGTATTTTGGGACAATCGTCGGACAACGCCGCGACGAATCGTAATGCACTCCTTCCGAGAGGCTCAATTTCAACGACGATCGCGCGATAGAGTTCAATTTTTTAACGATCGACTTATAAACGGAAAGCGTACTCTTCCATTGACGTTTTTTGTTGGCGCAAGGCTAATTCCATTGTTGCTTTTTCTCTCGATCGTTACGATTGTTTCTTTTTTCCGTGTTTTTGTTCGTTCATTTGCCACGAATACAGTTAGAACAACGCTTTTTTACGACTCTCTAATATTTTCTTCTTCGCTGTAATAATTTCGCAGCGTTGCCGTTTTCTCGGAATTCAACACTTGAAATCCTTCTAATTGCGCGGTTTTAGTTCTTTGCGTTAGCGTCGTACGCTGTTAAATTTATGCCCCGCGGTCTTATTCCGTATAGACCAAAGCAAAACTTTGAAACGCTACAATTTCTCTTTCGTACAAGTACGTATCGCAAAGAGGAAAGCAGCCGATCGAATCGTGGTCGCCGTCGTTGTTGTTTCTACGTTATTTTTCAGGGGAAATACAACAAAGTCGGTCTCGCGTGATACGCGGTGGCTGTTTTGCGGCGTTCGCGGGCGCACGTAAATATATGTGTGTATATATAGATATATATTTAAATAGGTACGACGACCAACTCCATTTCCACATTGTGTTCGCGCGCTAAAATTTCAATCGTGAAAGCTGCCTCAACCCTCCGCGCGTTATCGGGCGAAAAGCCTACCGGCGTCGCTCGGTTTCCTATATCCCTTTCACGCGCGCGCTCCCGCTTGTACTACGTATTGCGCGTCGCTTTACAAATCCCGTGCCGCTTTCCCTCTTGTTTTTTCCAACTCTCGTGCAACTTTGCTCGCTCCGGTCGATCGTCGGCTATTTATTTTGCGACAACGCTATACATTAGGCTAGCCATTGGGCTAAACGTTGGGCTAAACATTAGGCTCGACGATAGCACCGTTTGCTTTCCTTTCGACGGGTTTGCATCCTTTGCCAACGTCTTTTTTCGCCACTTTGATTTTGCCCTTTGGATGCGCGTACGCCCGCGAGGAAGCAAGCTGTACGCCGCTGTACGTTGCCGACAAAAACGCCCAACAGTCGACGAACAATCTGTTTCAGAGGTACCGCTGGAGGATCGAGCTGAAGGAGGGAGAGGAGAAGCTGGGAGAGGGAGGCGAAAACGTACTCTTGACGCTTTTGATTGTTGCTCAGAAAGCCTTGTTAACGATATTGGCTTTCGGGCAATAATCATAATCACGAGAGAGTACACTTTCAACGTGGCTGTGGATCTCTCCGCGTATCGGCTTCTCCACCCTCGCACCTGTTGCCCGAAAGAGAGGAGCAGTTCGCGTGCCGTGGCCTCCTCGCGAGACCGCGTAATACGCGCGATGAACAATTCAGCGTTCACGTGTACGCTCGAATGCGCGTGTGGCTCGTATTACGTGGAAAGAAACAAAGAAAACAATACAAGAATCCGTCCATAGCTTCTTCGCGAATTGACGCGCTACTTATTGCTCGTTTCCTATTTCTATGGAGGATTCGATTTAGAAGAACAACGACCACGATGTTACGTAATAATTACAAACCTCGAGTCTAATTATACAAAGACGTTGTTGGTTTTAGATTGCAAACTGTCCGTCACACACCGTCTGTAAAGGTTTACGACATCGCGGGACGAGGGGGTGAATAGAGAGAGTGGATGCTACGGATCCTCTCGTTGTAACGTTTCAAACGCTGAATATAGTCCAAAAATACGCTTCCACGCACCTTTTGTTTCCAATGACACATTGCGAATAATTAGAGATGCTCCGTTAATTTACAAGATAACGAGACTGGGCGTGCGGCAGATTGTCAACCTACATTTTTACTCGTCGATGGACCGACTCTTGTATCAAGTTTCACGTCGGGCCATACGAGGCCGTATCTCGGTATAAATGTGTCTGCGTCCCTTCACACGTACTCCCGATTGGTAGCAAGGCGCACCTCCATTTTCCACGGTTTCAAGCGAAACGGAAACGAGGAGGAAAAGCAAGCGAGTCGAACTCTCTACTCCCAATTTCTTCGTTGTTTCTCGCTCTCGCTCGGAGATACCACCACCTCGGTCGTTGCGCTGATTGCAGAACGAGCAAAACGACAGAGACGAGCTCTCGTTCCAGAATCGTCCAAATAATTGTACGCAAGAATTGACGACTTGTACACGAATCCGTTTTACAATGTAACACATTGCGGCTCGAGGTATTTGTATCGCACGTTATCCTACCTAACAATGTATCGTTCAATAAATAAAGCTTGAATGCAACACATTTCTATGGAATTTCAATGCAACAACCACCACCTCAAACCCTCGTTATCCGTCGAGCAACACTCTGATCAAGCGAGCGGACGACAAAGTCGCAAAGGAGAATCGTTTCAACACGTTGCGATGATTCGAGACGCGAAGACAGTGAATGATGATCGCGATTTCGTCAAATATTCCACGAAACGTCGCGGGCTTTCGCCTCGCGTAGTATCGCTACGCACGCGAGCCACGCGAAAAGTTAGGTTCCAGCCGAAAAGCCGACGCGAGCCGTCGTGCAGTATCAACCATATCGCGTAATAATTGATGCAGTTACAAGGCGACTCTCGCGACATGAACATTCCAGGGAAAAAAGTGCGACGGGATTTCGCGTGCATTATTCGACTCGTCGTATTGTTCGATTGGCTAGGCCGCGTATTCGCATCCACGCAGAGTACAGAAGCGATACGCGAAGGAAACTGTCCGTTTTCATCGGGCGCCAAGCGTCAAGTTCCGCGACGTCGTTTATTGTCATGGGAGGGCATCGATTAAAGCCACAAACGCCAACCGGCGACGTCTCGTCTTCGGGATTGAGATACGATCGGCGTGCGGCGCGTATATTTTCAGAAGGAGCATTTACAATCGACGCGCCAACGTTTCTCCCCGTTTTCGTACTTTGCCGCGTGAAAATTCCCGCGCGCGACAGCGAAAAATTCTCGCCGTTTGGGCCTTTGGCAAAACAGTTTGTCGTTTAGTCGACGGCTCGAGGGCCAAAACGTCTCGTTTGCATTGTCGATCACGAGAGAGCCAGCACGCGGGCCTGCGGGCCTTTGCAAATCGAATAATATTCGCGCCGTTGTTGTCGATTAAGGTAGAACCAAAAACAGCCGCCCTGACCGTACGAGTACCGTCGCGAGCAGAGCTAAAAAAAGTTTCGACACGTAGACCAAAAACTCGACAGGAGAAAAGTTCAGCGATACCATCTTTGGCATGAATAAAGAATACGGCGGCGAGAAATCGGTCGCGTTGAAAAACAAAATAAAAAGAGAGGACGTTAGCAGGTGGAGAGAGAGAAAGAGAGAGAGGGAGGGTGTGGGGTAAAAAATCGCGCGCTCCGACGTCGCGATCAGCCGTCAAAAAATAAGTTTGCAGAGGAAAGAACCGCGAGGTAGACGTGGGTTCGCAAAGTTACCCTGGATAATTTAAAAGCATCGTTTCGGTCGAAGCGCGCCCGTCTAATTGGTCAGTCGTGCCAAAGTCCTTCGTCGGACTACTCGTTATTTTTTCAACGAAATATCGTCCCGATCGTGGGACGTTCGGGAGCGAAGCGTAGTTCGTCGATAAGCGCCAAATTGACGCACTCGCGTACGTACAACGACAACGGAGTCGAGCGTAGACGACGCGTACCGACGCGCGTATCCTCCCTCTGGAAGCACGGAAAGTCACTTTGCGACGGAGATGCTCGATCGATATGGGTCAGACGCGTGCTTATTCAAATTTTAAAAGCCTTTCAGAGCTCGCTCGGATTGAATTAATTACGGGAACGCGCATACGTGCGCGCGCGCCCGGCTACGTTTTCCAAACGAATATCCGACGCGACGATCGCCCAATGTCAAACCCACACGACGCTCTTGATTTAATAGCAAACTTTGAGTTGCGCGTATTCGGACGGTTGGTCGTTACGTTCGTCAAAGTAAATCGGAGCGCTCGCTTTTGGATCTCGAAAGAGCATCGCTGGAACTCGAAGATTCAATCGTTCGAGCGTTGCTCCCAATTACAAAGAGCCTCAGCTGTGTTGTAATCAGACTCAGCGGTGCGATCGGCACGCGTACACGCGTACCTATGCATAGGTGTAGCGAGAATAATTCGATAGGTTCGTCCGTCGCAAGAGACCGTACTCTCTTTGTCAAATGTAATTGTCAGGAGAACGCTTTTAATCGCTCGATTATTCATAATGCAACGAGCGCACGCCAGCTCTGATCAAATTCAAGTATATAACGATGTAGCTTGCTCCGTGGCATCCCGATGAGAGTTCACGATCCAAATCATTCACAAAATGAGCGTATCCGCGAGTAAGTCGTGCGTGAAATCCAAAACAACGCAAAACTTCTGGCCTCGCACGCGTACGTAACGCATAATTCCAAGCACACGTACCCTCGTCCTAATCAAATCAAGGGAATAAGAGAAGACGCGGAGACGCGCTCGCCTAAAAAAAGCACGGGGGAGGGGAAGAGGAAAGGGTGAGATCGAGAGGAGGGAGATACGAGTCGGTTGACAGATTGACATTCAGTCGCGCGAATTCGCCGTGAATATTTCATGCTCGTTTCACCTGTCAGTCGAAGAGAGAGAGAGAGAGTTGCTTTGACTGTTCCCTTATCCTCTCTCTCTCGCTACGCTATGTATAGCCCTCTCTGGCGAACTTTCGACCTGGAGTGACCCCGTCGTATAGCCTTACCCTCTTGCAGGGGCGATTGGAGGATTGATACGTACTTGTATTATTCCAAATAGCGTGTTATAGGAATCGCGATGGAATTATTCACGTACGCATCTGGAACTGCACAAATTATTTCATTCGCTATTGATTTTTGGAGAGGTCTTAAGATTCGAACTAGAGCGTCGCGCTCGTTTGAATTTGAATTCGAAAACTGCGCTAGTCAGACGAACGACCAAGTTTTTAAAAATACAATCGCTGTTTTCGTTTCCTTCGCGACTAATGCCCGTGTCAACATTTTATCGAAACATTCTAATTGACGCGTCCCCGTAAAAACCCCGTTTCACTGCAATCGAATACGTCGATAAATAACGATCATGAATCGCGTGGTCTCGATGACATAACCTAACTATTTCCACGTTCTTCTAGCGCACTTGTTCCTAAATGTTGTTTGATTGTTGTGCTTTTTTTATCGATATTTTATCGATATAACGTTGCACGTTCGTCGATGTATAACGTTTACCGGTTAGAGGTACAGCTCAATAAATAGTTTAATATCGTCGTACCGTTGCGTGCAAAATAATATTATTCGTAGTAAACAACGTTCGTTTCATTTCAGACGAGAAAGAAAAAATGAGTTCGCAAAAGGGTAACACAAAACGCTCGAGGCCACAAAAATATCAAAATAACTTTGCATTTAAAAATAATCTGCACGATACCTCTCACAAGACTAAGAGAATCAATAGTTTACAAATAGCGAACGTTTGCGAGAGGTGCAAAAAGATTATCGAGTGGAAAATCAAATATAAAAAGTACAAGCCTCTCAAAGCTCCTGGAAAGTGCAATAAATGCGAACAGAAATCCGTTAAACACGCCTATCACACAATGTGTGGTCCATGTGCAAGAGAACGCAATGTCTGTCCAAAGTGTGAAAATAAGAGCGAACTGATACCCGCGCAACCGACTAAAGAGGAGCAAATACAATTAGACGCCGAAATGCAGCAAATGTTGAAAACGTTACCTGAAAGGAAACGAAGAACGTTCATCAGATACATGAATAAGGATTGTTAGTTTGCGCTGCGTTACATTCTTATATTTAGTCTTGGTTTTATTAGTTTCTTTCTCATAATTTATACATTCCTCTGTTCTTAGCCGAGAAAAAAAAGAAAAGAAGATCCGGGAATAAAGAAGATGGAAAATGTGATAATGAGGACGATAGCGACATGAGTAGCGAAGAAGAAGGAGTACCTATGGTGCACACTCAAGATATGTTAAGAGACAAATTAAAATCATTGATGATTGAAGACGACGAAGACAACGATGATTTTGATAGTGATTTGGGTGATTTTGCCGATGACGAATCCGATGTTTCTGATTAACGCTATTCTTTAAGAATAAAATCTTGTTAATTTATTTTTAAAGTTATAGCTGTATTATATATTCTTTTATACGTATGAAATTTGTTGCATGTAGCTTTCTTTTTTTTATACCTTCTTGTCACAGTAAATTTATCATCGTTGTTTACAATTCATTAGTCTAAAAATGCGTTAGAGCCTACACTTATATTAGCTAAATAATAATATGGAGGACACAAGAAGCAAACCTAAAAATTTGTCTTGTTTGAATAGAGGTATATTTTTCATTCGCTTCAAAATTTTAATACAAACATAACCAAATTTGGTAAAATTGATTGAAATATGATTATCCGTTTGAACAGGTCCCGGCCCTCGATACAAGTTAAAAACTTTAACAGGCTACGACGATCATGATCCTTCGCGATACAGATATCCAGCGTACTCCATGAGAATTCGTCCAAAAGCAAAATTAGTCGGTACCGGTCCAGGGCCTTATCCAGTGCCTGGTTATTTCACGCGTCACGGACCTGAAATTCCTCCTGCCTACACCATGACGTTCAAGCCAAAACAAAAAGGTAAGTTGAGTCGACGTATTTGCAATAATAAAAAGCATCGCGATACACGCGAGCAAAGATGATACGATAATATATTGCATTTTGTAGCTACCACCCAAATTCCTGGGCCAGGAGCGCATGCCCCAGAAAATTGTCCTCCTGCAAATCATAGTAAGAGAGCGCCTGCGTATTCAATGCTATTCAGGAATGGCAAAATGCCCGTTAAAGAAGGTCCTGGACCAGTGTACATGGTGCCGACGTGCATCGGACCGGAGATTCCCGATATACGCGCCGAAGGAGCTTACTCAATGTGCGTTTTATAGTAATGTCGTTTTTTGTTAGAATCACGTTAACGTTACCTAAACGTTAACTTCAAAATAACCGGTATTTGATCGGTGAGGTTTTGTATTGCGTACAACGGAGAAATCACGTTGTATTAGGAACTAAACGACGAGTACAGTATACAGTAGCAAACTCAAAATCCAATTTATGACATTCCAGGGGATTTAGGCGCAACGAAAAAATACGAAGTCTAGGCCCTGGTCCAGCCGCTTACGAAATCAAACTCAACGTATACAAGAAGCAATGTCCAGCGTATTCTATGAAATTTGGTCGCAAAACCGATTATCACAAAAACGTACCAGGACCTCAGTATAGTTACGACGTAAATCTCGTTAAAACGCGGCAGCCGCATTATTCGATCGGAGTCAAATACAGCGAATGCGCCAATGTCGGCTTGATGGAAAACGACGATTAAATACGATGACTAAATACGATATATTTTGTAAACAATTATCCGTGTTGTACTCGTGGAATACCAATGTTGTTATAAACGCTTGCTCACAGTCATTAAAATTTGCGATACGAATCGTTATTGCCCAGTTGTAGCAATTGTCTCGGTGTATTATTCGCTACCGACACTCAAATATGCAACTCGAGGGAAAAAGTAGGCAGTCAATTATTTTGGGCGTTTTAAAAGTAAACATGGCGTGTATCGTTTAGGGCTGACAACCAATTCAGGCTAACCCATCAAAATTATCGCACAAAATTTTTCGTCGAGTATCACGTTGAAAAGTTAAAATAAACATTGCAAATGCCACCCACGAGCAACGACAAAGAGGCCGAACACAAGGAGAAATCAAAAGCCTTGCGCAAAAAGTGCGGAAAATCGTGCGGATCGCAAGGTAAACGCTCGCACGTTCGCTCGTCGTAGGTCGTACGCGTGAGACGCCCGAAATTGCAAGATCCAACAACAATTTACAGGTCCAGGGCCCAAGTACGATTTGAAACCAGTAGTGGGCTTCAAGGATCACTGCCAAAGCAAGTGGCGCGAGCCCGCTTATACTATAGGCAAAGCGAAACGCGGGCAAAGGATACCGTGCGTAGGACCCGGACCCAACAAATACTACTATCGGCTGCCTGGCATCGCTGGATATACCATACCACGCGCGGTTCTCAAAGATCGTAAGTGAATAGAGTGAATTGGGAATAGAGGTCGAGTTTGGTCGCATCGCCGTCGGCTCGTTGGAACAGCGATAAATCCGCAGCACTGATTAGCGATGATTGTCGAGAAACAGGAAAAGTGTGCACTCCTGGGCCATCGTACACGTTACCGGAATTCCAGTCACCGGCCTACACAATGGTAGGAAAGCCAAAGGATCGCTGCCCTCCTCCGAGTTCCGGGCCGTACGACCCGCCGAAGTTTCCACCTGGGCCAGCCTTCGCATTGTAATTGAATTCTTGGTTGTCGTTCCGCTGAACAGTCGTGCGTACGAGCGTGGTCGCGATCGTCCGTACTCACGAAGGCGCTCGCTACGCCTCCTCGTTTCAGCGGACTCAAAGGGAAAAGCAGAGCCTGCAACGAAAGTCCACCTATAAGAGACGTTGGGCCGTCGACCTTAACGAGAGCCAACTCGCCAGCGTTCAGCATCGTCGGTAAAGCCAAGGCGAGAGATCCTTGCGTTGGGCCTGGACCGAATAAGTACTTTCCGAAGATCTTGGATAGAGCACCCGAGTACACGTTTGGCGTAAAGCACCACGAGTGCGAGGCGCTTCCTAGGACCGAATGCGACGAGCTTTGTTGAACGCGTCCCGATCTATCTGGAGCTCGTCGGCGCTCGTTTTAACAGTCGCTCCGAAAAAAAGAAAAAAACAGCAAATACACACGTGGAAAGTTAACACGCACGTCCCTTTTTATTCGTACAAATTTGTCGATAATCGCGCGTTGATTTTCCGATCGACTCCTGCCAACGGATAGTCGCTGCATTTGGACAATCTGCGTCTCGGAGATATCGATGACTTGCGCCGCATTTAGCTTGGTTGCCATGAATTTTACACGAAGCTGTCGGGGCGTCGGGACGAGGACTTTTTGCCGGCGAAGGGAGCTTCATCTGCATGTTGCATCGTTCGCTCAACGCCGTCGCGACGATCGATACGATGCAGAATCACGTTGGCGCAGACGCGTATATATAACACTGCATAAATATGTATACCTATCCACGCTATTTCCAACGAGTACACCACGCGAACGTTCGCACAGCGGAAGCCAAGAGGCAAATTACGTCGCGAAGCAAAACTCTGCTCGATCGCGCTCCGTCCATCGAGGCAGATACGCGGAGCAGGCCGTAAATGGTCTATCCGTTTGTTCGTTTCTCGTTCAGCGATACTCGTCCGCGAACGACAATGATGCCAATGATCGCTGGCGCGAAACAGTCGTCGACGAACCTTGGAAAGTTATTGGCGAGGTGGCAAGCTTCCCGAGTAGTCGCGACGTCGTGCTTGCCGCAAGCTCGCGCGCCAAGATGGCGTGTACAATCCAGAGGCTGCGTTCGCGCGCTTCCTCGTCGTTTCCCGCCGAATCCACGTCAGCCGCGGACGTCCACGACGTAGGCGTCCAGCGGTACAACTGTTGCGATGGTTTGCGTTGCAACGCGGAGTCGTTCCGAAACATCGGCGACCGATCGAAAGGCGAAACGTTGCGTATACCGTGGGAAAAACACGACTGCAGGCGTGCACGGTTGAACGGCTATCGAGACGGAGGCGTGATTCTAATTATGAAAGAGATCCACGAGATCCACGAGATCCACGGCTTCGTCGCCCGTGACGTTTGTACGAGGACCGAAGCTACGCGTATCCGGTTGGCTTCGACGAAGCTTTCTTTGCGTATGCAATACTTTGTTCTCGTATCGATTTCACGCGACGATGGATTTAACTAATTCCGCTTGGACGAAAGACGATTGGATACAGCTCGATCAAAAATAACAAAAATAATTGCGTTGCGAACGATTAAATGCCGACTCTTCCGATGAAAAATAACGCTTCGCGTCTCCTGCCTCGAGTTCCTTGTTTCCTCGTCCAAAAGTAGATATAAAACTCGTCAAAGTTCCAAAAGCGAGACCCCGAGTTCGCCGACCTGCGATCTCGCCAAAATTAGCTTTCCACGATTGCCGTGCGCCAACGATCAATTAATTTACTGGATTGACTGACTCGCTTATATACGTAGCTGTTATGCGCTGTCTGCTCGTCTCGTATACGTGGAAAATGTTTGTCAGGGCTACGACGAATAATTCGTTTCAGTGGACAATTATTTGATCGAGCTTGGACGTAACGCGGAGAATTTTATCGACAAGTCCGATTGCACGATAGCTCGTACAGTGGCGAGTTTTATCAGCGACGACCTATCGATCGTTGAGTATTTTTTTATGTTATTACTTTGCTTTTCTCTCAGCAGACGTACATTTTGAAAAATTTTTACAGGACAAAATTATATCTACACAAATGGTGCACACGATGTAGCGTATGCGTCGCAAAGCTGTTTGTATTATTAGAAGTGAGTGTAGAAATTCAGCTCATCGAATATAATTTCTCTTGCAACGAGGATCATCGAGGGTAAATTTTGGGAATATCGACAAAACTTCGTGTACAAACAATCCACTTTTACTTAAAGGTTTCTATTTCAAGTTATTTTAACGTTTTTTTTTCGTTCCATGGCATGCCTCTATATATATGTAACAACAACATTGAACATCACATTTTCTACCTGAAACATATAAAGATTTTTAGCAAATTCTGTATAATTATTATCGGATTGACTCGAAGAAACCGCGTGTGAAAAAATGTTCCTATAAATCCTTACGGCGCAATCGTTTGTACAAGCGTTATAACATTCTGAAAATACGCAAAATTCAAAAATTACAAATACGTATGTAGCAATATTCCCATGCCGATGTAAATAACATGAAAATATCTTCGGATATTAAGAGAAATTTTAGCAAACAGTAAAATAAACAAGCTATTAGTTTCAATTCTGGAAGGTGACAATTCGATCGGATTTCCGTAGCTAAGTATACAAACGCATACGCACATACGAAAATATATATATATATGTACGTATCAACTTACGATTTGCAGGTTATTTTCAGCATGCAAATGCTCAACAGCTAGAATACGATAATAGTAAGTAAAATTTTGATCTGAATTGTACATAATTGCTACTCTTCAATTATGCCAGTTGTAATATCTTTGTCAACGTATACGATTATGATTTTTCCGCGAGTTCAGCTTCGTTCAATTGGATTTGCTGTTGTTCTTTTGCGTATTTTTCCAATGCAGGTTTCCATATATAATAACCACCGAACAATCCAATCGCACTAGTCAAGTATAATTGCCACCTTGGTATTCCTCGAGATATCATTGCTGTCTGGAAATCTTGTATTTGTAACAAACAATAAACGAGCTTTCCTGCAAATAACGTTTAACTTAAGTCGAGTATTTGAGGTTAGATGTGGTATGTACGTATACGACTTTAGCCTCACTCTATCGGTACGTTTGAACTTTGATAAAAGATGACGGGAAAAGTTACGAATACAAGTGCTTTTTCATAGGAAAACCCGGCTTAAAATCCGTGTAAAATTGTTCTTTTCATCGGTGAAATAATCAAACGAACAAATGTTACGAACTATTTTTGCAGGTTCGACTGATCGTACTTCGGTGATCGGAGAGTTGCCAAGTATAAGGAGATATAATGGATAGCATAAAAAGAACGACAGAAGTAGTAGTGTCACGAAAATCGTTCAGTTGGGAAATAATAAATTTTCAGCTGAGTGGTTTGGCAACAGGAGAATTTATAAAGTCACCATCGTTCGTGCAAGGGTCTAAAGACGAATGTAAATGGCATCTGAAAATTTATCCCCGTGGCACATCTCTGAGCATCGAGCACATCGTAGCCATGGACTTGACCTTGGAAAAAATGACATTAAAATCGGTGGAAACGCAAATATTCTTTTTCGCTCAAAATAACAATGGTCAAAAGATCAAATTGTTCCAATGCGACAAAACGTTCAGGGACTATCCCATGTCAATTGGCACAACTCATTTCATGAAGAGACAAGATCTTCCCAATTATTTAAAAGATAACACATTGAGCATAGAATGCCAAATATCGGTTGGTTTGAAGACTTATACGTCGATGGATTCGAAACGACCGGTGTTCGACCCTAACATCTGTCAGGTTAATTTGTCGCGCGACTTTCAACAACTCTTCGATAGTGCGTGCATGAGCGACGTGTCCATAACAGCCGTTGATAAAGAATTCCACGTACACAAAGCAATTCTCTCGGCGCGAAGTCCAATATTCGCGGCGTTGTTCGCCCACGATATGGAAGAATCGATGCAAAGTCGAGTATACGTCAAAGACATTAATCCGGATGTGTTTAAAGAAGTGTTGCGATTCATATATACGGGTAAAGTGGAAAACATCGACGAGCTCGCGTACGAATTGTTGAGCGCTTCCGACAAGTATCGGCTTGACGATTTGAAAGCGATCTGTGAAGAGGTTGTCTGCAAAAATATCAGCGTCAGCAATTGTATCGACGTACTCAATTTAGCAGATCTACTGCAAGCGACCGTACTCAGAGAAACAGCGATCAATTTCATTACCGAGAACTCGAAATACGTGCTCACTAGTCCGTTATTTAAATCATTGGAACAATCGAATTCTCCGTTGGTTGTTGTCGTTTACCGGGCGATAGCTTTGAAGCACGTCACTTAATTAATCCATCTCTCTTGTCGACGAAAACCATCCTTAAAATTCCGTACTTCTCGGTGGTGTGCACCAGATCGATCTTTCGCCGCAAGACGCGATGACGAATGACGCGGCCTTTTTCTAGTCGTGTTAAATCGGTATATAACATTTTTTTCCGTTAAATTATTTATTCTATATAACGTAGGACAACAAATAATTCATTTTCGTAATTCTGCAAGTTGATTTTTCTCATTGTTTATTTACGTGCGCTCGTGTTAAAGTTAACGAACAATTTCACTGAGCTATTGAAAAATTCTTATATCGTTATACAATTGATTCAAAGATAAAGTGACTATAGTTTGAACAAATAAAAACTTGAGTAATTATTTAGACATGTGTAATATAATTACTAACCCAATACAATAACAAGAAATGCATGTACAAATACTTTATACTAACGTACGTATATGTATTGAAATAAAGAAATCAAAATACTAACGTGTTTATTTTCACGCTTGCGCTTGCCTCTGTCGTGCACGTTATCCATTGTAAACACCTGATTTGTCAGAACAACGTCCTGTGAATCGTGTCGGAACGTGCAAGCACTCAAAAGGACCCTCATTGGCCAGGACGAGGAAATTGGGCAGACAGGGGGGAGGTTGTGTAATTGGTAGACAAAAAACGGTCGGCAAGCACGCAACACACCCGTTAACGCGTCGAGTCGCCGCAATAGTCTATCGGCAACGGTAGATGACGTCGGTTCACTAATCGGTCTCTTCGAATTCGTCAAATATTATCTACCTTGTTCAACGTTGTATTTGGCAGTTGACAAAATTACGTGCGTCTAGTTATCAACGTTGACTATTACTGTCTTAAATTTAATTTTTTAGTATACAAACAGGATACAGTTTTACTAAACTTTGCAATAAATTAAATAATTTTACAACTTTGACGAAAAAACGGATCTCACTTTCGTAAGTATAAGTACATATATAATTTTTTCCATAAGCTTATTGTTGATGTATTGTGCACGTGTTGCGATTTTTTTTTTAATCGAAACAAGTAGCATCTACCTTTATCCATTTTTATCTTTCAATATTGATGTTAGAAATATTGGTGAATATTTATAACAGTTCTACGGTAAACGAAAAATCGTTTTACGTACAAACATTTTATCGCATTTTTAAATCAATGCTGGTATTCGTTTTAAAAATATTGTACTTATTTTCAAATGTTATTTAATAGATTTTTATTTTACTAATTGATTTGTAACAACGAGTTCTATATCTTCATCTAGTCCTGATTGGACCGATCCTTTATACAAAGAGATAGCAGCCTTGCAAAGCCAAAAGAAAAAGAAAGATTAAGATACATCATTTATAATTAAATGATGGACAGTTCAAGTTTAACATTGATAATACAATTATTGTTTAAATCTAAATGGTATTTGCTTAAATGTTTTTCAAATATTAATTATAGTATATTTTTCAGATATGTTACAAATGAACAACAAGAAGAGTTACTTAATTTTATATCGGAAAATCCTGAAATGGTGACTCATTCCAGCACAAAACAAAATGGAATTAGTTTTAAATAGTTTATTCGTGTTTTTTTTTTTTTTAAATTAGTGATCATACATTTTATAATAAATGAATTTTTGAGGCAGCACTTTCGAATGATTTGACAGAAAAGCTGAATTCTATGCTACCAGTAAAGCCAGTTGTATTCTGGCAAAATGTAACAATTGAAACATGAAATTTAATTGAATATTGAATATTCATTATTATCATTTATTTACAGCTCTAATCATGTGAAAATATGAATATTTTAGAAAATTTGAAGTTTTTAGTTTTGGAAAAGATGGCAGAGTTTCGTTGAATTGAAATCAGAATTATCTCTAACCCTCATAGATTTCAAATTAGAAAAATTTGTGAAAAACATAGGATCAAATCAAGAAAATGCAGATATCTTCCTGAAAACACCAGTCTTTAGAAAAAAATTATCATGGAATGATATATGTTATAATATTGAAGAGATCGATGTGGATAAAACCCAGCTGAAACTAGATATTGATAAGATAGAATATTCTATTTTGAAATATCAGGCTAAAATAACGTAGTTGAAAAAATCAATATCACAAAAGAGGAAAATCTGACTAACGTAAGTTGTTGATCTATTAATCTTCATATAGTTTTTAATTTCTATACAGTAGATTTTACAATGTATTAAAACATTGTAATTTGCATAAATTTAAACATTTCTTTGATAATTGCTGTTACATAATCATATGTATAATCTTTATCAATTCCTTTGTAGAATCAATTATTGATTCTTGAAAGTGTATTTATGACAATTATTGCAGAGTATAGAACACTAAATATAATTCATTTTGTTTAACATTGTTTGCAGGAAGTACTGCAACTGTGATTTTAATAGTGCAAGTTACCAGAACAATTATTTTAATTTACAGACTACATTAGAATAATTATAATGTTAATTTTATATTTACAGATATATGATAGTTATTTATAAAGATTTATGCAATCTATTAGATCACGGACTATTTTGTCTTTTGTAACACTCGTAACATTTACTAGCAATGGATGAAGTTCAATATCATCATGATCCTGTAATAAAGTAACAATAAACTTTGAAATTAAACTTTAGTTTGCAAGTGATAATTCGTTTATAAATATGCCCTGTTATTAATCCAAATTCAGAAAAATAGAGAATATTAATTAAATATGAATTATATAAATTTTCAATTTTAATAACTTGGATTTTAATCAAAATTCCAAAGTAAAGTACAATGACCTAAAATATAATAATAAATAGTTAAAATGAAAACGTAATAAGTTTCGTTTTGATTGAAAAACGAGGACTCCAAAGACTAGTCATAGTTTTTTTGGTTGAAACATTTGATTATGTAGAAAAAATAGCTGAAAGGGAAGAAGGGACCAAAGGTCAAATTAGTAATAATTTAATTTTTAGGATTTTTCAAAAAGGATAGGGAGATGAGAGAGTCGTAAAAATGCCAATAAAAATAATATCTCAAAATAAAAAAGAAATACATATGTATATATGTATATGTATTAATTTGGAATAAAGTAGAATGAAACTACGATTGTTGAATTAGAATAACATCAAAATGAGCATTAAGTTGCGTAAAATTGGTCTTGGCGATATTTGCTCCTAATATTGTTAATTTTGCACAAATTCACAGCGGCTGCGACGATGCGAGACACGTATATCGCAAGAATTGTATTCGTAATCGTCGGAAGTATCAAGTGAAGAAGTCACAAAGAAAAGGTGCGCCTCAGCAGAACCGGGTATCGGAAAACATTGTGGCACGTAGTATCAACGAAGATACAAATTTACCTTCGTAGGTTGTATCTGCTCGTAAGCATATTATGCATGTATATTATGTACAGAATCAGCTTCGGTGAAACTTATAGATTTTCGAGATTTGAGGTTTCAAACAGGGATGAGTTATCTCGAAATTATCTGAAATCTTTTTAGCAGGATTATCCTCTCGGAACCTAATGTAGTACATAGGTTACCCGCTAGGAACACCACAGTCGGTACTGTGGTTTTTGGCAATAATATACCTCACCTGCTATATTAAAAGTGAAACTCAGCGAGAAGAAAGAGGAATAGAGAAAGCGGATCCTGATTTGTTGCTGTATAAAAAAAAGAGACGCCTTTTAAAATTTTTTTTTAGCACTTAACCCCAACAATTGCGATGACCAAGTTGAGCTGAAAACGTAGAGGCAGATCGATTCCAGCTGTCGGTCGTGCACCATTGGTTTTCGCATTTACACTCTTCCTTTTAATGTTCGTACTATAGATAACACTTTCAACAACTAACGTAATTTTTCATTTTCGACGACCAATTTTATTTATTCGCGTAATCGAAACGTTCATGTTAACATCATAAATATATTTTTATTTTTATTTTAAATAAAATCGAATCACGCGCCATATTCTCAGGTAGGGATATGTCAGTTGCAAGCAGCTGGTGGGAGGTGTAACGATCTTTTCAAACGGTTGCCGCAGACGTTAGAATCAAGAGTATACAGAGCAGTGAATCTTGCCCAAGTACAATGAGCGTTGTTATCTGATTTTTTCAATAATAATACGTTATTATTATTAGTGTCAAGTAGTGTCGATCAACAAGTGTCAAAATGAAGACCAAAGAAATTGCCCAGGTGCTCGTTGAATTGAACGGAGGTAAGTTAGGTTTTGTGCATCTTGCGTTCAACAAGATTGAATTTCGCAAATTTGTATTTCAAATTGTAATGTTATTCTGAGATAATTTAGTGCTGAAAATCGTATAATAATTGAATTGGAACGATTTCGTTCAGTCTAAAGTAATATCGTTATATATATACATTTTACAAGTGTATAATATTGTAATATTTGCGTAATCAAAACATTTGTGTATATTTACCACAGAACTAAAAAGCGGTCAAAGGACAGCTGAGGAAATCGACCAAATGAGACAAAAAACCTTGGCTTACGAATATTTGTGTCATCTGGAAGAGGCCAAAAAGTATGTATCAATTTAAATTCTTTCATATTCTCATTGATCTATTAGATAAAAGTTTGCATACAAATACAAGTATGGATTCAAGCTGTATATTATAATACATGGAACTTGATTGTAGAAAATAATTTATTTTAAATTGTTTTGTATCAATGTTTTTACAGATGGATGGAAGCTTGTTTGAGAGAAAAATTACCATCGACAACAGAATTAGAAGAAAATCTGAGAAATGGAGTATATTTAGCAAAGCTTGGACATTTTATTGCTCCAGATATTTTACCTTTGAATAAAATATATGACATAGAACAGAAAAGATACACAATTGCTGGTTTGCAATTTCGGCATACAGATAACATTAATTACTTTTTACAGTGTCTCAAATCGATGCAATTGCCATTCGTAAGTATATAAAAGACATTTTTTTAAATCATATTAGACATTAACAGTGATATGCATGGTTTTTGTCATTTTAGACATTTCAACCAGAAACAACGGATATTTACGATAAAAAAAATATGCCTCGATTGATATATTGCATTCATGCTTTGAGTACACATTTATTCAAGTTGGGCAAAGCTCCTCAAATTCAAGACCTTTATGGAAAAATTAACTTTACTGGTAAGTAAGCGCATTGTATTAATATTATACATTTTTCATTTTCATTCAAGAAAGCCATGACATTCATAAATTTTACAGATGAGGAGATTGATGCTGTTAGTAAAGAATTGAAAAAAATGGGTATTCAGATGCCTGCTTTTCAGAAAATTGGTGGACTTTTGACAAATAGTATGGCAGGAGATACAGCTGCTTTACATGCTGCAGTAATAGCAATCAACCAAGCTATAACTTCTCAGGTATTTGTGCTACTAAAAGTTATCTTATTGAAAATATTTGTTTATTTTTATAGCCAATTTCTAAAATATAAATGATTTTTTTTGCTTCCAGGATGAACATTTAATGTTAAATCAGCTTCAAAATAGTGCAGCGTGTTTGAAGAACATTAATCCTGATTACATCAATATTTACTTTGAAATTCTAGCGGATGCTAAAGAGAAGAAAGAAGACACTGCTTTAAACAGGGTAACACACTTAGCTTCATCTCAAAGCTCTTTATTCATTGGATGGGAAATTTGTACTTATTACGATAAATTTCTCATATTATTTACAGTCTTTAAATGATAGTTACGTTCGTGACGCTTATGACGAGCTTTTAACACAAGCTGAAATACAAGGACATATTAATAACGTTAACAGTAAGTCAAACCAGAATTGGTTTTACATAGTATAGTAGTGTATAGTAAGTGTATTAAAATGTGTTTCATTTTTCAGTGCAATGTGCATTTGAACATTTAACCGATACTGTCCTTACATCGCCGAAGTACGTTGCATCTACTTTACAAAATCCGTCTTTGCAACTTGAACGCGTATCGTGCGAAAATAACGAAGCATATAGGAAGGAATTAAGATTATTGGTGACAACCAGAGAATGGGAAGAACGCTCCATGGAAAATTGTCAATATTGGCAAAGCCAGTTACAAGAGATCATCGACATGGCTAATGAAAACGTTAGGGAGTCACGAAAACGTAAGTATCACGATATTTCATTTCTTTGAATCAATCGAACGTTAGAACAACATATTTATGTTTAGGGGAAGAAGCTGTTAAACATCTAAATCAAGTTTTGAAAAGTGGCACGAAAGAAAAATTATACAAGGCATTGATCAACGATAGATTAGCAATTTCTGATCTGATTGATGAGTTTGCGATTCCCTTGTACTTTGAAGAGATGAAGGCCGATCAGATGGAGTCTAAAGTAAGTATTATTCGCAAGAGTTTGTAATTTACTTGATTGCTTTGTTTACTTAAATTGGAAATTAAACTACCGAGATGTTTGGCTATAGGCGGACTTGGTTTACGACGACATCGTTAACTGCATTAGAGTATTGACTGCGCTTGCAAACATTACAAAGTTTATTTCCACCAATAATCCTGACTTAGTATACGAAGCTTTAAACAATCAAGACGCGCATATTTCTGTAAGTAACATACCGTATTAAGCGTTTAAAAATACCAACAAAAATAATCTGTGTGTTGGTTGTACGTAAAATAATAATCTTGTTTGCAGAATCTCGAAGAAGGAAATAAAGTGAAGTACATGAGCGCGTTAGCAACCGTTTATCACGATAAATGTTCCAGTGAAGAAGCATGTCCTCTGTTAACGTTAGGCGACATTCAGGACTGTGTTGATCTGGTAAATGAAAAATGCTTGGAAGCTGATAAAGGTAAAAATCGGAAAATATCGATGTTCAGGTTTTCACGAGTGGCAATTATCATTGAAATGTATCTTTCAACAGTGATAAACGTGCTAAAAAGTCTGAATGACGCAGTGGAGAAGAATAGTCATTCTCAGATGATGGACGCTTTGAAACATATTGCAGTTAAATTAAAAATCAAAACTTCTCCAGATGACGCTTCGCTGTATTTAAAATTGTTCAAAAAGTGTTTAAAAGAAAAACATTCGGATGGTTCAGAATTATGGTTGGAGGATGTTGAACAAATTACAAAAACTGTATTGTCCGAATCGAAGAATGCGCAACACGGTACGTTCTTCATTGACAGTCATTCATGAAAAATTATAGATTTTTATTGGAGTCATAAATATTTGTTTGCCACAGTCTGCGCTATATTTACTCAAATCAACATGGGTCTTGAACAAGACGATTTGTATTATACGATTGATTGCCTACAATCAGCGCAATTCCAAATACCAAAGAATCATAAGCTTCAGTGTTTTAACCTACTTAAAGAGCTTAAAAAGAGCAAGGTAAGACTTGATTTCTTAACAATTTGAAGTACCACGTTATATTATTTAACTGCTATTTTGATTGACATTAATATATCGTTTTAAGGAGGAAAAATATTCGTCTAATTACATGCAGTACGTCACTCCTGGTGGTAACGAAGCATTTATTGATTTCGAAAAATGTTGTTACACCTGGGACCGTCTAAAAAACCTAACAGAGCCGCGTTATGTTACGAAAACTGACATCGAAGTAAGTTCACGAAAATTTGCCTTGGTGATACGAATCATTTGAGTTGAACTTTTTCATTGAAAATTCAATTGCTGATTCGCAGGATGTCGTTAGAAATATCATGACGATAGAAACGTCTTTGTTAACAAATACGGATTTTGAGAGACTTATTACAAGACTGCAAGCTTACACAAGAGGCTATTTGCTTCGAAGACAAGTCGCTAACTATTTGGATAAAATCGTAACGATTCAAGCTTGGTGGCGCGGAGTGTTGCAAAAGCGAGCCTACGCTAGACTTTTGGATGGGCCATTGAAAAGCAACTCCAAAGAATCTTACAAGTTTCCAAATATAGAGGCTCAATATCAGAAAACTATGGATCATTATATCCAACAGGTTAATGCTTTTTTAAATCAACATCTGAGAATACTTTAACATTTATTCAATTCATTATTACTGATAAAATACGGTCAAATACTATTACAGGAAGATAAAATAATCAAGATTCAAGCTTTATGGCGCGGTCGATCAGCAAGGCGTGCTTTTCATTCGCTTTTACGGTTAGATAAGCCTCCGTTTCAGACTGTCAGACGTTTCTCGTGTATTTTAAACTTCAGTGCCGAAGATTACGACAGAGATCTGCAGTTACAAGTACGTAAACATTATGCGTGATTTTGTCGAAAAAAGTATAATGACATTGAACAAATCTTCAATAATGTTTGTTCAAATGTAGCAATTGAAAACGGAAGTGGTTCAGCTAATCAAACACAATCAAAAACTTTCGTATCAGCTAAATGATATGGATATCAAAATTGGATTACTCATTCAAAACCGAATCACCCTGCAGGTAATTAGTCATCTTAGACATATCGTTTCTCATGTTTAACATATGACAAACGTAACAATTGTATACTTGGAATAGGATGTAGTGGCTCATGGAAAGAATTTGGAAATTTTGATGAAAGACAAAGGATCTAATAAGTCCCGTAACAATTCTTTGTCTTCCGACACTTACAGTACTTATAAAGGCTTAAAATCTCTAACGAAAGAAGGACGCAGAATGCTTGAAGGCTATCAACATCTATTCTATGCTCTACAAACAAATCCCAAATACTTGTCGAAACTTCTTTTGCTTCTACCACAGAGCAAATCCAACCAATTTGTACAAAACGTCATTTTAACTTTGTTCAATTACGGTTCGAATTCACGAGAGGAGTATCTATTCTTAAAGTTGCTTGGCACAGCTTTGGCCGACGAAATAAGGTATATTGACTTGTTGAGACATACGATCTTTCACGAATACGAAGCAATGAGACGGCGCTCTGTCTTTCAGGTGTAAGATCCAAAAGCCGTCGGAAGTCGTAACTGCGACTCCTACGGTTTTGAAAATGGCTGTGAATTACGCGAAACAAGTAAACGGTTCGAAAGCATTACGACAGATCCTTGGTTCAACCATTGAGAAAATTCTCGAGGATAAAAACATTTGGATCGAAACCAATCCAGTCGACATTTACAAGTGCTGGAGAAACCAACTGGAGATGGAAAAAGGAGAATCAGTGTAAGCTTGAAAAAGAAAGATGAGAGAACCGCGGTGCTTGCGTAAGATACGTAACGCGTATACAAATGAATATGGCTTGCATTACAGGAACCTACCGTATTCGGTGACCGAGCAACAAGCTTTACAATACGAAGACGTACGAAAGCGTCTGAACAAAAGCATAAGGATTCTGCGAATTACAGTTTTGGAGTTGTTGAACAAGATAACGGCTTCTAGAGATTTGTTACCGTATGGTATGCTGTACATGGCAAAAGTACTGTACAGAACGTTGAGCGAAAAGTTTCCAAATTCTCCTGAGAAGGACATCCTGAAGGTGGTCGGCAACTTGATTTACTATCATTATATCAACGCTGCTATTGTTGCTCCGGACGCTTTTGATATTGTAACTTTGCCAATGAAAAGGACACTTTCGAACGACCAAAGAAGAAATCTCGCCAGTATTGCCAAGATATTACAGTTCGCTACTTCGAAAAAGGGAGTGCGTATTCGTTGTACTAGGACGTTGTGCGAAAATAATCTCGATAAACGTGTATATTTGACGATTCGTTGTCTTTGTGTACTTTTCAGTTTGACGAAGAAGCGACGCATTTGGTGAGTCTCAATCCTTTTATAATACAATGCCACGAGGAGTTCAAAAAATTCTTCCGTCACTGCTGTCAAGTCAAGGATCTCGACGAACATTTCAATATGCACGAGTATGCAGAAGCGACGCTCATTCATATGCCCGAAATCGTGATCTCTTTGCAAGAAATCTGCGATATCCACAGTCTATTGCTCGAGTATCAATATCAAATTGCTCCAAAACCAATGGATCCGCTTCACGAATTACTGGAGGACCTTGGGCATGAACCAAAAGTTTCTACCCTTTTAGGATTGCGTAAGAGTTTTACGTTGTACATTCACGTTTAAAAATTGAATTTGTTACGAAAGAGTTCATTCGTTTGTCATCTATGTAATTTCAGCCGATAACACGATTGATGCGGATATTGCACGTCTCGGTAAGACAGAAGTGAATCTTGTACTGAGCAATAAATTCGAAGTGCCTCTGAGTAACGATTCGAGCCTGAGTCGGTTGTTCATTAAAACGAAGGAGTTGTTGGTATCGGTACTCCAATTTTTGCACGGGGACTCTTTACTGGATGCACTGAACAGTTGGACGTCTCCGTTCCAAGAGCATATGTACTGTGTTAACAATTTATTAACGACCCCAGCAACGCAATATCAAATGAGGTAAAATTAACACGATATGCCTGTAATACGAATCTTCGACTACTAATAAATGAAATACTAATCGATGAATTTTAGTCCGTCTTTGAACGATTGCAAGATTCAGCTGCAAGCTTATCTCGAGAAACTTGAACTTGGTGGATGGGTGACGCGTGAGGATGGATATCAGTCTATTGTAACTGCTGTGGCAAAAGATTTGTGTTATAAAGGTCGATACAGAGCCGCCAGAAATAAGGAACTAATTAATCTTCGCAATACCAAAAAAAGACTTGAAGAGAAAGCTGATTATTACAAAGAACAAGTGGAATATTACAATATGTACATCAAGCAGTGTTTAGCCAATTTGAACGCAGGCATAGGGTAATTAGTTTTTCTTGAGACAAGTTTGGTGCACGTCTGTAATCGTGACTTTTATCGTTAACGAAATTATTCTTTGTGCATCTCTTGACGTTAATTCGAATTGTTTAAAAATTATGTATTCACTGAGTCATTCATACTTAAGTATGTCCGTTTTATTATTTTGCAGAACAATGCAAGCTCACAAAGTCCAGAACAAAAACGGACACGGTAGGCTCAAGTCCAAGATGACGTTAAGATACAGTGCAGCCCGACTGCATGATAAAGGCATCCTATTGGACATTGATGCTCTACCGAAATCACAATTCAAAAATGTTATATTTGAAATTATACCGACAGAGAACGACGGTGTCTTCGCGGTCCGCGGAAAATTCATGGGAGTCGAAATGGAAAAGGTTATCGTAGACGTCACAAAACTACTCGAGTTACAGTTTGAGGGTTCTCCTCTAATAAATATGTTTGGCAAGGCCCGTATCAACGTTAATCTTTTGCTTTATTTACTAAATCGTAAGTATTACGGAAAAAAATAGACTGGTAGAAGGATATTTCTATAATTGCGAGTTCCAGACTGATTGTACGTGTGAATAATGCAAGACAATTTTGCGTCTGTAATTTATAAGTAAGCGGATCAGAAAGAAAGTATGTGATTTTTTCTTAAAAAGCCAAAAAAGATTTTATTCCAAATTCGAAAATAGACTATGCTAATTAAATTATTTCACGACACGACTAGCTACGATTGCATACGATTGTTATAAAATTGTCATTTTTTCATTAATTCTTCATCTCGTTGAATCAAAATCAAAGTATTCTTCCGTGTCGTACCATTAGAGCCATTTGCTAATCAATTATTATAAGGTGTAAATAATTCATTAAACGCAATTCATCGGTAAAAATAAATCATCGAAACAAAGTTATTTAAATGAAGGCAGATACTGCGAAAAAAGTATTTTTTTAAGACTACTATGTAGATATAAGTTTTAGCAAGGTAATCGTTAGGTAAACTCTCGTAAAAATGTATTGTCGTAATCTTAATTACAGAGAATAACTAAATAATGAATTTCGTAACGTTAGGTTGCCAATTTTACTCCGATATCCGATATTCGACCAAAGTAAAGAATTTTTAAGTGCTAATTCAATGGTTCTATTTTACGAAATATAATTTTATAATATGTATGCATTATATTTAAGGTCTAATAAACGTTTCATTATCAGTATTTTATATAAATAGTTATATTTTCAAGAACGATTATCCTAATAATACAGTTGTATAATTAATAAGTATTACATTTTCCGACGCGTATATCCGATCTGCACGACAATCCATGATTCGGTAATAGTAAATAAAAATTATACAAGTATAAAATATAAATTTCAGAAATGTGATTTTTACTTGAATATTCAATTTTTACATCGTTGTTCGTTTCGTTATAAATATGGAATACAAACGTTTCAATTTATTAGGCGTCAGACTTTAATATTTGTAAACTATCGATGGCGAAATGTTCAACTCATTGTATCTGGAATGGTTTGGTCCACGCTTTATATATATATATATATATTTTTTTTTTACTGCTTTGAGATAACATCAAATACAACACCAGACCTAAGTTAATCATGAGTTATTGGAATGGTTAAGCTTGAGATGTTGATACATATATTTTAAATAGTTTACGATAAGTATTGTTACTTCATAATAGTTTACCATTTTCCATTAAAAAGCCTCGTAACAATTGTTATTTTAATTATTTAAAGTAAATTTAAAAAAAAGTTCTATTTACAATTTTTTACAATAAAATTGTCAAAAAATGTTGGAATAAACGAATTAACTACGAGTAGCAGTGAAAGGATTTTAAAAAATTGAAATCGCTTTATACAAGTCTTTTATGTTTTATTATAGAAAAAGATATAATTTTATA